>CM048754.1:96247464-96906631 GCA_026315105.1 Locusta migratoria
GGGTGTTTTTCAGATAACTATAGTCTGCTTTAATTGTAGGCCTACGTAACGGGAAAATTTTACCTCCCATCCCGGCGGCCCCTCTTGATTATGTTGGCAAGATAAACAAAACGGTAGAAAGTCTTTGCCAAGATGTTAATATTCTTAGAAATCCACTCAGAGTGACTTGATTAGTATTTCGTACAGACGATTAAGTACATAAATAATGCCATTCCTGCTCTATGGCTGACAGGTTCTTGTTTCTACCCCTCGTTCACTAATTAATTGCCCTCGAAAACGAAGATTCCATGACAAAAGCTTTTTTGTTGTCACGCGATTGGCTAATACCTGCCGGCCGCGGTGGCCGAGGGGACTGAGGCGCTTCAGTCACGGTCTGCATGGCCACTACGGTCGGGGGTTCGAATCCCCCCTCGGGCATGGATATTTGTGCCGTCCTTAGTTGTAGCTAGTTCATAAGTAGTTTGTAAGTTTAGGGACTGATGACCCCGTAGTTAAGTCCCATAGACTCTACAAACATTTGAACATTTGATTTGGCTAATACCAACGTCACCTGATTGACAACACAATCACGCCAGGACGGTAAGTAAATTTTCACCATACATGTTCTTCTCATAACACGATTCGACAATGTATGTGTTAAATTCAACTGTTGCGAAAGCGTTAGCTCAAATGCAAATAATGTTCAAACCAACTAGTGAAGCTTACAATGTCATATTGTATTAGAAGATCATAGTAGTGCTGTACGGAAACGTTTTGACGTGAGGTGAGGCAAGAAAGGTTTAGTGACTGAGGCAAGTTTGCCTGTCTAGTAATGTATGTCTGCGGACTGGATCTTTATTTGACAGTTGTATCAACGATACTTGTTGTTGTTGTTGTTGGTGTTTAAAGGGGACTCAACTGCTGGGTTATCAGTCCCCTGTTCCCAGCTAGGAGTGAACTGTTAAAAGTTTCCTTTTCGTCGCATACTACTGTAAGTCCAGGATGCTCCAGGTACAGAGCGACAGTCAATCGTAAAATGATGACAGAACAATGGACAAGACAGGAGTGGACAAATAGACAGAACACTAAAACAAGGCTGCAGAAGCGTGTGGCTGGCTGATCACAAAATAATACAGGATGAGCCAGCCACTCTGCACACTTTAAAATCCGTAGTTAAAAAACAAGTCATAAACCGTAAAATGACAGTGGCCTATTGTTCTGGAGGGGGTGAAGCCCGACAGGGCTGGCTTATAGGCCCCACCACTAAATAGACCCATAAAAGCCAGTTGCGCGAATAAAACCTAAAACACGATCGACCATAGCAGCATCGTCTCCTAACATAAAAGGAAGCGCATCTGGGAGATTAAAAGATTGTCGCAAAACAATTAAAAGTGGACAGTCCACCAGGATATGGACCACTGTCAAGGGGGCGCCACAGTCACACTGTGGTGCGTCCTCCCGCCGAAGAAGGTGGCCATGCGTCATCCATGTGTGGCCGATTCGTAGGCGGCAGAGAACAACAGATTCCCTACGAGACGACCGCAGTGAGGACTTCCATGCGGCCGTAGAGAGCTTCACTGCACGAAGCTTGTTGGGGTGAGCAGAGTTAGCCCACTCGTAGTCCCACAGGCTACGGATCTTCCGATGGAACTCCAGTCGGAGATCGCTCTCTGGAAGACCAATAGCCAATGGACTGGAGGAAGTAGCCTGCTTAGCCAGCTGATCCACACGTTCGTTTCCAGGAATGCCGATGTGGCCTGGGGTCCAAACAAAGACCACCGAGCGACCAGACCGAACAAGCCTGGAAAGAGACTCCTGTACGGATTGCACCAAAGGATGTTTCGGAAAACATTTGCCGAGGGCTTGCAAACCACTAAGGGAGTCAGAACAGATGACCAGAGACTCCCCATGGCAACCTCTGAGATGTTCAAGTGCCCGATAGATGGCAACTAGTTCCGCTGTGAACACGCTACTTCCACTGGGCAGCGAATGCTGTTCAGTATGCTCACCATGGACGTATGCATAGCCAGTACGGCCGTCGACCACAGAACCATCCGTGTACACTACGTCCGCGCCACAGAACGACTCTAAAACCGCCTGAAACTGGCAACGGAGACTCAGTGGCGCTACAGAGGCTTTTGATACATGCGCCAAGTCCAGCCGAAGCTGTGGACGTGAAAGTGACCAGGGAGCGATGCGGTAAGGCCTGTGAAAAGCAGGAGGGATAGGAAGGGACTCAAGAGACGACAGGACGGAACGAACACGCACCGCGATCGGAAGACCCGACCTCGGTCGTCGTTGTGGAGATGGAAGTGCAGCAGTTGGAAAAAGAAGCCTGCGATTCGGATGATGTGGTGTCTCATGAACATGGGCAGCATAGGAGGCCAACAGCTGCTGCCGCCGAAATCGCAGGGGAAGGACTCCAGCTTCGGCTAGTAAGCTTTCCACTGGACTTGTCCGAAAGGCCCCTGTTGCTAAACGGACGCCACTGTGTAGTACTGGGTCCAAGGCCTGCAATGCAGATGGGGCTGCTGAACCATACACGAAGCTCCCGTAATCCAATCGCGACTGAATCAGCGCCCTGTAGAGCTGCAGAAGACTCGTACGGGCGGCTCCCCAACTAGTGTGGCTGAGGCAGCGTAGGATATTGAGGTACCTCACGCACTTCTGCTTGAGCTGGCGAAGATGAGGCACCCTGTAGACGCCTTTCAGCTACCCCAATGCTAGCTGAGCTGTAGTATAAGCAGAAGTCATCGGCAAACAAGGAGGAAGAAACCGATGACCCCACAGCCTCAGCAAGTCCATTGATGGCAATTAAAAATAGGGGTACACTAAGGACAGAGCCCTGTGGGACACCGTTCTCCTGGACGTGAGAGGAGCTGAGGGAAGTACCAACCCGTACCCGAAAAGATCGGAAAGAAAGGAAGTTTTGAATAAAAAGTGGGAGCGGACCTCTCAAGCCCCAAGCGTGCAGTGTAGCCAGAATGTGGTGGCGCCAAGTGGTGTCGTACGCCTTTCTGAGGTCGAAAAAGACGGCAACAAGATGCTCACGCCTGCTAAATGCCGTACGAATGGCCGACTCCAGGGCCACTAAGTTGTCAACGGTGGAGCGGCCTTGCCGGAAACCCCCTTGACGTGGGGACAACAGACCCCGATGTTCAAGGATCCACATAAGCCGCCGGCTCACCATACGTTCAAATAGCTTGCACATAACGTTGGTGAGGCTGATTGGGCGGTAACTATCAGCCACCTGTGGATCAGCACCAGGTTTGACCACCGGAACAACGATGCTTTCTCGCCATTGTGACGGGAAAGCCCCTTCCGCCCATAAATGGTTAAACAGGGCGAGCAGCTGGTGTTTAAACTCCACGGAAAGGTGCCGGATGAACTGGCTGTGGATTCCGTCCGGTCCCGGAGAGGTATCGGGGCATGCGGCAAGAGCAGTTTCGAATTCCCATGCACTGAAAGCGGAGTTGTACACTTCGGCTCGACGCGTGTGGAAGGACAGCCGTCTCTGCTCAACACGCTCCTTCAAAGCACGGAAGTCCGCACTGTATTCGCATGTTGCAGAGGTGCGAGCATAATGCTCGGCCATGTGTTCTGCTATGGAAGTCGGGTCGGTGCATAGGGTACCGTGGATGCGTAGGCTGGGAATCGCCGCAGGTGGACGGTACCCAAATAGGCGCCGAACCTGCGACCACACCCGAGATGCTGAGGCGCGACGGCCGATGCTGGCAACATACGTCTCCCAACAGTCCCGTTTACCCTGCCGGATGAGCTGTCGAGCCCGGGCCCGGAGCCGTTTAAAAGCTATTAGGTTTTCTATACTGGGGTGTCGACGATGGCGCTGGAGCGCCCGACGACGATCCCGGATTGCCTCAGCGATTTCCGGCGTCCACCAGGGCACAGACTTACGCCGTGGGGAGCCAGAACTGGTAGGAATGGCTGCCTCAGCAGCTGAAACTATCGAACCGGTGACCTGGTTAACCGCAATGTCCAAGTCGGCTGGCAATGGAACGGGAACCGTAGCAGCTGAGGTGAAGTGGTTCCAATCAGCTCGATGGAGAGACCATCGAGATGGGCATCCCGCTGGTTGAAAATCAAGGAGCGTCAAGAGAACAGGAAAATGGTCACTGTTGCAAAGGTCATCATGGACCCTCCACTGGAAGTGCGGGAGCAGGCTCGGGGTACAAACAGAGAGATCAATTGTGGAATACGTGCCTCGCGCCACGCAAAAATGCGTGGGTGCACCAGTGTTTAGCAGGCAGATGTCGTGCTGTGATAAAAGCGTCTCTATGTGCCTACCACGACCTGTTGTCTGCGCTCCACCCCACAAGTGATGGTGGGCATTGAAGTCCCCCAGAAGCAGAAATGGAGGGGGAAGTTGTGCCACCAGGGCAGCAAGGTCAGTAAACGATACCACCTCGTCTGGAGGAAGGTAAAGAGAACAGATCGTCAGTTCTTGCGTAGCACGAATGCGAACAGCCACCGCCTCAAGAGTCGTGTGGAGAGGCACAGCGGCACTGGGGACAGCGGCAAGGACATAGATGCATACACCTCCAGAGACCCTGTCATACATGGTACGGTTTTTGTAATAGCCCCGATAGCCACGAAGGGCTGGGGTCCTTTGAGCAGAAAACCAGGTTTCCTGCAGGGCTATACAAAATGCTGGAAAGCGGCACAACAATTGCTGCAATTCTGGCAGATGGCGGAAAAAGCCGCCACAGTTCCATTGGAGGATCATAGAGCCTTCTGGTCGCTGGGACATACTGATTTCTGCGGCGCAGGAGGGTCTATAGTTTCTCCTTCTGTTGCCGATTTTTGAGGCAGGACCTCAACGTCCATAACTTCCAAAGACTCGGTAATAGCCAAGTCTTTCTGGGACGCGAGGATCTCTATTTCATCCTCAGATGAAGAGGAATGTTTCGGCGGCACGGTAGCCACCAGAGAATCCTTGGATTTACTCTTACTTTTGTGTTTTTTCTTCTCACGAGGTTCCTTAGGCTTCTCATGCCGGGAGGGCTTCGCGGAGCCATCCTCAGGATCTGTGGATGCCTGCGCGGCCCTGCAACCAGCAGTAGGTGGCTCCTTCAGCCACCTAGAGATATCTACAGGAGAAGCCTTTGGAGGAAGGGATCCAAGGGAGCCCTTCCTCGCGAGAGGAGCCAGAGATGGCTGTTGTGTCTCTGGCTCGGGGGTGGGGACTGAGGGCCCCACAGGCGGAGATGGTGGTGCTCCCAAGGAAGGGACCTTGGGGGCATCAGATGATGAGGTACCCCCAAACACCATGGGGGTAGATGTGGGCGGTTTGGGCGAAGGGCCCACTGTGGAAGACGAGGCAGTGGAGAGTGGTACCAGAGATGGCAGAGGCAGTTGTGATGCAACTGTGGCATATGATGTCTTCATGCTCACAGGATGGAGCTTGGCATACTTCTTCTTGGCCTCTGAGTATGATAACCGGTCCAGGGTCTTATATTCCATAATTTTACGTTCTTTATGAAGAACCGTGCAGTCTGGCGAACATGGAGAGTGATGCTGCTTGCAGTTGACACATACTGGAGGAGGGACACAAGGGGCGTCCGGATGTGAGGCACGTCCGCACTCCCGACATGTAGGGTTACCATCACATCGGGAGGACATGTGCCCAAACCTCCAGCATTTGAAGCAACGCATAGGGGGAGGAACGTAGGGTTTTACGTCACACCGGTATATCATTACCTTGACAGTCTCCGGCAACGAATTGCCTTCGAAAGCCAAGATAAACGCACCGGTGGCTACCCTATTGTCCTTCGGACCCCTATAAACACGCCGGATGAAATGGACTCCTCGCCTCTCTAAGTTCTGCCGTAACTCGTCGTCAGACTGCAATAGAAGGTCCTTGTGAAATATAAGTCCCTGTACCATGTTCAAGCTCTTGTGGGGAGTAATGCTAACGGGGACGTCACCCAGCCTGTCACAAGCAAGCAGTGCCCGTGACTGGGCTGGGGACGATGTCGTTATAAGTACAGCCCCAGATCTCATTTTCGACATGCCATCTACTTCCCCAAACTTATCCTCAAGGTTTTCCACAAAAAACAGAGGCTTCGTAGTCGTAAACGATTCGCCGTCCGTCCTAGTACATACCAAATAACGGGGGGCATAAGCCTCACCTCGCTGACGAGCCCTGCGTTCTTCCCATGGTGTGGCCATGGAAGGAAACGCTTGGGGGTCATATGTCTCAGCATTAAATTCAGTCCGCCCACGCTTAGAGACGCCGGTTTTGCGTCCGGCAACGCAATTTTGTGCTCGCTTCATTCTCGTCCCACGAGCAGCTAGGGAACTAGGTCCACCCAGGCAGAGCCCCGCTTGCCTGAGTAAGCCTGATACAACTGAGGTGCGGCAGGTTCCTCAGAGGTTGCTCGCTAGCGGCTGTTCAACCTCAACAGCCATGCATCTCCTCGGCACGTAGCACACCTTGAGATTGAGGGGTTTTTTATAGAGGTTTGTACCGTCCTCGCGACCCGGGCGATTAAGCCAAGATCCCCGGGCTCTGAAACGTACAACGTTCCACCGTCGCGCCGAACGATGGTCGTTGAAGCACGCACAGAGCTTACGGTGTAGCGGACTGTTGGCGCGACACAGCCCACGGCTCAGGACCCCGGGTTCGCCAAGCCCGTACTCAGCTAATTAATGCTGAGCCCCTGAGGGGTCAACGATACTGAACGTTTACATAATGTTTACATCAGAGGGTGTTATCTGTGTTGTTTATTTTCTGTGTTGCTATGGATCCGGGTATACATTGTCTTTGCTACTTAACCGTTTTCTTGTTGGAAGACGCGAATAAAGTTTTCGATTTAATTTTTATGTTTTAGTTCTATTTGTCCATTTAGTGGATTTTGGGTGTAGGGGGTAAAAGTTTACGACGCTTCTCGCCGGGCTCCAGTGCTTATGTTGGCAACAGATCAACAATGAAGTGTAGAATTGCGTTAATATTTTTCACGAGCTACTGAGTAAAATTTACTACTCGTTTTACTCGCAGCAAAATTAATACTGTACCTGCTCTATGGTTGACAGGTTCTTGTATGTACCCTTGTCCGTTCAGAAAAGATAATGTTCGTTTTAATTGAAGTTGTCAAGACAAAACATTTATTGGTTATCAGAGCTGCCGCCATTACCATTGGTGCCAACATAACCACTGGAGCCCGACGAGAAGCGTAAACTTTAACCGGTTTAGGGAGTGCAAATATATTTCCGCTTCCTCAGTAACGTTCATTTCAGGGCCTTTTTTGCTAGTATGTGGACGATGTGCATTGGTTTTTCGATTGTGTGTATTTCGTGATTTTCGGTTACTAAATGCTGAAAATCCTATATATATATATATATATATATATATATATATATATATATATATATATATATATATATTCAAAAACACTAACACCGCATTCGCATACAAGAGTAAAAACAACCTGAAATCAATTATCTAATCTGGATACATCAAACCACCGATATACACGAACGCAGGGATTTATAAAATTCGATGTAATACATGCAATAAATTCTACATAGGGCAGACAGGCAGGAGTTTCAATGTTAGATACAAAGAACACACACTAGATAGCGAACACAACCCATCAACATTTTTTCAGTATTTAGTAACCGAAAATCACGAAGTAGACACAATCGAAAAATCAATGGACATCCTCCACATATTAGCAAAAGGCCCTGAAATGAACATTACTGAGAAAGCGGAAATATATCTTCACTCCCTAAACCACATTCAAAATCTACTAAATGAACAAATAGAACTGAAACATAAAAATTATATCAAAAACATTATTCACATCTTCCAGCAATAAATCGTCCGTGTTGTTCATTTGCAGTAAAGGATCGAGGGGAGTTTGGGCAGGGTATTAAAAAGCTAGGGTGAAGCAGTGGAGGTTTACCAGAGACATTGTAATTTTGTTAGAGACAGTAAACGATTTTAAAGGCCAGTACTGCAAGGAGAATGGAATATTGACTGGGGCAAAACTACGGTAATGGATCAATGTCGAATTAAATCAAGTGGAGCTGATGGAATTAGACTACGAAATGTAACACTAAACATTCTCTGTCTGTTATAATAAGAATATTTTGGTGTGGTCCAGTCGCTGGTGCAAGTCAACTGGACGTCATTCCGGCAACTTGCACGTCCCTAACCTACCCCAGTTGTGCCCTATGTGGACTGCAAAATAAATTGTCGAGTCTATAAAATACAGTCTGACAACAGGAAGAAAAGCTATGACAAAGAGATATTTATTAGTTTCTCAATGACTGGATGCTTGCTGTTGCCGCATCTGTGGTTCAATTTAATGGACTTGAATAAAGCATCAATAAATGCAACTGGAGCTGGATTTCCATTAAAGAGATTTGTTATATTGAATACAATTTCAAGTGTTTAAAGTCTTTTCTGAAGGTTTTTGTCTGGGCCGACCGCGGTGGCCGACGGGACTGAGGCGCTCAAGTCACGGCCTGCACGGCCACTACGGTCGGGGGTTCGAATCCCCACTCGGGCATGGTTATTTGTGCCGTCCTTAGTCTTAGCTAGTTCATAAGTAGTTTGTAAGCTTAGGGACTGATGACCCCGTAGTTAAGTCCTATAAGTTCTACAAACATTTGAATTTTTTGTCTGGAACTTAACCTATAGAGGTGAAATCTGCTAGCATCTTAAGTTGGGGTACAGAAGTTCGTACCGATTTTTTATTTATTTCATTTTTGCGCGTTATATTTAGATAACTAGTTCACTGTTACCATCTGAGTTTACATATTTTCGAGATGAGTGGAATTTGCGGACGTTTGAAAATACACTGCCTATCGCAGAAATCGGAAAATTTTGTAAGTATTAAGGCAGAAGCCATGGATTGATTATGCTTATGTCTAGTTTGTTTCTATATGCAAAATTTAATAAAGGCCCTAGATTACAATTAATAAATAACAGGCATTGCTTTTAACGTAAACGCGCGCGCGACATATATAAGAACTAGAGTATTCATCAAAAAATTCTCGTTTTTCGTGACAAAAATATTTTGTTCGCGCAATGAGATGCAAAGCCTATCGAAACCAGAAAATAAAAATATTGCGCCCAGCGTGGGGCTCGAACCCACGACCCTGAGATTAAGAGTCTCATGCTCTACCGACTGAGCTAGCCGGGCAAGCATCCTGCTGGATTCTTAACATGTATTATATTATCACTTATATTTCTTGCGCAGTTTTAATTAATTATATTTTAGGAATTATCTTTATTCATTCCAAAACTCTTTCATTAATAGTTCAGAGTGACAGTTATCTAATGCTTACTGTTTCACTTACTGAAGACATGAAACAGTACGATTTTTTCTGATGTCTCTTCTCCACTTTACGAAAATGTATTCATGCAAGTTAACAAGAACACAAACTTCACACCCCTACCTTCTTGACATGAAATTTACGCATTTCCTGAAAAAATTATTTGCACATTATATTCACTGCACTTATTTCCGACTTGAATATTGTTCCTTACGACCTTTTTACATTTTTTTCCCTAACGTTAGTACTGTTTACAGTATTAAGATAGAAATACAAAATAACATTAAAAAGTCCGTCTCATGCATCATTTCTGCAACATCAGTTAGTAAATATCAGAATGCGTTCAAAAACTATTCTTCCGAAAATAAATTGCGCAAAGAGGAGGAGGAAACTGTCGCGGGAGAAATTCGTGCAGAGTCTTAGCTCTGGAGGAGATAATTATTATCAAGCGGTCATCACAAAACACTCACTTCTGCAGACGCAATTCCTAGCGTCACGAATGGACCTTAAACCGTTTTACGAGAGCATTAAAAGCACGTTCAGCGGCGTCGCTGCTGCCATCTAGTGGCTAATATTGGAGTCAAGCGCCTCCGCTTGCCACTATCATTGAATCGAAGGCAGATGGCGCTACCGGATTCACGAGTCATGCGAAGCCAACGAAAGGAAAACACTCAACTAGCGCAGTCGACCGTTCCTAGAAGCGTGCTACGAGGAAACGTGTATCACTTCGTTGGAATCTAAGTGCGTGCAAACTTCTGCGCATTCAGCTACACAAAGTAACTCCTACCTGGAAGGAGCATAGCAAATTCCTGTGTTTACAAATAATCAAGTCGACCGCAGTTCACAGAAAGAGAGACTTTAACAGTATCTTCATCTTGTACGGAAGCCTGTGGCATTGAAACTAAAAGGCAATGAGATAATTTTCCGTACAGAAATACTACTCACTCACTTCCTCATAACTGTGCCTTATAATTTATGTTGGTTATTCATTAAATATTCATAGTCTGTTTGGAAAAACAAATTTCGCCCTCAGGTGTGTTTCCAACCAATCGCATCGGCATTGATTTGGTGAATTATGTTGTTGTTTACACGGGGCTAGACTGCGCGGTCATCAGTCAGTGAATTATGTCCATTATCCAATTTTAACACGTAAAGTTATTATTATTAATTACTTAATCGATTATTCCCCTTCAGGACAGCGATTGAACTAAGATACATGATTTTATTTTTGGATGTTTTCCCTCTTCCAGAAACTCTTCATCTTCTCAGAATGTTCTCTCTTCCGTTCATCTGTCCACTTCTTACCAGGTTGTTGTGTTGTTCTTTGTTCAGACTTCGCATTCATGATTTTACTCCGGCACTCGTTGCGGTTTTCGAGATTTTCTATGTTGGTCTGTTGCACGTCCCTCCTTTAGCCACTCCGTGCTGCATTTACTCTTTGTTATGATGTCGAGTATTTGAAGACCTCGGGGGAAAAATAATGATAACCTTCATTTATAAAGTGTCGAGATATGACGACTTGTATATTTGAAAAATAGTTTCTATTACATGTTTTAATATTCATATTTGCCATCTCTCTGCAGATTCATGTACTACTTGAAGCAAATGAAACATTGTCGCATATGATTGTTCGCACCAAATACATTGTTGTTTAGATTTCACTTCACTCCATTCCATGATGATGGTGGTGGCGGCTGGTGCAGCAACAGTGTTGAATAATTAAAGAATTCTCAGTCTCTGTTGCAGTATTCTTTATTACTCCAATTACGCGTTTCGCGCTGGTAGCGCATCATCAGACTGGAAACAGACAAATGTTTTGTTACAGTCCGTGTACCTGGCGGGCTAAGGTGAGTAAAATTTTGAAAAGTCAGACTTACTTGGGCGGAGATGGAGCCACATGAGCTGTGGTGGACAATGATGCGCTAACAGCGCGAAACGCGTAATTGGAGTAATAAAGAATGCTGCAACAGCGACAGATGTTGTTTGATGTTGTGGTCTTCAGTCCGGAGACTGGTTCGATGCAGCTCTCCACCCTACTCTATCCTGAGCAAGGTTCTTCATCTCCTCATAAGAACGGAAACTCATATCCACTTGAATCTGCTTGCTATATGGGTCTCTTGGTTTCCCTCTGCGATTTTTACCCCACACACTTCCCTCCAATGCTAAATTTACGATTCCCCGATGTCTAAGAATGTGTCCTACCAAGCGATCCCTTCTTTCTGTCAAGGTATGCCAAAAATTCCTTTTCTCACCAATTTTTCATACAGTAGAGCTGCATCTCCTCGGGAAAAGTAACGGCTGTAGTTTCTCCTTGCTTTCAGCAGTTCGCAGTAACTGTGTGGCAAAGCCACATTAGCTGATGTTACAAGGCCAGCTCAGTTAAATACATTACGTCTAATACATTAGTATAAGGTAGTTCGTAAGTAGTTTGTAAGTTTAGGGACTGATGACCCTGTAGTTACGTCCTATAAGCTTTACAAACATTTTTGAGGTCTCTTCATCCAAATGCCGTTTTTGTTTATTGCTCCATAAATCTTTCTAAGAATTTTTCTCTCCTGTCTTTTCTATTTCCCTAATTTTGGAGTGCCCCCCAATTAGTATTGTTTCAGAAGCGTATGTTGCTTCACAGTTTTGAAATGTCTCAGTTTTGCGTCTGTCGAAATTCATTTCTTGTAGTAGGAGCATGTTAATTTATATGCCTTTTGCAGCTTGGCGATCCTTTGTTAATTGGCAGTCCTGTCTAGTCCTGGTGGTTGTATAGTTTCGCCAAGATATTTACCGTGTTTCGTGATTAGCAGGGACCTATTTTCCGGCCGTCTTCCAATATATATGAGGCGCATCCAGAAAGTAAGTTCCGTTTCAATTTATCTCCGCTGCAGCGCTGCGATTGCAGTTCCGCACAGGCGCTGTAGACGATGTGTATCAAGGAGAAAAACGTGCGCCATTTGGAGATCGCTTTGTTGTGCTTGTTTGAAATGTCGGCGTTGATTGAAAATCCCGCCGCCTGTGAAATCAGGTCGGTGATTCGGTTTCTGAATGCGACGAAAGTGAAACAAAGTGAAATTTATCGGCAAATTTGCGATGTTTACGGACCAAATGCGATGAGCGATTCGGTGGTGAGAAGATGGGTCCGACAGTTCAATGGCGGGCGTAGTGATGTGCACGATGAAGAACGAAGTGGTCGTCCACCTTTGGTTACAGAAGAACTGGTTCACGCGATTGATGACAAGATCCAGGGAAACCGTAGGTTTACAATTAGTGCTCTCGCTATGGACTTCACAAATGACAACGAGCTGAAAGAAACTGTTTCCAACTGGTTGAAGACACAGGTGGCAGATTTCAATGAAGAAGGTATACAAAACCTGGCGCCACGCTATGACAAATGCCTGCAAAATTTCGGCAGTTATGTGGAAAAGTAGTTTAAGAGTTGTAGAATTTTGTGCAATAAAACTTTATTCTGTATCTGTGTACAAATTCATTTTATTACCAAAAGGAACTTACTTTCTGGACGCGCCTCTTGCATCCATACATTTCGTTCCATTCCATGATGGTGGTGGTGGCGGCTGGTGCAGCAACAGTGTTGAATAATTAAAAAATGATCAGTCTCTGTTGCAATATTTTATTCTCCAATAACGCGTTTCGCGCTGTTAACGCATCGTCAGACTGGAAAAAGACAAATGTTTTGTTACAGTCCGTGTACCTGGCGGGCAGCGAATCTAATGTGGCTAATGTGAGTAAATTTGAAAATTCCGACTTACTTGGGTGAAGATGGAGCCACAGAACTATCTATAGCTGTGGAGGAGGTATCTTAACAATTTGTGCATTTGAGCATTTTTAATTAACAATTTGCATCCAGTTTTCTGTGCAATTTCAGTTAAGTCCGTCCCCCTGCCGTACTCCCGTTCTAATTTCAAATGGTTCCGATATCTCACCCATGAAGTTCATGGAAGTTGTTATTTTAAGTGTCGATTCCGAGTTCTTCCATGGTTTTAAAGAGGGTGTCGCGGTCTTTTTATATTCATCATCATCATCATCATCATCATCATCATCAGGACTCTTCCGTGCGTTGTCGATGGAACATACACATATTGAATAACTGTGTACACTATAAATTTGTTCCACAATAATATTTATTTTCTTGTGAGCTAGTTTTCGGCTTCTTAAGCCATCTTCAGACAACTTAATACTGCAGATACTGGTGTGATGTGAATAATCTGCAGTATTAAGTTGTCTGAAGATGGCTTAAGAAGCCGAAAACTAGTTCACAAGAAAATAAATATTATTGTGGAACAAATTTATAGTGTACAAGTTATTTAATGATTATATTATTATTGCCCGGGTATCTATTTATTGCAATTATGTAACAGTACCTCCCTCTAAGACCATTCCCCGTCGCCCTTACACATCTGTCAAAGGGGCAGATTTATTACACCTTGTTTTAATGAGTCATGTCGTTTTCTCTGCACTTGTATTCAAGCTTGATTGCTGATGATATAAATTTTCGTCAGACCGCTTGCCAAAGTTACACTGCTTCATAGATTAATCTGCCCAGTGGTCCCGTTATTTTCATTCTCTGGCATTTATTAGTTGCGTTTTCGACTGACCACATGATCTCATGATACGTTTTCATCATAGATACCTGTGGACATGAAACCTAATTTACGAATCATAATGCCCTATTTGGTTTTAATATATGGCGTGGTGTTCGGTACATTACATTCGTCATATAAATAACTATTTAAGATTTTTCCGCCGCGGCGGGGTGGACAAACGCATTGAGGCGCTATGCTACGATGCGCGAGGCCGTTCCCCGTCGGGCGTTTGAATCACCACTCGGGCATAGTGTAAGGTAGTTCATAAGTACTTTGTAAGTATAGTGACTGATGATCCCGCAGTTAAGTCCCTTAAGCAATAATAATGATAAAACATAATAAAAGAAACAATGTAATATAGATGGGGAGATTTTAATGCACAATGTGACAGAGAGAGAAAATTCAGGTACATTGTAGGAAATTATCCAACTCACAAAAGAACAAATAAGAATGGCGAAAGACTGATAGAACTCTGCAGAGCAACTAACCTAGTTGTGAAATCCACTGCTTTCAAGCATCTTCCTAGAAAATAGAAAACATGGTGCTCCCCAAATCCTTATTTGGGAGAGTTTCAGTTAGATCATGTGGCAATATCCATAGAATCATCCCAAGAAATCCAGAATGTTAAGGTAATAAGAAATGCTGAGTTACATTCTGACCACTATCTATCTAAAATCAAAATTAAATTCCAACCAAAAAGTACCAAGAAACATACAAAACCAAAAGTATGAAATTTGATGTACAAAAACTCAAGCATGGAAGTAACTTCACCTATATACTGGAAACAAAAAATCCAGAAAATTGGGAACAACTGAAGGAATCTCTTGTTCGAACAGCAAAAGAAACCATTCTAGTAACGAAAACAAAAAAGCATGCATGTTGGAATGTGGACTGAGATGAAGCCGTCAGAGAAAGACAAAATGCATGGCAAAAATGGAATAAATATAAGAATAAGGAAAATAAGACAAGATTTATTGAAAAGAGGAAGGAAACAGCTAAACTAATCACAAACACCAAGAAAAATTATGATAAAAACCAATTAAAACAGGTAGACCATGACTTCAAAATGAATAACACAAGAAACTTCTATAAAACTTTCGAAAGAAACTTAAATAAATACTCTCCACCAAACCTTTGCTTTAAAGATGAAAATGGGAAAATAGCACATAACAACCAAGAAAACTGTGACATTTTGGCAAACTATTTTGAAAATTTACTAAACTGTGAATGTCCAAAATAAAGATTTAACTTCACACACACACACACACACACACACACACACACAAATACACACAGTGCCAGGACTCACCGCCTCCAACGGAATAGGATATCAAGGACATCATCAAAAATCTCAAAAACAACGAAGCACCTGGAGAGGACTCCATAACTGCAGAGCTTTGCGAAATACTCAAACAACAAATTACTTGACAAGCTAACTGAAATTATACAAAATATTTGGTGTACAGAAGAGATTCCTAAAGAATGGAAGACAGCGTTGAGCCACCCACTCCACAAATCTGGTGATAAAACTGACGGGAACAATTACAGAGGCATATCTCTTCTACCAGTTACGAACGAAATCTTATCAAAAGCATTACTAGCTAGGGCAGAACAACTCGAGTCACAAATTGGAGAATATCAATGTGGTTTTAGAAAGAGTAGATCATGTTCAGAACAGATTCTCAACTAAAAGACAGTAATAATGAATCTGAAAAGAAGATCGAAAAACTTTGTAGTCTTGTTTGTTGACTTGAGGAAAGCCTATGAGTCGGTTGATAGGAAGCCACTGTTTGAAATGGGCCTAGACTGTAAACCCACAGGTCTAATTAAACAAACTCTAACAAACACTAACTTTAAAGTGTAATTCAGACGCGAAATATCGAGAAGTTTTGAGATTAAAACTGGAGTGAGGCAGGGAGACGGTCTCTCCCCACTGCTCTTTAATTGTGTCCTGGAAAGAAGTTGTAAGGGAATGGAGAGTGTCATTAAGAGAAAGCCAAATCAATGAGGGAGTTAGATTAGGTTACAAAACCGACCACCTACAGGTAGACTGTTTAGCATTTGAAGATGACTTAGCTATTTTTTCCGATTCAGTAGAAAAAGCCATGAGACAAATTGAATTGCTCAAAGAACAAGCTAAAAAAGCAGGCTTACAAATCTCCATTGAGAAAACCAAGTTTATGACAAACATTAACACAGCTCCTAACATAATGGTAACTAAATATGGGAAAATTGAGAGAAGAAATAAGTTCAGGTAGCTAGGAGAAGTAATTGAACAAGATATTTCAGAGAAAGAAGCCATTAAAGCAAGAGTTAGTAAGATGAAAATAGCATACTACCTCACTAAGGACGTATATTATAAGAAGTCGATATCCATCAATGCTAAACTCGCTCACTACTCTACAGTAATTCTCCCAGAAGCACTCTATGCAGCAGAATGTTTGACTGAACAACAAGGCAATGATGGAATCACTGCAAATTACTGAAAGGAAAATATTAAGGAAAATCTTGAGGCTAGTTAAAGATCAGACACAATACAGAATGCGTCATAATAGTGAAATCTATACAAATATAGAAAAAATCACTGAAGTAATTAGGAAAAGAAGAATAGCTTCCTATGCTCACATACAAAGGATGGATCCCAACAGACTAACAAAAAGACTGTTCCGTTACTTCACTAAATTAAAAATGGATAATACGTGGTGCAAAGAAGTTAGAAGGGACATGGACGAGCTCCAAATAATACAACAAGATATTGAGAAATGACTACCACTCAGAAAGAAATAAAAGGATGCCAAATGTTTGCAGGAAAAACCGAAGAAAAAGACTGCAGCCGAGTGGACCGAAGAAGGAAGAAACATCGGAAAATAATGAGAAAAATATGGAGGAAAAGAAAGGAGAAACATTTTCAATTAAAATTTGTGGGCTAGTAGGACCTGGTCGATGGATAATACTCTCCCGTAACGTTTCGTCTTCAGCTGCGGAAGACCTCTTCGGAGGCTACGTGGCCACTGCGATGGGGCCTCGAGGGAGAGTCGTATATATAGATAGTGTAGGGGGCGCCACAGTATAGATGCACGACACCCTCTGGATACACCAGGTGTGTATAACAGTCCTTGTAGCTGTGGCCAAGTGTATATCGGAACTACAAAAAGAAGTGTCAACACTCGTCTAAGTGAACACAAAAGAAACTGCCGCCTGGGACATACACAGAAATTGGCCGTAGCGGAGCATGTTTACTAAAAGGACGACCATCAAAATAAATTTAACGAGACCAGTGTTTTATCAAAAACTTCTCACTATTATGCTCGCACATGCAGATAAGCCATTGAAATTTTAAAAAGTCGTAATAATTTCAATAGAAAGGAGGAATGTGTTAAATTGGACAAGATTTGGATTTCAACGTTGCACAAGCACGTTGACACTCGATCTTCTTCTGGTAATAAGGTTAGCATTACCAGAGGTAGTTGCTCACCCGACTTCACGTGATATACTGCCTATACAGGGTGTTACAAAAAGGTACGACCAATCTTTCAGGAAACATTCCTCACTCACAAAACATGTTATGTGGACATGTGTCCGAAAACGCTTAATTTCCATGTTAGAGCTCATTTTATTACTTCTCTTCAAATCACATTAATCATGGAATGGAAACACATCAACAGAACGTACCAGCGTGACTTTGTTACAGGAAGTGTTCAAAATGTCCTCCGTTAGCGAGGATACATGCATCCACCCTCCTTCGCATGGAATCCCTGATGCGCTGATGCAGCCCTGGAGAATGGCGTATTGTAACACAGCCGTCCGTCCACAATACGAGCACGAAGAGTCTCTACATTTGGTACCGGGGTTGCATAGACAAGAGCTTTCAAATGCCCCCATAAATGAAGGTAAAGAGGATTGAGGTCAGGAGAGCGTGGAGACCATGGAATTGGTCCGCCTCTACCAATCCATCGGTCACCGAATCTGTTGTTGAGAAGCGTACGAACACGTCGACTGAAATGTGCAGGAGCTCCATCGTGCATGAACCACATGTTGTGTCGTATTTGTAAAGGCACATGTTCTAGCAGCACAGGTAGAGTATCCCGTATGAAATAATAACGTGCTCCAGTGAGCGTAGGTGGAAGAACATGAGGCCCAATCAAGACATCACCAACAATTCCTGTCCAAACGTTCACAGAAAATCTCTGTTGATGACGTGATTGCTGAATTGCGTGCGGATTCTCGTCAGCCCACACATCTTGATTGTGAAAATTTACAATTTGATCACGTTGGAATGAAGCCTCATCCATAAATACTAAAATGAGCTCTAACATGGAAATTAAGCATTTCCGGACACATGTCCACATAACAGTTTCTTTCTTTGTGTTTGAGGAATGTTTCCTGAAAGTTTGGTCGTACCTTTTTGGAACAGCCTGTATATGCGCCACGCAGCCTCCGAAGATGCCTTCAGCAGCTGAAGACGAAACGTTAGGGGAGAGTTTTTCCATCGACCATGGCCTATCAGCCCGGAAATTTTAAGTGAAATTGACGACGGCCGTGAAATCCCACGTTGAACGAAAACGAGAAACAGTTGAAATAATCTTAGTGCATAGTGATTCGTACGTAAAAGAAGGAAAAAAATGAAAAGTAAATCTCAGATGGAAATTTCCGAAACGCGACATTGTTGAAAGGAGAGTGCGAGTATTAATTGAGGATAAATTACATGAAAATCAGTGTTGGTTTAGGCCTCTTAGAGGCTGTAAGGACCAGATCTTTAGCTTACGGCAAGTAATGGAAAAGTGCTATGAGTGGAACAGGGAATTGTATCTATGTTTCATAGATTTGGAAAAGGCTTATGATCGTGTTCCTAGGAGGAAGCTACTGTAAGTTCTACAAGATTACGGTATAGGAGGTAAACTCCTGCTAAATTTGTTCAAATGTTTGTAGAGCTTATGGGACTTAACTACGGGGTCATCAGTACCTAAAGTTACAAACTACTTATGAACTAGCTAACACTAAGGACGGCATAATATCCATGCCCGTAGTGGCCGTGCAGACCGTGACTGGCGCGCCGCAGTCCCCTCGGCCACCGCGGCCGGCCAAACTTCTGCAGGCAATTAAAGGTCTTTGCGTAGACTGTCAGGCAGCAGTTAGAATAGACGGCAAATTAATCTCATGGTTGAGGGTAGTTTCAGGGGTAAGAGAAGGCTGTTACCTGTCACCACTGTCGTTCATACTATTCATGGATCATATGTTGGAAACAGTAGAGTGGCAGGGCGAGATTAAAATAGGTCAAAACAAAATAAGCAGTCTCGCATATGTGGCTGACTTAGTTGTAATGGCCGATTCGATTGAAAGATTGCAAACTAATATTTCAGAGCTCGATCAGAGGTGCAAGGATTATGATATGAAGATCAGCATCTTCGAAACGAAAGTAATGTATGTGGGAAAGAGATTCTAACATATTGAGTGCCAGATAGGAGGAACAAAGTTAGAACAGGTAGACAGTTTCAAGAACCTGGGATGTATTTTCTCACAGGATGGCAACATAGTGAAAGAAGTGGAATTGAGGTGCAGCAAAGCTAATGCAGTGAGTGCTCTGCTAAGCTCTACTCTCTTCTGGAAGAAGGAAGTAAGTACCAAGACTAAGTTAGCAGTGCACTACGCTAGCTTTCGACCAACGTTGTTGCATGGGAGTGAAAGTTGGGTGGATGCAGGTTACCTTATGCATAAGGTAGAGGTTACAGATATGAAAGTAGCAAGAATGATTGCAGGTACTAATAGATGGGAACAATGGCAGGAGGGTGTCCATAATGAGGAAATCTAGGAAAAACTGGGAATGAACACCATAGATGAAGCAGTTAGAGCGAACAGACTGAGATGGTGAGGTCATGTTACACGCATGGGAGAAGCAAGGTTACCTAAGAGACTCATGAGCTCAGCAGCGGAGGGTAAGAGGAGTCGAGGTAGACCAAGAAGAAAGTACTTAGATTCGGTGCAGAATGATTTTGAGGTAAAAGGCATAACATCAGACGATGCATCAATGTTAGAATTGAATAGGGGATCATGGAGGAATTTTATTAGAGGTACTATGCTGCAGACTGAACGCTGAAAGGCATAATCAGTCTCTGATGGCCGCGGTGGAGTAGCCGAGCGGTCTAAGGCGCCTCGCTGCGGAGCGCGCGGTTTCTCGCTGTGGAGGTTCGAGTCCTCCCTGGGGCATGGGTGTGTGTGTTGTCCTTAGGTTAGTTTACCTGGGTTTAAGTAGTTTGTAAGCTACAGACTGATGACCACGCAGTTTGGTCCGATAGATTTACAGACATTTGAACATTGAGTCTCTGATGATGATGCGACATTAAAGTGATGCTACGCTTGAAGTGTGACCGGTACTAACCAGCTTCCTGCAGCTCTGCGCTGGCCTGCCTGTTTGCTCTACAAGCGCTGAGGTGGCCTCCCGCTCATCGGCATGGTGGAGAGGCCCATGGAGCACATGCTCCGTAGCCTTGGCGGTCGCTGCTCGCGCATCGAGATGCGGTTCCTGCGAAGCGCCTGACGCACAGTGGCCACGCAGCCATCTGCAACGCAAAGCAGCCCCCCCCCCCCCCCCCAATGCCTTTATAGCACAGCGGCCCGCCGGTTGCACAATATTACAGCCAGCGATGCAGTTAAGCCCTCTCTACACGGGAAGTGAGAGCTTACGAGATTACTCGTGATGCACCGGTCATGTCGGCCGCGTACAGTGTACAGTGTAGACGCGTCCACTTGCACAAGATGCACGCATACGATCGCTAGCAGACGGAATAGGGTGGGTCCTAGGAAGTGCTTCGAGCATGCGCAGACGATCGAACGGGGAACCCACTGACAAACGAAGCAAAGTCGCGGATTTGTTTGATAATGTGTACTTTCGTGCTCAGAGGAACGTATTTTTTCGACTGACAAGGAAAGTACTTGGGCTCGAACAAACATATCGGTATGAAGGTTTGGTTACAGTATCTCTACTATTTGGCCACGATAACTTTACGATTTTGTTGGTGCTGCCACATGCGGAGAAAATCGACACAAGTTGAAAGTTATTCTTTTATTTCCATGAGCTGCCAACCTTACAATGGTCTTTGACGCGAAGACTGTACACATTGTTAGGGTAACGGTTCCAGCACTGCAGCAAGCAGCCGATGCTGCCTTCCGCTCGTGCAAGACAAGTTCCCAGCAGCCACCGCGCGAATCGTCAATTTATCGTGGCCAAATAGTACGTACACCTCAGTGTGCTGGTGGATGTTGTTTTTATGCAAAACTTTGCAAATTGTACTCTAGATAGCACTGTAGACGCCATACGTAATGCAGACATCTTAACTTATGTAATAATCATCGTACATGTTCTCTAGCGAATTGTCATCAAAAGCCGTGATGATAGTTGCAACTTTAACCTTCTTTCCGAAAGACTGTTGGTATTCACTGCCACTGCTTCCATCGCTTCTTCCCGCACTTACCGTTGCATTACCGCTTGCAATGAGTTGTTCGTCATCATCATCCCTATTATCATTATTATGAGTTTGTAACAACAGTATCTAACTTATGCTTATATTTATGTACAATAACAGATACGAGAAAGCATACAAATGATTCATCTTCTACACTAATACCATCTTCACGAATAAGGGATCTTCGTAACTTCATCTCAACCAATCGCAATACATTAGCAGGATTGATTAGCAATCGCCGCCCCATCTGACGCTTCACTACACATAACGTCACAAAACGCAACTTGGGAGGCACACTGCACCGTCCCTACTGGCGAACCGACAGGTCAAAGTGCAATGCGGCATGGCACACGGAGAGGCCTCTAATGGACGACTGCAGAGTTTTGCAGATGAGGGAGTGTCGCTAGTGCAATAAGGGACCTTTACATTATCTCTCGTACGATGTTGGTGTATATGTGTTTGTTCGAGCCCAAGTACTTTCCTTGTCAGACTTAAGCATTTTATGAGGTGATACTATAGAGGAATTGTGTTAAATATTTCATATAACATGTGTACAATTTTTATATAGTACAGAGATATAGCTGTTGATATGAAAGCCAAACAAACTTAGAGCAAATGTAAATGAAGACATTTTCACTGATTTATCCCTCTGTTCGTAGTAGTACATCATCACACTGACTTCAAAGTAGAATTTTATGAATGTTCTACAGGTTCATTTCCACTTTTTTACCAGGTTTTCGGCTTACTAGAACATATTCAGGTTTTAAAGTACATCGAAAACCGGTTATTTAAATAGTGGTGATGTACCAAGAACCGGTGAAAGAATCAGTCAAACTACCCAAATTTGCAAGTACTTTAAGTTTGTTATACATACACCCATTAGAATTTGGGCATACGTTAACTGCAAATCGTCTTTATTACCATCTTCTAGAATATTTGGAATTTTTTCCTGAAACATGCTGTAGTTGACAGATGACATATTTGTTTTTGGTAAGCATTATTTGAAGCTTTATCAAAGTGAAAGGTCGACGTATAGACACGTGAACTTTTTCATCATTCACAAAGGCGTCTAAAATCATAGGGGCTGGAAGTATGTAATCGCATTTTATAACGAGGACGTTAACACATGTGAGCGACGTAGTTTGCATGAACTGCACAAAACAATTATATACACATATTTCTTCGTTTTTTTTGCCTCTTTTTCCGCAGTTGCAGTTATACAATTTGTATAGATTATGGGACCGTCTTATGCAACTGTAAATTAGTCTACTTTAGACCAGATGCGTTTCGCTTCATTTTAAAGCATCTTCAGGGTCAGGATTTTTTTTTTTGTTTTCGTCTTCGTGTGTGGTTTGTAGCACATTGTCACGTGCTGTCACTGCTTATATTTACACTATTTACACTTTTTTTACAGTAACATTTCTTACGAAAGTTCTTTGAAAAATAGCCATTTGTGTGGCCTGCCAGTTGCATAAGACGGCCCCATAACCTATACAAATTATATACAGTTTCACAGTGGAAGTCTACAACACAAATGTTTTAATCATCACAATATATCTTAAAGTTTGGAAAAGCTATCGTAACTCTGCGATTCACTTGCTGCGACTTGACAACAAAACCAAACAGACTCGTGAAGCAGACGACTTGACGAAGGCGTACCGTTTGAACGCTTCTTTGTATTTCGACGGTCTACCGCAATGAGCGCTGCAGCTGACAGCGACTTCTTGTGCGTGTTGCACGTCTCGAATAGAAAGGGCTTCATACATTTGGCTCGTGCTCGCGCGGTCGCCATCAACGCGCTTACTTTTCATGGAGCGGCCGGCACCTAAGGCTCTGTATGGGGAAAGCACGAGCTGCCTGCCAGCGTCGACCATGCTGGGTCTATTATATTCCGCTGCCGCCCATACTCACCACCACTTGCGGTCCAAGCGCTTACAGTATTTATCAGCCGCTTTTGAGAAAACTTTTCTGTCTAAGAAAAAAAAAGTGCGTATAAAGTGAATATTAACAAGAGCAAAACAAGGGTAATTGAGTGCAGTCTAAGAAAATTAGGTGATGCTGGAGGTATTAGATTAGGTTACGAAACAATAAAGGAGGTATTGAGTTTTGTTAGTTGGGCAGTAAAATAACATGCGTTGGTCGCAGTACAGACTGCAGTATTTCATTAGGATTTTTTTTTTTTTTCATTAATAATATATCTGCGACGCTTGTCGATGGCAACCGCTTTCTTTGGCAGCGAGTAGTGATGGTGTGCTATTTTTGATCTTATAATGTTTACTAGACTCTCAAATAATTACATTCTACCACTTTCAAACAGAATACTCATCTTTTCAACATCACGATGTATGGGAGTTCTGATCGCTGCAAAATTATTCTCCTGGGGCGTCGTGGTAGAAATAAATACTCGTAGGTACAATTTTTTCACTTCTTCTTTAATTTCCAATCAAACTGCTTCTCCACCAAAACATTACAACTTCATTTCATAACATACACAATGCAACAGAACTTAGCTGGTAGTACTTCCATTTTAAAACAACAGACTGACACAGCTTGCAGTGCACTTTAGAAATGCCAAAACTCTAACTCCCCCACGCAAGGCGGTGAGGCAAATATATAATATCGACAATAATGACATTACATCATGCATTGTTCATAACAATTGAATATACTAATTTACAATTAACGAACACAACAGTAAAGCATTTCATGTATAGAAAAATAATCGCAATATAAAATGAAAACCATACATACAATAATTTTAGATGGCACATATCTTCTTAAGTTGTAATCTTGTACCTTTTTGTTTCATAACAAAGAGCAATGTTAAATGTCAATTAGTTAACGAGTACATCATACATGTTCCTAACATATATTGAACTATCAAATATCTTGGCAATTCTGAAAATAGGTTCAAAATCTCACGTCAGTCAATATATACAAAGGATCACAACATTGAAATTTCGACTGTTACGTTAATTAACACAATTAGCTGGTCAACACCAGTGGCGTAGCTATCATAGGGCTAGGCGAGGCAGTGCCCCGGGGCCCCCGAGATCAAGGGGCCCCTCGGCCTCCGTGAGTTCGAAAAAGGTTGAGCATCGTTTTTTTATTTTTATTTATTTATTTTTTTTTTTTTTTATTACCTTCCCACCCTACAATCCATCAATTCCCCCTCCCGTCAAATGAAGCTTCCCACAGTAGCCGTAATAGGCCACAGGGTGAGGGAACATTGCTTCCAGTGGGGCCTGCTGACAGGCCAAGCCGACAGTCGCTGAGTACAACAATCGGCACACTCCAGTCGGCAGAAGCAGCTGCAGCATCAAAGCTGTTCACAGCAACAGCTGCGCCTACCAAGTGTTGCGGCGTGCCGCTCGGTGAAATGTGGAAAGATCGCGCGACTCCAAATAATGTATAAATACATTTACTGTACGGTACTTCTTATTTACGGTACTTCTTATTTACCACCCCCATGAACCACAGACATTGCCGAGGTGGGGTGGCTTGCGTGCCTCAACGATGCAGATAGCCGTACCGTAGGTGCAACCACAGCGGAGGGGTATCTGTGGAGAGGCCAGACAAACGTGTGGTTCCTGAAGAGGGGCAGCAGCCTTTTCAGTAGTTACAGGGGCAACAGACTGGATGATTGACTGAGCTGGCCTTGTAACATCAGCTAATGTGGCTTTGCCATACGGTTACTGCGAACGGCTGAAAGCAAGGGGAAACTACAGCCGTTACTTTTCCCGAGGACATGCAGCTCTACTGTATGAAAATATGATGATGGCATCCTCTCGGGTAAAATATTCCGGAGGTAAAATAGTCCCCCATTCGGATCTCCGGGCGGGGACTACTCAGGAGGATGTTATCATCAGGAAAGACAATACTGGCATTCTACGGATCGGAGCGTGGAATGTTAGATCCCTTAATCGGGTAGGAAAATTAGAAAATTTAAAAAGGGAAATGGATAGGTTGAAGTTAGATATAGTGGGGATTAGTGAAGTTCGGTGGCAGGATGAACAGGATTTCTGGTCAGGTGAGTACAGGATTATAAATACAAAATCAGTTGGGGGTATTACAGGAGTAGGACTGATAATGAATAAGAAAATAGGAATGCGGGTAAACTACTATGAGCAGCACAGTGATCGCATTATCATTGTCAAGATAGATACGAAGCCAACACCGACAACAGTAGTACAGGTTTATATGCCAACTAGCTCTGCCGATGATGAGGATATAGAAGAAATATATGAGGAGCTAAAGGAAATTATTCAGACAGTTAAGGGAGAGGAAAACTTAATTGTGATGGGAGACTGGAATTCGGTAGTAGGAAAAGGAAGAGAAGGAAAAATAGTAGGTGAATATGGACTGGGCAGAAGGAATGAAAGAGGAAGTCGCCTGGTAGAATTTTGCACGGAACATAATTTAATCATAACAAACACGTGGTTTAAGAATCACAAAAGAAGGTTGTATACTTGGAAGAGACCAGGAGACACTGGAAGGTATCAGATAGATTTTATAATGGTAAAACATAGATTCCGGAATCAGGTTATAAACTGCAAGACATACCCAGGGGCAGATATAGACTCTGACCATAACTTGTTAGTCATGAACTGTAGGCTGAAACTGAAAAAACTGCAGAAAGGTAGGAAAATAAGGAGATGGGACTTAGATAAATTGAAGGAAAGTGAAGTTCTGGTGAATTTCAGAGGGAGATTTAGGCAACAATTGGCAGAAACAGGGGGAAATAAAACAGTAGAAGAGGATTGGGTAGCATTGAGAGATGAAATAGTGAAGGCAGCAGAGGACAAAATAGGTAGAAAGGCAAGACCTACAAAAAATCCTTGGATGTCACAGGAAATACTAAATTTAATTGACGAAAGGAGAAAATATAAAAATGCAGTAAATGAAACAGACAAAATGAAGTACAGACGACTAAAAAATGAGATTGACAGGAAGTGCAAAATGGCTAAGCAGGAGTGGCTAGAAGCCAAATGCAAATCTGTAGAAGAATGTATAAGAAGGGGAAAAGTAGATACCGCCTACAGGAAAATCAGAGAGACATTTGGGGACAAGAAAAGCAATTCTACAAATATCAAGAACTCAGATGGGAAACCAGTTCTCAGCAAAGAAGGGAAGGCTGAAAGGTGGAAAGAGTACATAGAGCAGCTCTACAAAGGAAATGAACTGAGAGACGATGTTGTAGGAAGGGAAGAGGAAGTAGATCAAGATGAAATAGGAGATATTATACTGAGAGATGAATTTCACAGAGCCCTGAAAGACCTAGGTCGGAACAAGGCCCCAGGAGTAGATGACATACCCTCAGAGCTACTAAAGTCTCTGGGAGAGCCAGCCATGACAAGACTATTTGAACTGGTGTGTAGGATTTATGAGACAGGCGAAATACCCTCAGACTTTAAGAAAAATGTAATAATCCCCATTCCAAAGAAATCAGGTGCAGACAGGTGTGAAAATTACAGAACCATCAGTTTGATAAGTCATGGTTGCAAAATTTTAACACGAATTATCTACAGGAGAATGGAAAAGCTAGTAGAAGCTGACCTAGGGGAAGATCAGTTTGGATTCAGGAGGAACGTAGGAACCCGGGAGGCAATACTTACCTTACGTCTTATCTTAGAAGATAGATTAAGGAAAGGCAAATCTACATTTTTAGCCTTTGTAGATTTGGAGAAAGCGTTTGACAATGTTGACTGGACTACACTCTTTCAAATTCTGAAGTCAGCAGGGGTAAAATACAGGGAAAGGAGAGTTATCTACAACTTGTACAAAAGCCAGACCGCAGTTATTAGACTCGAAGGGCATGAAAGGGAAGCATCAGTTGGGAAGGGAGTAAGACAGGGTTGTAGCCTTTCTCCGATGTTATTCAATTTGTACATCGAGCAGGCGGTGAAGGAAAGCAAGGAAAATTTTGGAATAGGAATTAAAGTTCAGGGGGAAGAAATAAAAACATTGCGTTTTGCTGATGACATTGTAATTCTGTCAGAGACAGCGAACGACCTGGAAGAGCAGTTGAATGGAATGGACAGTGTGTTGAAGAGAGCGTACAAAATGAACATTAACAAGAGCAAAACAAAAATAATGGAATGCGGTCTTAGGAAATCAGGCGATGCTGAAGGAATTAGATTAGGTAACGAAACAGTGAAGGTGGTAGATGAGTTTTGTTACTTGGGTAGTAAAATAACATGCGATGGTCGCAGTACAGAGGATATAAAATGCAGAATGGCAATGGGAAGAAAAGCATTTTTGAAAAAGAGAAATTTGCTAACATCGAATATTAATTTAAGTGTAAGGAAGTCTTTTCTGAAGGCATTTGTGTGGAGTGTTGCCTTGTACGGGAGCGAAACATGGACGATAAGCAGTGCGGGCAGGAAATGGATAGAGGCTTTTGAAATGTGGTGCTACAGAAGAATGTTGAAGATTAGGTGGGTAGATCACATAACTAATGAAGAGGTACTGAACAGAATTGGCGAGAAAAGGAGTTTTTGGCATACCCTAACTAAAAGAAGGGATCGCTTGGTAGGACACATTCTCAGACATCGAGGAATCGTAAATTTAGCATTGGAGGGAAGTGTGTGGGGTAAAAATCGCAGAGGGAGGCCAAGAGACGCGTATAGTAAGCAGATTCAAAGAGATGTGGGTTGTCGTTGTTATGAGGAGATGAAAAGGCTTGCTCAGGATAGAGTAGGGTGGAGAGCTGCATCAAACCAGTCTCCGGACTGAAGACCATAACAACACAACTTCTTATTGGCAAGTAGACGTGTACAGTTCGATTATACGAATAATCGGTTTTCCGAACATTCATTTTCCCCAATTACACTTCAATAATCGGCGTTCTACTGTATATAATATTTAAGCTGAATGGATGATTTTCGACTTTTAACGTTTTGAACACTGCCAACAAACTTCAAACGCACGAAGTGAAATCCATAAATTATTCCCATCTCAGAATATAAACTTAAAAAGGTATTGCTTGTCTGCTAAGACGTTCATCCTGCCACCTGCTGAATTACTAGCAGTATGTGACAATACTGTTCATGGTTTGATTCATGGCAGGGGGCCTCATTTTCGTGGTTGAGTAAAACTTCATTGTTCATTTTTACTAGCTTCTGCCTGCGACTTCATTCACATAGTATGGAGCAACTTCGAAAAGTATTCCATGGTAGTCTTATCTGTATGTCCTACCCAGGTCCAACTCTATCCTTCTCCAAATTTCACCCAAATCCACCCAGTAGTTTCTGCCTGAAAGCATAATTAACTTTCACAGTTATGCTTATATTAGAGAGTACGATTAAATATTATCTGCTGCGTGACACACAGTAATTTACTTAAGAGTAGGTTTGCCTTATTATGTCTTCCAGTAAGCGGTAAGGACCTGACGAAGTACTATTGCATCTGTATAGTTCATAGGCGCCGATTACGGGTATGTCGCTCAAGCATACCCCAAAATTTGAGTGGGTATGCTCGGCATACCCCAATGAAAATGTTGGTATTATTTTTTTTCTTTACGTTATATTTCTTGATTGGAATTAAATTCGACTCTCTCATTCCATTGATGGGCGGCTGGCTTTTGTAATACACCGTTGTAAAAAGACTATCTAAAACAAACAGGTAATTGGCTCCGTAGGCATTAAAATTCATGCTGACATGTGAGTGAAGTGATCGTTTTCTAAATAGTCCGAATGTTAATGGAATGTTGCTTGTAAGTTCAATATCGTAAACTGAAGGCGGTAACCTTTAATTATTGTATTAAATAACTAGAAATGAAGTGGGTTTGGTACGATACGACGAAAATGTTTATACTACTAATTTAAAGCTTATGTATTCTCTTAGAAGTCAATTGTCTTCAAGGAATCGTGTTAGTGTTAAGTCGTGACATTTTTCATCATGTTTACTGAATTGGTGTGTGATGTAACAATGGGTTGTAGACCTATTGGTATCGACAGACATGGCATGACAGCAGATGTGGTTATTGACTATTTTTGTAATACTGTATAGGAAATAAATTTGCAGAAGAAATAAGGCAGGAAGACCATCCGATATTAGTTTTTGCGATAAAGAACACAGTATTCACAATGGAGGCACATCATTATCTGACATGCATGTCTAAGAAGACGAAAACTCTGAAAATGATTTCAGTAGTTACTACAACGGGAAAACAGGTTCAAATGGTCGCAAAAGCCGCCATTAGTTCTGAAACGTGAAATTGAAATTAATGGCTGTTAATTTCTTTACTGTGTAATAAAATATTACTTTTCTCCTTTCAGAGATTAAAATGCTCCTAAATTAACACCAGATGAAGCAAAAAAGAAAACAAAAATGCTATTAAAATAAAACAAAATTATTACTTTAGCTTTGAACCTGGTATTGGAAAAATATAATAAAGATTTTTTTTAAAGAAATACCTGTTTTGGGGGGGGGGGGGGGCCTGCAGGCCGGCAACCACCTTCTCCTTATTGGAAACGCCACTGATCACACCCCAAGATTTTCAAAAGTCGGCGCCTGTGTGTAGTTTTAGTTTAGAGAGGGCCCCAACGTCATTTTTGCCCCGGGGCCCTTGGTGTAGTAGCTACGCCACTGGTCAACACAACTTGTTTATAGAGCCTGACATATACACAATGCTATTTATTTTCATGTTTTTATGTTTTGCAAAAGTTTTTACAATTCATCTGTTTAGTTATTGAAATAATGTACAATGACGAAACTATTGTTTATAGAACTGGCTGGAAACCTCATAGGCTAATCTCTTAATTAATGAAATCTATCACTTGTTAACTAATCACAGTATCACCGAGACACTGTCCTACACTGACTCCTTGGCTGGCTATTTCGTTTGTAACTAACTTCACACGTAACATACATCACTATTAAACCACACGATTCCGGGTCCGACGCAGACGGTATCGTACGATAACATTGAGATGAGAGGGCCAGCAGTATCATTACAATCTTCAATTTTTTTCTCTCGAGCTGGAAAGAAAGCGGAATTGCAATTCCTCTTTTCTTGTTGTAGCCATCGCACGATACAGGCGCAGCTCTTACATCTCTTTACGCTTACATGTAAGTTTGTGAACTTAGGGTGTAACAATATCTGAATAATAATTAAGCTTCTTGGAATATCCTTTCTTATTTTGCCATGACCTATCACTACAACATTAATATCATGTTTCTATTTTTTTTTAGCAATATCATTGACTTGTAAAATGATGCTTGGACCCATTGTTGCTCTAGATAAAGTAACCTTTGTGACTAGATTTTTACTGCAATACCTGCAGAGAATCTTCACTGTTAAACGAAGTTAGACCAATTTCAACAAATTTTACTACAATCAAAATCAACTTAGTATTTTTTCACGGCCATTTAGTTCACGCATCCCCCACTAAACAAACCCAGCATCATCTTACAAAATGCACTAAGACTATCAAAGTAGGTTCATCCAGTAGGCGACCAGCTAAGTGCAGGGAATCCAACATGTCAGGTAAAGGACGGGTTTAGCTACTTTCTTGTGTAGTGATGCTTACTCGTGTTGGCTTTGTTCGAACAATTACGACCGCTAAACATTCAGTGCGGAACCTTTCATGTTTTGATCAGTAGATCACGTCTTCATAATTATTTTTCTTCGTAATATTTCAAGACCTTTTCAATTTTAATAGCGGTATCTAACATTAAACCTTAACGGCAACACCAAGGAAGAAAAAAAAAAAAGGAAAGCAGCATTACATGAGAATTAAATGCAGAATGGCAATGGGAGGAAAAGCGTTATTGAAAAAGAGAAATTTGCTAACATCGAATATTAATTTAAGTGTAAGGAAGTCCTTTCCCAAGGCATTTGTGTGGAGTGTTGCCTTGTATGGGAGTGAAACTTGGACGATAAACAGTGCGGACAGGAAGTGTGTGAGCTTAGGGTGTAAAAATATCTGAATAATAATTAAGTTTCGTGGAATATCTTTTCCTATTTTACCATGACCTATCACTACCACATTAATATCATGTTTCTATTTTTTCAGCAATATCATTCACTTGTAAAATGATGCTTGGACCCATTGTTGCTCTAGACATGCAGGCTTTTGAAATGTGGTGCTACAGAAGAATGCTGAAGATTAGGTGGGTAGATCACGTAACTAATGAGGAGGTACTGAACAGAATTGGGGAGAAAAGGAATTTCTGGCATACCGTGACTAAATGAAGGAATCGATTGGTAGGACACATTCTTAGACATCAAGGAATCGTGAATTTAGCGCAGGAGGGAAGTGTGTGGGGTAAAAATTGCAGAGGGAGACCAAGAGATGGATACAGTAAGCAGATTCAAATAAATGTACGTTGCAGGTCTTACGTGGAGTTAAAGAGGCTTGCTCAGTATAAAGTAGGGTGGAGAGCTGCATCAAACCAGTCTCCGGACTGAAGACAACAACAACAAAAACAACAACAACAACAACAACATACTGTCGTATTTTCGCTTGATATTGATCTGATATTCGTTCTTCCGAATAGTTACTGTACTCCATCAAATTAAGTAAACTCCTATGCAACCTTTTGAAGAGTTATCAGAAGAAAAATCGCATTGAGTAGACGTACCGTATGATTCATTTTAGCACATACAAAGAACGATACAATATTGCAGCACTGCAATTAACAGAAACTTATGAATCATACTGTCAGAAACTTTCTCAGGTCCTAGAACAAGAACAAGGAACAATGCGAGACAGTAATACATAGAACAAAAATGGTTGACTATAAAAAGAGCTGTAGACATTTTAGCTAAGGAAACACTAGGGATAGAGACAAAGTCAATAAGGCCAGCATGGTTTGATGAAGAGTGCAAGAGAGTAACTGAAGAAAAGAACACTACATATCAAAAGACATTACAGGCGAACTGCACAAGAAGCTTGTGGGAGGATTATCGAGAGAAAAGTAGAATCGAAAAGATGACACATCGCCGAAAGAAAAGGGAATGGACTAAGGCTGAAATAGAATGTATGGAATTGTCAAAGAAGAATAATGAAACAAGGGACTTCTTTAGAAAAGTAAACAATGCTAGAAGACAGCTTGATTAGAGATGAAGAAGAAAACATAATAAGTGATAGTAAACAGACTTTGAAAAGATGGCGAAGATTCTTTAATGACCTACTGAACCGACAGGTCGAGCAAGCAGAGGATATCTCTAATGATTGTGAGCAAGGATTGGATGATGAACAGCCATTGGATGACCCAGTAGACGACGTTAAACAAGCATTAAGGAAACTGAAGAATAACAAGGCGCCCGGCACTGCCAGTATTCCTGCAGAAGTGCTAAAATATGGAGGAGCAACATTGGAGCAGTCACTCTCATATGGGTACAGGGAAGCAGACAAATTGAATGCGATGAAGGAATATTAGGTCCCACACCTAACACCTTGTAGCCCAGGTTCAGGAGGGTGATTCCACGGTGCTTTCTGCACTCCATTCGGGCGCCTTTTTTATATTTGATCGGCTACTCCCACAGGTGGATATTGAAATTGGAATGTACCAAAGTGGATTTCGACGAGGAAGGTCAACAATAGACCAGATTTGCAACCTGCGCCAAATTTTGAGAAAACTGTTGAATAAAGAATTGGAACACATCCCCTCTTTATTGACTTAAAGGCTGCATATGATAGCATAAATAGAAACCAGTTGTTTCATGCCTTACAGGAGATGTGAATACGTGGAAAGCTTCTGAGAATTGTTAAAATGATGATGTCTGATGTAAGAAGCAGCATTCAAGTTCAAGGAAATTACTCAGACCCCTTGGAAATAAAAAAATGGGCTACCTCAAGGATATGCATTAGCACGCTGATTATTTAATGTAGTTCTCGAGAAGGTGATCAGGGAAGCAGGCCTACAGACCAGGGGTAGCATCTTCTACAAGTCGGTGCAGATATTAGCATATGCAGATGATATAGACATCATAGCACGGACGGTACCAGCACTAAAAGAAGCTTTCACAGCCTTAAGTCAAGCAAGTCAGAAAATGGGTCTTATGATTAATGAAGATAAAACTAAATACATGGCCTTTGGGGAAGCATATCAACCCAATATTTCGTCAACTTTCAGTGTGAATGGATACACATTTGAAAGAGTTGATACCTTCAAGTATCTTGGTTCAACAGTCACTTGCTTTAATGACACCTCGACAGAAATTAAGATCAGACTGATATCAGCAAACAAGGCATATTTTGCCTTGAGTAATTTATTCCAGTCAAGACTCCTCAGCCGCCCAACAAAATTAACTATTTATAAAACTCTAGTTAGACCTGTTCTCACTTACGCTTCAGAAACATACTCCTTGACGGAAACTGATGCAAGGCTGCTCGACAGCATTGAGAGAAAAGTTTTGAGGAGAGTAATTGGCTCTGTGTATGATAGAGAAAAGGTACAATGCAGAATTGTACACTATATATGCCGATGCTCCTGTTACAAATATCATACGATGAGGAAGGATAAGATGGGCAGGTCATGTGGCAAGAATAGAGGAGTCTGAGGTGACAAAGAAGATTCTCTTTGCATATCCAGGAGGTCAAAGAGGTCGAGGTAGACCTCGAGCAAGATGGCTGGATGGAGTGGAAGAAGACCTACGATGCAGAAACTGGAGGAAGGTAGCGTGTGACCGAGATGGATGGCGGAAGCTCGTTGGGAAGGCCAAGGTTCACCCTGGACTGTAGCGCCACAAAAGAAGAAGAAGAAAGCTGCGGAAGAAATTTAGGCAAGATATCGATATCCTATTTAAGGTTCAGAGCAGAACGATAACTTTTCGTTCTCGAGGTATAGCAGCGTGTTACATCCGACGGACAGTGGCGGTACGTGAGCGCAGTTGGTTTGGTTTGTGGCTTCACATCGAAATAGTTCAGTTACAAGTTCAGACTAACATGTAGTGTAACCCAACATCCAAACAAAACGCGAACCTTTCCTTACCAGAGAAAAGTGTAAATTAAGATAACCATTGAGATAACAGACAAGTTATTTATGTGCATTTTCTTAGATATTATGTACTTAACCTTATGTGAAGTGCGAAAAATGCAAAGGGAAACCCACTACATTTCCTTTACCAGAAACAGCAATTAAAAATGGCTATACAGTACCAATTACATTAGCGTGTCTAATATTTTCCTTTCTTCAGTTCTTTGTTTCATGCAATAATACACTAAACACACGTACATGAATGGGAAAAGCTTGCTTCAGGAATCTGTATTATCTATATCTATAAATGTGAATGTCTTTTCGGTGTACGTTTATCACGTTTGAACCACAAGACATAAAGAGTTAAAAAATTTGTACAGTTGCTAATGTCTACCCGGGGAAGGCTTTAGGCACGGTTTTATGGCGATCGGATAGCTATTTATCTATATATATATATATTAATGTTAATGTCTGTTCGGTGTACGATTTCACGTCCGAACGATGAGACGCAGAGACTTAAATATTTGTACCGTTACTAATTTATACCTGGGGGAGGTTTTAGGCACAGTTTTATAGCCACCTGATACGTATTTAGTAATTTGAAGAATATAACGCGAAATGTGGAACAATAATTACTCTTTGAAAATTACATTTACTCTTTGAAAATCGTTTTATTGGTTGCATTGTTGCTTGAGGGTTGATAATGATAAAAGGATGGAGAATATTGGGATGGAAAGTTATCGGTGTATATAAAATTCTAAGTGCAGCGAAACCTACAGAACGAGAACGAATGATCTGAGTGTAATTTTTGTCCGAAGTCTCCCGTTGTACACCATAGCAGTTCGAATGCCGATAGCTATGAGGAGGTGGAAGATATGGTGGTTGAAAGTCGTCAAATTATTAAAAAAAAATTCGGACTGAAGGCCAGCGATGACGTTTGCGACTCTATAGCAAGGAGGTTACATACAGCGAAACGTGATGCCACACACCATATCTTTGGTCTCTGCGTGCTACAATGTCTTCAGCTCTTTCTCTGTAAGGATAAGCATACGAATAAGGAAATATGAGAAATAAATAGAGCAGTAAAAAGCAATTAATTTTAATACATCTCTTTTAAAAAATCTGTTTGAAGTTTCGCGCATTATCTATCATAATCAACCAACACGCGAGCGGTGCCGCGCGTTTAAGCTAGTTTTTTTTATATATATATACGAGAATCAGTTTAGTTTACTCAGTAATAAGATTTGTGTGTGTTTTCAGAAATTCCCTGCAAATGGAACCAACGATGTGTGAGTAATTTAACCTTACAACATAATGCTGGAATTTTCTTCACAAATTTATTGAAGTTTAAAAATTGACGGTCTTCCCCAGGGAACAAACACTGAATGAACTACACTCTCCATTCTTTAGATGTTTGATTTGTAGACTTTTTTGCACGGCATCACGATGACGACTTCCATTAGCTTCACTGTTGTTTTGTTTCTGGGTCGTAAGCAGACAACCATGATTCATGACGAGTAATGACCGTTGGCAGAAAATCTTTATCAGTTTCAAGCCTTGGTTTCAAAACACGACATGTTTCAAAACTCTACGTTCCTTTTCATTAGCAGTCAGAACCTGAGGAACAAACTTGTCAGCAACACTTTTCATTCCCGAATCTTCCGTTAAAACTCGCTGAACCGCGTTGCAAGATAACCCACCAATCTCTGACAGCTGATCAGTTGTCTGCGGGCGAAAGCTCTCAAATTTAGTTTCTGCGATTCGGGCGGTTGATGGGCACCCAGGACTATGTCTGTCACCAATGTAACACGTCGGCATTTCTAAATCGAACCATTCGTACATTTGACTTTCTCCTAAGGCTCCTAAAAGTACGAACTGACGCATCCGCCATTTTCATTCCCGTGTCTCGTAAGTTAAACACACTGCGGTGCTATAAGATTTGCGTCACGGCACTTTAGCACGACGTTACGGGTGGTTATGTTGCCATAAACTGCTCAGATCATTGCAGAGGTGGCTACAGAACGTTTAGTTTCCAGAGAGATTCTAAGAGAAGAAAAAATGCATCATTAAATGTCGGCGCAAGAACTGGGAACACGAACCGAGCCCACAGTTATGTATTGTAATTAAACAGGTATTATTATGACTTTAAGCAATATTTAATAGTAAAAAAGTTTGTGATATTTGAACTTACGGTTTTGTTTAGCTCTTCTAAAAGTACTACCTCTTAACAGAGAAGCTGCCTGTAGGGAATTAGCTGCCGCAAAATATCATATTACAGCAAAGCATCCCTGTTTTTATAGCACAATATGTTTGTCTTATATAGTATATTGAGAAATACACCTCATCAAAAAGTTTTGTACTGACATTGCACAAATTGTTGAAGGTACTTCTGTTACGTTATTGCGAGAAAGTATTACAAACACTAAAACGGAGAATATAAATATACTGGGCAAAAAGTTTCGTTACGGCTGTGACAGCGTACTGTGCTGATACAGGCAACTACCGTTGAATGCTATTTGTGGTATTTTGAAGTTTTAGCGTCATAACTAGTAGTATGCAATTTGACAATAGTACGGTATCTGATGTTTTATCACAAAATACACCCTCAATTCAACTTCTTATTAGTAAATTCCAACATTGACGCTTACCTATAAGAGGCTGTAACATAACTGGCAAAGAATACTGGGTAAATTTTACTTACGGCTGCGGCTGCGTAGTGTGCTAATGTTGGCAACGCAATGTTTGCTTTATAAGGATTATTAAATTACTGACAAGACAAGGGTACTGTTACATACGAAAACCTGCCAACCTAAGAGAAGGACCAGAATTATTTATTTATTTTATGGTCAACAAATTCTATACGATTTGGTTTTCAAATAGCATTCAAAGGTTGTTGCCGACATCGGCACCGTGTGCCTCTACAACCGTAAACTTTAGATCCTGTGCACTAATATTCTTTTTAGTTTTGGTGTTTGTAATACATTCTGAAACATTCTCAGTAACATAACAGAAGTACTTTCAGCAATTTGAGTACAAAAATCGGATGTGGTGAATTTGTCACAGCAGACAACAAATACTTAATGCAAGACGGCAAACGAACCTCGCATATTGACAGTCATTATTCAAATAGAAGCCAAGATCGCTTAAAAACTTTATCTAGATGACCAGTTTCGGCAGCATTAAACGTAGTACGCGATTTTTATCATCACAGAAATATGTTTCTTGCTTTTTTTTTCTGTATTTGGACAGAAGCAGCAATAAGTAAAGAAAACGCGAGATTTTTGTGTCTAATCCACATATCGATGTAAACAAAAGCGGAATGCAAGCTCAAAGTAGCACGATCTAAAGCTCTATACCGGGCACTTGTAAAATATTTCACGAAACATATATAAAACAACAGTGTTGGTATAAGCTGCGTGCTGTGTTTAGCATTCGCAGGAATGAAAATGGCGGATGCGCCAGCCTGTGTTTTTAGGAGCTCTACTTTCTCCGATAGCGTCATCTTGATAAGCTGTTTCCAAAATAGTTTCAGCTGCATTTTTACAGAGAAGAAAAAAAATTCGCAGCTGCACGTTTGTCTCAATCTTGCCATCATAAAAAAGGAAAGAAAAGTAAACAGCACTGGCAAAGACAATCACTGCAAATAAAAATAACAAGACGCGTCGATAATACAGGTGGCAGTGCAGTGAATTTATAACCTCTAGCTAGCTAGCGTTGGAAATACGTACTACACGAGAGGTAACGGTATTCCGTTTTTCTTTAATTGCTTACTCACTTATTTACTTCACCTCGTAAGGTCTCAGGACTGACAGAAGACCGTACCACGATAAATTATTTTAATATCTCCTTTACTTGATCCAGTCCAAGAATAGTTGGAACCAAAAATTTGTAAATTCCAAGCAGGCTCTAGACCAAAACAACTGTCTGCAACAAATTCTTAATTTAAAAATTATTCTTAGCCACCAAAGGATTTCCAATAATATATGGCTCATGTGACTCAGTTGATGATATCTTCTCCCAATTTTAGAGGAATACGGTCTGGATAATAAAATGCTCAACACCAATCAAGGAAACTAGCTCTTAAAGTACAATCAATGACAAAAACTTCTGAACCATCTTCTTTATATATAGAAATGAATTGCTGTTCGTTAGTCTCGCCAAAACTCGGGAACGGCTGAACAGATTTGGCTAATTTTAATCTTGAAATATTCGTGTAAGTCGAGGGAAGGTTTAAACGGTGATAAAATATGGAAAAGGTTTCCGGAAAAAGAGGAAAAATCGGGATAAACTGAAACAGCTTTTTCCAGTGCGCTATCAACACCGTTCGTTCAATTGCGATAAAATTTTGTACATTTCACGTTGAAAGCAAGAGGAAGGTTCGCATCAAATAAAAATTTGGAAAAAATCGCCCGGGAAGTAGGAAAATTTAGGAACAACCGAAAGCGATTTTATTTCTATGAATAAAAATCAATTGCCACAAGGTTGTAAGGGCATCACTTGAGTACGGCTTGACAGGAAAAGGTTTGTATGAATAAAGTTTTTGGAAAATCTACCGGAAAATTGGAAAATTTGAGAAAACTGAAAGTGCGTTTTTCAATGTGTGTGTGATTGAATTCAGTACTATAACTGACTATTCGCACGACGGAGAGGGGTAATTCTTTTTTTGTTTTGTTCATTATGATCTTGGAAAAGTTTTCAGTAAGAAATAGGGACAGTTAAAAAGGATAGTCGCAAAGTTCCTTTTTCATTATGTTTCTAAATGTACTCAACGCTATAAATTGAGAACCCTTCATCCGATTGCGATAAAATTTTGATCAACAAAAGATGAACGTTCTTGACTAAAAATTTGGGAAAGTTACCCGGAAAATTTGAAAATTCGCAGGAAACTGAAAGAGCTTTTTTAAATGGGATATCATTACATAAACCACTGAATATATTGTGATGATATCTGGTGTGGAGATAGCTTGAGCGCTGATGTACCGGATAAGATACTTTACAAAGTCAAGATATTTTTTGATTTGAAGAATATAAAGCGAAATAGCGAACAATAATTACTCTCTGGAAAAGCTGTATTTCTGAACGCACCCAACACAACAACCAAGTCATTATTTTACATGTTTTAAATCTAAGTTTTCCTTGCAATTTTTCCATATTTTATCACCGTTTAAACCTTCCCTGAACTGCCACGAATGTGACTTGAACATTATCCTGGACATGGGTGCGTGATTTGCCCACTCTTTCCGCCCACTATCGAGCTGATACTTAGATTATCTGATGATGTCTTTATAAAGCTACTGGGTCTAAAATACATATCATTTAAATTAATATGGTTTATATTAAGAGGTAGGTGATACGAAGTTCACCAGGTCATCTAGTTTGATATAAAGGCTGGCATTAGACAGGGAGACGGGCTCCTTCCATTACTGTTTAACTGTGTTTTGGAAAAGGTTATTACAGAATGGCGGAAGCAAACGTCGAGGTAATATACAGATCGATGAAACACATTAAGTAGAAGCAGTATTAGTGTAGATCGCCTCGCCTTTGCAGATGATCTGTGAATTTTAAGCAGGGATATTGCCACAACTCAAAAACTAACTGAATTCTTGAAGAAGTTGCGGAAAAATATGAAAAAAAAGTTCAAATGTTTCTAGAACTTATGGGACTTAACTACGGGGTCATCAGTCCCTAAGCTTACAAACTACTTATCAACTAGCTAATAGTAAGGACGGCACAAAAAAATGTTCAAATGTTTGTTAAGCTTATGGGACTTAACTACGGGGTTATCAGTCCCTAAACTTACAAACTACTTATCAACTACCTTATACTAAGGACGGCACAAATATCCATGCCCGAGGGGGGGATTCGAACCCCCGACCGTAGTAGCCGTGCAGACCGTGACTGGAGCGCCTCAGTCTCCTCGGCCACCGCGGCCGGCAAGGACGGCACAAATATCCATGCCCGAGGGGGGGGGGGGGGCATTCGAGCCCCCGACCGTAGTGGCCGTGCAGACCGTGATTGGAGCGCCTCAGTCCCCTCGACCACCGCGGCCGGCAATATGAAAAAGTGTTTTCCATTGAAATACCTGAATCAAATCATAGGAGAAACTATCTGTAAATAGCTACAAACAAAGTTCGCTGTCAGATCAAGTCGATATTCAACACTTTTTGTTGTGTATTTTATGAGCATTACCAGACATTTTTCTCGCCTCTGTCAACTTACTGTGACCATCATGAGTCTTAATCCTTACTGTGCTGTATCACCTAGATTGTATGGCGTTCCTAAGGTCCACAAACAGAACATTCCTTTGAGGCCTATAGTGTCTAACATTGGTGCTCCAACATATCGTGAAGCTGAACATTTTGCTAGTTTGTTGAGTTCAGTGGTAGGTAGGTGTGAATACCACATTTAGAACTCGGCGGATTTCTTTCGCCGATTTCAGGGATTGCGTTTTAATGACTGATATTTTAGTGAATTTTGATGTTGTGTCTCTCTTCACTCGTTCCTGTCAGATTCGTTGCAGCTAATTGAGGTTAAGGTTGGTGTCGAGTTAACAAATCTTTTTCGACATGTGCTGACTTCCACTTACTTTTTATTTAATGGTCAGTACTATGAACAAACTGATGGAGTTGCAATGGGAAGCCCGTTGTCACCTATTGTGGCCAATTTGTTTATGGAGGATTTCGAGGAACGTGCTTTAGTGTCGGCGACTCTTAAACCTGCGTGTTTTTTCAGATATGTAGACGACACTTTTGTCGTTTGGCCTAACGGTAGTGAGAATTCAAACGGTTTTTGGAACACCTAAACTCAATCCACCCGAATATTCAGTTCACTACGGAGGTGGAAAAGAGGCTGTCTTCCTTTCAAAATGTTCAAATGTTTGTAAATCTTATGGGACTGAACTACGGGGTCATCAGTCCCTAAACTTACAAACTACGTATGAACTACTTACGAACTAGGACGGCACAAATATCCATGTCCGAGGGGAGATTCGAACCCCCGACCGTAGTGGCCGTGCAGACCGTGACTGAAGCGCCTCAGTCCCCTCGGCCACTGCGGCCGGCTGTCTTCCTTTCCTTGATGTGTTGGTCAGAAGGAAGGTTGATGGTACATTCTGTTTGTATCTAATTTGTATCTGCGAGCTGATAGTTGTCACCATCCAGCTCAGCGTGAAGGAGTACTTCGTACCTTGGTTCACAGGGCACATGTCATTTCAGACCCTGAAAGTTTGTCAGCTGAGTTGTCCCATCTTGAGGAGACGTTTCGTCAGAATGGTTATAGTGAGAGACAGATAAAACGTGCATTGCGCTATAAGCCTTCTGTGCAACGGGTGAGTAACGATAGTAATGAAGTGGCACCTAAATCTATGGCCTTTTTGCCTTATGCAGGAAGCATTTCCAACAGGATTGGTCGTATTTTGAGGAAATATGATGTGAAATGTGTTTTTCGGCCACCTTCTAAGATAAAGGCCCTGTTGGGGTCCGTAAAGGATAATATTCGTTTGCGTAAGATAGGTGTATATCGTATTCCTTGCAGTTGTGGCATGCCATATATTGGTCAGACAATCAGGCCTGTGGAAGACCGGTGTATTGAACGTTACACGTTACACGCTTACAACAGCCAATCAAATCCGCTGTTGCAGAACACTGTCTTGGCACCGGTCATCCTATGGAATACAACAACACGGAGATTCTGGCAAGCACTTCCACCTATTGGGATAGTGTTATTAAGGAAGCTGTTGAAATTAAACTAGCAAGCGACCTTGTGAACAGAGATGGTGGTTTTTGTTTAAATTCTGCTTGGAATCCGGCACTGTGTCGTCAAAAAAAAAAACAGAGGGACAAAATTAATGCTGCCTCACCTGTTGATTAAGTCACTATCGATATTTTATGTGTTTGGTCATCTTTGGTTGTGTAGACTCTGCAGTGATTTGTACTGTGTGTGTGTTATCTTCCTCGTTTACTCTTTGCAAACCGAGGTATTACATACGCTTGCACATTGTTTCCTCGACGATGGATCCAATTGTAAGAATAGCTACAAAGGTCACCGAAGCTTTCAACGTCGGAGACTGCTCCATGGCCCTAATGTTGGACATCGAGCGTGCCTTTGATAAAGTGTGGCATTCGGGACTCTATAATAAACTTCTTAAGATGGGCTTTCCTATCAAGCTTGTTAAGATTATAGCTAGCTGTCTGGACGGTAGACCAACTACTATTCATATAGGTGATTCTACCTCGTCGCCATTTTATCCAGAGGCGGGTGTACCTCAAGGTGCAATTCTATCGCCTTTGCTGTATTCTTTATACACGGATGATATACCTTTACCAAGTAAATAGAACGAGGAACTGGCATTGTACGCAGATGGCACTGCGTATTGGTATCTTTCACCAACAGCTGAAGGAATCCAATGTTCAATTTCGGAATTTATACAAAAATTAGAACCATGGCTTTCGAAATGGAGAATTCGACCAAATGAGGAAAAAAGCCAATAAATAACGTTCCATCATAGAAGTTTAACGCAATACAGGCTGCAAGATACAAGTGATCTACGGATTGCACTTTGGGGGAAACAGATTGCCCCGAGGAAAACAGCTAAATATCTAGGGATCACAATTGATTCTACTTTGACATACCGACAAGCTACGACATAACTAATAATGAAAGCAAGAAATAGATTGAACCTGATAAGGTTGACAAAAGGGAGATTTCACGGTGCTTCAACACCAGCTTTAATTCACACCTACACCTACACTAGAATATGCAGCTCCAATTTGGCTAACTTCTGCAACCCACTCGTTAAAAAATTTTAGCACACAGAGAAGACTTTTAAGATGTGCTGCTAGACTAAACCCAAGCACTAGTAGGGCCGAATTATACCAAGAAGTTAATCTGGAACCACTGGAGCAGAGATCAATAAGACTAGCTGCAACGTTTGGAATAGCAAGATTGAATAATAATAATAATAATAATAATAATAATAATAATAATAATACTAAAACCACTGAGATTTTCAAGCAAGCACCGTTCAGAACGAATCTCCCACGACTTAAGTATCTGTATCCGCCCAGCGCTGTTGCTCAGGCTATTGAGAAAACATTTCCTGGAGAATACGTTTTAGAGGCAATTTTAGAGGAAAATGACTTACTACACCACTTGCAAGAACAAGGTGGATACATATTTTAAATTATTTTAACTATTTTACATATTTTAATTAATTATTTTAAGCTATTTTAAAATCATTATTGATAAAGCTCTTCCGCTCTGAGGGGTTTTTTTTTTTTTCTCTTCAAGAAAGGTTTTTTCCTCCGATTCATAAGTGTAGCGGATAACCTCCAGTAGACAAATAAGTATGAAACAAAACTAGGCATGAAAAGTTTTTATTCTCCTTGTTTTAAATAAAAAGTGTCATCACAGAATCAAGTAACCTTCACTGGCCTAAGCGTACTTAAATTGTTCGAAAATGGGCCCGCCTTCTTCTTACGGAAAGGAATGAAAATTAAAAAAATAAATAAATAAATAGTTGTGCCTTGAGAACGGCGGGTGTCCTCCTGCCGAAATATCGGCGGTTGTCGACGACGTCACCCGGCAGCATAACCGTAAGTTGTTTGAACAGCCTAGAGCTATTCTCCAATTTTATTTCCAGGTGTTACTGAGACTTTGGATACCGTTGGACCTGTTGTCCAGTTCTCCAGCTGGAGCTGTCTCACGATGGCATAATTATCACAGTCATATCTTACCAAAAGATCTTTCCGAAAACCCGAAAAAATTCTGGTCATATGTAAAATCGATAAGTGGGTCAAAGCCCACTGTCCAGTCACTCAATCATTCCGGAGCAGTAATAGAAGAAATCAAACGGAAAGCTGAAGTTCTAAATTTAACCTTTAAATCTTTCACGCAGGACCGCACAAATGTACCATCATTTGATCAGCGTACTAATTCCGAAATGGGGGACATAGCAATAGGTATTTCCTGTGTAGAGAAGCAGCTGAGAGAGCTAAACACGAAAAAGTCTGCTGGTCCGGATGGAATACCAGTTCGGTTTTACAAAGACTATTCTGCAGCGTTGGCCCCCTACTTAGCTTGCATTTATAGCGAATCTTTAATTCAGCGCAAAGTTCCTAGTGATTGGAAAAAAGCGTAGGTGACTCCCGTTTATAAGAAAGGAAAGAGAACTGACCCACACAATTACAGGCCAATATCGTTGACATCAGATTCATGTAGGATTTTGGAGCATATTCTCAGTTCGAATTTAGTAAATTTCCTTGAAACGGAAAAGCGTCTTTCCATGAATCAGCACGGGTTTAGGAAACATCGTCCATGTGAAACTCATCTTGCCCTTTCTCACATAGCATCTTGCGAGCCATGGATGAAGGGCAACAGGCGGACTGTGTTTTTCTCGACTTCAAAAAGGCGTTCGAAGCGGTGCCACACTGCAGACTGCTAACGAAGATACGAGCTTATGGAATAGGTTCACATGGAATAGGTTTACAGATTTGTGACTGGCGTGAAGACTTCCTTAGCAATAGAACTTCATTTACTTCATTTAATGTTACTTTGTTCCTGTTCATAATATGTCAGATGTTGTTCATTGAAAGATGTAACCATACGTATTATAATGTTGACATATTTTGTTATTCACTATGCTCATTAGTAGCCTCTGGCCTACCTCTACATAAACTAATTACAATTTTACGATCGTGTTATTGGGTTAGGTTAGCTTTATTTCCTCATTAGGTCTTTGATTATACTTTGTACAGTTACTTTTATACTTTGACAGATAATTGTTGTTGTCACACACTTTTATTGTTTTTATAATCCATCCTGTTATTTTCGTAACGTTTACATACTGCTTTCTGTAACATGTCGCCGCCGCGGTGGCGTAGCCAAGCGGTCTAAAGCGCCTCGCTGCGGAGCGCGCGGTTGCTCGCCGTGGAGGTTCGAGTCCTCCCTGGGGCTGTGTGTGTGTGTGTGTGTGTGTGTGTGTGTGTGTATATATTGTCCTTACGTTAGTTTACCTAGGTTTAAGTAGTTTGTAAGCTACGGACTGCTGACCACGCTGTTTGGTCCGATAGATTTACAGACATTTGAACATTTGTAACATGTCGCCATGACATCTTGTCAAAGATATAACCTATGATGGTTGCCTAAGATGTATCATTTTCACACTATGTATACTTTGATCATCACTAATTTTATCACATAGCCTGGCATTGGTTTTATGTTTTTAATCAAGACTTGACGCCTAGTGACATCTTACTTTTATTGACACATGCATGCCCAGTATGCATAAGGAGGCATAAAATGCACCTGTTTAATCAGTCTGCCTAGTTCCTAAGTACTTACTATATGAAAATACTGGGTTATATTATGTATTTTACTTCAGCTTGTGGAAAATTCTGTTTCTGTATTTTTATTTAATAGACTTCCGTGAAGATCGTTTATAACCGAAACCGGTAGAAGCTTGTTATTTTCCAAACAGCTGATGGTGTACAGTATGCATTTCCTCGAAGCCGGCCGCGGTGGCCGAGGGGACTGAGGCGCTCCAGTCACGGTCCGTACGCAGGGCCGGCGAAAGGGGAAAATATCACCCGGGCAAAGAATCCGTACATGGCGCCCACTATAACCCAATGGTAGTACTGACTTTAAATTTCCTACGCTTTTTGTCAGTTATATACACAGAGTAAGTTTTGGTTAACGGTATAGGGAGCAATTATTTACACATGAGCATGCAGAATAATGTACTTCATTAATTAGAAATTTACAGACCGATTCAAGAAACAACGATTTATATAAAATTAAGAATGATGATGCGATACAGTATTTATTTACACATATATACGTAAACAACCTTGTTAACTGCGAAAGAGAACACATTTATGAACAAAAGAATATACAAATATATTTTGTATCAGCAGTGTACAAAGATTTCGTAATACAAATAATGCAACCAGTAATGTAATTGTATATCTTTATACAGTTTAAATGCAAATTGTCCTTTGAGTTGTTTACAAAGCTAAGTAAAGTTAACTTTTCGTGCCTTTTTCCTCTGCTAAGTCTTTAAAGTTGGTTAATACATATCTAATGAGTAAAAGTCTTATCACTTTGGTACATGTATCAAGCATCAGTGTTGGTGTAGAATGTAATTAATGCTACTTATATCAATGGGGAAAGAACTTTCTCTGAGCCTGAAGTTCGCCGCCTATCTGAGAGGCCGCCACCCTACCCACCCCAGCCTGCTAAGACGCTACGTGTGTAAACACCTCTTCTCTATTAAACGTAATAAAACGAAAATACGTTACGTAATGTCGGCCTACTTACCTATACTGTGTTATTTTCTGGAATACTTGTTTATTTCTTGCTGGTTTCCTCATTCTCTGGTTCTACGTTTTCATTTCCATTATTGTCTGTTTCAGGAGTACGAAAGAATTTCTTTAATGCTGCTGCCTTTTTCTGATTTTCAGCCGCTAATTGTGCTCGTCTTTTTCTGTGCCCGTTTCCAGAAGGCTTCTTTATTCCGACGTGTTGATAAAGAACGCATTAACGCAACGATTCTTCTACTGAGAGTCGAAATTCAGGAGACAAATAAGAACACGCACACCAGAAGCCTGCACTACGTATACACCACTTCTGATTTGCAATTTTCTTTCACGAGACATTCGACAGTACAAACAGCACTAATTTCTTTTTGGTTGCCGGTAACTCAATATTGTTTGTGTGTATTGTTAGAGCGGCCGACATAGCTTTGTCGCAAGGAGTGCAACTGTCGGCACCGCGGCGGTTGTAATTGTCAGAGCGTGTTATTGTTGCTCAAAAGTCCCAACTCTCAACAATAGCCTTTAGCTTTGTCAGCTGACATTTTTATAGACAAATAAGGTGAAGGATGGAGGGATTTCCTTTATAGGAGATTCAAGAAGAAACCTGTGTTGTTATACAGAGTGAGGCCTATGGCAAGAGGTAGTAACCAATGTTGCTACACACTTTATGAAAAAGTTAGTTTTTAGTTCACTGTTTACAATAACATGAATTTAGCGAGGATTTTGGCGCCCCCAAACTACCCTAACATTTGGCGCCCCGGGCGGTCGCCCGGCTTGCTCGGCCCTTCCGCCGGTACTGTCCGCACTACGGTCGCGGGTTCGAATCCCCGGGCATGGATATTTGTGCCGTCCTTAGGATTAGCTAGTTGATAAGTAGTTTGTAAGTTTAGAGACTGATGACCCCGTAGTCAAGTTCCATAAGCTCTACAAACATTTGAACATTTTTTTCTTTGGTCGTGCAAGTCGTCCTTCCCCAGAATCCAAGTTCCTGTTGATGGGAAAATTGGTTTCCACCTGGGGTATATTTGTTCTTCGTCGCACGAGTCATGGCTGCTTGTAATCTTGTTGGTCCAGTGTTTCCACCGGGACGTTAAAACCACGGATTGTTAGTTCCTGGAGCATTCATTTGATTTCCTCGTGTTTTTCTCGCCTCTTTCACCTTACTGTGACAGCCTAGATCTATTCTCCAGGTATTGCTGTTTGAGACTGTGGACACCGTCGGCCCTGTTGTCCAGTTGTGCGGCTGGAACTGGCTGGAGGCGCTGGAGCTTGGCGCAGTGCCGCGCCTCCGGCCTGGAGTTGTCCAGCAGGCGCCGGCTCCAGAAATAGCCGCCGCCTTGGCAGCGGACCACGGAGCACGGAGCTCGGTCCAGCGCGGCGCCGCCGGAGCTGGAGAAACGCAGCCGCCATTAGCATAAATATGTGCCGGCGCGGCGCCGCATCTGCATACATCTGCATGGCAGGTGCCACGCCCCGCGAGCGACGAGGCGGGCCAGCTTCCTCATTCCCGCTCCTCCCGAGCAAACACCAGCCGTCTGCCCGCGTCCGCGCGACCTTCCAAGGCTGCCAGCTGCCAGCTGCTCCAGCCGCAACAGCCCGCATAGCGTCTCATAATACACGATGTTTCAATAACACTTGTGGGTAATGAATTCCTCCGTAGCACACTGGTAGAGTGCCAGACTACAAATCCAAAGGTCCCGGGTTCGATCCCCGCCAGGTCCTGGGGTTTTTATCTGTACTTTCCACTTCTTTCACATCTGGCAATATTGCCCATGTGAAAAATACCGAGTAGCACCGTGGTTCGGAACCCACGTTAAGCTGTAGGTCCCCCTATAACTGGCTGGGTAAGTCAGTTCGAAGGTCGGGGGAAGGCAACGGCATACCACCTCCAAACAGGACCATGCCTAGTAAAGCAGTGTAGTGTTCAAACCAATCTTCGGATTGTTGACTGCTTTACCTTTTACCTTTTTGAATTCGTCAACCCAGCAGAGCGAAATTTTATTGACATTCTTTGTAGTCTTGTGTAGTTCGCGAACGAACTACATCGATACTCTGCAAATCACATTCAAGTGCCTGGCAGAGGATTCTTTTGTATCCCATCCTCGTCGCCACTTTTGTGTCTCGTTTCCGCCGGTTGTCGTAGGTGTCGGTAGCCGAGTAGAGAGAGACCGACACAGAGAATAGGATGGACGCGTGTGCAGGTACGGAGGTGACCAGTGAAATGTTTTACTATATTCTATTTAAGTAATCACAGTTCCTTTCTACCACTTTCAAACAGAATACTCAGCTTTTCAACATTATTATGTACGAGAGTTCTGCTCGCTGCAAAATTATTCTCCTGGGGTGTCGTGGTAGAAATAAATACTCGTAGGTACAATTTTTTCACTTATTATTTAATTTCCAATCAAACCTCTTCTCCACCAAAACATTACAAATTCAAAACATATACAAACCATCAGAACGGTAGTACTTCCATTTCAAAACACAAACTGACATAGCTTCCAGTGCACTTTAGAAAAGCCAAAACTCGAACTCCCCACGCAAGGCGGTGAGACAAATATATAACATCGGCAATAATGACCTTACATTATGCATTGTTCATAACAATTGAATATACTAATTTACAATGAACAAACACACAAAGAAAACATTTCATGTACACAAGAATAATCACAATATAAAATGAAAACTATACATACAATAATTTTACAAGCCACATATCGTTTTAAGACTTAATCAAGCTACTTTTTGTTTGACAACAAACCAAAATGTTAAATGTCAATTAATTAGTTAACGAGTCCATATACATGTTCCTAACATATACTGAACTATCACATATCTCGGCCATTCTGAAAATAGGTTCAAAATCTCACGTCAATCAATATATACAAAGAAATACAATATAGGAATTTCGACTATTACATTAATTAACAGAATTAGCTGGTCAATACAACTTGTTTATGAGCCTTACATATATACAATGGTATTTATTTTAATGTCTTTATGTTTTACAAAAGTTTTTACCCTTCGTCTATTTATTGAAATAATGTACGATAATAAAAGCATTGTTTATAGAACTGTCTGGAAATTAATGAAATCTATCACTTGTTTTGAACACAGTATCACTGAGACACTGTCCTACACCGATTCCTAGACTGGCTACTTCGTTTGTAACTTCACACGCAAAATACATCACTATTAGACCACACGATTCCGGGTCCGACGCAGACGGTATCGTACGATAACATTGAGGTGAGAGGTTCAGCAGTATCGTCACACCAGCCAGTGGGACAGCAGAAACTTGAAACACTAGGCTAAATCAGAACGAGTTGTATATGTCGTAGAAATAAGACAATACTTATCTTTTATAAAGTTCAAGACTGCAGAATGCTGATACATAGTTTAGATAGAGTCCTGCCTACTGATGATTCCTAGTGCCTATCCGATAGCCAAGCCTTAAGTGGTGCCTATCTGATTCCCAAGTGGCCGATGAAGCAGTCGTGGCCACGAGCGGAGTTGCAGCAGAGGGCGCTCGTGGCTGACGTCGTAAGAACGCCGCGCCGTGCGTGCATGGCGGCGCGCGGCGAAAAGTACGTGGCGCGCACTTCATACTTGTGCGTCACCAGATGTCCATTAACCACTTTCATAACTTTTCTCTACCGTTCCATTCTCCAACAGCGCGCGGGAAGAAAGAACACCTAAATCGTTCCGTTTTCGGTCTGATTTCTCTTATTTTATTGAGATGGTCATGTATCCCTAAGTAGGTGGGTGCTAGCAAAATATTTTCACATTCAGAAGTAAAAGTCGGTGAGTGAAACTTCGCAAATAGATCACGCCGCAATGAATAACGTCTTTCTTTTAATGATTTCCACCCCAATTCGTGCAACATTTCCGTGACGCTCCCCCCCCCCCCCGTAACGTGATAGAACAAAAACGAGCTGCCCTTCTCTGAACCTTCTCAATGTCTTCCGTCAGTCCCACCTGGTGAGGGGGCAACAGTACTCCAAGAGAGGATGCACAAGTGTGATGTAGGCAGTCTCTTTGGTGGAGCTGGTGCATCTTCGAAGCGTTCTGCCAATGAAACTTAACCTATGGCTCGCCTTCCCCACAATATTTTCTGTGTGTTCTCTCCAGTCAAAGTTGTTCGTAATTGTAACTCCTAGGTATTTGGTAGAATCTACGACCTTAAGGTTTGACTTCGTCCCGGGCACGACGTTAAACTGTCTTCCAACCCAAGGTGTGGTGCGACCCGTGCTGAGGGGTGGGTGACACATGGGTGGATGTGTCTCGAACGGAGCCTCAGGGATACCGGGCGACCTCCCTGAGTAAGTAGCCTTGCTCCGCGCGGGGTTATCGTGGTGTGGACCATATAAATCCCCAAATCTCGTGGGACTAAGATGAACATTTTAAAAATATTTTAAAAGAATCCGAGGGGCAATCTGAGACCTCAGATACTCAAACATCGGGATCAGGACCGATGGAGTGCACTCCTACTTCTCAGTCAGGGTCTAGACCTGAGCAAGAAGTGGGAACTGTAACAGAGAAGTTGGACCAGATTAGGATTAAGGCCTTGTCTGGGGCTCAGAGGAGGAAACTTCTCAAGGAACAGAAGCAAAAGGAAGGAAATGAATGGCTTCCTAAACATAAGTGGAGGGAATCAAAAGGGCTTGAGCCCAAGACCCCCATAAGGGTCCAGAACCCAAAAGTCTCGACAGAGGATTTGAGGGTAATTAACCATAAGGTTGTTCCAGAAGGACGAACCCTGGTGGTGGAGGTCTGAGAGAAGTCCCTGAAGGCAATGCGAGAGCAATGCCTGAAACTGATTTTAGGGTTCTCGCAGGTCGGCGTCAGGGTAATCAAAGACCTTAAAGGCAATAATAGCAGCAAGATGGGGACTGGAAGTGCTGCAGATAAACCTGCAGCACAGTAAAGGGGCCACTGCTGCCCTGAGCTGTCGCCTGGGGAGACAGGAGGTGGACGTCGCTCTGATAAAATAACTCTATTTATACAAAGGGGGTGTATCGGGCCTTGGTGATAATGGAGGTAAGCTGATTTATGCCAGAAATCTAAAAAACTCCAGAACATGCATTTATGTTAGAAATGGAATACCTTTCATACCAATGATGGATTTTTGTTCCAGGGACCTGGTGACCATCAGGATGCAGCAATGTGAGGAAGGTATCAAGAGGGAAATTGTTTTGGCCTCAGCATACCTTCCTTACGAAGACAGCTCTCCTCCTCCTTTGGAAGTGAGGAGACTGACGGAAGCCTGCCATCGGCAAGGTGACAAACTGTTGGTGGGATGTGATCCCAATGCAGACAATCCATCGTGGGGCAGCAAGGACACCAACAGTAGAGGTGAGCACCTTCTTGAATTTCTCTTATCTAACAACTTGGAGATCCTGAATAGGGGTGATGAACCTACATTCAGGAATAGTAGAAGGGAAGAAGTAATTGACATAACTTTTGGTTCCATGATGATGGGAAGTTACGTCAAACAGTGGCATGTGGTCCTGGAGCCATCCTCGTCAGATCACATGTATATTAAATTCAAGGTTTAAATGGGAACCAGACAGACCCCTGGCCTATAGGAATCACAGGAAAACGGACTGGGAGACATATAGGAGAGACCTTGACTTCAGCCTATAGGAAATTAAAACTTCTATAAGGATTCCAGCAGAGTTTGAGGAAGTAGCAGAGACCGTAACTTCTGCTATAGTGACCTCCTACCAGGACAACTGCTCAATCACTAAGAAGTGCACAAAAGGAGTGTGCCTTGGTGGAATAATAACCTGGAAATGCAAAGGAAACAGGTACGAAGACTGCTTAACCTTGCGAGGCGCAAAGGACAATGGGCTAAGTATCGTGAGGCCCTTGTCAATTACAACCTTGCCATCAGATGGGCAAAGGAGGCATCCTGGAAGGTATTCTGTGAGGAAGTGGAGGGCACGGCTGCTCAAGCGAGACTTCATAAAATCCTCACTAGGGTACCAACTAATCCAGGAGGAACAATGAGGAAGGAGGATGGGGAGTATACAAAGACAGCACATGAAACGCTGGAACTGCTCCTCAAGACTCACTTTCCTCAATATACTCTGGGGGATAACTCAGACCAGAATGCGGCTGCTGAGAGAGAAAGATTCTCTTGTATTCGCAAAGAGGACTGGGATCTGGCCAAGGAGTGTGTCGATTTCAGTAAGGTCCGATGGGCAGTGGGAACATTTCAACCGTTCAAGTCACCTGGCCCCCATGGAATCTATCCAGCTCTCCTGCAACAAGCGGGAGAAAATCTTATTAGATTCCTAAGCAGGCTATTCAGGGTTAGCCTAGCAGCAGGAATCATTCCCAATGCCTGGAGGGCAGTGAAGGTTGTCTTCATTCCAAAACCAGGGAGAATTGATCATACCAAGGCCAAGGATCAGTCTGTCCTTTATTCTTAAGACATCGGAAAAGCTGGTTAATGTGCATGTTGGAGAAAGGAGGTTAAGTAGGGCTCCTCTACATTCAAACCAAGATACATATCAACCAGGTAAATCATATGAGACAGCTCTTCACCAACTTGTTGGGAAGGTGGAGAAAGCACTACACTTTCAGGAGATAGCCCTCTGTATCTTCCTTTTAGCAACACGACCTTCGATTCCATGGTTAGGGCAGCAGAGGTGCATGACCTAGGGACCACTATATGTAGGTGGACTAGGGCTATGCTCAGTGGAAGAAAGGTAGAGGCTACCATGATGAATGAAAAAATGGTAATCAACACCACTAGGGGTTGCCCGCAAGGAGGAGTTATTTCCCCTTTATTGCGGAATCTAGTGGTGAATGATCTCATTGGAGAATTAAACTCTAGGCAGTACTTTTACCAAGGATACGCAGATGATCTTGTCATAGTAATACTTGGCAAATTTCCTGACACAGTGAAGAATATGGCACAAGGTGCTTTGGACATTGTGCAAGACTGGTGCAGAAAACAGGATCTGGGGGTTAGTCCTAAGAAGACTGTTGTTGTACCATTCACAAGGAAACATATCCAACACTCAAGTTGGAATCTAAAGCTTTTCAATGAAGCACTACCTGTGAAGGGGACGGTGAAATATCTAGGGGTTACCCTAGATGAGAAACTGACATGGACCCCTCACATCAGGAATATTTGCTCCAAGGCAAAAGGTACTCTTGTGAGTACCAGGAGAGCTTGTGGCAAAAATTGGGGCCTGAGCCCCAAGGGTATGCACTGGATATACACCACAGTGATTAGACCCAGGATCACCTATGGGGCGGTCGTGTGGTGGAAGAAGGTAGAACAGCAGGTTGCTGCTAAGGATCTTGGTAAGGTGCAGAGATTAGCCTGCTTAGCCATAACAGGCGGAATTAGCAGCACACCAACTGCTGGGATGGAAACCATGCTGGATATGCCCCCATTTTACACCTTTGGGTCAAGATGGAGGCAGCGGCTGGTGCATATAGACTCAAATCTGGCAACAACTGGAACTCTTTGGGATATCCAGAATCACACACTAAAATAATGAGTGAGGTAAATATAGGAAAGTTGGGGAAATGCCAGCCGACTACATTCTATCCCCATACTGCTTCAACAAGCCTTTCAATATAACAATTGGAAGTAGGGAGCAGTGGGAGAAAATAGATCGACACCGTACAGGGGATATTGTCTGGTTCACTGACGGGTCAAAATCAGACCAAGGTGTTGGGTCGGGGTATATGGGGTGCAGCCAAGACTGGAGGTCGTCATCTCTCTAGGAAAACTGGCCTCAATATTCCAGGCCGAAATCACTGCCATCAGCGCATGTGTGGAGGAGAATTTGCGTAGGTGCTACAAAGATCGTAGCATCTATATCTATTCAGACAGCCAGGCAGCCCTGAGATCACTGGCAGCTCCTGCAACAAGGTCTAAAATTGTTGCAGAATGTCACAGGGTTCTGGTGGAGCTAGGGGAAAACAATAGAGTAAACCTATTGTGGGTCCCTGGCCACTCGTGGATCAGTGGCAACGAACATGCCGACAGATTAGCCAGGGTGGGGGCAGAGACTCCATTTATTGGACCGGAACCTGTCCTGACAAGCACCAAGGTAATGATCAAATTGGAGCTACCTAACTGGCTTTGTTTATCAACAAAAACATGACAAGGTAATGATGCCAAAGCCATGTTTTAAAAGAAGCTCTGGATTCCTGGGTCTGAACAGGAGAGAGATTAGACTCATGGTTGGATTGCTGACAGGCCATGAGAATTTCAAAAAACACCTACATACAATGGGAATAACAGAAGAGGACCCTAAATGTAGGATCTGTGATTACGGTGATGAAACTGCATCACATCTAATCTTCGAATGCATTGCATTGGAGAGTAAAAGACACAGAACATTTGGGACAACTAGACCCGAAGAAATTGCGTCTAATAAAGAACTGGTAAAGGGACTCCTTGCACTGTTCAAGGGCATTGGTTGGCTTTACGAGATATACAGGGAGCGATACCGCACAATAAACTTAGTTTCGGTGGGGGCAGACTGTTTTGGCTTCCCTGGATAAATCAAATCAAATGTGCCAACTGCAGAGCTCGTCGATCCTTACACGGAGATCCCATGGGTATCGGAGTTTAGAACTGATTGATATTTATGGTCCGTGAAGTTCAGAACACAATCACCCAAAGCCATTCGACACAACTCTCGAACGTTCTCAGGCAAAATCGACTTTTAAGTACTGGTAGTACACATAAGTACCAATAATTAAAAAAGTTGCCGCACCTGTCAGTGTAGATCGGGTGGTAGTGTTCTTGAGCTCACAACCAGACAGCAGGTGGTTCGAATCCCCTTTTCAAATTCAGTTGTATAAAAAAATTTGGAATCTCTAATTACGTGTCGTGTCAGTTTTAGTTTATGTGTAAGTAGACGAACTGAGCACCTTGTCACCTGAAACGATAGTTGAGTAGGTTAGCTGCTTGGAAAGCTATTAGTAGCTATGGAGATGACTTGCCAAAAAAAGCGTCATCAGCTAATAGTGAAGCCAAGACTAAAAAATTAACTTGCTATTCTAGTATTACATTTAATATTTTTTTGTTTATTAAAATTAAATCTGCGACGCTTGTCGATAGCATCCGTTCTCTCTGCCAGTAAATCTCTGATTATTTTGTTTTATAAGAGACTTTTTTGAACGGGCTGACGGGCTGGAGAGAAAATGGAATAGCTCGTCGCCTTTCGTCTTCTTGCTGTCGAATAGATCGGACATCTCTCTTTTCTTCTCTCCAAACAATTAATTGCAATAAATTCAGTAATTCGCTTGAAAATAATGCTTGATTTAAAATGAGGTCTTTCCCCATTTTTCATTACTTTTTGTAATCTTTGTTTCTAACGTACTTCGTAAATGATGCTTGACCATTATTGCAGATCGCTTCGCGATTGTGAAAGAACATTGCAGATGGATTTTTCACTTATGCATATTTCGTGATATGGTTTCTAAGCCTGCATTAATTTTGCTGTTTGTTAAGCGAAGTCCAATAATTTTGCAATTTTAATTACTAATAGTAACTGGAATTTACGAAGCTTACACAAATAAGCATTTTACAGTAAAAAAAGAAATTAACTATCCAATACAGGTGTATAAAATGAACATTAACAAGAGCAAAACAAAGATAAAAGAATGCAATCTTAGAAAATCAGGCGAAGCTGAAGGAGTTAAAAAATGTTGAAATGTTTGTTAAGCCTTAGGGACTGATGACCGCGCAGATAAGTCCCTTAACTTACAAACTACTTATGAACTACCTTATACTAAAGACAGCACAAACAACCATGCCCGAGGAGAGATTCGAACCCCCGCCGCGGCGCTGAAGGGATTAGATTAGGTAACGAAACAATGAAGGTGGTAGATGAGTTTTGATACTTGGGTAGTAAAGTAACATGACGCTCGCAACAGAGGATATAAAATGTAGATTGGCAATAGGAAGAAAAGCATTTTTGAAAAAGAGAAATTTGTTAACATCGAATATTGATTTAAGCCTAAGGAAGTCCTTTCTGAAGGCATTTGTGTGGAGTGTTGCCTTGTGCGGGAGTGAGACATGGACGATAAGCAGTGCGGACAGGAAGAGAATAGAGGCTTTTGAAATGTGGTGCTACAGAAGAATGCTGAAGATTAGGTGCTTGGATCGCGTAACTAATGAAGAGGTATTGAATAGAATTGGTGAGAAATGGAATTTTTGGCAAACCTTGACTAAAAGAAGGGATCGATTTGTAGGACACATTATTAGTCATGGAGGAATCCTAAATTTAGCATTGGAGGGAAGTGTGTGGGGTAAAAATCGCTGAGGGAGACCAAGAGACGCATAAAGTAAGCAAATTCAAATTGATGTGGGTTGCCGTTCTTATGAAGGGATGAAGAGGCTTGCTCAGGATGGAGTAGGGTGGAGAGCTGCATCAAACCAGTCTCTGGACTGAAGACCATAACAACAACAACAACAACAACAAAAACAACAACAACAAGAGGTGCGACTCCAGTGGGATGGCTTCAATACAACCTGAATTCTTCTCACAGGTAAAAAAGAAATTCCGGCCCTTTCTTTTGTGATGATGCTTTATGGTGTTGTCTTTATGCTAACGACTAGTAACCGCTTAATTATGATAGCCGTATCTTTCAGGTTTTTCTCATTGTCTGTCTGTCTTTAAAATTTTTATTATTATTCATTGCAATATTTCACAGTTTGTTAAATTTCAATAGCGGTAATTAACTTTAATCTTGACGACAACACCAGCGGAAAGAAAAGTATAATTACACTGTTTCTTTGATTGAACCATAATTATCAACTTTTTATAAAATATAGAAAATTACAAATAAACAAAAAAACTTGCGGTTTTTCGTAAAACTTACCATTAGATACTAAAATGGTCTAAGTATTCGAACACAACGGAAAAATATATTAAAAAATTGGACACGGCAGGAATAGAACTATCGACCTTTGGTTGCAAGACCAGAGAGCTATCACCTGCGCCTCACCTACAGACGCTGCGACTGCTTTAATTATTCGTACTTACGCACGTTTTTGGCGTTTGTAGATTTGGAGAAAGGTTTTGACAATGTCGACTGGAATACACTCTTCAGAATTCTGAAGGTAGCAGGGGTAAAATATAGGGAACGAAGAGTTATATTCAACCTATACAAAAACCAGACAGTGGTTATTAGAGTCGAAGGGCAAGAAAGGGTCGCAGACGTTGGGAAGGGAGTAAGACAGGGTTCTATCCTTTCCCTAATATTGTTCAATCTGTACATTGAGCAAGCAGTGAAGGAATGGAAGGAGAAATTTGGAGGGGGAATTAAATTTCAGAGAGAAGAAATAAAAAGTTCGCGGTTTGACGATGACATACTAATTTTGTCAGAGACTGCGAAGTGTCTGGAAGAGGAATTGAGTGGAATGGACAGTGTCTTGAAAGGTAGATATAAGATGAACATTAACAAGAGTAAAACGGAGGTAATGGAATGCAATGTCAGAAAATCAGGCGGTGCTGAAGGAATTAGATTAGGTAATGAGATAATAAAAGTAGTAGATGAATTTTGTTATTTGGGTAGCAAGATAACTTCTGATGGCCGAAGTAAAGAAGAATGGCTGTAGGGGGAAAAGCGTTTCTAAAGAAGCGAAACTTGTTAACATCCAATATTAATTTAAATATTAGGAAATCCTTTCTGAAAGCATTTGTCTGGAGTGTAGCATTGTATGGCAGTGAAACGTGGACGATAAGGAGTTGAGATAAAAAGCTGATAGAAGCCTTTGAAATGTGGTGCTACAGACGAATGATGAAAATTAGATGGGTAGATCAAGTAACTAATAAGGAGGTGCTTATCCGAATTGGGGAGAAAAGGAGTTTCTAGCATATCCTAAGAGAAGGAATAGATTGGTTGAACACATTCTGAGACATCAAGCAATTGTCAACTTAGCATTAGAAGGAAGCGTGTGGGGTAAAAATTGTAGAGGGAGACCAAGGGACGAATACAGTAAACAGATTGAAAAGGATGTAGGTTGCCGAACAACAGGACAGGGTAGCGTGGAGAGCTGCATGAAACCAGTCCTCGGACTGAAGACCACAACAACAACAACAACAACAACAACAACAACAACAACAACGCTCACTTGCAAAATTTCAAAGTCTATTTTCTGGACGAATTTTAAGACTTGCGTCAAGTACATATGCCTGAACTTCACGTGCCATAAACGTAGAGAACTTGTAAAATGCTTGTACACACTTCTTAGCGTACGCTGAGAACACCACACTCGCCAACGCCGGAAGGAGAACCCTAACCGCGTTGTGCAAGACATGGCGCCTCAGACGGCGCGGCTCTGGTTTCGGCGCGTCCTCAGGTGTTCAGCCGTCAGTGCAGCTGCGCGCTGTGTTTGGACGGGGATGAAGGAATCGGGCGCTGGGCCGCTATCGCGATGGGCAGACGCGTGGCGCAACGGCTGGGCTCTGATTTATCTGGCAGCTGAACCGTGCGGAGGGCAGGCGCGCTGCGGCCGCCGGCACGTCCGCCACCGCGTGTGAGGGGCGGCACTGTGCGAGAGACGAGCGAGGCGAGGACCGGCGCTATTCCAACACAAGGCGACGAGGGAACAATCTGCGCCGGACCGGATTCGAACCCAGACCTCCCGCTCCGGGCCAGGGGTCGCGTTAACCACTTGCCTACCCCACGCACGAGATCCGCCCGTCCCAAGTTCGCATAAATCGCACGTACGGAAATAGCCCGTCTATAGTTTCTATCAATTATCTTCAACAGAAAACAAGATCGCAGTATGATTGATTAATTGATTGACGACTGCTTTCTATTGGTTATTCCATCACTCGCCGTACAAATTGTATAACGTGATAATTACAAAGGAATAAATAAATAAAGAAGGAAGAAGGTTAAACAGGAAGGGCTACATTTCACTTACAAGGAGACCACATGGGTACTGGATTTTAGAATTTTTCTATATTTATGGTACGTGAAGTTCAGAACTCAAATAACAATCAGCCAAAGTCATTCGATACAACTCTCAAAAATTCTCGAGAAAATCCACTTGGATGTTTTGCAAGTAAGCGTAAGCACCAATCATTAAGTGAGTTGCACCATCTGTAGGTGAACCTCAGGTGGCAGCCATGTGGTCACACAACCGTAGGATCGGTGGTTTTAATCCTGTCTTGACTTTTCTTTTTCGTTGTGTTCGAATACTTACACAATTTTAATACCTAATGGTAATTTTTACGAAAAATGTTCCAATCAAAAAACTTAAGTTACATTTTTTTTTTTACAGTATTGGATTCACTATTAGTTGACAACGACAGTCTGATTGTTCTGTTTGTGAAGAGCTACGGCAGTGTCATCTCCAATGCTACCAACAGCTCTCCAACCAGCTAACCTACCCAACCATCGTTTGAAGTAACAAGGTTTCCAGTTCGTCTACATACAAATAAAGAAAAACTGACAACACGTGGAATTAGAGATACCAAAATGTTTTATATAACTCAATTAGAAAACGAGAAAAAAATACCTGTCACAGTGGGATTCGAACCACCGACACTGGTTGTGAGGCCAGAACGCCATCACATCAGCTACACCGGGAGATGCTGTACCTGTTTCAATTATTGGTACTTACGTGCACTTTGCAACACTTCAAAGTCGATTTTTTCGAGGACTTTTTAGAGTTGCATCGAATGGCTTTGGCTGATTGTTATTTAAGTTCTGAAGTTGACGTACCACAAATATATTTTAAAAAAATCCAAAATCCGATAGCCATGTGGTCTCTTGTTAGACAAAAAATAAAATACACACGTTATATTGTAAATAGCTTAGTCTCGTACAAGCAGCTCATAATATTAGTCTGTATTTTATTTTTTGACTAACTTCAATATAGCTCTTTCTGTTAAACCTCTTAAAAAACATGACCACATTACAGAATTTATACGACCAGATTAATGCATAGCCCACAGAAACCGGTCGTCAGTAAATTAATCACACTGCAATCTTCGGGGATTTACGATAAAATTCTCTGGCTTCCAGCCGCGTCCGCGAGCTTTCGACCGAAATGTCCTCGGCCACGGTCAAGTAGGGATGGCGGTTATCGCTGAAACAACCGGTTTTCGGTTATAACGGTTCTTTTCATCTCCATTTCAGCCTCACTGTAAAAACTGCTCTAGATAACCGGTTTTCGGTTTTTTATTGCTATTATTTCCAGTAGAGTTCGACCGAAACAATTTGCTGCCGAAACAGAAACCGTAATCGAATTTTCGATTCTCCTAGTTTTGGCCGAAACCGAAACTTACGTAATTTAGTTAAAATTTAGGTAAATTTACGTTAAACGACAAATCACTAGTCTTTCTATATTTTGCAAGATCCCCTCCCAATACTTCGCCTTCTTGAGTGTGTGTAAGACTAGCCTGGAGTCCGTAGAAGACGATATACGAAACATACAGATTTACTGGCCTAGTATTTCCATCCGGCAGTTGCGAATATTGAGCCAACCACTCCGTAAGTTGGACTTGTGAGCCAGCGCATATTAATATCTCGTTATAATCACAATATAAATAAGTTACAGTCAGTAAATGAACTTCAATCAGTGCTGCAGAAGTATTTCGAGAAATAAAGTCACAGTTCCGACTAACAGTCTGATTGTTGTCAGTGTAAATTTACGCAAATTGAACTAGAAAAGCTGTGTAACACATGATCCAAGAATGTTCAAATGGGTGTAAGTTCTTATAAGATCTAACTGCTTAGGTCATCGAACTCTAGACTTACAAACTACTTAAACTAACTTACGCTAAGGGCAACATACACACCCATCACCGATGGAGGAGGGAGAACTCGAACATCCGACTGGAGCAGCCGCACAGTCCGTGACTTGGAACCTCAGACCGCTTCGTAAATTTGCCTGGGATTTTCACAGGTAACTTGAGCATAGCTTGGGGGCAACATGCAAGAAATTTAATTTGCTCAGAACCGAAAAATAAATATAATAATAGTCTTCCTTTAGTTTTAACTTTTAAGTGGCGTAAATAAAATTGTAAGTACTTACAGTTTTTCTGCTGGGCAGCTTATACATGGGCATTGCAACTTTGGTGAAATGAGAAAATCCCTCTTTCTCCACAAGAGAGTGAGGCAAGTTGTCTTTGCAAACCATAAAAACCAACGCATTGGTAAGCTCAGCGTCACGTTTACCACCCTCTACAAAGAAGTTTGTATGTATTACACAATGTATACTGTTACTATCTTCAGATATTTACGTTTGAAACATTTCGTTCGTCTGTCTATAATTTTTGTTCTCATCGTATTGACAAAATTATGACTTACTCTGATAGCTAGAAGTTCTTTCATGGTTTCGAACAGAACCTTAATGAAGGTGAATGAGTAGGAGATCTGGATCAAAATAGAGGTGAGGCTGTAGTGGAAATCGGTGTCGTCGTTTCCAGCAAAGATGAAGAAGGTGAAGGTGAAGGTGACGGGCACGGCGATGGCGAGAGCGTACGGTCACATTCAGTTGTTATCAATTTTGCTCCCTGAAGCAGCCACAAAATTAAGGGGTCGGTTATTATTTCAAGCTTATAGTACATCACTTACATAGTAGGTATATGAATCGAATTTAACTTCTCTTCCAAGGAACATTTTAGATGCTTTCTCCTTAAATGACACACCATGTTTGTAGTACTTCCACCCGTTTTCAGCTTTTTAATGCAAATGGAGCATTGTACCTCACTGCTCCCGTACTTCGTGAAGTACCTCCACACTCGGGGTGGTGCCATTGAGACACAACCGATGTCTGGCGACGACAGCAAAGAACTGCCGCATGACCAGACGGAGGCAAGTCTCGTATACACTGCCGGTGCACGCGCGTCGTCTAATAGGCCACGCCACACGGCAACAGCTGCGTCGATGCCTCAGTAGCTGCACCAGTTCTTAAGTTCTTATGACACGCGTTTCTGACTGCCGGGATTGTTCTTAAATTAACACTGATCGCTTTTCTTAGTTTCTGTGATGACCTAATATTCCACAGCAGTGGAAATTTTATGAATAGCCCTAAATATTAGGGTCTACTAATCTTAATTTTTTTTTAAATTATTTCCAAAAAAACACTTTTTGAATCACTACTACAAGAAGTAGTCGTACAGGTTTTTTACCCGGTTTTTGGCAATAACTAAAAAACCGGTTACAACCGACAGCAAATACCGAAAAAACCGGTTCTTCAAAACTAAAATACCGGTATCGGTTTTAACCGGTCGGTTTTTCCCATCTCTACTGTCAAGTGGTGACTGTGCCATCATTGCTGCCGCCGTCGTTATACACCGGGTGATCAAAAAGTCAATAATAAATTTGAAAACTGAGTAAATCACGCAATAATGTAGATAGTGAGGTAAAAATTGACACACATGCTTGGAATGACATGGGGTTTTATTAGAACACACAAAAAACTTCAAAAAAATATCCGACAGATGGCGCTGGACAGCTAAACGTCAGTAACTGCGCGTGAAAATCGTGTATAAAAGGAGCTGTAATGAGAATCAGATGCACCAGCAGTCGCAGCATGTTGGCGTTACCTGAAAAGGCGCTTTTAGTGTAGCTGTACTATCAGAATGGGGAACGTGCTAGTTCAGCGTTACGATCCTATCGCCACAGGAAGGGGATTCAAACTGGTAAAGGCCCGTTGACAAATGCAGCTGTGGCGAGAATGATTTTCAAGTTCGAAGCCACGGGTTGTTTAGACGATAGACCCAGTAGTGGCCGACCCACAAAATCCATCAGCATCATGAACTGTTACCTGGCGATTTAGTGAAGCGGAGGGCGTTTGCAGTGTGGGCGTTTCAAAAGATGGCGGAAGATGACGAGTGGTTGAGTAACGTGTTGTGGACCGACGGAGCTCATTTCACGCTCCGAGGGTCTGTCAACGCCCACAACTGCAGGATTTGGGCTACCGAAAATCCTGGAACTGTCGTGGAAACTCCATTGCACGACAAGAAAGCCACGGTATGGGTTGGATTTACCGCATCTACCGTTATCGGGCCTTTTTTCTTCGAGGAACTACATGATTCTGGTTTTTGTAGCAGCTACCGTGACGGGTGAGAGGTACGCCGATATGTTACAGAATCGCATCATCCCCAGCCGGGCTGATAAATACCTGCTGGAACTTACCATTTTTAAGCAGCATGGCACTGCACCCCATATTGCTAGACGCGTGAAAGATCTCTTACGCGCGTCGTTTGGTGATGATCGTGTGCTCAGCCGCCACTTTCGTCATGCTTGACCTCCCAGGTCCGCAAACCTCAGTCCGTGCGATATTGGTTTTGTGGTTACCTGAAGTCGCAAGTGTATCGTGATCGACCGACATCTCTAGGGATGCTGAAAGACAACATCCGACGCCAATGCCTCACCATAACTCCGAACATGCTTTAAAGTGCTGTTCACAACATTATTCCTCGACTACAGCTACTGTTGAGGAATGATGGTGAACATATTGCTTTGTCTTAATTTTTTATACTAATTATTGCTTTTCTGATCAGATAAAGCGCAATCTGTCGGACACTTTGAACTTTTTTTTTGTTCTAATAAAACCCAATGTCATTTCAAGCATGTGCGTCAATTTTTACCTCTCTATCTACATTAGTGATTTATTAAGTTTTCAAACTTATACTGACTTTTTGATCACCTGCGCGGCTTACTGTGACGTCACTGGTGCTCAGCCGCATCGCCATGTAAGGCAATGTTTTGGCCGCGTGCCTGCCGCGCCCGCTTCAACCGTCCGATGGCTGGGTCACAATCTGTGCTCAGCTGCAAGCCGCCGTCTCTATTAAGAGATGTTTCAGGTATTTTGATTTCGATAGCCTCTTTTATTACGTTATCCCAGAAAGTATTTGTTCTGGTAATGACTGATGTATCCTCGAACGCAATGCGATATTAAATAAATTTGTTTTCTAGAACGTGCTCCGCAATTTGATTTCTCGGGATAACGTAGGCGGAAACATCTTTCACGTTCAACACAGCACTGTTCAATATTGCGCACTGTCTGTCCGATGTAGAACTGTCGACACCCACACGGTATCCTTGTACACACATGGCGTTCTAAGGCCTAGATCCTTTTCACAGGTCTCACCATCTGTAGCAATTTCATAGGATGCCTGAAGACCGTGTCGATCTCGTGTCTTTTACGAAGGCGGCTAATCTTTCCCGTGACCGAGCCACAAAAAAGCAAAAATGCGAGCTCCTTTTGTCTCCTCCTCGACGGTCTCGTGCTTGCGTGTCTTCGGATGGAGGGCTTGTGTTATCTGGTGGTTGCTGTAGCCATTTTTCTTAAACGCTTTCCCTAACTGGCTCGGTTCCTTCTGAAGATGATCATTGTCCGAGACTACTTCTGCTCTGTGCATCCTTAGATGGGTGGCGTACAGACACAGCTCCGTGTGGTTGGGTTTCCGGTAGACACTATGGCTAAGGCATCCATCTGTTTTGCGCCTGACAAGTACGTCAAGGAATGGCAGGGCACCGTCTCTCTCTACCTCCATCGTGAAATTGATTTTGTCATGGATGCTGTTGATGTGGGCCAAGAATTCGCCCAGACTGTCCACCCAGAGGGTATGACAGCAAATGAATGCTCCAGGAGCTAACAGTCCGTGGTTTTAACGCAGCAGTGGAAACATTGGACCAACAAGATTACGAGCAACCATTCCTCTTGCGAGGAGCAACAACAATACCCCGGGCGGAAACCAATCCACCCATCATCAGGAACTTTGATTCTGGGGAAGCTGGACTTGCACGACCAAAGAAAGCTTGATCAAATTTCAAAAACGTACGCAAAGCACACAATTTTAATTGGTGGCGACTTTAACTTACCCTCGCCAACTTGGCTAAACTACATGTTCTAAACCTGAGGCAAGCACAAAACATCTTCCGAAATTGTACGGAACGCATTCTCCGAAAATTGTCTCGAGCAATTAATTCATGAAGCCACTAGAATAGTAAATGGTGTTACAACATAATTGACCTCGTAGCAACAAATAATCCGGAGCTAGTAAATAGCATCAAACCAAACACAGGAATTAGTGAACAGAGTACTCGCAGCGAGACTGAATATCGGACTTTCCAAATACACCAAAATTAAAAGAAAAAATACATTTAATCAAAAAAGCAGATAAAAATTCAATTAACGCTTTCCTGAGTGAGAATTTCCAGTCTTTAGAAACTGAGTGTAGCTCAGATGTGGCTTACATTCAAAGAAATAATATCGACAACCAAAGATTTATAACAAACAAATAAACAGAAGAGGGGGCTGACCCGCCGTGGTACTCAAAACTGGTTAGATCAGTCTTGCAAAGCTAAGAAAACAACATGCCAAATTATAATGGTCACAAAAATCCCAAGACTGGCAATCTTTTACAGAGATTAGAAATTTACCTCGAAGTTCAAAGCTAGAAGCTTACAATAGTTACCACAGCGAAACCCTGTCACGTAATATGCTAGAGAATCCTAAGAAATTCTGGTCGTATGTAAAGTATACTAGCGGTTAAAAAATACCTTCATTACACGATAGAAATGGTCATGCTACTGATGACTTCTGCTAAAGCAGAATTGCCGAACATAGCTTTCCGAAATTCGTTCACTAGAGAAGACTAAGCAAATACTCCAGAATTCCTATCAAGAACATTTGTTAGCATGCGTAGCCTAGAAGTAGATAACCCCGGGAGTATTAGACCAACTTAAATCAACAAAAGCAAGTCTTCCGGTCCCGATTGTATACCAGTCAGGTTCCTTTCAGAGAATGCTGATGCAACAGCCCCGCACCTATCATATATAACCGCTAGTTCAGCGAACGTTCCGTACCTAAAGACTGGAAAGTTACATAAGTCGCTTCAAGAAAGGCAGTAGGCGTTATCCCCAAAATTACAGGCGTATATCATTGACGTCGGTTTGCAGCATGATTTTAGGACATATACTTTCCTCAGATATTATGAACTACCTCGAAGAGAATAACCTATTGACCAATACTCTACACGGATTTCAGACATTATCATTCTTGTAGAACACAGCTAGCTCTTTACTCACATGATGTGATGAGTGCTATCGACAAGGGATGTCAAATAGATTTCGTATTTCTAGATTTCCGGAAGGCTTTTGACACTGTACCTCACAAGCGGCTTCTAATGAAATTACGTGCTTATGGAATATCGCCACAGTTCCGGGGCTGGATTCGTGATTTCCTGATAGAAAGGACACAATACGTTGTAACTGATGGTTAAGTCATCGAGAAGAACAAAAGTGGTTTCTGGCCTTTCAGAGGGATGTCTTATAGGGCCCCTACAGTTCCTTATTTTTATAAATGATTTAGGAGACAATCTAAGTAGCCGTGTTAGACTATTCGTGGATGATGCTGTCATTTATCGGTTAGTGAAGTCACCAGAAGATCAAAAGGGATTGCAAAATTAGATATCTGCATGGTGCAGAAAAATGGCAACTGACCCTTAATAGTGAGAAGTGTGAAGTCATCCTCATGATCACTGAAAGAAATCTGTTACACGATAAATCAGTCAAACCTACAAGCCGTCTATTGAACTAAATACCTTGGAGTAACAATTACCAACAAATTAAATTGGAAAGGACACATAGGAAATATTGTAGGGAAGGCGAACCAAAGTCTACGTTTCATTGGCAGAACGCTTACAAGATGCAACAGTTCTGCTAAAGAGACTGCTTACACTACACTTGAGCGTCCTATTTTGGAGTATTGCTGCGCATTGTGGGATCCACACCAGGTGGGACTGACGGACGATTTATAGAAAGTTCAGAGAAGGGCAGCTCGTTTTCTATTATCGCGGTATAGGGGAGAGAGAGTTACGGAAATTATGCACGATTTGGGGTGGAAATCGTTAAAAGAAATGCGTTATTGGTTTCATAGAGATCTATTTGCGGAATTTCTCCCACCAACTTTCTCTTCCAAATTCGAACATACATTTTAGCACCCACCTACAGAGCGAGACATGATCATCAACATAAGAGAAATCAGATCGAAAAGGGAAAGATTTAGGTCTTCCTTTTTCCCGCGAGCTGTCAGAGAGTGGAATTAGAAAGAAATATCATAAAATAGGTACGATGAACCCCCTGCCACGCACTTCAGTGAGACTTAGAGAGTACCTGTGCAGATGTGGATCACTGAGTTCTCTGGCAAACTTCCACAAAAACATCGGCATTCCTCGGACACTTGAACATAAACAATGACTCGACCAGGAAAGCTGCACAGCCTAACATTAGATCTCAACAAACAGACAGTGATACTTGCCCTGCAGAAAACCTACATGGCAGACGAAGACCATGGATTCTCGAAATTTTATTGGAGGAAAATGCTCAATAGCGGCAGTTGTTCTTTAATCTCGTCTGGTGGGCCATCGTTGTGCGTCCGTAAATTTTCTGAGATGAAAAACCAGTCGAACTGCACAGAAACAGGTAACGCCGGCTTCTGATAATTTTAGCTACATGACACGAACGAGACGGTCCAGCCAGTTTATCTCCGGTGAGCTGAGGGAGAAAAGTAAGCGATGGACCTAACCAATAAGACCCGTTAGTCAACATAAAAGACACATGTAAAAACAATTTTAAGTAATTCCAATGATAATTACGCAACAGCTACCTAATGACTGCATTTTGTTTTGCAACACGTAAAATGTTTGCAATTTCGCTATGTTGTACGTAAAAATCTTTGAATTGTGTTAAAACATGGCTATTTTTATACAGCAGAACACCTGAAAATGTAGCTGTAATTTGTTGCGGAACCGGTTGTGCGGGTCTCCGAGACTTGAAATAAAAATACAGCTAACGTGTATCGACGGCCTTCCTCTCAGTTATTTTAAGTTTGGAAGTCCAGTCATATTAACATCGACAATCAGGAGCGCGCCGTCCACTTCTCCGCCAATGAGCTTACATTTCAAAGAGTCGCTAAGACACGAGGCACAGCGCTCTTTGCGGCAACCTGTGTAAACTCAGCCGCCATATTTTTTACCCCACACATTTCCTTCTAGTGCTAAGTTTACAACTCCTTGATGTCTCAGAATGTGTCTCATCAACTTATCCCTTCCCTTAGTCAGGATATGCCAGAAACTCCTTTTCTCCACAATTCTGTTGAGCACCTCATTAATTACGCGATCTACCTATGTAATCTTCATCAATCGCCTTTAGCACCACATTTCGAAAGCTTATATCATCTTTTTGTCTGAACTCCTTATCGTACTCGTTTCTCTCCCACGCAATGCTACACTCGAGACAAATGCTTTCAGAAAGTACTTCCTAACATTTAAATTAATGTTGGATTTCAACAAATCTCGCTTCTTCAGAAATGCAGTAGCTAGGGGGTGCGGGGGGTGCGGTCCGCGCCGAGTACCGACTCCAAGGGGGTGACAAAACTTGCCAGAGGTTTCTTTTTCTTTTTTTTTCTTTTCTTTTTTTTCCCACGCTAATGTACCATTGTTAATGGTCTGAACCGACAGGGCTGTTGCCATTCTTCGTCTATTATCGTGAGTGACCGGACGCCAGAGTTTTCTTCCGCAATATTCAGAAGATCGAATGAAATATTTATTCATTTGCACGTAAGTAAATGGAATTATATATGATTTTTTAATACAACTTTTTCTTCCCACAGTTATAAGAAAGATAATAAAGGGTTTCTTTTCTGCTGATGTCAAATGTCTGATTTTTTTCTTTTTAACAATTTTTGAGAATCAGATGTTTCTCCCAGCTTTAAAAGTGATTACGATATTTAGATGTTGCTGCCACTTTTAGAGTATAAACGGTCACTGTGATCCTTTTTCGTGATTTGAACGTTAAAATAAACGGCCATTTAGCCAAACAAGCCGTATTAATTATATATCACGAATTTACTTTGTGTTTGGGTGTTCAAGTGGTCAAGCGCGCAAAAGAAGAACCCAACCATGAACTAGTCTAGCATAAAACCAGAACTGTTTTCCGCCGTGGCTATCAATGTGGTACGTTATAATGTACAGTGCAGAGCTTTCCAAGCTGGATGTCACGACACCCGGGGGTGTCGCCTAGTGCCACAGAACATTGTGGAAAAGATACTAAACATCCTTCAGTTGGTTCAGGCGCACTTAAAGTACTAGTGAATCATGAAAATTAATATTTCTTCAAAGTATCATTTGATATAGATAAATCTTTCTAATTAAAATCAGCGGAATTGTTTCTTGTAAAACTTTATATATTCGAAATGGTGACGCGACTAAGAAGAGTTTGAAAGCTCTGGTATAGTGTATAAGAAAAATCGTTGAAAATTACAAAAAAAGATATGGGTTTATTATTTGATGCAACTGTGACGTCAAATAGAACAAATCTCCTTACTGTTTGCTGTTCATGAATATCTGACCTCAGTAAAAACTGCATAAAAGCATTTTCTCCTATACAACAACAGACAACTGATTACTAAGTTATTGCATTTCAGGAAGATTGCTCTTTTAAGCAATATTTGCCTAAAAATCTAAAGATAACTAAGAAGTGTTTGCTATAAATCAATATGGAGATTTCTATTTGCTTGTGGACGAAGCCTTTCGATTTGCGATGGACGTGTGACGAGATGGGTATTCCTGTCGAAAAAATAAGAACTATTAGGAAGAATAAAATGATGCCTGGGGAAAAGGCTGCAGACGAGAAGTTAACTTTGCACCAGGAACTGAGAAGGTCAATGTTAGAGTGCATCGACAGTTCCAACAAGAAATTTATACACGTTGCAGAAACATGGAGTGTATATCAGATCGTTTTGCTGTTTTAGAGCCCACAAATCCGATTCAGGAAAGGAACTTTCCATGATTGTAAAATGTTTAATTGACAGTTACGATGAGATTTCTGAAGATATCCTCGCAGAAATTCTAGGGCTGCGAAGATTTCTGCGGGCTGCTAATGTCCCAAAAGAAGAATCTCTTGGACGGCCATCTTTAAGAGTTTTACAGTTTGTTGTTGAATATGAAATTTCTGAATCTGTTCCGAACCTCACTTTTGCATTAAGATTTTTCTTAACTTTGTATTTCGGTAGCGACCTGTGAGAGAAGTTTCTGAAAGCTGAGACTCATTAAGAATTACCTTAGCTCTACTATGAAGCAAGCAAGACTCTTTAATTTGGCAACTTTGGCAACTGAAAATAGTGTGACTAAAGCTACTGACTGACTATGCAATTTCAAAATTTTCTGCAGAGAAAGTTAGACGAGTGAGATTGTAAACTGCATGTGAAAGTCCCCAGTCATTAAGACAGTCTTTAGCTATTTGTTCTGCTTGATCAGTAATCGATTAAACTATGTTATTTATAAAAATTAGTTTTATTTATTTCCTTTCATACAGACTGTTTACAAACTAATTAACTTTTTATTTTGCTCATTTCATTATGTGTATCAAAAATTTATTCCTCTCTCCTTGAAATTTGTTTCCATTCTTTCTAAGGTTGGCGAGAGTGGTGGTGGTGGTGGTGGTGGTGGTGGTGGTGGGGGAGGGGGGGTGACAAGTTGGATCACCGCACCGGGTGCCAAACTACTTAGCTACGCCACTGCAGAAATGCTTTCCTTCCCGTGGCCATTGTGCATTTTATATCTTCTTTACTTAGGCCACCAAAAGTTTTCTTGCTACCCAAATAACAGAACTCATCTATTAAGTTTATTGTCTCATTACCTAATCTAATTCCTTCAGCATCTCCTGAATTTCTCACACCACATTTCATTACGTTTGTTTTACTCTTGTTAATGTTCATCGTATACCTTCGTTTCAATACACTGCCCATTCGATTTAATTGCTCTTCCAGGTCCTTTACTGTCTCTGACAGAATTACTATGTCGTCAACAAACCGCAACTTTTTTATTCCCTCTCTCTGGACTTTAATTCCTTCTCCAAATTTCTCCTTATATTCCTTTATAGCTGGCTCAAGGCACAGATTGAACAACATTGGGGAAAAGCTACAACCCTGTGTTACTCCCTTCCCAGTTCCCAACCACTACGACCCTTCCATGCTCTTCGACTCTAATAATTGCTGTCCGGTTTTTGTACAAGTTGAATATAACTCTTCGCTCCCTATACTTTACCCCTGCTACCTTCAGAATCTGAAAAAAATGTATTCCAGTCAACATTATCAAAGCTTTCTCCAGATCCAAAAATGCGAAAAACATAGGTTTCCCCTCCCTTAACGTATCTTCTAAAATAACTCGTAATGTATTGCCTCGCCCTTTCCTACATTTCTCCCAAATCCAAATTGAACTTCCCCAAGGTCGATTTCCAACAGTTTTTCCAAATGTCTGTAAATAATTCGTGTAAGTATTTACAACCATGGCTTTTTCTATAATTTCCACGTTTGCTGAACTTGCTTTCTGAGGTATTGCGATCCGTATCTTCTTCTTTAAGACAGAGCATTTCCCTGTCTCATACATCTTGTATTACAGGGTGTCCAGAAAAGGACTCCCTGATTTCAAAATTAAATATCTCGAAAACAAAAATCGATAGAGGAATGCAATAAACGGTATGTTTATTGAGAAAGCTGCAAGTAGTTTATACAGTAGTTTGAAATAATAGTTACAAAAGCTGCTAACAGATTGCGGTGTAATCGCCATACGATATGCCTAGTATAAATAGTGATCCGAAGCCCAGAGTGATCAGTTCCACTATTGAAACGTTAAAGGAGGTTAGCGTAGCGAAGGAAGAGATTAAAACCATGTACTCCATTGAACAACGCGTTTTTCTGGTGCTAGAGTACCACACGTTAGAAGAGAGTCCTACGTCAACAAGGCCAAGTTTTCGAGCACGATTTAATGTTCCAAAAGGACCCAATGCGAAAACCATTCGTACGCTCTTTGCAAAATTTCAACGAACAGGCAGCGTAACTGATGATCTAGTGGGACATGTTGGCCGTAAGCAACCCGCAGTTACGCCTGAAAATATCGCCACAGTTTCTGGAATTATTCAGCGAAATCCAATGTCATCCGTCCGTAGAATTGCATTTGAGACTGGTTTGAAGCGTTCCAGCACGCAGAAAATACTGAGAAAGGCTATACCCGTACGACCTGTGCAACAAAGGGTTGTCTTTGCCAATTAGATGCTCACAATGATTGATAGTGAAGGATTTGATGTTGGCTGCATCTGGTTTACAGATGAAGCACACTTCCATCTGAATGGATACGTGAATAAGCAGACTGGCGATTTTGGGGTTCCGAAAAGCCATATTGGTGTGAAGCGAAACCCCTGTATTCTCCTAAAATACTGTGTGGGCTGCAGTATGCAGCAGAGGCATTATTGGCGCTTTTTTCATTCGAGAAACGGTCACTGGTGCACGTTACATTGCAATTTTGGAACAACTTGTCGCCACACAGCAAGCGTTAGAGGATCGACCAGGTACTGAATGGTTTATGCCGAACTGTGACTGTTTCGAAATACTTTCTGCAGCACTGAATGAAGCTGCTATGTACTCAGAAATGCAAAAAATGAGATATGTAAAGTTGTTTATATATTACAAAAAAACTGAAGAAAATATCTTAACATAAAGCTAGCGCTCTAAAAAAATCATTATGGCAACTTATCGAAGCAAACAAATTACTTTCTATTTCACTGTAATGTTTTTAAAGGAAACGCCTTTTGCTACTGCAAATGAAGGGTTTTATTCTTATAAGTCACCCATACGCGTTTCGCTTCTGTCTCAAGGCATAATCAGTGGGTGTCCCGAAATATTTACATGTTTCTGTTTACACATAAAGGTTAGGTTTCTTACATGTGTAAACAGAAACATGTAAATATTTCAGGACACCCACTGATGATGCCTTGAGACAAAGGCGAAACACGTATGGGTGACTTATAAAAATAAAACCATTCGCAGTAGCAAAAGGCGTTTCCTTTAAAAACATTACAGTGAAACACAATTCAGCTGCTGCTCAAAATGGCCACTGCAAGCAACGTATTAAATTACTTTGTGGTTATTTTGTATTGTGGTATCATGAAGAGGCTCTGACATTTCGTAGTATCTATTTGGCGTGTTTTTTGTGTACCTAAATAGTAAAGATTTTCTTCCTACAAGAAGGTATTCAGGACTCTATGGAATTTGTGGTAGCTATACAGTAGTATCGTTGATTCGAGGTTAACGGGACCGGGATCACATCGAACAAGAAAATCTACCTTTACAAGAATACGCGTGAAAAGTAATATGTCGTTTTTTACAACAGTTTTTAAATAGTCTTTTACATTGCCAGCCTAAAGTTTTAAAGTCTTTTCACTGTTTACTTAATCACCACTTTTGGTTTCAATAAAATTAGCGGTAATCATATTGTCGATTTCATAAAGTGTCCTGACAGGCGTTTGGGGGATACCTTCACTTATTCGTTTGGTCGAGAACATGACCAGACTGGAGGCTACAATATACACTTACGGACACTCTACAATACCGTTTGAGTGATACGCGTGACAGTGGTGGTGTGTATGAAGTCAGAATGTACCCGCAGTTGTTTTATTTTATGACTCTTGTATTTACAGTAGCTTGTTTTAATATCGGAGATTGGAATCGAGACTCCACTGTATCGAGTTCAGTTTACGTATTGTCTAACTTACTTTAGTTTTCCTTTTTGAGGTAAAATGTCAAAACGAGGAGAAGAGAATCCAGTTTGGAAGCACCGTCGATTAGTCTAAATCTTTCCGCCACCCATGTCATCTTCTAAGGACTCTTGATTAGGCTTACACACACTCATGAAGGGAGGGGAGCCTGTGACATATGGGAAACTAGTCATTTGTGGTGTAATGTGAATCTATACAAGAATGTTAACTTAATTACGCAATTTTCGGTTACGATTTCGGCTACAAATGGAACTCTAGTACCTGTCTTGTGAATATCAAATTATCTCCAGAGTTTGCGTGCCCCATGCTGACACGTTCTGTCCCTTTCCTAACGCGTCTACACAGCTTCTACAAACGCAGGTTCTTACTTTCCAAATGTTTGTGGAACTTAGGGGACTTGACTACGGGGTCATCAGTCCCTAAACTTACAAACTACTTATCAACTAGCTAACACTAAGGACGGCACAAATATCCATGCCCGAGGAGGGATTCGAACCCCCGACCGCAGCGGCCGTGCAGACCGTGACTGGAGCGCCTCAGTCCCCTCGGCCACCGCGGCCGGTTCTTACTTTGCAGTGAGAACGGTGCGGCCGTGCGCGGGTCGATGTCAGCTGGATGGCTAGTAGCGGCTGGGATCAGATAGCTGATTTGCGCGACATTCGCCGCCGTATTACATCACGGCCGGTGCCCGCCCAATCACTCGCCAGCTCTTCCGCGCCTAGGCAGACGCTCCACTCCACCTCTGGGCGTCCAGGTGCCTCCGCTAGCGAGCAGTGCGTGTACGCACACGTCACGCTTAAACACCGCTGTAACAACAACAACTAATGGAAAATAAGTTCCCAAAGTTTCAATGTTTAAATCGCATCCCAAGTGCCTGAAAATTAAAAGTGTGACGTGGCCTCCCTGCCACGCCCGCGTTTTGAAGCAGCACTCCAGTACCGGCTGAGTGAACGACGAGTCTGTGTATTATTTTCAACCAAACATGTTGCGGGATACGTATATAAGGCCGTGATACATTTTCTTTGGTTTTATAGGTCATCTTTGCCTCTGTTGCGTATCTTATTAACAGCCACGGCGGATTAACCGCGCGTGCTGGAGCGCCGTGTTGCGGTGCGCGCGGCCGTCTTTAGTATAAGTTATTTCGTAAGTAGTTTGTAAGTTTAGGAACTGATGAGCCCTCAGTTAAGTCCCTTAAAACTTTACAACCATTTGTACATTTGAAACAATAACAAACTACCTGAATCTTTTATGAGGAAGCAATACTTCTTTTGGCTTCTGATACTGAGACAAATGTTCGATTCTTCATTCAGGTATGTCACAATCACAGAGTGTACAAAAAATGGATTAACTACGTTTGAACAAGTTAGTGAATAGAAGACGTGAGAAACATCGACAAATCAGCAATGAGGCTACGTCGGAAGTCAGAACATCAGAACTACAGTGATGGATCTCGGTTCCTGAACGATCCTTCACTTCTCAAAAAGTGTGTTCATGGCAAAACGCAGAATCCAAATGAGTCTCTAAATTCACTCATATGGAAACGTTGCCCTAAAACCACATTTGTATCTGCTACGGTTGTCAGAATCGCAACTTATTACGCAGTTCGTGCATTTAATTATCGGAATGCCGAAGGATGAAGGTATTAGAATGGGCTTCAAGATACGAATTTATTCAAGACATCCAAAAAATAAAAAAATTAAAATAAAATAAAGTAGATTCACAGCGCATCTCTGCAGCTGAAGACCCGGTAAAGGAAAGAAGACAGACAACAAGAAACCAGAAGAGAAGCCTTGAAGGGAAAGACGACCCGGAGTACAAATGTGGTGCCTTCTGAACAAGTGACACGATGAATAAAAAGTTAGGCTGAACTTTAAATTGCGTTTCCTGGAAAGTTTCTTTTTTAGAGTTTATGTAGATTCTACGAATGCCAGAGTTATAAAATTTTGTACGAATATTTCTGTAAACCTAATAAACGTTGTCTCAAGAGAAAATTTTGAAATTTTCATTGCAAGAGGAGATATGGGGCAAAGTGCATGGAATTTTGCATGAATTTGAAAATTGTTCTTTTAGAATTATAATTCAAAAAAAAAAAAAATCACGAAAGTTCTATTTGACTGATGCCTAGAACCTCATGAGAGAATCTTACAAGATATAAAAAGATGAAACAGATAAATTTTTGTAGAAATCTCTTTAACACTTTCTCAGAAAAAGGGACATACATAATTTTTTAATATAAAAGTTCATTTAAAAAAGTTCAATATTTATAATCAAATGATTTTATATGTAAATGTGTTACTTTCATGTACAGCGTGGTACAAAATCACATTGCCATATCTCCAAAACTGTGGATTCGGTGCATTTTTTAAACTGTGTGGTTTTTCATCAACCTTCCCCCTTAAGCCACCTATTACAGAGAACAATGTTCGTTTTTAATGGAGAATACGTGGATATAGTAATGTTGCATGGTAAGTTCATTCCGTAATTACTTACATTCTTTTATATTTGCACACTGTGCGGGTCACGTTGTTTATTTCAAATACTTTGGTGTAATATTGCAAGCTGTTATTCTTAACAAGTTTATTGTTAGGTCTTAAATATCCTTTGATTTATTTCGTTTGTGGTAACATCATTAATTATATGCAACATCACATATACAATTACATTACATGCAACTGTACAATAAATTTTCAATTTCCATTCTGAACTATTTTAAGAGTCATAAATTGGTTGTTGGTTATTATAATATTTGACGACATTGCTTTGTGCTAGCACAATTTATCGTTTGTGGTTGCACATTTGGAGGTATATTACAATAGGATTGATTGTATTTTATATGCTAGTCAACGTGCTATGGAAATTTCCTCTGAATTTTTTTATTGTGTGTGCATTTCCATTTATTCATTTGACATTTGTTTTAGGTGTTTAGTTGTGTGAATATAGCTTTGTAATTCTTATAAAATGTTCATTAGTTGTCCTTTAGATACAAAATGTAAAATTGTGAGATTTTTCTCTATACTTTCAGTCGAATGTTTACTTTCTGTGAGGGGTGTGCCGAATGATGAAACATTATTTTCGCTTGTAAATGTAGTTTTGAAAGGTCTGTGTCTATCCCATTTAGGCTTTCACATTTACTGCAATAGATTTTGTAACCCCCAGACTTGGTATAACGCTCAGTTTTTCTTTTCTTTTATGTATGATATTGGTTCCTAAAATGTTGTTGGTATAGAAGCCTGTTTTTAAATATTTTTTTCTTCAGTACACAAATTTTTCTGCTTGAAACTTATCTCCAATACGAATTGTTACAAATTTGTCTTCTTTCTTTCTTTCTTTCTTTCTTTCTTTCTTTTTTGTCTCGACTTTTGTCGACGTGATTTCATCTTTAATATTTTTCTGTTTTGAATTTAATTTCGATTTTGACTAGTACTGGATTATAGCCATTAGTGATTGCAGTATCTCCGAGTGTATTCAGTTATGAATTTCCTTATGGCTCCATGGATAGAAATATAATGAATCACTATGTCTGTAGTTGTGGGTTTTCCGAATATATTGGAAGCATGTACTAAGTGTTCGTAATTAAGTCAAGAAAGTTAATGCTGTTAAGTTCATGTTCAGTGTTGGACATGATTGGTTATATTCTAATGGACATTTTAAAATAATTACAAATCTTTATTTACACGAATTAACACCCAGAACAAATGTTAAATGAATAAACTGAAATGCCCTATTCCATAGCATCTGGACCAGCATATAAAACAGAATCAATCCTACCATAAAATGTGGAACCACAAGCGATAAATTACAGTAGCACAACAGCAATATCGGGTATAAATTATAATACACAACAAGCAATTAAAGACATTTAAAATAGTTGCGAAAAAAATTTAAGATTTATTGTACAGTTGCATGTAATGGAAGTGTATATGTCATGCTGCATATAATCAGTGATTTATCACAAACAAAAGAAAGGAAACAATATACAAGACCTAAATATAATCTTCTTGGGACCAACAGCTTGCAAAATTACACAAAAGTATTTGAAATAAATAACGTGACCTACACAGTGTCCAAATCTAAAAGAATGTAAGTAATTACGACATGAACATACCATGTAACGTTACTGTATCGACGTATCCTCCACTAAACGTGAACGTTGTTCTCTGTAATAGGTGCGGTAAGAAAATGGGCAAAGCCCGAAACTAGGCTGCATTTCAATTAAGGAAGAAGAAAAAAAAAAGCCGCGTTGATGCAATATACAAAAAAGTCTTTCCTTGAACAACAATTCGATTTCCTGAAACTAATATTGTCCCATTATATGAAAGAATGTTGTTGTTGTTGTCTTCAGTCCGGAGGCAGGTTTGATGCAGCTCTCCACCCTGCTCTGTCCTGAGCAAGCCTCATCATCTCCTCATAAGAACGGCAACCTACATCCGATTGAATATGCTTACTGTATTCATCTCTTGGTCTCCCTCTACGATTTTTACCTCACACACTTCCCTCCAACGCTAAATTCCCGATTCCTTGATGTCTAAGAATGTGTCCCACCAAGCGATCCCTTCTTTTAGTCAAGGTATGGCAGAAATTCCTTTTCTCCCCAATTCTGTTCAGTACCTCCTTATTAGTCACACGATCCACCCCCCTAATATTCAGCATTCTTCTGTAGCACCTCATTTCAGAAGCCTCTATCCCTTTCCTGTTTTTCTTCCACGTTTCACTCTCGTACAAGGCAGCACTCGACACAAATGTCGTCAGAAAGTCCTTCCTTACACTTTAATATTAGATGTTAACAATTTTCTCTTTTTCAAGAACGCTTTTCGTCCCATTACCATTCTGACTTTTATATCCTGTGTACTGCGACCATCTAACGTTATTTTACTGCCCGAGTAACAAAATTCATTTACCACCTTTATTGATTCTTTACCTAATTTAATTCCTTCAGAATCGCCCGATTTTCTTAATTACCCTTGTTTTTGTCTTATTAATGTTCATTTTAGACGCACCTTTCAACACACTGTCCACTTTCATGTGATCAGTCAACAACGTCCGTCTGCCGTTTAAACTCTGCTATTTTATCGTTTTTGTGCAAACTTGATATAAAACGACCATTAGTGCTTGGCAGGGTTTCTCTCTTTTTTATTACACACGCATCAAAGCAAGTGACGCAAGTGACAAATTGAATAAACATACACAAAGAGCATAACATTTATCTTTATAGCACATGAAAAAAAATTAAAACGTTGTATGACAACAGTCAAGAGACTGTGAATTTGAGTTGCAGACTGCAGCACACACCAGTGCCCCTGATACCCGGCAACTCGTCCTCTGGCACTGATGCGCGCCTGTGTCTCGTGGCACACTGTTCGTTGGATTACCAAGGGACAGTTGGCGCGGACTTCCCCACTCCTCGAGGGCGATTCGGCGTAGATCTCTGCGATTCGGCTTAATTCTCTGCGATTGGTTGGTGGATCGCCTCGACCAAATTCAGCGACATGAGCAATTAGGAGGTAGCAGTAGTAATGAGTGAAATGGGGCAGGTGCTACCAACTTTTGCTCCGCATGCGGATGATGTGCAACAGTGGAAAAGCTACACGAAAGTGAAGTTTGGTGAGGACACATTGCAGGGACGTTCATGTTTAAATGTTTCATTTTGAGTAACACGCCATGTAATGGGAAACAGCTGTGAGGGTAATGGTCATGTCAGCAGTGAAGCCGAAACTGTTCTTTAAGAGTAACTTTAATTTCAAGTATGTCCCTCAATATTAATTTCTTCAATTTAAATACCTACCGCGAGGGAAAGGAGAAATGGGCAGAGAGATGGGCGGCGAGAAAAGAGGCAGGAGCGGTAGGAGCAGGAGAAGGAGGAAAAACAGAAGGAGGAGGAAGAAGAACGGGAGGAGAGAATGGAATGAAGCGGCAGGAGGAGGAGGAGAAAAGAGGAGAAGAAAAGAGGCGGAGAAAAGAGGAGAAGAAGAGGAGAAGAGGAGAAGAGGAGGAGAAGAAGAGGAGAAGTGGAGGAGGAGGAGAAGAGGAGGAGGAAGACGTAAATCGAGGTGGTGGATGGGAGGATAAAAGAGTTAGACACTATATATATTAAAATTGTGTAAGTATTCGAAGACAACGAAAAAACAAAAACAAAAAAGTCTCACGACAGGATTCGAACTAGCGACCGTAGGGTTGTAAGACCAGAGCACTACCATGTGAGCTAGACCAACAGGTGATGCAATTCACTTAGTGATAGGTACTTACGGTTATTTGCAAAACTTCAAAGTTGATTTTCGCGATAATCTTTTAGAGTAGCGTCGAATGACTTTGGCTGATTGTTATTGTGCTTCTGAACTTCAAGTACCATAAATATCATAACATTCTGAAATCCGATTCCCATGTGGTCTCCTTATTAGAGGCGATTATCTGAAGAAGTATTAAAAGGATTAGAACTAGAATTTGCGCCTTTTTAAGTTGGAGGCGCTCCCTCAGTGGAAGAAGGCCTCGGCTCACATGGGGCTCGCTGGCGTTTGACGCTGTCAGCCGGCAGTGATTGGGGCGTGTCGTGTCGTGTCGTTTCATTCCAGAGCTCGCGTCGCGTCGCCTCGGTTTCGCGTGAAGCCATCGATCCTGAGAGGAAGCCGGCGGCCATCGAGCGACAGCTTCCTGACAGCGCAGCCGCTGGCGCCACAACACCGCACCGACCAGCGACTGGAGTGCCACTCGACCCTACTCTGCTGGACTCTCGCTAACAGGGCAGCTCCCCTCCCCTTACATTTATTGGTAAAATGTCCCAGTCGACAACCCGTGAAGAACTGAAAACCGGAAGGAAGGGCCAAATAGTTATCGGATAAAGCTCAAGAGTTGTCACACACGGGAATTGCGAAAGCTATGACGTCTGAGTTGCGTTGGATTGTTAAGTGGCGTATACGTGTTCAAATCTCCCTCCCGCTCAATTTTCTTTATTCACGACATTATAAACTCAGCGTCCAGCCATTCCTGTGTGGTCATTCTGCGGTATTGGAAATGGCCGTACAGTACATTGGTAGTAGACTATGAACAGGGCCGGGCTTCGCATGTGCAAACGGTGCAGTCGCCCCGCGGGAGGCATTTTAACGTGATTTGGAAACCGTCACCGTAATTTTGCTTCTGGAACTATTTTAATGTGATTTAATTCAAGTATACATCCATTGTGCCAACGGACGTGCCGTAGTGGACACATCCGTTCCCGTTAGATTTTATTTATTTATATAATTAATACATACAGTCATGATTTTCAAATGTTCAAATGTTTGTATAGCTTATGGGACTTAACTACGGGGTCAGCAATCCCTAAACTTACAAACTACTTATGAACTAGTCACGAACTAGGACGGCACAAATATCCATGCCCGAGGGGGGATTCGAACCCTCGACCGCAGTGGCCGTGCAGACCGTGACTGGAGCGCCTCAGTCCTCTCGGCCGCCGCGGCCGGCCAGTCATGATTTTCACACATCATACGTCATTACTGCCCATAGCAGGCTCATATCTCTCTGCAGTGTTCGGCACACTTCACTGCAACGTCGTTGGCCAGCCACAGGTCTTGGAAAATGCCTGGCGCCAGCGAGGTGTGTCGTTTTTCTCCACATTAGCAGTGCTCCACTTCTGCGTATCCCCACTTTAACAGGTTATCTTTTGATCTTCCCATTCGACACTTAAGTCTTTAGGCTCTTCCAGAATCCTCATTTCAGTTGAGATCCAGCCGGAAGTTTTTGTTTAATGTTCCAATATTGCAAGCTGCATTTTTTCAATTTCTGAGTCCTTATAGATTCCCTGGTTGTAGATTGACTTTCATTTAGTGGATGTTCAAATGGAATGAAATCTTTCCCGTTAGATCACCGACCCACAAGATCCTGACATCCTTCTAGAAGGACGGTGCTTCGTTTTTTTTAAACATTTAAACTAAATTGTTTTCTTTTGGCACAAAACATTTTCTACAACATTGGACTGTCATTTGAATGTCGATCATTGACATGCAAACACTAACAACCGTTGTTTTAGGACGTAATTTTATGTCAGTCACCTTTGAAGATAGGAATTCAGAAGCAACATTCAATTAACTCATGACTTTCGGTGTGCAAGTCCTTACACGTCAATTTTACTTTTTATTATTCAGAGACATATCGATGGCTTTACAATTAAAATATATGTAATATAAAATATTAGTTTTTTTTACTTAGTTCTGGTAGAACGACCTATTATGCCATGACTAAGGGTGTAATTCATGTAAAATTAATGTTGCAACATTTGAAAGATTTATTACAGATGTAATGAACTGTCATTTAAACCGGAAGTAACCGAAAAAAATTCAGGAACATATGGATTAACACTGTCGGGCTTGGCCAGCCCTCGCACTAAGCCCTCGTGAAGCCAACTGAGGAGGTACTCGATGGAGAAGTAGCGAGTCCGGTGCCGGTCGCTAAACTGACAACGGCCGGGAGTGCGTGGCGATAACACGGTCACCGGCCAGGACAGAGTTTAGTATATATCCACTGTCACACAAAATTATACCTACATCAAGGTCGGAAGGACCCAGGTGTTACGATGCTCATACGCTGTAGTAATATCCTGTCTCAACACGTGACTGTAGATCCTGCTTATATTAAGATACGCGATTCATTGTATCCGCGCCTTTTCTACTCATTACTGTGACTAATAATCAAGCATTACATTCGTCTGTTAGCAGATGTTCCCCACAAGACTGGATGTCGTTGTCCCAGCTTCAAGTCTTCATCTCGCTGTGATCAAATGGGACGACAAGGCACAAGGTTGTCAAGCAGCTGGCAAGGCCAATATTTCCGCCTCTTCGCTGAAACTTTATGAGCGCCAAACTCCTAGCCGTAACTCAAGTTCAATGTCCAAATGTTTGTAAAGCTTAAGGGACTTAACTGCGGGGATTCGAACCCTCTGACTGGTGCGCCGCGGACCGCTCGGCCACCACGGTCGGCATCAGTCCCTAGACTTACAAACTACTTTGGCTAAGCACGACACGCAAAGGAGGATACGAACCCAGACCGCCATCGGAAGACCCGACCTAGTGTAAATGAAGAACTTTTTCTAAAGAAGATTAAGCAAGAAGTGTTGCTGCCTATCGCCTTTCCTCTCAGACAAAAAGTTCCACTCACCTGCTGATCTGCTGTGCTTGGACCGTAAAGGCGTCGGACTACTTCTTTTGGCAGGTGTTTCGTCGCCTGATAGAAGATTCATTAATTGAAAAGAAGACAGTGGGAAAGTTACAGAAGAAATAGGCAGGACTGTGGTGAAATCTGTATACGTAAAGACGTAACGAAATTGAGGTAGTCATGTTGCTTGTTTAATATTGTGTCACAAATAAGACTATTTTTCCACGAAACCACCTTGCTGTAGGGGAAGGTATTACTAACAATAGTCAAGAAAGAAGCACATTTTCTACAGATACATTTGCTGTCTAAAGAGAGAGCGAAGAGTGGTTGAAACAGAGAGAATGTTGCTAGCCATGAAGTCTTAATACTATAACAGAGCAGGGGCTAAACGGCCAAGCTTACCTCACTGTAACCTGAATGGCAAGTGTACCCTGTAGCCAACCTTACAGGTAGAGGAGAGGAACCGTTGGGGAAGCTTAGCCACTGCGGGCGGCACTGTGTCTCGGACACGCAGGTTGGGACACCTGTTTGGAGCGCGGGACAATGATGGTATGCATCCGACACGGCGTCGCTTCCGCTTGCTTTTACATTAACTGCTACAGGAAATTCTCAATTTTTACATTAACCAAACAGGTAATGCAGAAATTACTCTGACGCTTCCATTTCATTGTCCTCTAAGTAAGCAATCATTCTGTGATGCTCCTTGGTTGGTGAAAATTAATAAACCGTCCTAAATCAATTGATTTAATTTGATACTTTTTAACTAAGGTTCCGTCCGGTCTGTTATTAGTATCCAGGAGTTCGTAATTTTACTGGCAACTTTAATCAGTGATCGGAATAACATGTTTAATTTCATTTTGGTTTGATTTCTTTCTTATGGCACAGCCATCAAAAAGTCTGTGCGTTACACTAGGCCAGCGAGGTGGTATGGGAGGTGCACCAGCTGGAAAGAGTAGCCCGCGATTTAATCCGTGTAGCCCTGCGTGAATAGATCGCTCTGCTCGAGGTAATCCATAATGTTTCACCACAGGCTGCGTTTCGAAACCCTGCTGCAAATCGACTCAGTAATACGGACCAGTATTTTAGTGGGTTACTCCTATTGTCTTTCTTGAATAACTGATACGTGATAGAATTCTTAAAACGAATGGTAAGGTGCTAAGCAAAAAAACGCAGTACTAAACCAAAATTTTATTCTACCTTTATTAAAATAAACATCAGTTCTCAAAGAAAATTTTAAACTGATATAAAGGGTGTTACAAAAAGGTACGACCAAACATTCAGGAAACATTCCTCACACACAAAGAAGGAAAATATGTTATGTGGACATGTGTCCGGAAACGCTTAATTTCCATGTTAGAACTCATAATACTTATTTTCGAATCACATTAATCATTGAATGGAAACACACAGCAACACTTTGTTACAGGAAATGTTCAAAATGTCCTCCGTTAGCGAGGATACATGCATCCACCCTCCGTCGCATTGAGTCCCTGATGCGCTGATGCAGCCCTGGACAATAGCGTATTGCATCACAGCCGTCCACAATACGAGCACGAAGAGTCTCTACATTTGGTACCGGGGTTGCGTAGACAAGAGCTTTCAAATGCCCCCATAAATGAAAGTCAAGAGGGTTGAGGTCAGGAGAGCGTGGAGGCCATGGAATTAGTCCGCCTCTACCAATCCATCGGTCACCGAATCTGTTGTTGAGAAGCGTACGAACACGTGGTGATATCGTGGATACCATCTTCTTGGTATCAGAAGTCCACGAATCCAGTTTCAGTATCTCGACTTTTGGATATTGTGCTCCGATGTAGAGACCTGAAGATGGCATAGTCGAATGCCGAAATTGGTTGTGATACAATATTTTATTATACATACGGCTGTTGGTTTCTCAGTTCCTTAAGACAATTAAAGGGGGGGGGGTCACTATGGCAATGTCCCCAACGATGCAATACAACAGAGAAGACGCCTGTCAGGAACAAACGCTAATGGTAATGATAAATACAGTTAGATATTACACTGAATCAATTCGACATAAGATCGTTACACAGGTCGCAGCCCAATTACACAACAAATGGAAAATTTACTTAAAGACAAGTTGTACGAAAGGCCCTCAGTGCAACTTACAAGATTTCAACTGCAGGCTCTGTCCACTTCTCACAATTTGTGCGGAGCTAAGTATCAGTTAATTTCCTTGGAACGACTTGTGAGCTCCACAACATAGGCCACAATTTGTTTAGAGCAATTTATGAACTCAGCAGCGCTCGTCCGAGGTACAACAACCACTCTAACATAAACCTATTTTACACACAATTTCCGACAATAGGTCCTTATAACAGAAACTGAAACACACTGTGATTAAGACCACGCAGTACAACACAAAATATACTTCATACTCCAAGAAGTACGAAAAGAAATCCGTTAAACTTTGTTTACAAGATAAATCAATCAAAAGTGAAGGCCGTAAAGTCCACAAAATACCTTGGAATTACTATTACTTCAGACTTAAATTGCAAAGAACACGTAGATAATGTCGTGGGAAAGGCGAACCAGAGACTGCGTTTTAATGGCAGAACGCTTAAAACATGTAACAGAACTACTAAAAAGGCTGCATACAGTTCGCTTGTCCGACCTTTTTTGGAGTATTGCTGCCCAGTGTGGGATCCTTATCAGGTGGGTTTGACGGAGGAAATCCAAAGTGTCCAAAGAACAGCTCGTTTCGTATTGTCACGATACAGGGGAGACAGCGTCACGGAAATGGATCTGGGATGGAAATCATTACAACGGTGCTTATCGCCGAGGCGTGGGCTTCTTACGAAACTCCAATCGCCAACATTCTCCTCCGAATAGGAAAATATATTGTTGACTCCCACTTGCATACGTAGATATGATCATCAGAATAAAATACTAGAAATCAGAACTCGAACGGAGAGATTCAGGTGTTCTTTCTTCCCGCGCGCTATTCGAGAATGGAATGGGAGATAAATAGTATAAAGGAGGTTCGATGAACCCTCTGCCAGGCACTTAAATGTGATTTGCAGAGTATCCCGTGTAGATGTAGAAGAGAGTGTGATGTAGCCATAGAGTCTTACATACAAAACCTAACGCAATAACTGCCCACGATCAAGATGGAAGGATGCGACGCGACCCGTGCCACCGCGAAAGGTCAGCAGTAAAATACCATCAGGAAGGCACACTCCAGACACCAGGATATAGCACATCAACTTAAAGTCGTGTGCACGTAGAATCTCGAGATTTTCGCAGAAGCTCCACACGAGACCCTTCAACTCCGTACGTGATGACGACAGCAACAGGCGGCGCACCACCGCGCATGCGCGGACCACGCCCACGTCCGCCGTCTCCAGCTGTCAACTAGACTTGCGCATATTAGTTCCCGATCGGGAGCGCTCTGCCGCGAACTAGTTCGTTCTTTTAGTTTGTCCGCTGCCATTGACGGCTGAGCGGCGTGGTCTGCGCATACAGGTGGAGGGAGAAGTTCCCCCACCTAGCTGCTTCATGCGCTTGAGCCGCTAACGATATCACGCAGACCAAAAGAAACAGTTTGTGGATAATTCCTCGCGTTTAAGTTTAGAGTTATCTCCATATCTTGGTATTGTGGAATTTATAAGTCAGATATTGCAGAGTGCAGAATACTTCAAAGCAGAATTTTTTTAACACTGAACTATGTAATCTAGCAGAAAGACGCTAACCTCGAAATGCAGAAGGCAAACACGTGATTTCTTATTCTGTTCGCGACCTATCGCGCACGTTTTAGTTCGCGACCTATCGCGCACATTTCAGTTCGCGACCAGTAGCTCTCACTTTAGTTCGCAGCTCGGCCGCGAAGTAGGTCGCCCTTTTTAGTTCGTCCGCTCGTTTTGGCTTTTGCTACCGCTACTAAAACTACAGCTGAGCTGCATCTCAACTCGAAATGACGGCAACTGACAAGTGGGAATCACGCGATTCTGCGCGCTCTCGCGTTCTCTCACTGTTTCCCGTCAGGCTTCGGAAAAGGAGCCGACGAACTAAGAGGCGAGGGATCTGCGAACTAGTTCGTGTAGTTCGCCTGGGGGAGCGCTGTTCCGAACTGGTTCGTTCGCGAACTACACAAGACTACTGCGAACAGCACAGCCTAGCTCTCTCGTCTCTCACGTTGCGCTTCTCGTTCGGCCGCCAGAGGGCGAAACCCAACCAAGCGATAGTGTTTCGATTTCCAGAGCGAGACAAACGCAATCTCTGAAAATTGAAATTGATTCCCTGTGCCACGCACGGCACAATAACGGTGTGACATTTGCAACGATTCGGTCTTTGGGTACAGGTGGTTCTACAGAACAGGTATGGAGCATCAGCATTATCGGTATTTTATCTGGATTGGAAGATTTAATGTTGAATAAAGTTCTTTCAGTGGTCCGAGGGCATATACGTTACTCATGTTGGCAGTATTTTCTTAAATCTAAGTCTGCAATACTGTTTTGGGCTTCGCTGGTAGGGGAATGTCGGAAGTGTGTGTGTAGCAGCCGTGCAGTAACAGCGCCGCCATCACTATCGTACAGCGGGGCGCTGCTCGCTGCCGCAGTCCGCAGTCCGCAGCTCCTGCTAGCGACTCCTCCGCCTGGGGGTTGTCGCGCCGGCGCTGGAAGCCAACTCCCAGTCTAAGCAGTGTGTCACGGCCTAATGTTAACGGAAGTACCAGCATAGAGGAAACTAAATTTTAAATGGTGCTTTATTTTCTGAAACATGAGTAAAAATGACAAAAGTGGCCAAAAGGTTCTCAAATTTTTTGAAATTGGGTTTTCTCAAAAGAAAAGGGCGAAAAACAAGAAACTAATAAGGTAAATAAGAAACTAATAAGGCAGAACAACAACTGGATAATCAACTGTAAATATCAGGGAGGCATAAGCAGTAAAAGCAGTAAAAGTCTCGATCAGCGGCATGGTCTAATGTATTTACGTGACTTGAAGAGGCAGTGTTACTAACAGTCGCTGTGGATGCTGGGATGAATGGCGGCACACAATGTTTACAAGACGTGAAAATTAATGTGTTAATATCACGTTCGAATGATTTTATTTCCGAAATGAATCACAGCGTTCGAATGTAGAATTTCGCACACTACAAAACTACGTTTCTCCATATGCACTGTCTTTCTGTTTAGATGTAACACTTTGTTGTTATGTAAATCGAAATACGTGTGTGTGTCTCTCTCAAGTGATACGAATTACAATATTTTTTTCAATGTCATATTTAGTAAAACACTTGCAACAATTTAATCTGTTCTCTTCGGTTCCTGCCTAACCACAACCCTTCAAATCATGACATATTTGTAAAAATAATAATATTCGTCGATGTACTCTTGTACAGTCAGTAATTCAATTATCGTGCACGCCATAGGCTACTCGAAATGTACTAGCCGGCCGCGGTGGCCGAGGGGACTGAGGCGCGCTAGTCACGGTCTGCACTGCCACTACGGTCGGGGGTTCCAATTCCCCCCCCCCCCCCTCGGGCATGGATATTTATGCCGTCCTTAGTTGTAGCTAGTTCATAAGTAGTTTGTAAGTTTAGCGACTGAGGGCCCCGTAGTTAAGTCCCATAAGCTATACAAACATTTGAACATTTTTATGAACTACGTTGCCAACCTAACACTGCTACGGACGCACCGCGACGCTACCCTTGCCGCTGATCGAGACTTTAGCCGAGCAGATCCTCAACCTTAAAACTGTACTGGCATACTCCAAGATGAGAAACCGCAAGGTGATCGTCACCTCTGTTGATTTCAGACGACTCCATTGACAGAGAACCGCTTAACAAATGCTCTCGGAAAACTAGGACTAGGCAACAAAACCCACAGACTCATTCTAGAAAACTTGACCACCACCCATTCCAAGGTCAAATTTGGAGGTGAGGTCTCAGTAAGTGCCGAGATAAGAACTGGAGTGAGAAAGGGATGGACTCCTACTTCTCTTTAACTGTGTCCTTGAAAAGGTTTTGAGATAATGGCGCAAGGAACACACGAATTTCGGTGTTCTACCAGGGCCGTAAGAACGAAGGCCTGATTATAGTTTGCCTGGCTTTTGCAGATGACATGACAGTGATGTCTGAGTCTCTCGAAATGCGACAATACAGGTAAACTGCCTCAGAAAACTGCTCGCCAAAGTGGATCTTCAAGTGTCGCTGGAGAAAACAGAATTCTTCACCAACATCAAAGAAGCTAACAGAGATGTTACTAGACCAAGGAAGCATAAAAAACGGTGCTTTAGTTGCGTACCGCCTAAAATTCAAACTCGCTATTAGCGTACCGGCTAAAATTCTTTCTTAAATCTGTTTTAAAAAAATACCCAAACTGTAAAATGTCGAATGGATTTCGGAAAGAAAAATTTGCAAGTTTTAGTTTCGTTCGATTTGCGATCACAGCCGCCGAAGCGTTCAAATTGCACTTTCACACAACTCGAATGGAATCTGACTGGCGGTCAAATGTTCGAACTAGCCATTGCAGAGTTCCGACTAGTCTGAACCGAGTCAGAGGAAATGCTTCTTACCGACTCCAAAGCGTCTAAGAACCATGCTCCAAAGAGATAAGCCACTACATATGTAGTCTTTTGTATGCAATATGGTTGCATATTTGTTGAAAAATCAAGTACGAAATTCCGCCAATTCTTTTAAAAATGTAAGGGATGATGCATCGTAATATTTTGACTTTGATTGAATCATGAAACACTGCACAAGTTACGTATGTTTTCATGCTTAGCGCGACACGTTTTGAGAACGACTCACTGTCAAGATAAAATATTTACCGTAAATATTATGTTGACTTTACCGTCTTTTTCGCACTGGAGTCACTTTAAGATTAGAAAATAGTGTGTCGTAGCACTAGCAGGGACTAAATTGAAGCGAATTTAAATCTCTTTGGCCAATGCTTCTTCATCCGGCTGGATATGTAGTTGTTCAACTGTTGGTAACGCTGCCAGTTTTGCTTCTAACGGCGGTAAACACTTGATTCCGTTTTCAAAAGTTCCACTGTCCGAATTTTGCGTTGGATTTAGTCTGATATAGGTCTGCTTTGTCAGATACTGTTTTTGTGAAATGCGTGTTTTTTTCCAAAGCCGATGGGTTGTATCCTCATCACACTAAACCCTTGAATACAATAAAAATAAGTTTCAATTTCGTAAATTATAGCAATATTTTGTTATTCATATGCCAAAATCTTTACTTTCTTGATTTTCTAATCATTTCATGTGGAATGAGCAGAGTAACGCCTAATTTTTTTTTCCACCGAGCAGAGTACCCCTAATTTTTTTTAACCAAAGCACTGATCAAAAGGAGTAAGAAATTTTAGTATCTAGGCAAATGGATTGGACACAATCTAACAGAAAAACATCATTATCCATGAGAGTCAACAAGTTGGAACTAGTCTATCGACTGACTATGGACACCTACACAAAAAATTCGTATCACGCAACCTGAAACTTAAGCACTACACACCAGTCATACGACCAGAAGCCCTGTATGTCATGGAATGTCCATCCATGAACTGGAGTTGTATGGTGGAGAAATTGGAAGTCAGAGAGAGGAGAATACTGAAGAAGATGGAGAATTCAGAAGGCGACGTAACTCTGAGATCTACGAACATACCGAGAGACGCTCTGAGTGTGCAAGGAAAAAAGTGTAGCTTTCTGTAGACACGTTTCAAGATTGCCTACGAACAGACTGCCCAACCGTCTGTTCATCTTCTGGCAAAATAAGAAGGTTCGCACCACCTGGCTGACAGAAACCGAGAAGGATATTAAAGATCTGGGAATAACTTATATTCCGAACAGATAGGAAAGGAAATCCGAGGATTTCAGGAAAAGCCCCGAAAGAAAGGTACCCCCTGAACAGAAGAGAGGAAGGAGTTACACCGGCTGGGGATGCGACAGTACTGGACAAAGGTCAAAGTCCAACAGTTGAACAAGCGAGGTCCAAAGTAGACCCATTCTAAACAAGAAGGAAAAATAAGAAACGACAGCGGCACTAAAAAGTGGTGGATCAGGAAGTTATAGACCTTAAGATTATCTATCGACTGCTGTGTTGTACGTATCGATTGCTTTGTTACATATCGAGATATTTCGAAAGAAACATTTAGAAACATTCAAAATTTTATTCTTTATAACTCGTCAGCATTTACGTTTCAAAACTGACTATTTGCAGAAAGTCTACCACGGGAGAAGTAAAAAAAAATTAAAAATATTTAGTATTTTTCTAGATATATCAATTAAAAAGGCATTCTCAAAAGGTAGGTACATCTTTTCAGGAGATCGACCAAGAGTAACGGTTTTTGGCCTGTTTCCTTCGTAAAGAGTTTTGATTTCACTAAATGAAATATTTTTTTAGATTTTATTCGTAACTAGCAGGTAACCGGCGCGTTGCAGCCGCAGAAGAAATAATCGTGATGATAACGTCTGAAATTTGAAAGTCTTTGCTTGTTTAATTACGAATTATAGAAATATATTAATTTTATAGTCGATAATTAATACACTTAGTGAAATTTAAGTATTTTGTGTCCCAACTTCGTCGCCGCTTTTGTGTCCCAGCCTCGTCGTAGGTGTCGGTGGCCGAGTGGAATGAGACCGACACAGGAATATAGACAGCACGCTGGTGCAGGTACGGAGGGGAGCAGCCAGAAACTATAAACACTAGAGTAAATTAGAAAGAGATATATATTGCACAGAATGTAACAATACTTAACTTTTACATAGTACTGCAGAATGTTGATACATAGTTGTTAGAGGCCTGCCTAGTGCCTGTACGATAGCAAAGTCTTCAATGCTGCCTATCTGATTACGAAGGTCCTAACTGGTTGCTATCTCCGTCCGAAGTGACCGATGTCTTTCCGTGGTGGCCACGAGCGGGGTTGCAGCAGAGGGCGCTCGTGGCTGTCGTGAGAACGCCGCGCCGTGCGTGCATGGCGGCGCGCGGCGAAAGTAGGTGGCGCGCACTTTGTACTTGTGCGACACCACAAAGTATACCTATTAGTCCATCTCCTCCTGTCCCTTTCTCTGTCCATTTACTCCTTTCACCTGTCTGTCACCATCTCCCCCTCATTTTCCTCCTCTGCCCTCTCTCTTTCCATCTCCTCCTCTACCATCTTTGTCTCCGTCTCCTATGCCCCTTTCCGCCCGTCTGTTCCTACTCATCTCCCTCCTATACATGAAAACATAAATATATCAGCCAAGTTTGATGGTGACTGGTCAAACGGTGTCAAAGTCGCAAGCTAACCTAACTGGCTTGCATCTCCTTCATGAAAACAGACATTTGTGCGCCGACTTTCATGGTGACCAGTAAAACGATCTGGACGTTGAAGTATCGTTCCCTCCGCCTCGCACCATACGGTGGTTTATGAAAGGTGGCCCATGGATTAATCAGAGTATAATCTACCTCATTCATATCCATCCAGTCACTTCAGCGTGAAGGCGTGAGATACGAATTAAATAATTGTAAAGCACCCTTCGTCGTGCACCACGCTACGTTAATCTTAGCAGGCCTATAACCTTCGCGCGAGTGCAAGCAATGAGTTGACAAAGTTTTATCGCAATCGGATGTTCGGTATGCCTGATGCAACAGTTTTACGGCATCTACAGCGAAACTGTTGTGAGCGGTAGACTTCTTTTCGTTTCATGTGTGGGGCGAGGGGGGAAGGAGTGGGTCAGTTAAAAAACGCTCCACAAACGTCCGAAATTACATGCAAACTTTGTTGCATGTCCCTAGCTACTCCCATTTTCCAATAATTGACGCATAAATCTGGGTATTCTCACGCGGTGGCCTCTCATTATGACGTTATAGGCGTCATATCTCCTGAGCTACGTGTCATGCTCTTTTGTTTTTCAGTCAGGAACCTTCCTGGGCGTACAGTGGACAGGTCACAGAAGTTTCATTGCAATCGAATGAATGGTTTATGAACACAGACATACAAACAAATATATATAAGATAAATAACAAAAAATGAGTTCGAGAAAGTTGGACTTTTTCGAAGTTGTTTTTAACTATTTCAATTCGCGTGTTATAAAAGATATTAAGGAAATAAATTGCTATCATTTGTTGACAGATTTTAAAACAAATCATGTTATACGATCTTCTGGAACGCAGTTAAATTTTATTCTTAAAAATAATCTATGGATCGAAATTAGCATTTTACAGCTAAGTACTCCAATGATCTTAATACTAAATACTTACAAAATTTCATGGCGGCTTAAAACAGTATGATGGAACGGAGAACACACCCGGGACCTTTGCCTTTCGCGTTCAAGCTGTGTACCGTCGGAGCTGTGAGGGTGTACCGTGAACGTGCCAGGATAGCTCATGGGGGGAGTGCCAGGGTTGGGAAATGAAGTTGGTGGTGTTTGTAGCAGTACCCCACACGGCCAGATGGCCAGCCAGTCGCGAGAAAAACGCTGGCCCTATGGCTGAGGCATCGTCTAACACTGTGGGTAGCGCCTTCCAACCCTGACTTCATCTATAGGCCAGAAGGCCGATTTGTTTGCTTCGAAGGTATTGAAGCCGATGCCAAGGAAGGCGACAAATGGTTAGCGTAAAAAAAAGGGGAAAAGTCTTACTAACTGCATCATTGAAGGTGGAACTGGGACTGCGGCTGGTCAAGATTACGTAGGAAGTAGGATACCGACAGCTGTATGTTTAACAGAAACATTTATTCCTTCACTACCAGTTTCGGCATTCCACTATGTCATCTTCAGGCCCCCATATCGGAGTACATGAAATAGGGATCAAAACTGGTTGCGTGGATTTCTTGCGCTCTGTAAGAAACACAATCAACAAATGTGTCAACAGAGTTGTTCTTGGTGTCAATAACAACTGTGTCAACCTATTGTCAACACAAGTATTGTGGGTGTTTCTTACCGAAAGCAAGAAATCCACGCAACCAGCTTTGATCCCTATTTCATGTAGTCCGATATAGGGGCCTGAAGATGACATAGTGGAATGCCGAAACTAGTGGTAAAGGAATAAGTATTTAACAGAAACATACGACTGTTGGTATCCTACTTCCTACGTAAGAAAAAAAAAAAAGAAAAAAGTCGTTCGAGGGCTGAGATAGGGATGGGCTATGAGCGCCTCGAGAAACGCGCGACGCTAAGCCAATTTCTCGAGAAATTCTCGAGTACTCTCTAGAAGTTGCCAACAGTGCTGCTCTATAACGAAACATTGCGACATTGCAGTCGTAATCATCTTCCATACGCGCAAGAAAGAAACTGAATTGTTTCTGTTGTTAATAGTTGTGGTAGAATGTTTCGCAGAACACAAAAATCATAGGATTATTACATTATTATTAATCGACATTTCGCCGTGGGATGTCCTTGACTGTACCGTTTAGGTTAGGGGTATATTATAATAATAATAAACCGTCTTCAGTCACAATAATTTTATTGTTTTTATTATTTATTTCACCAATGCAGAAGATAATTTCATCTCGACAAATGCAGGTAACAGTTCACACTACTTCACTGTATGTTTATTATAAGATCCTAGCATTAACGCCTGCGGCAACTTCTCTCGCCAAAAAAACTAAAAACTGTGTCGTTCTTCTACCAGTAGGTGAAAACTGTAGCAGATGTAACAGAAAAATACGGTAATAAAGTTTTCGAAAATGAAGTTATAGCTCCAAAACGCTTCGGACAATAAAAAAATCGCACCGACGTGTTTTACGGCCCACTTTAGATTTGTAGTTTTATAAGTTTTTGCAAACATTTTGGACCAAAATAATAATCTAAATAATAATAAATCAATAAGAATGTCTGAAACCTTTTTAGGAAAGAAAAATTTTAGGTAGTGGCTGGTTCCGAACCACTGACCTTCAGTGTCACAGTCCAAAGCATTGCCCACTACGCTACAGCTAACAACTAGAAGTTGTGTTCTTTAAACTGATACTATTGATGGCCGTTGTTAACTGATGATAATATGGCATTTTTAGACATTAGATTATCATCTATCGTACGAAGAACGACGTGTTTGTTAATTGCTTTGAAATGATAACTTGTAAGTTACAATAAGAAAATTATGAAATACGCAACGCAAGATGGCGTATGCCAGAGAGAGTTCTGGGCGAGGAATGTCACGTGACATCTGCGAACGGCTGGTTTTCGTTAATTCAATGGAGGGTGTCAAAACTCCGTTATTTTTGTAAATATCTCTCAAACGATACGAGGTATGAAAAACGTAAAAGAGCAAAGTTGTAGAGAATTTTCACCTCTACAAATTCGGTTATTCAATTTTCGTGTCAGATGAATGGTTAAGCCGTTATTTTAATTTAAATTTCGAGCTGTCAAAAGACGATCGCGAAGACCCACTTTTAGTGTTACTACCGTAAACTAAAGTGGGCCAACAATAAAATTGTTGTGACTGAAGACTGCTTATTATTATTATTATTATTATTATTATTATTATAAATGCGTAACATAGGATTATTATTAAAACACTGATCTTACATGAAACGCCGGCTGCGGTTGCCGAGGGGACTGAGGCGCTCCAGTCATGGTCTGCACGGCCAGTACGGTCGGGGGGTTCGAATCCCCCCTCGGGCATGGATATTTGTGCCGTCCTTAGTTGTAAGTAGTTCATAAGTAGTTTGTAAGTTTAGGGACTGATGACCCCGTAGTTAAGTCCCATAAGGTTTACAAACATTTGAACATTTTTTTACATGAAACAAGAATTTCGTTGTTACCAAAAACCAATATGCATTCCGCATGTATTTATACTTACATGAGAGAAAAAAGCTACAACATGCTACAGTCAAAAAGTCCTCACTTATGTGGTGTCGCACAAGTACAAAGTGCGCGCCACCTACTTTCGCCGCGCGCCGCCATGCATGCACGGCGCGGCGTTCTTCCGACGACAGCCACGAGCGCCCTCTGCGACAACTCCGCTCGTGGCCACCACTGAAGGACTGGTCACTTCGGACTGAGATAGCAACGAGTTAGGACCTTCGTAATCAGATAGGCACCAATGAAGACTTTGCTATCGTACAGGCACTAGGCAGGCCTCTAACAACTATGTATCAACATTCTGCAGTACTATGTAAAAGTTAAGTATTGTTACATTCTGTGCAATATCTCTCTTTCTAATTTACTCGAGTGTTTATAGTTTCTGGCTGCTCCCCTCCGTACCTGCACCAGCGTGTCGGTCTCATTCCACTCGGCCACCGACACCTACGACGAGGCTGGGACACAAAGCGGCGACGAAGTCGGGACACAAAAGTGGCGACGAGGAGTGATAGAACCTTGGACCAGTCCGCTTACAGCAGCCAGACAGCAGCAGCCGGAGCACGCAGAAATTGATCCCGCCCACCCACCCTTATTATAAGAATTTTGGGGGAAGATATTTTGTTACGTGTTTTGTGGACTTTTTTGTTGCAGAGCGTCCTCTTTCATATTGCATTTGTGTTTTGTTATAAGTTACTTGTATGCGCGGCGCCTAATCGGTCAGCATGGCCACTACCCCGAACCCAAACTTAATGGAAATTATTCAGTTACAGACGGCGCAAATAACACAACTTCTCCAGGCTGTGGCCCAGCTCACAGCGCAAGCAGCTAACCAACAACAACAGCCGCCGCTTCAGCAGCCCACACCAGCCGCCGTACCGCTCCCTACGTTCCGCCAGTACAACGAACGTGAGGAAGAATGGAGCGACTACTTCGCACAGTTTCAAGAACTCGTCGCGGCTCATCAAATTACAGGTCAGAGAGTGAAGAACCTTTTCTTATCGATTGTGGGCCCCCAGACCTTCGTACTATTGCAGAAACTATTCCCTCACGCCTCTCCTCGTGATGTAGACTTTGAACAAATTGTAGATGCACTGAATGGTCATTACGAGAGAAAATTTCTTGTAGCCGCTGCACGATACCGATTTTTCAGACTTAAAAAATTACCGCAGCAGTCACACCAAGAATGGATCACGGAATTGAAGGGCTTAACCCGCCAATGTAAATTTACTTGCTCTTGTGGACTTTCGTATAGTGACGTGATGTTGAGGGATGCGATTACGCAGAATATTCAGGACCCCAGAATTAGAGCAGCAATTCTGAAACAGTCTGACCCCTCCTTAGACAGTGTACTGCAGCTTATAGAAGCGCATGATACTTTTGACTTAGCTGATGTAGAAATGCAAAGCCATAGTGTAAATTCAGTGCGCCGCAACGGACGCTTTCCTAGCCGTAGTTCTCAGTATAGCACTAGTGATTCTTATTTTTCTACCGGCCGTGCTGAACAGACAGTGAACAGTAGCCAGTGTAAAAGTGCGACACAAAGGTCGCCCCGTCGTGTTAGAAACAGTGATTTGAATAACGGGCGCCAACGCTCATTTCAGAAAAATGTACGTAAGTCTTGCCCCCAGTGTGTGTCTCGCCACAAGCGTGCTCATTGCCCTAGTCGCAACGCGACCTGTTATCAATGTGGCAAATCGGGACATGTGCAGTCTGTGTGTATGCAAATTAAAAACCCAAAGAACAGTAACGTTAGAAACAGTGCTTCGCAGAGTGCGAGAACAGTTCATTCTGTAAATGTTATACGGGCTGTGGAATTGAACACTGCTTTCCTTGGATCTCAATTGCAAGAAAGTAGTTCTGCGCCTATGGCAAATCTATATAGTGCACCACGTAGCAAGCGCCGACGAGCGCGTAAAACAGTGCAACGGAAAAGGGTTCGGGACAAGCAAAATGACTATGAACAGTGCATTCCTGTAGTGAAAATAGTGCCTTCTGCAACTGCTCCTTGTAATAGTGCCCAGTACTGTGTAGCTAGTGACAGTAGACACCAAGTAGCTACTCAAAAGTTTAGTGCAGTAGTTAGTGACTCTGTAGTAGCCTCGCATTGCGCGGACGCCGATCCGGCGGTAGTGCCATCTAGTGACAGTGTTGTTAATCCGCTGCGTGCCGAGTCTACGCCGCTTCCTTCACTACGCGGCCCGCGCATGCGCAAAAAGTGCAGTAAACAAGTTCTATCAGATGTTGCCCACATTCGCGCACCTGTCGTGCGCCAGAAGCACAAACTGTTTGTAAATCTCTCCATAGAAAATAAGATTGTGCAATTTCAGCTTGATACTGGTTCCGCTGTCACATTAATAAATAAAGATACTTATGAACTTCTGGGTTCGCCAAAATTGTCGCCGTCACAGCAAGTGTTAACAGCTTATACAGGTGAAAATATTCCCGTGCTAGGAACATGTAGCCTGCCCGCCTCTTTTCAAGGTGTAACAAAAACAGTTGCTTTTGTAGTTCTTCAGGCCAAATCGACACAGAACATTTTTGGACTAGATGCTTTTGACTTGTTTGGTTTATCAATTCAAAGAGATGTGCTTCAAATTTCGTCAATAGTGCCTCAGGATAAAATCAATGCATTGTGTGACAAATACAGTGACTTGTTTTCGCCGGAACTAGGTTGTGCAAAAGACTTCGTGGCACATGTGACTTTAAAAGAATCTGCAGTTCCAAAATTTCGTAAAGCTAGACCGGTGCCTATCGCATTGCGTGATACAGTTGCCGAAGAACTTAAACGTTGGCAAAATAGTGGGGTGATTTCTCCTGTTTCTGCGAGTCAGTGGGCCTCGCCTATAGTAATTATACCCAAGCCGTCAGGAAAACTTCGTCTCTGTGCGGACTTCAAATCAACAGTAAACAGTCAAACAATTGTAGACACTTATCCCCTGCCCAGACCTGAGGAACTGATGGACAAATTAGGACAGTCTCGTTTCTTTTCCAAGATTGATTTAGCAGAGGCATACTTACAGATTCCACTTGATGACGAGTCGAAAAAGTTTTTCGTCATTAATACTCACATGGGCCTTTTTCAATTTCAGCGCCTACCCTTTGGCAGTTCTTCCGCCCCCGCTATTTTTCAGCGCTTTTTGGAACAGCTGACAGTTTCTGTACCGTGTTGTTCGAACTATTTAGATGATATTGTGGTATCCGGACGTACAGTTGAAGAACATTTAGCAAACCTGGAGTGCCTTTTCAAAGTATTGACTGCAGCAGGTCTACGTTGCAATAAAGCAAAGTGTTCGTTTTTTCAAACTGAAATAGAGTACCTAGGCCATGTGATTAATGCCCAAGGAATTCATCCCTTACAGTCACATCTTAGAGCAATCAAAGACTTGCCTCCCCCTAAGAATGTGCATGAATTGCAAGCAGTAATGGGAAAGCTTAACTATTATTTCAGATTTATTCCCAATGCCTCTCAGATTGCAGCTCCACTGCATCACTTACGTAGGAAGAATGTTCCTTTTGTATGGTCCAAAGATTGTCAGGTTGCCTTTGACAAACTAAAGTCTGCACTACTCAGTGATGCATGTTTGATTCCCTTTGACCCACAGAAGCCTGTAGTGCTAGCAGTTGACGCCTCGTCGTACGGTGTGGGTGCAGTTCTGTCACATCGTATTGGATGTCATGATCGTCCTATTGCCTTTGCATCCAAGCTACTGACGCCGACGCAACAGAATTACAGTCAGATAGAAAAGGTGGCCTTAGCAATCATTTACGGCGTCGCAAAGTTTCATCATTATCTCTATGGCAGAAAATTCTATTTGTTGACAGACCACAAGCCTCTCACGTCGTTGTTCTCACCCTCAAAGCCGATTCCGCCACGTACGGCACAAAAGCTTCAGAGATGGTCCTTGATATTGTCTAATTATCAGTATGAGATTTTGTACCGACCTACCACTAAACATGCTAACGCGGACACACTTTCCCGACTTCCGGTTGGCCAGGATGTCTCATTTGATTCTTCAGAAATGGCATGTTGTCAGATAGACTCCAGAGATGCTTCCGCTGTCGCAGATTTCCCTTTGAACTCTCGTCGGGTTGCACAGGAAACAGCTGCGGATGCAGACTTAAGTGTGGTAGCACGTTTTGTTCGCTTTGGTTGGCCTGCCAGAGCCAAAGACATTGATCGGCCTCTGGTTCGACGTTATTTTGCACAACGTCATGCATTATCTTTAAGTCAGGGTGTACTGTTGTTGCATACCGACAACGACCAAGCAAGAGTGATTATTCCTCGTTCCCTGCAACGAGAAGTGTTACGCCTCCTGCATCAAGGACATTGGGGTATTGTTAGGACAAAGCAACTGGCCAGACGTCATTGTACCTGGGTTGGTATGGACGCTCAGATAGAGAACATGACGTCACAGTGTACTGTTTGTGCGGAGCATCAGGCGGCTCCTCCGCAACGTTTCTCAGATTGGCCACGCCCCAAGGGACCATGGCAACGTTTACATATTGACTTTGCCGGACCATTCTGGAATACGCGCTGGTTAATTGTTGTAGACGCTTTCAGCAAGTTTCCTTTTGTGATTGCCATGAACTCAACGACGGCGTCTAGTACAATCAGTGCCTTAACATCAGTGTTTTGCATCGAAGGTTTGCCTGAAACTATCGTCAGTGACAATGGACCTCAGTTTGTTAGTGCGGAATTTCAACAGTTTTGTCGTGTGAATGGCATTCAGCATATCACCACCGCACCTTTTCACCCTCAGTCCAATGGTGAAGCAGAACGTTTCGTTCGAACATTCAAGTCTCACATGGAGAAGATGAAAGGTCAGCACTCCAGGCAGCAAGCTCTTCAAATTTTCCTGTCTACGTATCGGTGCATGCCACGTGACGGCCCGTCTCCTGCCGAGCTGCTACACGGCCGCCGTCACCGCACTCTCCTTCACCTGCTGCAGCCTCCCACGCACCGAGTCGGTTCGTATGGCGCTACGCGTTTTCAGGTTTCCACGCCGGTGCTGTACAGGGTGTTTGCTGGAAACAAGAAGACATGGTTGCCGGGCACCATTCAACGCGTGCTTGGTCGCAATATGTTTGTTGTACGTTCTTCCACAGGGTCGGAGCTGCGGCGCCACGCAAACCAATTGCGCCTGCACAGGCCGCGCGATCCTGTCTCCGGTTTCTTGATTCCAGACCCAGTTCACCGCCAGGGAGCACAGCCACATCGTTCGTCCCCGGACTACGAGATCCCTATGGACGTCGACGTACATCCGACGCAGTCGTCGCCGCCGCTGTCGCCGCCGCAGATGACAGCGTCACCGAGAGGGACTCCGGGACCGTGCGGGCCCCCCCAGCTTGGGCCACGCACCTCAGAAGAAGATGACCTGCTCCCTCTGGGCGGGGGCGGGCGCCCTTCCCCAGGTTTCGGCGGGTTCCCTGGAGGATCGCAAGGCGGATGCCGGGGCGCGGACGGCGTCTCGATCCCAGCCTCAGCTACGACGCCCGTCCCACCAGTAACGCCCCCGCCCAGGCCCTCCTCCCAGTGCCGTCGCCGTGGCCCTCAGCCCTACGCCACGACGGCGCGGCGGTTTGGGGGGGAGGGGTGTGGTGTCGCACAAGTCCAAAGTGCGCGCCACCTACTTCCGCCGCGCGCCGCCATGCACGCACGGCGCGGCGTTCTTCCGACGACAGCCACGAGCGCCCTCTGCGACAACTCCGCTCGTGGCCACCACTGAAGGACTGGTCACTTCGGACTGAGATAGCAACGAGTTAGGACCTTCGTAATCAGATAGGCACCAATGAAGACTTTGCTATCGTACAGGCACTAGGCAGGCCTCTAACAACTATGTATCAACATTCTGCAGTACTATGTAAAAGTTAAGTATTGTTACATTCTGTGCAATATCTCTCTTTCTAATTTACTCGAGTGTTTATAGTTTCTGGCTGCTCCCCTCCGTACCTGCACCAGCGTGTCGGTCTCATTCCACTCGGCCACCGACACCTACGACGAGGCTGGGACACAAAGCGGCGACGAAGTCGGGACACAAAAACTTACATTTACTAATTGTAGAAAAAAAAACTTCGACAGAGCTTACATTATTAGCCAGTGTTACGTACATAATCTTCCGTTCTTTTTTCAGCTTAAAGCTCTGGTACTTTACCCACAGCCACCACAATAGTGACTGTCGGTTGTTAAGTCCTCATTCTGTCCAAAGGTTTGGGTAGTGATAATTTTGATGCATTTTGGATGTTATGGCAGCCAAATTAAAAATTGTTTTCCGATACTCACACACTTTTTACAGAATTTCCTGTAATGTAGTTTGAATGGATAATATATATAATAGCTCGGTATTTTGTCTGACTTATTAATATAAGAATGCACTTTTGTATCCGTCAACTTTTCTGTTTGATCGCTAGATACGTGTAATTTTAAGCAGCGACGCTTCTCGCGAGCTTCTCGAGAACTGCTCGAGCGCCGGCACCTCGAGAAATTCTCGGTGCACTCGAGACCCATCCCTAGGTTGAGAACCCTGGCACTCGCCTCGTCAGACGGTAGTGCGTTTGCCCCCGAAAAGCAAAGGTACCAGGTTCGAATCCTGGCCCCGGCAGGTACCTTTAATCCGCCAGGAAGTTACGTACCAACGCACATCCGCTGCAGAGTGAATACATCGTAAGAGAAGATTACTGTGACACGCTGCGCTGTCTCCTAGTGTCGGTAGTGGTGCCCCGGGCCACCCCGCAGGCGTCATCCCTTGCTGGGCGGCCTGTCTGGCTGTCACCCCGCGTATCTGGCGCAGGCCGCCACCGTTACTCTAGCCGCGGACTTACAGGCTGCACACGACCGTCAGCCGACCTGCGGGGTCTGAGTCAGCGCCGCGGTGGCCGAGGGGACTGAGGCGCTTCAGTCACGGTCTGCACGGCCACTACGGTCGGGGGCTCGAATCCCCCCTCGAGCATGGATATTTCTGCCGTCCTTAGTTGTAAGTAGTTCATAAGTAGTTTGTAAGTTTAGGGACTGATGACCCCGTAGTTAAGTCCCATAACTGCTACAAACATTTGAACATTTTTTTTTTTTTTTTTTTTTTTTTTTTTGACGCGGGGACTTCTGCGGCGATGGCGCCTCTCCGACTGCACTTCCGGACACAACGCACACTACTGGCGATCCAGAAGGCAGCCCTCAGAGGAAACGCAGGACTTAAGTGAGCAATATTACGAAATCACAAGTAGTCCAGTCAATGAATGCATTGCAGAGTGCATGGAATATGCGATAATTTTTGACTTCAGGACTTTTGTTAGGGATAGTTAGGAGGTGAACCTACTGAAAGTCCCCACCCCTGGGGGGTGAGCTAAAGCGGGGGTGGGGGTGGAAAGGTACAATTATTTGCTTTTTCGCTTATATCTCGAAAGCGGTCCGCTTTAGAAGAAAATGTTCCAAATAAGAATGAAAGATAATTGAATTTGCTATAAAATTTTTTCTATACGTAATTGTCGAATTCCCAACGGTTTTCGAGATATACGTTACTGAAAATCGACAATTTCGGAAAAAATCATTTTTACCTCACTAATTTTATCAAACTAGTGACTCACTCGCTCATTTCTCAGAAAATTTGTCGGAAGGAAAGTTGTAGATCATTAAATTTCCTTGAATGTGATATGCACATTTATTACCTTATCTTCAGCCAATCAGAAGTTACATCATTTATAAGATGTGCACTCAGTTTCGAGGTCCTTCTAGAAATGAGTGTTTTCAAAGGCTGTGGCATTTTTATCTTATGGAACATGGTAAATAACAACGCCTTAACAATGACAAGAAGGTAATTTCAGTTGAAAGAGAACACCTTTTTACAATTATAACTTGTATTACAATGTTGTGAATCATACAATGCAAGTATTTACAATCACTGATAGTGATTCACAATGAAAAATAAGTGCACTGAATGCAACATTTTCATTTTTCTCAGGAATGGTCGAGTGTCATTCACCTTAGTCGGTAGTGGAGACGTCGTCCAACAAGATTGGTAGTCTCGATGTCTCTGTCTCCATCTTCATCCTTAATTAAAATTCAGACTCCGTTGTTACAGTCGCCCTTGCAGTTCGGGCATGTAACAGAGCATTGTAACAACGATTTTCTGGAACCACACCTCCACTGTCACGATCTTACGTGTATCGACAATAATTATCTTCAAGAATTCGTCAGGAGCAGCATCTAACTCAGAGTTTAGGAACTAGTTGGTCATTCCTTCTTTCCCAACCCCAATTCGGCGCTCCACATTTCGGTTCCTCTCTTAACCAAAGTCGTAATTGGTGCTACATTCGGAATGGATGCTGCTTAACATCTCCTTCAGTTGGAGGGAGAGTTCAGAGATTAGGCTTCATGTGCCCAGCTGATTTTATAAATGATTTGTAGCGGAACTCGTTGAGGGATGTCTTGGTGGCTGGAGCTCCATACCATGAGAGAGTACTCATGATTCCCGCTGTCTGAATGGAGTTGGGAAAAGAAGAATTATTGGAAAAATATCTCAGCAGCATGTTGTATGATTTTGGACTTCTGATGCATTTTGACAAACCCCACTTTACTCTTGCAATACGCTGCGGATGTTGTGTCACAGCCTGTAAATACATGTAGGAACAACAAATGGGCGATGTCCTTCATTTTCAATTCCTGCTCCTCTTGTTGTACATTGCTTGTGTCCCTTCCACTCTGGAACTACAATACCTTGTTTTTTGGCAACAAACCACAGAATGTCATTTGGTGCAGGATGTGGCGGCTCCTCTGGTATATCAATGTGTGCCACGGTCACATTTCGTAGACCTCCTTTCATCGTAATGTATGCTTCTAGTCGAATAGTTCAGAGTTTCCCAGTTACTGCTGATGTACAACGATCTCACAAATTCCAACTGACGTTCATCATGATACACAGCCTCGTCCGCAACTAAATCATTTGAGGTGGAAAGATGCCTCATCGCTTCCTCTCCCCACTGATCATGTCTATCTCGAGAAGCGTCCATACTCGTCACTTTTATGTCAGTTCTGTTGCGTCCTTTTGTGAGAAAATAACTAAAAATATCTTCCTTGGGCTTCTTTTGCTCACCATCAACACTTTCGGCACAAAAGAAACATTTTGTTTTGAATTCGAATTTCGCTTGTTTGGATCTCAAAGTTGAAGGCTGAACTACTTCAGAGGACGATGAGAGTGCCTGTCTCTTTAAAGGAGCGTTGATGGATTGCGGCCGGATGTAATTTTTTCGACATTCATTATGAATCAGAAGGATGCCCAAACCTTCTAAAGATGAGCCATTGCTATGTGCCCTTTCTCTAATTGCTTTGATGAGTGATAGTATTCCTTTTTTGTCATTATGAAAACACCAACATCTGGTCCATCTATTGCTTCATCACATGAAAACACCGAGCAGCCATTACGCTAACTACATAGTCAACATTTTCATAAGTAAATGAAAAATATCACGAAAAGCCGACATACAAAGTTTTCTATGCTTGGAGAACTTTTGAAGTAAGAAGTGAGTGATAACACTCCATTCCACCCCCCTGTCCAGTCTCTTGGAAGGAGCCAGTGACAGGCCTTGGATGTTCGTCGTGGGGCTTCCCCATCATTAACCCTCTGCCGGGCGTTAGGTACCGGCGACCTTGAAGGCGTGTCCACTGCAGGTGACAATAAATGAGCATCGACCATTGCTCCTCATAAACATGAAAATGTTGCTTTCAAATGACTCATTTTGAATCACTATCAGTGCTTGTAAATACTTTTATTATAATATTATGAATCATACAATGAAAGCTATAATTCTAAAAAGGTGTTCTCCTACAATTCCAGTTACCTTTTTAACGTTAAAGTGTTGTTATTTACCATGCTAGCACGTTTCATAAGACATAAATGTCACAGGCTCTCAAAACACTCATTTCTAGAAGGACCTCGAAACTGAGCGCAGATCTTACAAATGATGTAACTTCTGATTGGTTGACGATAAAGTAATAAATGCGCATATCAAATTGAAGGAAATTTAATGCTCTACAACTTTCTTTCTGACAAATTTTCTGAGAAACGATCGAGTAAGTCACTAGAAGTAAATGTTTGACAAAATTAGTGAGGTAAAAATGATTTTTTCCGAAATTGTCGATTTTCAGTAACGTATATCTCGAAAACCGTTGGGAATTCGACAATTATGTATCGAAACAATTTTATAGCAAATTTAATTATCTTTCATTTTTATTTAGAACATTTTCTTCCTAAAGCGGACCGCTTTCGAGATATAAGCGAAAAACCAAAAAAATTGTACCTTTCCACCCCCACCCCCGCTTTAGCTCACCCCCCAGGGGCGGGGACTTTTAGTATGTTCACCTCCTAACTATCCCCAACAAAGTCCTGAAGTCAAAAATTCTCGCATATTCCATGCACTCTACACCCCTCTTTTGAGCACTCATTGACTGGACTTTAGTTGCCGCCATTGCTGGCTATAACCGCTGCTACACGAATCGAAGAGGCTGTGGCTGAGTCGTCGTGGTAGAGCAGTCAAAGCTGTTGCCACACACTGGTTAGGCTGTGGGGCCGGCTGCTGTGCACTCGGCGACCAGAGGTTTCGACAGGCGGGAGAGCAGAGGGCCCGAGGCACACTGCCTGCCATTGGTTGTCCGTGCTACGGGTAAACAGCACGCATTGGCGCACTGGTCTCGCAGCCGGTGTTGCAGTCTCTGGATGGTGCTCGATTCCAGCATCGCCACACCCCACCACCACCACTAGCAAGCACTGCCAGTGTACGAACGAGCCGGCGTTACATCTCATTACTGCAACCTCCTGTAACACTGCATCTTCAGAGCTTCAGTTTCTTTTTGTTTGGTTTAATTTATTTGACATGTTCCATTACATGGTAAATTAACGGGTTTGAAAGTTAAATTCAGATTAGTTACATCAGACACTAGGGCGAATACAAACACAATACACAACAACTAATAAATCCGTGTCCGAAAACTTTTTTTCCCATTGTTGGTGTGGTGTTCAGTCCGCAGACTGGTTTGATGCAGCTCTCCACGCTACCCTGTCCTGTGCAAGCCTCTTCATCTGAAAATACGTTCGGCAACCTACATCCTTTTGAATCTGCTTACTGTATTCGTCCCTCGGTCTCCCTCTACGATTTTTTACCCCACACACTTCCTTCTAATTCTAAGATGACAATTACTCGATGTCTCAGAATGGTTCCCACCAACCTATCCCTTCTCTTACTCAAGATATTCCCAAAACTTCTTTATTTTCCCATTTCTGATCAACATCTCCTTATTACTTACGTAATCTACCCTCTAATCATCATTCGTCTATATCACCACATTTCGAAAGCTTCTATCATATTTTTGTCTGAACTCCTTGTCGTCCACGTTTCACTCCCATACAATGCTACACTCCAGACAAACGTTTTCACAAACGACGTACTAACATTTAAATAAATATTGGATGTTAACAAGTTTCGCTTCTTTGGAAACGCTTTTCTTCCCATAGCCATTTTGCATTTGATTTCTTCTCTACTTCAGCCATTAGAAGTTATCTTGCTACCAAAATAACAAAACTCGCCTACTACTTTTATTGTCTCATTACCTAAACTAATTCCTTCAGCATCGCCTGATTTTCTGACACTACATTCTATTATCCTCACTTTACTCTTGTTAATTTTCATGTTATATCTTCTTTCAAGACACTGTCCATTCCATTTAATTGCTCTTCCAGATCCTATGCCGTCTCTAATAGAATTACAATGCCATCGGCAAAAAGCAATGGTTTTATTCCTTCACCGTGAACTTTAAATTCCTCTCCAAATTTCTACTTGCGTTTCTTCACGGCTTGCTCAATGTACAGATTGAACAACATTGGGGGAAGCCTACAACCCTGTCTTACTCCCCAACCACTGCGACCGTTCTACGCCCTTCAACTCTATTAACAGCTATTCGGTTAATGTACAAGTTGTAAATGATCTTTCTTTCCCCATATTTTACCCCTGCGACCTTCAAAATTGGAAAGAGTATTCCAGTCAACTTTGTCAAAAGCTTTCTCCAGATCCACCCCACCTCAGCAAGTCTTTGGTTCATGATGGCGGATTTTTTCGCAATATGTATAAAAGCTATTGAATTGGAAGAGAGACAATGAATTGAATTTAGTGTTGCGACCGGAATTCAAAATCGGAACCTCCTGCTTAGCAGTGAAGAGCTGTAACGATTAAGCCACATTAGGGTGCAATGGCTTAGTGATTACAGCGCTTTCCTACTAATCAAAGGGTCCTGGATTCGAATCCCGGCTCCCACAAATTTTAATTCAATGCCTCTCCTTTAATTTAGTATCTTTTATATACTGGGTGTCCCACTCAACTTGTTCACCTCACATATCTCGGAAACTACAATAGATATTGAAAAACAACTTTCATGGTCATGAACATATGGCAGGGACTTATGAAAGCAAATACTGTTTTCAACACGAACTTAGGTTTTTCTTTTAACTTTATTATCAGAGCTTGCATTTCCGTTAAGCATAATGTATTTCAAAAATATTTCACGTCAATGTTCATACGTAAATATTAAACAGCCGATTTACTTGTGCAAAATTCTGTTCTTGTGTAAACGATGAAACATTGGATTATCTGTTTCGTGAGAGAATTAGCAAAACTACAGACGTTTAAGTAAAACGTTCTAGACATGGTGTTTGAGTTATATTCTAACTGTAATAATTGGTTATATATTGATTTTTTCTAACTAAAAGCATTTCCTTTTTATTACTCTAAAACCGCTGATTTTTCGACACTTTGCCCTACAAGACTGAATTAATTTCGAAATTATTTCTGGTGGTTCAAATTTGTGACGAGAAAATACAACAATTTTCATTGTAAGCACGTGTTAATTCAAAAAAAATGTAAGAAAATTTGTATTTTTAAATTCTTATAAATTTGCTCGTACATTTAAGTGTTTCTTGTTACTGAAGAGCTTCTCCTGTCTCCGTTTTAATTATTTTACATTCATCGTGAATAACCATTTTTCAATGTCCACGATTCATATTTATAACTGATATGTAAGTACGAGAAAAATAAATTTATCTACACTGGTGAAAGCAATTAAGAGATCAGTTGAAATATCTGGGTTTTGAAATATTGTCATCGACAAAATGAAATTGCATCGACGCCTTTTAGTCGGTTCCAAGGTGTGGAGACAACGTCACGGCAACCGAGATAGTGATGATAACAGAGAGCTGGAGCATACAGGGGTGGTGTTGACGAGCGTTTACTGTACCAGACGAGTTACACCAGCAGCTGGGCTCAGACAGGGCAGTGAGCAGGTGGTGCAGTGCAACAGCAGCCTGACTTACCCGAAGCTGTGGCATCGAGAGCCATAGGAAGGCTGGAGGCGGGACAGACGCAGAGGGAGTGGCTGCAGCTGCTGGAGTGTCATCTCCAGAACCTGTACACCATTTCAGATAACAGGAACCCTTAATAGAAGGAAAGGCCAAGGTGGTCCACGGATAACACCAGCAAGAGGTGACCACTATCTCCGGTTATCAGTCCGTCGAGACAGGAGGCTGAATGCGACTCAGCTGCAACGCTTCGTCCAGGCAGCGACAGGACGCCCAATATCCACACATACAGTCTGGAATCGCCTTTGGGAATGTGGCCTCTACCAACACCAGCTAGAGACAGGGCTTCACAACAGCTCGTGCCACGTCACACCGACCAGGCCGCGGCCGCCAGCTTACTAGCTGGCCACTGAGACACAGCCCACTGCCTCGGAGCGGCCAGCTAGTAAGCTGGCGGCCGCGGCCTGGCCGGTGTGACGTGGCACGGGCTGCTGTGAAGCCTTGTCTTTAGCTAGTGTTGCCTCTATGCACAGAAGCCTATGGTGTGTGTCGCATTAAATCCACGACGCCGTTTAATGCACAGAAACTGGGTGGAGAGACATTAGGATTGCAGTCTTAACGAAAGGCGCAGAGTACTGTTGACAGATGAGTCAAGATATTGTTCCCTCATCTGGAGACAACGTAAAACTAGGAACAATCCTGCTTATGGGTAGGAAACATCACCATATCATGGTGGTGGACGAAAGGCGTGGACAGGAGTCAGTATTGGCGGACGTACGAACCTCTGTCGCTCAGAATGGCGCTATCACTGCTCTGTGGTATAGAGACGAGATCCTTCGACATTTTGTTATGTCCTATGCTCGTGCTACAGGAGATGGATTCCCGGTAGATTTATTTACTTATTTATCGCATCCAAGGCATCACATATCTGACAATAGTAGAATACAATAATCATAATTATCATCTTAGGAGAAGAAGCATATAAACCATTTATAACACGTAGTAGGGAAGTGAAAGTTAGTTGCAATAAAATCGAAAATATATGGAAAAAAATCCGAAGAAAAGAAAACATTTAAAACAGCTGATTTAACTTTATCAGGGGTTTCAAAATTCATATTCCACATGAAGCCCAATACATTGCAGCATGGATGTTTTCGTTATTTGCTGCGAGTAAATCCCCATCGTAGAAGGTTCGTCCAGCTTCCTGCAGATGAGCAGGTGCTGCGGGTCCCGCAGCTCTCCACACTCGCAGGCCTCGCCTGCGCGGTTGTGGTCCCATTTCTTCATGTTTACTCAAATGTTTGTAAATCTATCGGACCAAACTGCGTGGTCATCAGTCCGTAGCTTACAAACTGCTTAAACCTAGGTAAACTAACCTAAGGACAAACACACACACCCATGCCCCAGGGAGAACTCGAACCTCCACGACGAGCAACCGCGCGCTCCGCAGCAAGACGCTTTAGACCGCTCGGCTACTCCACCGCGGCTTCATGCTTACTCTTCACCGTGATACCCCCGTTCGTAATCTATTGACTGCTTTCCAGATCGTATATTGAAGTTTTTCTCTGGGGCTTTTCCTTGGTCTACCTGGTTCCAAGTTTCGCCACAGTGCCTCTCGTCTTGTTGTAGGCGATAGAAGAGTTGATTTGGTGGTTTGTAGGAAACTCTTGCTAGTTTTAAGCCTAGAAGGTTGGAGGCTGTGACCAAACAGTGGATGCATTGGGTCTGTTTCCTGTTTGAGCTTTTCACTTTCTGAAGCTGCTCTTCTCCTTATGTGTCGAAAGGCTATGCCCATGAGTTGGAACAGCTGATTTGTGGGAGTTGGGTGAAAACTTCCTGTTATGATGCGTCCTGTCTCATTCAGGGCTATATTTACTTGTTCCACATAGGTGGAGTTTGGCAGACATGAGCCGAATATTCCGCGGCAGAGAAACAGAGCGGTAGAGCTGACGTACGGAGAACTTCAGGTTGTGCCAACATCACCTAGAAGACAAGGCCTCACAACTGGCCATGCCTACGTCACACCCAAAGGCCGCGAACGCTAGCTGACTGGTCGGCCGTTACAGGGAGGTTGGCGTGCCCCAGCGGCCAGCCAGTGAGATGGCGGCCGCGGCCTTTAGATGTGACGTAGGCACGGCCAGTTGTGAGGCCTTATCTTCTAGGTGGTGTTGGTTGTGCTCCCCATCTACTGTTTGTGAGCTTGCGCATGATGATGCTCCCAGCACCCACTTTCAGTTGTGTGTCCACACAGTGTTCCCTGTATGTCAGAGCATGGTCCAGTTTAACTGCAAGGTATTTTCGTGCGTCACAATGAGAGAGGCACTGTCCCCTCCAGATTATGTCGAGTTTCCTCCTGGCCTCCCTATTGCGCAGGTGAAAACCGCAGACCTGAGTTTTTGTTGGATTTGGCTTGAGGTGGTTATTTTCATAATAGACCCCTATGTTCTCTAGCGCTAATGTTAATTTTCTTTCCACCTCTTCAAAAGTTCTCCCTGAGCAGCAACTACTGTATCATCCGCATAGATGAAGGAACGAGGGCCTGTGCAGTTCGGCTGGTCATTGGTATAGATGTTGCACATCAGTGGGGCAAGAACACTATCTTGAGGTAGTCCTTTTTTTGGGTCGGCCGTCGGCTTATTGCCTGCAGTGTTACAAAATTGCGTCTGTTCTGTAGCAAGCACTGGGTGAAATGCGGCAGTCGGTATTCTTTGGTGGTGTTACATATTTTTGATATTAGATTATTGTGGTTAATGGTTTCATAAGCCGCTGTAAGATCGATAAACGCTGCACCCGTGATTTCTTTCCGCATCTTCTACGTGCTGTGTGAGGTTCAAGATTTGTCTACAGCATGACCTCCCAGGACGGAACCCTGCTTGCTCTTTAATTATTTTCTGCTCTACATGTTCAGATATTCGATTAAGGATCAGTCTTTCAGAGACTTTGTAAGAGTTGACAGAGGAGGGCCGCGGCAGAGTGGCCGAGCGCATTGAGGCGCTAGGCTCCAATGCTCGAGGCCGTTCGCCGTCGGGGGTTCAATCCCGCCTCGGGCATGGATGTTAGTGTCGTCTTTAGTATTAGCTAGATAATTAGTAGTTTGTAAGTTTAGGGACTGATGACCCCGCAGTTAAGTCCCATAAGCTTTACAAACATTTGAGCATTTTTTGACACAGGAGATAAATAGGCCGAAGATTTTTAGGGTGTGTGGTGCTCTTCCCAGGCTTTGGTATAGCTATTATCTTTGCCTGCCGCCAAATCTTCGATATCGTCAATTCAAGAACACATTTGTTCTTCATAGCTAGTAACCACTGTTTGGTGACAGGTCCGAACTTTATTTGCTCTGGGCGTAGATCATCCAGTCCAGCGGTTTTATTATTTTTCATTCGGGAGATGTAGTCTAATTCGTTTAGAGTAAAGAGGGTGCGAAAGTGATCTTGTTGAGTGAATCGCTGTAACTTCTTTCTTGCATGTTTGGTGTTGATTTCACCATTAATACGAGTTGATGATCTAATCGATTTGGTGTGAGCGTGTACAAATTTTGAGTGTCAGTTGAGGGATCTTTATTGATGTTCTTAAGAAGTTGCCATGCCTTTCGGCAATTCTGTTTCAGGTCTAGGCTTGTAATTAATTTCCACCATTTCGCTGTTCTTGAGGCTGATATAGCCTCAAGGAGTTTCTTCTGAAAATGGATTTTCTTCGAAGAGCTGTTGATAATGTTCCAGCAGAACCTTTGAGTTCTCGTTGAGACCAGGAATATATATAGTTCTGTAATCTCTTGGAATATTTTTACGTGAGACAATTTTAACTAATTCAATAAATGTATCCTATTTTTCGGGACTCTCATCAAGTTTCTGCAACACTCTGCCAAGTTCTTTAGAGAATTTGCCCCACTGGGCACATTTAAGATAAAAACGTCTTTTAAAATGGGTGGTTGCTGGTTTAAGAACGGCTTCTAGGAGACATATTACAGCTCGATGTTGTGTACTTGGGAGTGGTTCCTTCCACTTTCTTCCAGGTTTGGTGTGCAATGTTATCTGGGTTGTATCCACGGTTACACCTATCGCTGTTGAATGAGTATGGAAGTTTAGGGTCGTGTGTTAGTTTCAGGCCCATTGAGTCTGCCCAGGTTTCAAGATCCTCTCCGCTTTTATCCGCCAGGCTGAACCATGGCAGTTGAAGTCACCGATCATCACTTTTTTTGGTGGTGAAGCAAAGTTCGGTGATTCATTGAGTCGGTATTCACTGCTTACATATAGATGTCACAGTGGAGAATTGTGTCTCTACAGTCAGAATTTCGATGTCTTCTTGAAATATCAGTTCTGCAAACGTAATATCTAAGCTCGTTTTGGCGAAGACTGTGCTACCGTATTGTGCGTGTGGTCTTTCAGTTACTAATTTCATTCCCTGGATCTTCGGTCTTCTGTTGGTAGCGCCACTGTGGGTCTCTTTGATAAATAGGAGATCGCAGTTGGGTGTTTCAGATGATTCAGCAGGTAGTACTTCTTTCTTGGGTGAAAGCCCTTCAATGTTTGTAGACTGGTTGATGATAACGCTCGTCGCCGCAGACCCGCACTGGTGGACAACATGCTTCATGCTGAGGGAACTGAGCGAATGGGGTGGCCAGCTTGCTCACCGGACTTAAACCCGATTGAGCACGTCTGGGATGCACTTGACAGACGCATTGCAGCCAGACCAGCACCTCCCACAATGTTTGCAGAGATGGAAATTGCATTCCTGGAAGAATGGCCAAATATCCCCCAAAGAGTTGAATGATAACCTCATACTGTCCGTGCCACGCAGGTGTGGAACTGTACTGGCCGTCAGAGGTGATCACACTCCATATTAGAGGGCAGCGAGAATGACTCACTATTATGGTGCTTCGCGCAAAGTAAACGCCATGTAAAGCTGAAGTAAAGAGTCGAGACAGCAAAATATCGTACTGTAACACACAATTGTAACCAGTATCTGAATAAAATATGTTATCGTATGTATATTGTGCCTGATCTCTCACCTCATCCTCTAATTGTTTTGAGTAGTGTCGGAAGATCTGGATCCCGGGATCGTAGGATCCAGTACCGAAAACCCGGGATTGTAAAATCCGTTCGGGACTGCACTTTCTAAACGGTGTGCATGCCTGGCTAATGGTGCGGTGTGGAGGAGATAGGGTTCCCGCGGCAGAGCGCGTCACCGGCTGCAGACGGCGGCATTCCAGTGTCCGCTTATGGCCGCCGTGACGGGGCATTGCTCAGGAACGCAGCCGCCACCGGCATACGGAGCGACAACAGAGGGCGCTCGGCCAAAGTGGCGCATGCCGCGTCTCCGTGACAGAATGCCCGAGAATCCGGCCCGCTGCGGAAGCGCCGATATTTATGACTTCGGATCCTTCCATGCTGCGATTATATTCTGGTCTTTACTAACAAGGAGACTAAGTCTCTCACAAGGGCAACACCAAGTGTGGTACCAACAGAATTTGATGGGTCGTACGTATGTTGTGAGGGAATTCCTCCAGACCATCAACCTAAAAGGATTTATTCCAATGGGCCTTGATTTCTAAGAAAATCGAGTTCAAATTCGCAGCAAATTACCACGCGTAACGTGTCTACTTATACATGGCGGTTACCGCTCAGCGAGACAGCGTCGTGTAACGGGCAAAGTGCTAGGCTCCCATGCAGGAGACCCGCAGAACAATTTTTAAAAATTGTGATTGCTACTTTTTATATTTCAAAAAAAATGTAAAAAATATTAACCAAAGAAAAATATATAAAGAAAGAAAAACAGAAATAATGAAAATTCAAACGATTAAAAAAATAACGAAGAAAATAAAAAAATAAAAATCTTTCCCTTCGGATCACTTTTCACTTTTCTTCATTTCTCTTCTTTTATTGTGCATTGATTTGATTTGATTTTATTTTTCCAGGACTATTTCCTGAAAGTGTAGTGCTTTCTCCACCTTCCCAACGAGTTGGTGGAGAGCTGTCTCACATAATTTACCTGGTTGATATGCATGTTGCTTTGAATGTAGAGGAGCCCTACTTAACCTCCTTTCTCCAACATGCACATTAACCAACTTTTCCAATGTCTTCAGAATGGAGAAGGACAGGCTGATTGGTCTCATATCCTTGGCCTTGGTATGATCAATTCTCCCTGGCTTTGGAATGAAGACAACCTTCACTGCCCTCCTGGCATTGGAAATGATTCCTGCTGCTAGGTTAACCCTGAATAGCCTGCTTAGGAATCTAATAAGATTTTCTCCCGCTTGTTGCAGAAGAGCTGGAAAGATTCCATCGGTGCCAGGTGACTTTAACGGTTGAAATGTTCCCACCGCCCATCGGACCTTACTGAAATCGACACACTCCTTGGCCAGATCCCAGTCCTCTTTGCGAATACCGGAGAACCGTTGTCTCTGAGGAATCACATTCTGGTCTGAGTTATCCCCCAGAGTATATTGAGGAAAGTGAGTCTTGAGGAGCAGTTCCAGCGTTTCATGTGCTGTCTTTGTATACTCCCCATCCTCCTTCCTCAATGTTCCTCCTGGATTAGTTGGTACCCTAGTGAGGATTTTATGATGTCTCGCTTGAGCAGCCGTGCCCTCCACTTCCTCACAGAATACATTCCTTTGCCCGTCTGATGGCAAGGTTGTAATTGACAAGGGCGTCACGATACTTAGCCCATTGTCCTTTGCGCCTCTCAAGGTTAAGCAGTCTTCGTACCTGTTTCCTTTGCATTTCCAGGTTATTATTCCACCAAGGCACACTCCTATTCGTGCACTTCTTGGTGATTGAGCAGTTGTCCTGGTATGAGGTCACTATAACAGAAGTTACTGCCTCTGCTACTTCCTCAAACTCTACTGGATTCCTTACCGAAGTTTTAATTTCCGATAGGCTGAAGTCAAGGTTTCTCCTATATGTCTCCCAGTCCGTTTTCCTGTGATTCCTATAGGCCAGGGGTCTGTCTGGTTCCCATTTAAACCTTGAATTTAATATACATGTGATCTGACGAGGATGGCTCCAGGACCACATGCCACTGTTTGACGTAACTTCCCATCATCATGGAACCAAAAGTTATGTCAATTACTTCTTCCCTTCTACTATTCCTGAATGTAGGTTCATCACCCCTATTCAGGATCTCCAAGTTGTTAGATAAGAGAAATTCAAGAAGGTGCTCACCTCTACTGTTGGTGTCCTTGCTGCCCCACGATAGATTGTCTGCATTGGGATCACATCCCACCAACAGTTCATCACCTTGCCGATGGCAGGCTTCCCTCAGTCTCCTCACTTCCAAAGGAGGAGGAGAGCTGTCTTCATAAGAAAGGTATGCTGAGGCCAAACCAATTTACCTCGTGATACCTTCCTCACGTTGCTGCATCCGGATGATCACCAAGTCCATGGAACAAAAATCCATCATTTGTATGAAAGGTATTCCATTTCTAACATAAATGCATGTTCTGTAGTTTTTTAGATTTCTAGCATAAATCAGCTTACCTCCATTACCACCAAGGCCCGATACACCCCTTTGTATAAATAGAGTTATTTTATCAGAGCGACGTCCACCTCCTGTCTCCCCAGGCGACAGCTCAGGGCAGCAGTGGCCCCTTTACTGTGCTGCAGGTTTATCTGCAGCACTTCCAGTCCCCATCTTGCTGCTATTATTGTCTTTAAGGTCTTTGATTACCCTGACGCTGACCTGCGAGAACCCTAAAAAGAGTTTCAGGCCTTGCTCTCGCATTGCCTTCAGGGACTTCTCTCAGACCTCCACCACCAGGGTTCGTCCTTCTGGAACAACCTTATGGTTAATTACCCTCAAATCCTCTGTCGAGACTTTTGGGTTCTGGACCCTTATGGGGGTCTTGGGCTCAAGCCCTTTTGATTCCCTCCACATATGCTTAGGAAGCCATTCTTTTCCTTTCTTTTGCTTCTGTTCCTTGAGAAGTTTCCTCCTCTGAGCCCCAGACAAGGCCTTGAACCTAATCTGGCCCAACTTCTCTGTTACAGTTCCCAATTCTTCCTCAGGTCTAGACTCTGACTCAGAAGTAGGAGTGCACTCCATCGGTCCTGTTCCCGATGTCTGAGTATCTGAGGTCTCAGCTTGCCCCCTCAGATTCTTTTAAAATACTTTCTCTGTGTTCATCTTAGTCCCAGGAGATTTGGGGATTTATATGGTCCACACCACGATAACCCCGCGCGGAGCAAGGCTACTTACTCAGGGAGGTCGCCCGGTATCCCTGAGGCTCCGTTCGAGACACATCCACCCATGTGCCACGCACCCTTCGGCACGAATCGCATCACACCTTGGGTTGGGAAAGGAATTGGGGAAGGATTAGGAGAGCATAAGGAAGACGGGACGTTGTGGGACACACTTCACCTGACCCATCAGCTGAGGCCTTTCCGGCAGTAGGTTCTCTACCTTCGGTATAGCCCTCAGTTTCACACGGATACGTGTGCTTCGTCAAGGTGGTGTCCCCCAGAGAGGTTTATTGTGCATAATTATATGCCTTTATACCCACTCCTATGTTACAGCTTGAGTCAACAGTCAGGATAATAGCAAATAACACAGCAGCAACTGATTATTTTACTTATTGCGCAGTGTTATTTACTCACTGTCGCCATCGTCACTATCTTTAACACCTGTACAAAATTCTGGGTGATAATTGTCATAGAAGCACCGAAAACACAAAACACTGTAGCACCACGCACATCCAATAAATGCTACCGCTTTACAGGCGCAAAGTGTTTTCATCGGCTATACTGGAAAATACTGGTCGTTCACATTAAAAAAAATGTTCGGTCGTCAATTAATTGCGACGCAAACCAGAGGGAAAGAAGACTGGTGCGCTGAACTGATGCAAGAGAAATGAATGTATTCGAATCGAGTCTTCTCGTGAAGCGATTTCGCGATTAGCTGTTAATAATTCATTATTTTCGTTTTCTTTCTTTATATCTTCTTCTTTGCTTAATTATTTTTTATTTATTTTGAAATATAAAAAGTAGCAATTTTATAAATTGTTCTGCCATTAGGTATCGAACCCGGGTCTCCTGCATGAGACCCTAAATGTAGGATCTGTGATGACGGTGATGAAACTGCATCACATCTAATCTTCGAATGCATTGCATTGGAGAGTAAAAGGCACAGAACATTTGGGACAACTAGACCCGAAGAAATTGCGTCTAATAAAGAACTGGTAAAGGGACTCCTTGCACTGTTCAAGGGCATTGGTTGCCTTTACTAGATATACAGGGAGCGAAACCGCGCAATAAAGTTAGTTTCGGTGCGGGCAGTGGCGGGTTGGACCAAGACTGTTTTGGCTTCCCTGGAAAAATAAAATAAAATCAAATCCATGCACAATAAAAGAAGAGAAATGAAGAAAAGTGAAAAACAAGTGATCCGAAGGGAAAGATTTTTATTTTTTATTTTCTTCGTTATTTTTTTAATCGTTTGAATTTTCATTATTTCTGTTTTTCTTTCTTTATATATTTTTCTTTGGTTAATATTTTTTACATTTTTTTTTGAAATATAAAAAGTAGCAATTACAATTTTTAAAAATTGTTCTGCGGGTCTCCTGCATGGGAGCCTAGCACTTTGCCCGTTACACGACGCTGTCTCGCTGAGCGGTAACCGCCATGTATAAGTAGACACGTTACGCGTGGTAATTTGCTGCGAATTTGAACTCGATTTTCTTAGAAATCAAGGCCTATTGGAATAAATCCTTTTAGGTTGATGGTCTGGATGAATTCCCTTACAACATACCTGTGACCCATCAAATTCTGTTGGTACCACACTTGGTGTTCCCCTTGTCAGTTTAGGACGAGAAATGGCATGTTAATAGTATACGTTAAGGGTGTCCACTCGTAGAAGTTTTAAAAAGCACTAAACAAGAATTCCGAGAAAAAGGGCTCCAAAGTTTTAACTGCATCATGTATGACAACACGAATTATTTACAGACGAATGGAAAAACTGGTGGGATTCCATCTCGGGGAAGATCAGTTTGGATTTAGGAGAAATGTGGGAACACATGGAGCAGTACACACATTGCTGAACTTATCTTCTAAGATAAGTCGTAAAGGCAAGCATACCTTTTTAGCATTTGTGGATCTGGAGAAATCTTTAGACAACGTTGACTGGAATACACTCCTTCAAATTCAGAAGGTAGCAGGGGTAAAATACAGGGAGCGAAGAGTTATATTCAACTTATACAAAAACCAGACAGCAATTATTTGAGTCGAAGGGCAAGAAAGGGTCGCAGTGGTTGGGAAGGGAGTAAAACAGGGTTGTAGCCTCTCCCCAATGTTGTCCAATCTAAATGCAAGGAGAAGTTTGGAGTTTTAATTATATGAATTTTTTCGCAATTTCGTGTACTGTTATCTATTTTGTATTTTATGTGCAAACACCAGAATGATCATTGTCATAAAAAATTTAAAAACAAAACAAAATATTTAGGCACTTTGCACAATTAATGAAGGATGATTGTACGCAGGAACTAGGTTTCTTCAAAATATCTGACGCAAACACATACTTCGTTGACAGTCTTGAAACTTCTTTTTCGTTAGTCTGCCTGGAAGCAAATCGGGCATACCAGGTCATCTATACTAATAATAAATCTGTAAATGTAGGCCTGTCGCTATTCCCTTCAATCTTCAAAACTAATGGACGAATTTTCATGCGGTGTGCACAAGAAAAATGGGAAAAGTTTGGGTCAACATATAGGCATAATTTTATCAAAATCAGATCACGAAAACAAAAGATATCGTAAATTTAAGTGTTTTCAGTAACGGCCATGACTGTTCAACTATTAAAAACCTCTCATCTCGAAAACTACTTCAGCAATTTACATGGGGGTTTTCACAGGTAACTTGAGCGTAAATCGGGATAACATACAGGCTTCGTTTCATAAAAATCGGATCACGAAAAAAAAAAAGAAAAAGAAAATCTTAATTTGAAATTTTTTATCTACAACCTTCATGTCTGTCTCTTTGAACACGTTTATCTCCAAAACTACTTGAGGAATTTTCATGGGGTTTTCACACGTAACTTGAGCATATCGTGCGGTTACATGAATGACTCAATAATTAAAATCGGATCAGAGAAAATGAAGATATCATAATTTAACCATTTCTTTAAAGCCTTCGTGTATGTCTATTTGTTTAAGGTAATCTCCAAAAGTACTACACGAACTTTCATGGGATTTCACAGGTAAATTGGGAATAGTTTGGAGAGTAAAATAGGCTACATTTCTTCAAAATCGAATCAGAGGAAGGAAAGATATCGTAGTATAAAGTTTTATGCGTATATTATGATTATAAGTATCGTGTAGTTCAGCAAATCTCCAAGAATACTATACAAACTTTCGTGGGGTATCATAGGTCAACTGAGAGTACCTTGGGCCAACATATAAGCTTCATTTCATCAAAATCGGATCAGGGGAAGAAGAGAGATCGTAATTTGTAATTTCTGGTGTATGCTGTGCTTCAATTGCAGCGTAGTATAGCAAAGATCCGATCGAGGCGCTGTTCGTAACATAGTATATACCAAATGACTAATAGATGGCGATATTGCGTTTTTTATTCACGTAACTTAGGTGTAGGCCTAATACACTCACAAAAGGGCTACGATTTTCCTTACGGCAGCGGTATTGTGTATTTATGTTGGCCACGGCCGTTGAATCCTTTTGAAAAATCAGTCACGTACAATGAGGGGAATAATTCGTTGTGATTATGACGAAATAAATAAATAATGTTGTTCCCATCAGTAAATTAATGATCCCCCTAAAGCGAATATTTAGTTACCAACGTTAACATACTAAACTACTGCCACTGCAAGTAAAATGTAACCCAGCTGCGATACAAAAAAAAAAAAAAATTTTTTTACTAACTGTATCCTGCATGCCTTGCAATGCCATGGAAAGAAAAAAGTGCTTCTTTCCGTGGGTATCATTTTCATTTAAAACATGACTTTCCTTCGCGTCTATCGATGTTTTCATTTACTAAGAATTCTTTGCGAGGAAACACGAATTTATGTAGTTTCCTTTCTGATTTCGTACTTTTTACATCTTGAGTCCATTTTGTTTAGTAATACCTAGAAAACTGGATAGTACAGTACAGAACAAACAGAGGCCCTGTTAGTTACGTAGTGCACCAAAGAACTAATAGTTGGCGCTGCTGAATTTGATTTTTTTTTATCTTTTATTTCTTTTCGATGATTATGCCATAGAACAACCAACCAACCACTATAGGTGGCTGTTGGGTTTCTAATGCTGCATGATCGTGTAGTGCGTATTCCCTCAGTGACAGAAGTATTTTGAATTAAGAGCCGCAATCTTATATCTGCATATACAAACTAACATTGAACAGAGCACTTTTTATATTCACAGCTTACGACGTTTCTTTGCTTCTTTTGACAGAGAACATTTGAATTCAAAACATAATATTCCTTCGCGTCTGTCGATACTCTAATAGACATAAGAATTATTTGCAAGAAAAACGGAATTTATGTAGTCCGCTTTTTGATTCTGGTGCGTTCTCTTTACGAATGCCTCGAAAACGTCACAGTACATGAAAGAACAATCTGAGGCGACGTTAATTACATAGTACACCAAAGAACTAATTATGGCGTTGCTGCGTTTTTCTTTTTCATTCTCATAACTGGTGTAATGTTCTACAAGGTAAAGCAGTCAACAATCCGAAGATTGGTTTGAACACCACAGTGCTTTACTAGGCATGGTCCTGTTTGGAGGTGGTATGCCGTTGCCTTCCTCCGACCTTAGAACTGACTTACCCAGCCAGTTATAGGGGGACCTACAATTTAACGTGGGTTCCGAACCACGGTGCTACTCGGTATTTTTCACATGAGCAATACTGCCAGAGGTGAAATAAGTGGAAAGTGACAGATAAAAATCCTAGGACCTGGCTGGGATCGAACCCGCGACCTTTGGATTTGTAGTCTCGCACTCTGCCACTGTGCAACCGAGGCGCACTAGAAGGGGTACAATTTTACTTATGGCGGCGGCGTTGTGTGCCGATGTTGGCAAGAGCCGTTGAATGCTTTTTAAAAACTCAGCCACGTAGAATGAGGGGAATAATTCTTTATGTTCCAGATGAAATAAACAATGTATTCTGTCCTGGTCAGTAAATTAATCATCCTCCTAAAGCGAATAGTTAGTGGCCAACGATAGCAAACTAAATCGCTGCCACTGCAAGTAAAATGTAACCCAGGTAGGGCACTTTTTTTTTTAATTCCTAACTGTATCCCATATGCTTTGCAATCTCATGGAAAGAAAAGAAGTGCATTTTTCGACGGGTATAACCAATGAATTGTGCATGGAAGAAATATCTATGAAATGAGCACTGCGTTCTTTGCATCTTCTCAACATTAAGTTGGGATTATCAAGTGATATTGAGACAAATCCACTCTTTACACACATTTGTTTGCTCTTACGATTGGTTTGTACTGCGTTGGCGGCAAAGAAACCCCACCTCCTTTCCGCAGAGCAACCACTTAACATGAAATAATATCTAAATAAATGTGTCACAGAAGCAACAAGTTGAGGAAGGGTCGCTAAAAGAGCCGTTTACACATAGTCATCCGTCTTAATCAAACAAAAAAGGACCAAGATAAAGGCAGCGATTAATATATTTTTCCCAATATTAGGTGACATTTCCATTTCAGGACAGGAAAACTGTTCTGCGCATTTGAATGCTCACTCCAGAGATATTTCTGCTCTGTGCTGCCACTAGAGATACTAATATACACGCGAGCAACAAACTCATCAGAAACCTCTCTGCTTTCATAATTGTTCCATACAATATTGAGATTAAAATTTGAAATTACTTACTTTTGGTGCGGACTACATTAAGCTAGATAACAGACGTCTTCTTTTGCAGAGAAAATTGTACTTAGTGTTCTGAATATATAGTTCTATTACAGAAGGTCGATATCAATTTCGTGTTTAACGAAGTAATCACTGCAGGACGTGGGGACATGTATTATGTGAAAGAATGGCCGATGCTGCTAACACGTCGAGACATTTCACTGGAAATACCATATTTAATGGAAAATTCTATACAGACGATCAGCTGACGGCATTCCTTGAACGATTACCCACACTTACTTTATCGCACATTGACACCACCATGACGTCTTATTTAAACAGACATGAACTGCTCTGTTCATTGAATCACCAGACTTTCAGCATTTGTCGAGTTTTCGATAATAGGGAACATTGCATACATAATAACTATATTGTCCCCAGTGCAACATACGAAAACTTCAGCATACACTTATAGTTTAGTAATACACCATAGAACCAATACATGGCGCTTTTATTATTATTACTATTACTATTTTTCATCTCAACGATAGAAGTGTTTTCAGAAGTTTACGCCAAACAGACAATTTCACACCGCAGTCTGAACTTTATGAACACAAACTAACATTAAATTTACATCGTTCCGGAGAACGGACTTTTCGACAATGACTTCTACTTTCATTTGACATCTTGGCTAGGAAAACTGAGTTTATTGACAGAGCGATCCAACAAGGATTCTGTGTTTGCTGACCTAGGTCCGGAACCCTAAAAACTATGATATACACAGGTTCCTCTTTAACAACCGTCGCGAAGCACGGGCATATCAGCTAGTTTTCTTATACATTGCTGATGATAACTAATGACAGACTATAGCTTATAGATATATGCAGTCTTTACTCTTCATGACGGTCTGCCTGTTTGTATACAAACAATACAATATCTATACTCTGTTTTTCTAACAAGAAACTGATTCCACGTACTTACAACGAATATTTATAATTTTTCCTCAGTTTACAATATCGTCTCCCTTTTTCGTAGTAAAATTTTAACGACAATATTTAACGCTTAAATGTGCCTACAGTAATTGTTAAAGGTATTTGGAATTAATCGACTTTATATACTAATTAAAAAAACTGCAACCGTCATTTCATAAATAAACTAGTTTTATGTTTTTCATACTATTTTTATCATTAGTTTTGTTTAACAACTGTTATAATTTATAAAAGAAGTAATAGAAATAAAACGTTCCCCTTTGTCGCATCGAACCTTGATCATACATTTGACAGTCAAACACGCTACGGATTGGACATTTTCGATATACTGTCATTTTGAGTTGTAAGGCGGTGCTGTTAGGGACACAGTTGGAATATAAAGGGCACAACTGGCGATGCGACTGTTCATTTATTGATGCGTTTCGAATTAATTATCGTCAGAATCTGTAATATTACAACCACCAGTTAGCATGGTGTTACAAAAAGAGAATTAATAAAAGAAATTGTGAAGTGAAGTTTCATACTAATTGTATGTTGTCATGAACTGTACTACGCCGCAGCGGGTTAGCCGCGCGTACTTGAGCGCCGTGTTGCGGTGCGCGCGGCCGTCCGCCGTCGGGGGTTCGAATCCCCTCTCGGACATTGATGTTTGTGTCGTCTTTAGTAAAAGCCAGTTCATAAGTAGTTTAAGTTTAGGGACTGATGGCCCCGCAGTTAAGTCCCGTAAGCTTTACAAACATTTGAACTGTACCACAACAAAGTAGCAGACAGCACCGTCCAGGTTAACTGAAGATGTTGCCAGGTGGCACTAGTATACACGAAAAGAATGAAAAAGCAGCTACCATATAAAAAGGCAATGTAATAAAAGTACTGTGAACAGAAGTCTGTAGCTAAAGTACAATATAACAGATGTTTTAGGTGTGTGCACTGATGAGAAATTCAATTGGAAGCAACACATTGACGATCTACTGAAAGGTTTGATTCCATCAACTTATGCTGTTAGGGTTATTCCTAATTTTGGTGACAAAGATGTCAGTACGTTAGCTTAGTGTGGCTATTTGCATTCACTGTTTTCTTATGCCATCATATTTTAGGGGGTAATTCATCATTGAGCAAAAACGTATTCACTGCACAAGTTCGTGTAATAATAATAATAATAATAATAATAATAATAATAATAATAATAATTTCTGGAGGCCACCTAAGATCATCTTGCAGACATTTGTTTAAGGGCTTAATGATCTTCAGAGTAAATTCACGACATCTATCTTCCCTTACGAAATTTGTTATTAATAACGCAACTGAATACAAAAATAATAATAATGTGCACAGCTACATCACTAAGGGAAAGGAATCCAAGTTAAATTTAACTTGGAATTACCTGACATCTTATTCAGGTTGTTTTATAGGTGGTGACCCTTTAATGTAATGGTTATGGATATCTTTATGAGATCTTTATTGCCATAGATTGGTTATTTATTTTACATGACTAGTTTCGACTCGTTAAAGAGTCGTTATAAAATGTTTCTTGTCCAGGCATGGTAACAAATATACTTCAGATGAACAAACATCGTAGTTATAAATGGTATGCATATCATCAATCGAATATGCGTTTGGGTCATGTTGTTCAGGACCCTGTGCGATACTGTCCCACATGTCCAGGTAGCGTGTTATCACAGTGAAAAATGTAGGGTCCATCATTAGATGAATTATTACATAGAAATTAGTCATTTTACAAAAAAAAAAAAAAAAAAATAATAGAAAATTTTACGAAATAAAAAGTATGTTATCTTTTACTCAACTCACGAGTTCCATGTCATTACAAAATCTCGTATTCAAGATCTATGGAACAATTATTAATCTTATTGTGTGTGTGTGTGTGTGTGTGTGTGTGTGTGTGTGTGGCTTGTCTTTTCGGTGAGCTGCGAACTATTGTCATTATACTGCTGAATTCTAGGATGGATATTACAAATGTGTTTTGAGGATATATGATGAACAAGAGCGTCTGTTGTGTTTGTGTTTAACAAATGGGACTCCCTGTGACAGAACGGCGGCTACGCCCTTGGCAGCGGCAGTTTGGACTTTGAACGCAGCGGAGAGCGCGTTGCATCAGGCGGCGCTTGTAAGCCGCTCCCTGGCGCCGGCAGCCGTCCATATAGCTGAAGTAAACACCGCCCGACCAGCGCTGACCACTCGCCTCAGCCAAGAGGCCCAGCACCAGGTTTTGTAGCATCGCGCTGGCCTGCACAACCACTGTCCAGTACAGTTACGTCCGCAATATTCCTTTATCTTTGTCAACCCTGTTCTTATGTGCAGGAAATTTATTAGTGTTTGTTAGGAATGATCTCTTAACGGTCACAATTCTTGCGTACTCGGCTGTAATCAACTAATTCATTATCTTAAATTCTCTCTATAATTCGGGTAGTTACACAATCCGATTTTACAACGAGTACTCTGCGATACTGGCTCGTTACTTAGCTTACATTTATCGCGAATCTTTGATTCAGCGACTGGAAAAAGTCACAGGTCACTCCTGTGTATAAAAAAGGCAAAATAGCAACATAATCTGTTTGCAGTAGAATCGTTGGATACGTTCTCAGTTCTAATATAGTAAATTTCCTCGACACGAAAAATATTCTGTCCATGCATCAGCACGGCTTTAGGAAGAATCGATCGTGCGGAACCCAGCTTGCCCATTTCTCTCATCACATCTTGCGTGCTATGGATGAAGGGCAACAGGCAGACTGCATATTTCACGATTCTCGAATGACGTTTGACACGGTACCGCACAGCACATTCCTAACGAAGTTACGAGCTTATGTAATAGGTATACAAATGTGTGAGTGGTTCGAAAATTACGTAAGTAATAGAACCCAGTACATTGTCCTCTAAGGTGAGTGTTCATGAGAGATGAGAGTACCGTCAGGACTCTCCCAGGGAAGTGTGATCTATATATAAACCTCTAGATATATACCTATATACATAATCTCCCACTCCCATGAACCACAGACATTACCGAGGTGGGGTGGCTTGCTTGCCTCAACGAAACAGATAGCCGTACGTAGGTGCAACCACAGCGGTGGCCGAGGAGACAGAGGCGCTTCAGTCACGGTCAGCACGGCCACTACGGTCGGGGGTTCGAATCACCCCTCGGGCATGGATATTTGTGCCGTTCTTAGTCTTAGCTAGTTCATAAGTAGTTTGTAAGCTTAGGGACTGATGACCGCGTAGTTAAGTCCCATAAGTTCTACAAACATTTGAACATTTGAATTGGATATCTGTGGAGAGGCCGGACTAACGTGTGGTTCCTGAAGAGGGGCAGCAGCCTTTTCAGTAGTTACGGGGCAACAATCTGGATGATTGACTGAGCTGGCCTTGTAACGTGACTTTGCCACATAGCTACTGCGAACGGCTAAAAGCAAGGGGAAATTACAGCCGTTACTTTTCCCGAGGATATGCAGCTCTACTGTATGAAAATATGATGGCATCCTCTCGGGTAAAATATTCCGGAGGTAAAATAGTCCCCCATTCGCATCTCCGGGCGGGGACTACTCAGGAGAATGTGATCATCAGGAAAGACAACACTGGCATCCTACGAATCGGACAGTGGAATGTTAGATCCCTTAATCGGGTAGGGAAATTAGAAAATGTAAAAAGCAAAATGGATAGGTTGAAGTTAGATATAGTGGGGATTAGGGAAGTTCAGTGGAAAGAGGAACAGGATTTCTGGTCAGGTGAGTACAGGGTTATAAACACAAAATCACTTCGGGGTATCACAGGAGTAAGTCTGATAATGAATAAGAAAATAGGAATGCGGAAAAACTACTGTGAGCAACACAGTGATCGTAGTCAAGATAGATACGAAGCCAACACCGACCACAATAGTACAGGATTCTATGCCAACTAGCTCTGCCAATGATGAGGAGATCGAAGAAATATATGAGAAGCTAAAGAAATTATTCAGACAATTAAGGAGAGGAAAACTTAATTGTGATGGGAGACGAATTCGGTAGTGGGACAAGGAAGGGAAAGAAAGATAGTAGGTGAATATGGTCTGGGCAAAAGGAATGAAAGAGGAAGCCGCCTGGTAGAATTTTGCACAGAACATAATTTAGTTATAACAAACACCTGGTTTAAGAATCACGAAAGAAGGTTGTATACGTGGAAGAGACCCGGAGACACCGGATGGTGCCAGATAGATTTTATAAAGTTAAGACAGATTTCGGAACCAGGTTTTAAACTGTAAGACATACCCAGGGGCAGATATAAACTCTGACCATAACTTATTGGTCATGAATTTTAGGCTGAAACTGAAAAAACTGTAGAAAAGTAGGAAAATAAGGAGGTGGGACCTGGATAAACTGAAGGAACCTGAAGTTCTTGAGAATTTCAGAGGGAGTTTTAGGCAACAATTGACAGAAACGGGGGGAAATAAAACAGTAGAGTTGGAATGGGTAGCACTGAGAAATGAAATATGAAGGCAGCAGAGGACAAAATAGATAGGAAGGCAAGACCTACAAAAAATCCGTGGATACCACAGAACATACTAAATTTAATCGATGAAAGGAGAAAATATAAAAATGCAGTAACTGAAACATGCAGAATGGAGTACAGACGACTAAGAAATGAGATTGACAGGAAGTGCAAAATGGCTAAGCAGGAGTGGCTAGAAGGCGAATGCAAGGATGTAGAAGAATGTATAAATAGGAGAAAAATAGGTACAGCCTACAGGAAAATAGAACATATTTGGAGATAAGAAAAACAGCTCTATGACTATCAAGAAAGCAGTTGGAAAACTAGTACTCAGCAAAGAAGAGAAAGCTGAAGGTAGAAAGAGTATATAGCAAGTCATAAAATATCATGTTAACTGGGCGACACTTGTGTCGCCCAGTGCTGAGATTTTGTCGCCCAGTGGCTATGGGTAGAGCCGGCAATTTGTTTTTATTGAATGACATATCACATGTACCAGAATTAAAAAATAACCTCTTGTAAATCATTTAGAGCATAGGTTCCCAACCTTTTCAGTCTTGTTACCCCTAAGACCTACTAGGAAAACTCATTTTGGCTGTTAGAAACCTATGACGTTCTTGCAAAAGTAAAACTGGGAAACAAGCGTTCTGGTGTAAAATGTGAAATTTGCTCTAAACATATTCAAGAAACAATGAAATTATCAAAAAAAATGGTACTTTGCCCATTGTTGATGGCGTCCGATGTGACGTAAAAAAGGAATTGGAAAGAATTCTTGACCATTTTAGCAGCGAAGCTCACGAAGCTGCTGTCAACCTTAATGAAATGGAAAAAAATTGGTTGGCACAATCTGATAAGCACCCTTGGGTTAAAACCCTTAAGTCATACACTGCAGAGAAAATAACACTACTGATTGAACTAGCATTGGGTGTGTATAATGATAGTCGTACAATGACTCTTTCTACTCATTCTTGGCCGTCACGATCACTAACATAGGTTCACAGTGACACCCAAATTTCGTCATACAAAGACAATGGTTTGGAATCCGAGTTTTCTCCTCTCACTCCTTCTCCAGCTAATTTATTGCAGAACATAAACCCTGTAATGTATCGCTAGATGCTTGATGTTGTAGGGGAAGTAATAATGGAAGGTGTGGTCACACATTTAAAAAACTCTGAATGTTTCTCCACTCAGGTTAATGGCTCCGTAGGCAACAAGTTCACTACTACATGGTTCATCACATAAGATAACGAGATAAATCTGTGTTTCTAGGTGAAAGCAAATGGAGTCTGCAAGGGGCAGAAGGTTTTATGGAATCGGTCAAAGTTTTATTTAGACCTTGGTGATACAGTAAAAGATAAGTTGACAGGATTGACTACAGATGGAGAGAGTGCTAATACAGGAAAATCCAGTGGCCTATGGGCTCGAATGAAAGAGTACTTAGGAAGAGACTTTCTTTGCACTGGTGTGTGGCTCATCGAGCTGACCTAGCTATGCCAGACTTAGAATCAGCAGTCATTGAAGTTCAGTACTGGAAGACAAATTTAAAAGCCGTGGGAACGTTTTATAGGGCATCGGCTTTACGCTTTGAAGAACTGGAAGAGCTGGCTGAGTTAACTGAGAAAACTGTCTACCGCTTTCCAGCACACTTTGATGTAAGGTTCGTAGAACACCTCAATAATTTAGCTAAAGCAGTTTGGAACAACCTTCCATTAATGCAACAACATTGGAGTAATGTTCTTGGAAAGACTGATTCCTCAAAAGTTGAAAAAGCTTCAGCACGTAGGTTTCTACGTTTGTGGGAGACAGGTGGCGAACAACAGCGACTTACCAGTCTTATGCTAGATCATCTGAAACATCTGGAAAAACTGCAAAAATATTGTCAGAGGTCATTTCTTACAATCCCTGATACTGAAGTATCTAAAAAAATATTTGTTGATTCATTATCTTTGATGGAAGAAGAGTGTTATCCTAGTGGATATGAAGAAAAGTTGGAAAGAGAAGATGCAAGAGAACTTGAAAGTGACGAATCAGATACTGAAGATCTGCTAGAAGACATCAAGTAAACATATTTGTTTCAACGAAGTGACACTGGCCTGCAGCGAGAAGAGAGGTTATAATGAGCTGCAAAGAGTTTATCTTACAATGCCTTCCCGAAGACCAGAAGGAAATCTGCAGTAGGATTAATAGGTTATTAAATTTTAAAAATCCTATTGAGCTTGTGAACGCAGTTCGTGCAGACGTAGGAGGCCTGTTTGGTAGAGATAAAGTATCAGATTTTACTGATAACGTTGTAGGGTTGTTTGCAGCAGAAAAACTCCCTGCTCCGTCTAATATGACATCCTCTACTGGAAAGCTGTACCACTTTTTGAAAGTATCTCAACCTCACTCGATCCTAAGAAAGTTGGTGCAGTCGTATATTTCTCTGACACCGCACAGTGCAGGTCCTGAAAGAGCAGTGTCACTACATACGACTTTACAATCAAACAAACAATCTGGGGTGTCACGAGAAGCTCTCAACTCTAAAATGCGCATCGCTCTCAACGGTGTTGGGACAGCCTTTTTCGACCCAAGGCCATCTGTGGCGAAGTTCCTAGAGAAGAAAGAGAGAAGAAGGAAGCTGTCCAATTTTGAGCTGTATCAAGACCAAGAGTTTGTAAAAAAGTTTTTTTGCAAATGACAGTAACCTTTAAATTTGATGTTCTTCGATTATTTTAGTTAGGGACTTTGTACCTTTTTTTATCAAAATATTTTGTAAACCCAGTAATTTAATTATCCTTTAAAGTTTCTTGTAGGCGTATTTTAAAATATTTCGTGAAAATTGTTTCTTGTGTGCATTAAAACATTTATAAAAACGGCAAAAGAATTGTTTTTACCTACAATCTTACAAGTAAAAGGTATAAAATTATTGTTCAATACTGTTTGAAAGAAAACTGTTACACTAGAACTTTACGTTCTTTAAAGACGTTTTTTGCACCAGGATCTCATGACTCATTTTCTTCGGAATTAAGTACTTTTCTTAGATAGCTTAAAATTATTGTACGGATCGGCGCTCCTCCCCTAGCACCATGGTAGGGAAATTAATTTATTTTTTAAAAAGTTTTCCAGATCCTTAGCTTTTTCCCTCCGACTTTAACCATCGCCCGACTAAGTCGCAAACCGCTGACTTGACATTCGGCCCCCTGGTCGCCGCCTCCTGCCACTCAGGAGAGGCCACGTGGGCCGGACATCAGGCCTCGCGGCGCCGCGCTCTTCACACGTCTTCTCCTGCCTTCTCCGCCTCCCCCCTCTCCTTTTATACCACCATGTTGCTCCGTGACGGGCGCCAATCCTTCGTAGGCCCCATTTCCTGTAACTGTCATCTGTCGTAATAAACCTACAAGTCTGCCAGTAAGCCCGCATTTCTCATTTAGCCGCCCCATCTAGCCCACAACTTCCGCTCAGCCACTCCTGACAATCGACACCCGGTACATTATAATTGTGATTCTTTCGCGTTTGTGTACAGAATTCTCTAGAGCAAAAATGCAAATTGAGGAACCATAATGTAATATGAGCTTTGAAGACAAATAATGATTTATTAACTTTTACAGAAAAGGCACAGGAAGGTATTTTAAGTAATCATAGTACTGATATTAGTTTAATGCTATTTTCATTTAATAGCCATATCATATAACAGGTACGGTATTCTATTTATCTACTTAACAAATAAAAGACAACAAAATCAATTGAGATTGATTAACAAAATTAGGAGATATAAATGATTTCTTTAAAGTCCAAAATTAGTATTGTTCTACAAACATTTTTATTTATCATTAAAACATATATGAATAAAAATATATTAAGGAACAATTAAGCAGCTTTGATTTTAATCAAAAAAAGGCTTCAAAATACGGTTTAAGCATCAATATTTTGAAATTTTTTTCGTGGGGAGGGCCCCCCGAACCCTCGGATCATCCTTCCAATATCGCCCAGTGAAAATGTCTTAAAATATGCTCTGGTATATAGAGAAGCTCTACGAAGGAAATGAACTTGAGGAGGCAATATTGTAGGAAGGGGAGAAGACGTAGATGAGGATGAAATAGGAGATACTATACTGAGAGATGAATTTGACAGAGCACTGAAAAACATAAGTCGAAACAAGGCCCCTGGAATAGATGACACTCCCTCAGAGCTACTGAAGTCTCAGAGAACCAGCCATGACAAAACTGTTTCACTTGGTGTGTAAACTGTATGAGACAGGCGAAGTACCCTCAGACTAAGAAAAATGTTATAATCCCCATTCCAAAGAAAGCTGGTGCAGACAGGTGTGAAAACTACAGAACCATCAGTTTAATAAGTCATGGTTGCAAAATATTAACACGAATTATATACAGAAGGATGGAAAAGCTGGTAGAAGCCGACCTCGGGGAAGATCAGTTTGGGTTCAGGAGAAATGTAGGAACCCGGGAGGCAATACTCACTTTACGGCTTATCCTAGAAGATAGATTAAGAAAAGGCAAACCTACATTTCTAGCTTTTGTAGATTTGGAGATGGCTTTTGACAATGTTGATTCGAATAAACTCTTTCAAGTTCTGAAGCAAGCAGGAGTAAAATATAAGGAGCGTAAGGTTATTTAGAACTTGTACAAAAACCAGACAGCGGTTGTCAGAGTTGAAGGTCATGAAAGGGATGCAGTGGTTGGGAAGGGAGTGAGACAGGGTTGTAGCCTTTCTCCAATGTTATTCAATTTGTGCATTGAGCAAGCTATAAAGGAAAGCAAGGAGAAATTTGGTGAAGGAATTAAAGTTCAGGGTGAAGAATTAAAAACATTGCGTTTTGCCGAAGACATAGTAATTCTGTCAGATACAGCGAAAGACCTGGAAGAGCAGTTGAACGGAATGGCCAGTGTACTGAAAGGTGCATATAAGATGAACATTAACAAGAGGAAAATAAGGTAATGGAGTGCAGTCTAAGAAAATCAGGTGATACTGAAGGAATTAGATTAGGTACCGAAATTATAAAGGAGGTAGAAGAGTTTTGTTACTTGGGCAGTAAAATAAATGATGGTCGCAATGCAGAGGACATAAAATGCAGAATGGCAATGGGTAGAAAAGCGTTCTTGAAAAAGAGAAATTTGTTAACATCGAAGCATTTCTGAAGGCATTTGTGTGGAGTGTTGCCTTATATGAGAGTGAAACATGGACGATAAACAGTGCGGACAGGAAGAAGATTGAGGCTTTTGAAATATGGTGCTACAGAAGAATGCTGAAGATTAGGTGGATCGCGTAACTAATGGGGAGGTACTGAACAGAATTGGGGACGAAAGAAATTTCTGGCATACCTTGACTAAAAGAAGGGATAGATTGGTAGGGCACATTCTTAGACATCAAGGAATTGTGAATTTAGCGTTGGAGGAAGTGTGTGAGGTAAAAACCGCAGAGGAAGACCAAGAGATGGATACAGTAAGCAGATTCAGACAGATGTAGGTTGCCGTTCTTATGTGGAGATGAAGAGGTTTGCTCAGGATAGGGTATTGTCGAGAGCCGCATCAAACCAGTTTCAGGACTGAAGACCACAACAACAACATCTCGTGAAATACGTATCGTACGTGATTCTTACACTTACAGCGACCGCCGTCATGAACTGAAGCTTACGTGTGCAAAATTTCATAAACATTGGAAGAAAACTGTAGATTTGTATACAATACGTACATAGAAACACAAACATGGGGACACTCTGCTTCTATATATGAAGATCTACGGTGAGGCCCTAGATTTGAAAATATTTTTTGATGAAGAACGAGATATGGCAGATTTCCCCATTACATTATCAAGTTTCTATGAAGTAAATATTTGACAGTGAAGTATGATCTTGTAATACCGGCCTAAGATTCGAGACGTAAGATATTAGCAGGTTTCCTGTACACACGCGCGTGCCTGCACCTGAACAACCGGACCGTATTTCACGCCTAATAACCTCCGCCATTTTGTTAGCGCTCTTACTTCTAAACCTGTCTTATTATCCGAATTGCTCACATTATAAACACCTAGTCTGCTTCATACATATCTATTAATTTTGTGATTGATCCGACACACCAGCTACACTTCGCAGCCGTATTTACAAATTCACAGCAGTCAAGTAACTGCAGCGATGCTTGCCCTCAAAGCGGTAATATTTCGCATTGCAGTGAACAGAAGACAGACGACTTTTATAATCAAATATACGGCGAGATCACAGACACATTACTAGACTGTCAATGCCGTATACAGTATCATTCGAGTCATTTAAGTCTCGCCGCCATAATTCTATACTATAAATGTGTGAGCAGTCATGCGTGTAATTGCAGAAAACTGTAGTTAAAATACGGATGAACTGGCGTAACTATGCCGTCTTTACAGGATAGATGCAATGGTCGCCGCGGTGGAGTAGCCGAGCCGGGCGCCGTGGCACAGCGCGCCCGGTCGGGGGGCTACACGCTCCCTATGATAAAAAAGAAAAGCTGAGCCAAATGGTCAACGAACGACAAGCACTAACAATAACAACGACCGCAGATCATAGATCTACCTGAAAAAAAAAGAAAAAACAAGGAAAAAAAGAAAGGGAAAAAAAAAGCTGTCTAAAGGCGCCTCCCTTAGGCATGGGTGTTTGTGTTGTCCTGAGGTTAATTTACATTAGTTTAAGTAGTTTGTAAGCTACCGACTGATGACCACGTAGTTTGGTCCGATAGATTTACAGACATTTGAACATTTTTGACATAATGGTCAATTAGTGTGTTGTATGTGACTAATTTTTCTTACAGCAAACAGAAGATACATACTACAATGAGTTGCGTTTTTATTCATTTGTTATCAATTTCATACAACTTCGGCTCTTCTTGCAGTAGTATGGCCGTTATGAAAGTGCTATTTGTCGTGGCTTACACATATCTTTATTCTCTTCTGAATCTATACTGTGCTTTGACACATTCATTAACATTCATTTGACCGATACACTGTTATAGTCGTCATGGACCACACGTATCTTAATTCTTCTGACAAGAGAAGTACTTAGGCTTGAACAAACATAAATACACCCAAATCGTATGACAGATAATGTAAAGATCCCTTATTGCACTAGTGATACTCCCGCGTCTGCAAAACTCTGCAGCCGTCCGTTAGAGGCCCCTGCGTGTGCCATGCCGCATTGCACTTTGACCTGCCGGTACGTGAGGAGTGACGGTGAAGTGTACCTCTGAAGTTGCGTTTTGTGACATTATTTGTGTGGTGAAGTGTCGGATAGGTCGGCGATAGGTAAAACATCCTGCTAATATATTGTGACTGGTTGAGGTGAAGTTACGAAGAAACCTCCTTCGTGTAGATGGTATTGGTGTAGAAGATGAATCATTCGCATGTTACCTATATCTATTATAGTGTTTCTAATCTATTCTCATATTTCTGCCCTATAATAGATACTAGAAAACATGTGAATGATTCTTCTTCTACACCAAGACCGTATTCACGAATAAGGGCTCTTCGGAATTTCATCTCTACCAATTCCAATACATTATCAGGATTGATTAGCAATCGCCGCCCCATCTGACGCTTTACCACACAAATAACGTCACAAAGCGCAACTTCAGAGGCACACTGCACCGTCCCTACTGGCGAACCGACAGATCAAAGTGCAATGCGGCACACGCAGAGCCCTCTAACGGACGACTGCAGAGTTTTGCAGATGCGGGACTATCACTAGTGCAATAAGAGACCTTTACAGCATCCATCATACGATTTTTGTGTATTTCTGTTTGTTCGAGCCCAAGTACTTTCCTTGGGAGTGTTTCTCCGAACACTGCAGTCTGACCGAACTGCATGTAACATGTTCTTCCCATAACACGATTTTACAATAAATATGTTAAATACAACTACTATTGAAATATTAGCTCGAATATAGAGCATGTTCAAAACAACTAGTAAAGCTTACAACACCATTTTCGCGACGAGTGACTATGGACAAACAAACTTTTGGTACCGGCCAATGAGAACTCGCTAAATGCTGCGTGTTTCTTAACCGGACATTTGGGCCCACACGTACGAAAAAAGAAAAAAAAAAACAATATCTTTTTTTTAGTCACTCGTCATTTCGCATATAAAGATCACAGTAGTATGAGTAGTATCCACAGACACATATGACTTGACTGGTAAACTTGACACTGACTGACTGACTGAAGCCTGACGCCGCATCTTCTATCACCTCACGTCAAAAAGTTTCCGTATAGTACTACTAGACTGGTACTGCTATGATCACCTGACACGAAGTGACGTTGTAAGCTTTATTAGTTGGTTTGAACATGATTTACTTTTGAGCTAATCGTTGAATTTTAAACACATAGGCCTACCTTGTCGAACGTGTTATAAGTCAGTGTTACGGTTAAATTTTACTTACAGTCAATCAGGGTAACTTTGTACCAGTCAGGGTATCTTTGTACCACTTAATATTTGGATTTCAAATGGCTCATGTTCCACCTATTGCCATTTTTTTTGTAAAGTTAATGTTTAATACCTCTGTTATAAATCATTCCCCAGTAGGTGGAACATCAACCACACCAATGGCAAATACTAAGTGGTACAAAGATACCCTGACTGGCGGCCTCGCGGGATTATGTTGTCGATCATGTGACAGCGGCATTAGCCAATCGCGTAATAAATCAAGTGTAACGGGACATTCATTTTAATTCGACACCTGTTATGAAAAAGCCTGTAATTTCGCTCCAACTTATTGCGAAGGTAAGTGTTAGTGTAAAGCATTTAGTGTTAAAACGAAATGTGTACGAATTAACATTGTAAATGAATTAATGTCTGCTGTGTTGAAATATGTTTTACAGCAACTGGCAGAAATGTAAACATTGAACCGGCTGTTCGACGGCAGCCAACCAGAGATTACATGAATGCCATTGACGCTGTGCAAGACATTACGCGCAACGCTGGAACTGGCCATTAGAAGAACTTAACGTCAACTACACAACAATAATTAATTATTGTAAAGGGGAAAATAATTTAGCCTTTTGTTCACATTGTGGGTCCTTACTGGCAAGAGCAGTAGTTAGATATTGGTTGGCGGTATAGTAATTTAGACCAACCTGATCGTAAGTATGCAGAGAGAAAATTACGATCTTTAAGACGCATTAAATGCATGACGTTGACTGCTTGTACTAGTAAAAGTACCAGTAACTTCTATCAGGCATGAGTAGAAGTTTTATGTAACGAGCAGGCAGCTACACAAACGAATTCCGCATACTAGTCGGTGAAGAACTAGTGACTATTGCGTGGTAGCAGGTTTACGAAAATTTTTACAAAGGGATCTAGTGAATGCTTAAGTGAAATTTTACTCAATATGAGGGATAGAAGTCAGTTCTGAACGTTATTTGGTCATATCAATGATCCTGCAGGAATCTTTAAAGGCAACAAAACTCTCGTGTGCTATAAATTAATTGACGATATCGATTCAGCACCGAATTAATTTCACCCTTTTATGACGAGTGACTTAAATAAGCTTTAATTCACTAGAGTAGTAAATGATAAGTAAGCCATTATTAGGATAAACAATCGAGATAAGTACTAGAACAGCCAATTTTATGCCAAAATGGACCTTACAAGTTAACAAAAGATACATTTTAGTACCCTATAATTAGCTATCTAGTGATTAAGGGGGGGAAACAATTTTTAACAGAGCAAGTAAGTCATCAACGCCTGAAGTGGCAGAGTTTTAAGAAGATAAAACATCTATAGATAAGGTTAAAAGTGGCGTGATGCCTTAGTGGCTTCTGTTACTTTATTTTATTCCAATTTTAAAAAGATATCGGGTTGACAGTGCAAGAAATCACCCGACAGCATAACAAATTGTTGTACATGAATAATAAAGTGATCTTAATTTTATAACAAACTATCAAGTATTTGCTTGATCAAAGATAATAAATTCAAGGAATTTTAATTTCTATTCGTAGATAGTTAATCATAATGAGACAAAATGGAAATAAATTCTATTTTCATACTTCTTAAAGAAAAAATCCAATGTTCTTTAAGAAGTATCTCTAAAGATCCCGATTTTAAGTAAAAAAAAAAGGGTGAAATTTCACTTTGTGGTAGTATCCTTGTTAGCGGAGATTATATATCTGTAATTTTAAATAAAATAGAAATCCAAGAAAGTAATCTTGATAGACGAAGTTTACGACCTTAAATGATATTTAAAAAATCTCCGACAAAAGAAAAATATCTTAGGCTTCAAGCAGACAATATTTACACATCTGACTATATAATTATTTGCGTACATTCCCCTTAAGCAGAGCGCTAAAAACACAAAAATCTAGCTTTTATTCCCGTCTTTTTTCTTCCCAAAAACCTTTCATTCTTTCACTTTGTGCCTTTTTTGTTTCGTTCGTTTTTGTGTTGTGACTTAAAGTCAACTTTTAGGTTACTGATTTTTTCCCTACAGGTTTTGCGGTCTTGTATGTCTTCTATAGAGATGTTTAATGTTTTCAGATCTTCTATGGTTTCTTTGTACGAAGATGTACCCAGTTTCGATGTAGAAATTATGTTGAATATTCTTTTAGTTAGTCTGGTGTCATTCATTCTGGCGATATGCATGAAAAATTTAGCTCTGCGTGTTCTGATATGTGTCGTGATTGTTTCAGAGTGTCTTTTTTGCCAGATATTTTCTCTAAAAACTGCACCGTGGATTTTTCTCTGAATTTTCCTTTCTTGTTTTTCAATCTCCTTGATTTTTGCCATTCCTTTGGTGCTCGTAGATCCGGATGCGTAGAGAGCTTCTGGTAAGACTGCTGTGTTGTAGTGTCGTAGTTTTGCGGCCGTGGAAATACATTTTTTATTGTAGTGGGACCAGGTGAGTTTATAGGCTCTCTGTAATTTTGAGACACTTTCTTCGTTTGCTTTTGTGTTTAGCCCAGATTTTTTGCATGATTTCGCCTAAATATTTAAACTCACTGACTTTTAGAATTTTTCAGTACTTTGTTTTTAGTGGGAGTTTATCTGATGATTTTGTAAATAGAAGATATATAACTTATTTCAATGATTCGAAAGACATCAAGTGGCTATATCACTATATGCCTATAAAATGTAAATAATATTAGTTACACAGGTGAAAGTATTGATCCTGCTTTGATAACGGTTATATGTTGCAAACCAACCTGAACATTTCTTTCTGTGACGATTTTGGTCTGTGCATTACATTCCAGTACCGTTATCAAAGAATTAATATTTATTAACGCCTTTTTTTTATTACTTAAAGGTGACAGGGCCCTCACTCGTTTAATTCAAAATATTAGTCGAGGAGTATCAAAGTTTATTTTAAATAACAAGAGTTGGATTGTTGGTCTGTACATTGATCTGAGCAGACATGAAATTTTAGTTAAGGCGGTTATAACCTGTCAAACTTAGAGCGGTAACAGAATTATTTATTTACTTCATCATATGTACGAAACAATAATAGTGTTATTCTGTATGGATTTCTAAGAATATGTTAATATTGGCAAAGACTTTCTACCGTTTTGTTGATGTTGCCAACAATCATGCGAGGCCGCCGGGATGCTAGGTAAAATTTTCCCGTAATGTACAGTTAAAGCAGACTAGTTATCTGAAAAACACTCAGAAGAATAAAGATCTGTGTTATCCACGATCAATATCACATTTATAACGGTCATACTATTAAAAAAGAAGCCTAAGTTGATCGAAACTGGTAACAGATTAATAAAAACAGGAAACTTGAGTGTGTGTGTGTGTGTGTGTGTGTGTGTGTGTGTGTGTGTGTGTGTGTGTGTCAAAGCAGACTGTAGATTTCGTAAGAACTCTACAAACAATAAGGATACGTGTTAGACACGATAAACAACACTTTTATAATGAACATACTACTGGAAGAAAATGCGAAGTTGAATGTAATTGGTAACATGTTAATAACAGCAAATCAAAGCAACTCATTACAGTACTGGATGTGTGAAAGCTTATTCCAACTGAAAAAATTACAGCCATATATAAAAAACAAATTTCCCATATGGCAAAACTCTAAAGACAGATTAGTAACGCCAGGTCATACGTATTTTTGCTACTTTTTTTAATAACACACACGACTGTTTGCACGTATATACTATATAGTATAGAAATATGGTGGCGAAACTGCAATGATACTGTATACGGCATTGGCAGTCTAGTAATATATGAGTTTGAAAAAGAAATGTGATCGTGTCAACATCTTTGACGAAACTAGTTTACTGGAGCATATTGCGCTAGCGTAAAATTTTTCGTCATAGTTGCTCAGAAAAACACTCCGAAATAGTCAATCATCTGTATTATAGTACATAATGTAATGTTGAAAAGAATGAAAAATGGAAACGGTTTTATGTAAAACCGTGAATAGCGAGAGGAAAAGATTAAAAATGCTCTCACAAACGTAGGCTACTTCATGAGCTACACTGATAGTACTTATTGTTGTTGTTTTTGTTGTCTTCTGCAGTCCGCAGACTGGTTTGATGCAGCTCTTCACGCTACCCTGTCCTGTGCAAGCCTCTTCATCTGAGAATACGTTCGGCAACCTACATCCTTTTGAATCTGCTTACTATATTCGTCCCTCGGTCTCCCTCTACGACTTTTACCCCACACACTTCCTTCTAATGCTAAGTTGACAATTCCTTGATGTCTCACAATGTGTCCAACCAATCTATCCCTTTTCTTAGTCAGGATATGCTAGAAACTTCTTTTCTCCCCAATTCGGATAAGCACCTCCTCATTAGTTACGTGATCTACCCATCCAATTTTCATCATTCGTCTGTAGCACCACATTTCAAAAGCTTCTACATCTTTTTATCTGAACTCCTTCTCGTCCACGTTTCACTCCCATACAATGCTACACTCCAGACAAATACTTTCAGAAAGAACTTCCTAACATTTAAATTAATATTGGATGTTAACAAGTTTCGCTTCCTTAGAAACGCTTTTCTTCCCATAGCCATTCTGCATTTTATATCTTCTTCACTTCGGCCATCAGAAGTTATCTTGCTACCCAAATAATAAAATTCATCTACTACTTTTATTGTCTCATTACCTAATCTAATTCCTTCAGCATCACCTGATTTTCTGACATTACATTTCATTACCCTCGTTTTACTCTTGTTACTGTTCATCTTATATCTTCCTTTTAATACACTGCCCATTCCATTCAGTTGATCTTCCAGATCTTTTGCAGTCTCTGACAAAATTACTATGTCATCGGCAAACCGCAAAGTTTTTATTTCTTCTCCCTGAACTTTAATTCCCTCACCAAATTTCTCTTTTAATTACTTCACTGCTTGCTCAATACACAGATTAAACAACACTCTGAAAAGGCTACAACCCTGTCTTACTCCCTTCCCAACCTCTGTGGCCCTTTCTTGCCCTTAGACTCTAATAACTGCTGTCTGGTTTTTTGTATAGATTGAATATAGCTCTTCGCTCCCTATATTTTACCCATGATACCTTCAGAATTGGAAAGAGTGTATGCCAGTCGACATTGTCAAAAGCTTTCTCCAAATCTACAAATGCGAAGTATGTAGGTTTCCCTTTCCTTAGCCTATCTTCTAAGATTAGTCGTAATGAGAGTATTGCCTCCCGTGTTGCTATATTTCTCCTAAATCCAAACTTATCTTCCCCGAGGTCGGATTCCACAAGTTTTTCCATTCGTCTGTAAATAATTCGTGTTAGTATTTATGCAACATTGACTTATTAAACTGATAGTTCTGTAATTTCCACATTTGTCTGCATTTGCTTTCTTTGTAATTGGAATTACAATATTCTTCTGGAAGTCTGATGGTATTTCCCCTGTCTAATACATCTTGCATACCAAATGTAACAATTTTTTCATGACAAGCTCTAAAATCAAATGTTTGTTACGCTTATGGGACTTAACTACTGGGTCATCAGTCCCTAAACTTACAAACTACTTATGAACTACTTACGAACTAGAACGGCACAAATATCCATGCCCGAGGGGCGATTCGAACCCCCGACCGTAGTGGCCGTGCAGACCGTGACTGGAGCGCCTCAGTCCCCTCGGCCACCGCGCCCGGCTGACAGGCTCTCCTAACGATATCAGCAGTTCAGACGGAATATCATCTACTCCAGGGGCCTTGTTTCGACTCAAATCCTTGACCGCTCTGGCAAATTCTTCTCGCAGTAATTGTATCTCCTATCTCATCTTCCTCCACTTCGTCTTCCATTTCTAGAATACCGCCTTCAAGTATATTTCCTGTGTATAGGCCCTCTACATATCCCTTCCACAGTTCAGCTTTTCCCTCTTTGCTTATCCGAGTTCTTGATATTCATATAGCTAATTTCCTTGTCTCCAAATATCTCTTATTTTTCCTGTACGTGGTATCTATCTTTCACCTAGTTATACACTCTTCTACGGTTCTGCATTTGTCCTCTCGCCACTCCTGCTTAGCCATTCTGCACTTCCTGTCAATCTCATTTTTCAGGCGTTTGTACTCCGTTTTGCCTGCTTCGCTTGATGCATTTTTGTATTTTCTCCTCTCATCAATTAAGTTCAGTATATCCTGTGTTATCCTGCGATTTCTATTATGCCTTGTCCTTCTGCGTATATGATCCTCTGCGGCCTTTACTACCCTATCGCTCAGAGCTATCCATTCTTCTTCTATTGTATTACGTTCCCCCGTTTCAGCCAAACCTTGCCTAATGCTCCCTCTAAAACTTTTAACCACATCTGGTTTCTTCAATTTGTCCAGGTTCCATCTCCTGATCTTTCTACCTTTCTGCAGTCACTTAAGTTTTAATCTGCAGTTCATAACCAATAAGTTATGGTCGGAGTCTATATCTGCAGGACATCGCCTTAGAGATTATATATTAATGCTAGTAAATGCTCTTTACGTCTTTGTCACCGTCCGACATGAGTTATTGCCTTCACGAAATCTTATCACCTATTGAAAATAATGACAATCCAAATTGGTGTTTCTGCAGCAATCAGTCGTTATTCGTAAGAAACTGCTTTATTTTTGCAGATCTAGATTTCGGCAAGTGACTTGCCATTATCAATGCTAAATTAAGAAGAAGTCATCGTCTGTATACATACAATATATGAAATATAACACGGACAAATTAGAAAAGAGCCAGTAAGGTGTACTTTACATACCATACATTTCATGTTAGCATGTTATGTATGTGCATTGTATCATCTTCATAGATGGTGTGTAATACATTGTTTTCCGCAGTTTGATATAATGCTGTTGCCAGTAAAGTGGGTTACAACTTGTGAAATAGAACCGTAAGCACAAGTAGTAACCCACTTTACATCTAACTGTGGAAAACAATGTATGACACACCATCTATGAAGATGATACAATGTACATACATAACATGCTAACATAAAATTTATTGTATGTAAAGTACATGTTATTGAATCTTTTGTAATTTGTCAGTGTTATATTTCATATAATGTATGTATACAGACGATGACTTCTTGTTAATGTAGCATTGATAATGGCAAGTCACTTGCCGAAATCTGTTGTTGTTGTTGTTGTTGTTGTTGTTGTTGTTGTTGTTGTTGTTGGTGGTCTTCAGTCCGGAGACTGGTTTGATGCCGCTCTCCAACCTAATCAATCTATCCTGAGCAAGCGTCTTCATCTCCTCAAAAGAACGGCAACCTACATCCATTTTAATTTGCTTACTATATTCATCTCTTGGTCTCCCACAGCGATTTTTACCCCACACACTTCCCTCCAACGCTAAATTCACAATTCCTTGATGTCTAAGAATGTGTCCTACTAATCTATCCCTTCTTTTCAAAGTATGCCAGAAATTCCTTTTCTTCCCAATTCTGTTCAGTACCTGCTCATTAGTTACACGATCCACCCACCTAATCTTCAGAATTATTCTGTAACATCACGTTTCAAAAGCCTCTATTATCTTCCTGTCCGCACTGTTTATCGTCCATATTTCACTCCGATACAAAGCAACACTCCTCACAAATACCTTCAGAAAGGACTTTTTACATTTAAATCAATATTCGATGTTAAATTTCTCTTTTTCAATAACGCTTTCCTTCCCATTGCCATTCTGCAATTTATATCCTCTGTACTGCGACCATCATTTGTTATTTTACTGCCCAAGTAACAAAACTCGTCTACCTCCTTTATTGTTTCGTTACCTAATCTAATTCCTTCAGCATAAACCTGATTTTCTTAGACTGCACTCCATTACCCTTGTTTTGCCCCTGTTAATGTTCATCTTTTATGTTCCTTTTAACACACTGTCCATTCCGTTCAATTGCTCCTCCAGGTCCTTTGCTGTCTCTGACAGAATTACAATGTCATCGGCAAAACGCAATGTTCTTATTTGCCGAAATCTAGATCTGCAAAATAAAGCAGTTTCTTACAGATAACGACCGATTGCTGCAAAAACACCCATTTGGATATCAAATACTGTCGTGCGCGCAAAAGAAGAAAAAAAATAAATAAATAAAACTTTATGGAAGGCAATCTAATAATGACAATATTATTGATAGTGTGGGGACCACTGACATGTATTGAATACTAGCTGCAAACCCGGCGTTGCCCGAGTATTTATTTATTTATTCCTGCCATTTGTCAAGTATATATTCATTTGTATAATGGCTGTGTGCCTGTAAAATCTTTTGGGACTACAATTAATAGTAAAGGAGTAATAGATTAAAACTTGGTGCGTGATAGGGCGGTTTTCCATGTACGTTACTGTATATGTGCTCATATCTCACGAACAAAGTGTCGTACTGAGATACAATTTAGGAGGTACACTCAACTATATGCGTGTGTAAAATTTCCTGCGGCTACAATTTGTAGTGTTCAAATTATAAATTGTAACGTCATACTGAGAGCTGCAGTTTTGCTCCATAAACAGCGGAAAAAATTTATTAAAGGTTTGAAATTATGTTTAAAGTTTGTTGCACGTCGCTAAGTACTGTCATTCTCATACAGTGTATTTCGAAAGTCTCACCGCATTATATGGTATTTTTTGCGATTTCTATTGGTTATGATGTAATATCTTTTGAACCGTGTGCCGTATGTGATTCTTAACCGTGCAGCAATTGTTACTTCACGGTAAGGAATGTGTGTACCAAATTTGATTGAAATAGGTCCAATGGTTTAGGAGAAAAAGAGCAGCATTGTCGCAAAATACAGCAGTTTTTCGCGCATCTCATTGTTTATGACGTCATTTCTCGTGAACTATAGGTCGTATGTGATTCTAAAGCCGGATCCACACGCTACGATCTGTCTGCGCCAATGCAACGCCACCTAGACGGAAGGCCTGTGCGCTGCCTTCGAAAGGCATGCTGGGTATACCAAGAGTAGTCATAACAATGCGAGCGAGTTGTGTTTAGCGTGTGACGAGTTTGAAAAGACGTGAATGTTACACATTATGACTTTTCTACTTTTATAACGTTATTTATGTGGCTTGTTGGGTGTTAAACACATAGCATTTTGTTAGTAGCAGACAAAATGCCCTACAGATGTGTGACCGACTGTAAAGGAAACTATCCGACAGGCCCAAAAGTGCAAGTTTTTTCTTTTCCAAAAGAAGAAGAATTGTTAGAATAATGGAGACGAGCTATCCCACGGGAAAACTTGATCGTCAACAAAACAACAAAAGTAATTCAGTCAACTATCTTTTACAGCTACATAGTAGTATTAAGTTTAAAACGTGAAACATACCCTAGCATGTCATATTTTGGCAGTATTCGGTTATTATTATCGTCACTAACGTATCTTAAATTTTGTAATGGGAGATCGAAACTAAACACGGTGAATGAAGTGTGAACACTCCTCTTGGCAGTTTCGTTCTTTTTAACGACTGTGTTTGTTGCCGAGTTCACGGACGTTTCGGAACATTAAACGGTCATTTGTTGCTTGACTCTGTGCCCGCGACTATTTATCTACTGCCCATAGTTAGTAATTTGCTTGCCTTGAAACTGAAGTCGGTTGAATTGTACGACGCTTTTCGCCGGCCTCCAGTGGTTATGTTGGCACCAATGGTTAATGGCGGCAACTTAGATGACCAATAAATGTTTTGTCTTGACAATTTCAATTAAAACGAAATTTTTTTTCTCAACGGAACATACAGGAACCTGTCAACCATAGATCAGGTACAGTATTAATTTTGCTGCGAGTGAAACGAGCAGCAATAACATTTACTCTCTAGCTCGTACAAAAATATTAACGCAATTCTACACTTCATTGTTCATCTGTTGCCAACATAAGCAATGGAGTCCGGCGAGAAGCGTCGTAAACTTTTACCCTGAAGTCTTCTAAGGACGGACTAAGAACTAAACGCAACTTTCTTAGGGAGATCGTTTTATTGATGATTAACAGCACTACCCGTGAGGGTGTTATTACAATCTCAACTGAGCTGCTCGTAGTAATTTAAGAAGGAGTTCAGCAAATTTAAATGTTTAGTTAGGATTGTTGTGTGTTTAAAACTGGATGAGTGGTACAAATGCATAGGCCTAAGTGAGAGTGTTCCACTACCACAAATTGTAATGCATTTTTGCCTTGATACAGTTAATTTTGTGATTCCAGTTTTGGACCTGTGGATAGTTCGATTTGGTTTGTCTGTACAGTTTTCTTAGATTTCCTACGATCTTTTATGAACATGCATTGACTTGCCATCATGATTTTTAATGAAGATGTAATACTTTTTTAATATGAAATTTGCCTTTGAAAAAGACACTACGCCTAAATTATATTTATTCAGCATGAAATGCAACTTACATATTTAGTTATTTAGTATTTTGTCTTGCCTTGTTTACTACATTTTTAAAATACTATGCAGAAGTTTGCTTAGTTACTACACAATTTTGTTTCAACTTTTGGCCCACTTTATTTGTTTATTAACTAGCCTGAATAGTTGTGATATTTCACTTTGGAATAACATCATGAAATTTTGCACACACAATCATATATACTTTTCAAAAAAGCAGCACTTTTTATGGATATAGCTAAGCAGCATTATTAAACCCGTTAAGAAACTGAATAAGTAAATCAGACAGTTTTCGAAATTTGGCTTTTTTTGTCTTTTTTTAATAAGTTTCAAAACGTGACAAATTGCACAATTTTGGTCACATTGAAAAGTGCAAGTTTTAGATTTTCGTTATTGTGAAGGTGGAACACAATAACAAAAAAAAAAAAAACGGAAATATTCTAAAGCTTATGGCTCGAATTAAAGTATTTGGTTGATTTTTCATAGGAATGATGCTAATGTTTTCATTTTTATGTGCCAATTTGTTTTATCAAAACGTTTACAGGCCTGATTAAACCATCCTGTCTCGTCGAAAGTTCTGGACTTTCTGTATCAAAACAGGTAGGTTCAGGGTATTAGCATATAAAATAACTGAAAAAAGAGTGGATTTATTTAAAAACAGTTCTGTACTCCAATAGAAGTACATTGTTCCGTCAGAATAAGGCTTTGCAGTAGAAACCGCTCTTGGGTGGAGCAGTCTTGTTATGACTACTCTTGGCAGGGGCGCTGCTCAGCGCACAGGCCTTCCGTCTAGGTGGCGTTGGCCAATGTCTGCACACACCTCGCAAATCGTTGCGTGTGGACAGCACATTTGCGCAGATATGAGATGTGCGCAAACCTGGAAGTTGGAGTTGGAGGTTTGAGCAAAATTGCTGAAATCTGTGGGTTCAAATCACATCTGCACAGACAAGATGGAACGTGTGGACAGGAGATCGCTGCAAATCTGTGTCACGGTATACTTTTTTTTTCGTGTGTTTACTATATTGACAGTGAATGAAAATGCCTGAGAACTGGAAATTCCGACTGGGAAACAAAGTTAGCCACATATATAATATGAAGTGAAGTAGGTGTACAGTGTTTCAAACATATCTAACACATTGACAATTTTATTTGTATCTTGTTAGAAGGTAGGCTTACTTTACTTTGTTTCTTGAAATCATTCTGGCAGCGTAAATAGTTTCACAAGTGTTGAGGATGATTTCACTCAATGCTAGTTTAGAAATTGCTGTTGAAAATTCGAGGTCTTTGTAGGTCCTTCCTTCGATTACGAATTTTAATGTAACTGTCAGCCGCTCATGTGGAGAAATTTATCTCCTCATGCAAGTGCCTTTACGTATTGTGCGAGAAGTTATCAATGTCAAAAGATAATTATACGTTTCCACATCCATTCACAAATAATTACGCCAGTCATCGGTTTTGCACTCCAACTCACGAAGTAAAATCACATGTGACAACTGCCTTCATTTAAGCAGCCATTGCCTAGACAATCTCGTTCGTCTTTTCTGTTTATTGCGGTTTGTTTTCAGTTTTTTTCCTTGCAGTGCACGTTGCAAACAGCGACCATAAGGTTTCCTTCATCACTACCAAAAATACACTTCGAATAAAAGCGTATCGTATTCGTTTGCCACTCCGAATGGAGTTTCCCCAGTTTCTTTTTTCACCGAAAGATATCGGGCGCGAGAATTTGCAGCGATGTAAGCACCCGTCCACACGCAACAATAGGGCATTTGTTTTCTGGAAATCTTTAAATTGTTAATTATGTCATATTATGGTCCGAACATGCTTTTTTACCTCGTGGATTTCAGTACTTAAAAAAATAAAATCAAATAGTTTGAAGCCCGCTAAAACGCTACATTTGTCACGTGATCCCTGTGACGTCATACAACACGCTGCTGTTGCTGCTCTCGTAAGATAAACAAATACCTGTATATTTTTTGGGCCGAGGCCTCGTGTTTGGTCGTTAACGTTTGCATAATGACCTACAAATATTGCTTTGTTCCGCAATGTACCCATTCATCTGTCAAGACTCCAAAGACATTGTTCTTGCAAGTACCAAAAAATGAGAAGATACGCAAAAAGTGGTTTACACTGGCTAGAAGACATTCAAATGAAATAGCGGCTACTTCATGTGTGTATTTCTGTGAGGATCATTTTGATGTAAATAAACAATATTATTCCATTGGTAAACTAAACTGTTTAGTACCATTCTCTTCTACTGCAAAGGTGTAAAGTAGTATGTGTAGGTAAATGACTTTATGTTTACATTTGCGAAGTAAAATTTCGTAATGTTACATGCCTACGATTTGTGTGTAATTAAAGCCGTTTCCTAATATTGGTGAAAGAACAACATGAATATTGTTGCAGCGCTATAAATCTATTCCGTCGTGTCTCGCTCGCAATGTTTACGTGAAAGTGACATGCCTTTGGCTACGCGAAATGTGCATTGCCATCCTACGAGCGATATGAAAATACCGCCGACGCAAACCTCTGTCCCTGTTATAGACTATAGATATATTGTATAACTATACACAAGGCATTTTGGCTGTATTTTACAGGTTTTGATGTTTCACTTTGCACCAGTATTGAAGTAGTTAAATAAAATTACTCCCTTAACTGCGTGCTTTACTGGGTTAAAGTTTACTAACTATCCCATCTATTTTGGCAACAGATGCTGAATAGCGAGAATCATGAGACGTCGCCATTAGCCAATCGCGTGACAGCGCAAATATTTTGTCGTGTACCCTTTGATTTGCGAGGGCAGTTACTTTTACTGACCGGACAAGGGTACATACAAGAATCATAGAGCAGGAATAGCATTATTTATTTATTTATAATATAATATAATTATAATTGCTGAAAGCAAGGGGAAACTACAGCCGTTACTTTTCCCGAGGACATGCAGCTCTACTGTATGGAAATATGATGATGGCATCCTCTCGGGTAAAATATTCCGGAGGTAAAATAGTCCCCCATTCGGACCTCCGGGCGGGGACTACTCAGGAGGATGTTGTCATCAGGAAAGACAATACTGGCATTCTACGGATCGGAGCGTGGAATGTTAGATCCCTTAGTCGGGTAGGAAAATTAGAAAATTTAAAAAGGGAAATGGATAGGTTGAAGTTAGATATAGTGGGGATTAGTGAAGTTCGGTGGCAGGATAAAACAGGATTTCTGGTCAGGTGAGTACAGGATTATAAATACATTATAAATACAAAATCAGCTGGGGGTATCACAGGAGTAGGACTGATAATGAATGAGAAAATAGGAATGCGGGTAAACTACTATGAGCAGCACAGTGATCGCATTATCATTGTCAAGATAGATACGAAGCCAACACCGACAACAGTAGTACAGGTTTATATGCCAACTAGCTCTGCCGATGAGGAGATCGAAGAAATATATGAGGAGCTAAAGGAAATTATTCAGACAGTTAAGCAATATAATATTATAATATAGCAACTGTGGTAAAAAACAGGACAAAAGGAACTAAAAATTATTTATTTACTTCATGCTCTGTGCGATACACTACTCTAGTCATTCTATGTGGTCTGAACATCTGGACAAAGATTTTCTATCGTGTTGTTGATGTTGCCAACATAATCACTCAAGGCCGCTTGGATAGAAGATAAAATTTCACCCTTTATTGCATAATATGGTGACTTCGGATTAAGTCTGCTGACATCAACAAATAGGGTACTTTTTTCCAATGGCATAAAATACCTCTCGAAATAATTAGCTTTAAAATGTAGGTATGCGTTACTTACAATCCAGTTTTCACGTTTCTTATTTCTGGCACGTAAAAATTTGGATTGTTTTTAAAGAATGAAGACACCATCATTGCATCAACTTTAGGGAGGTTTCCGCTGTCAGCCTTCACATAACCATCTTCCATTGTGGCATAAAAACTGTAAAAGCGTTTAGATCACGAAAAAACTGAACTTAACGCTGCGAAATGGAGGAAACGCGCACAATAATACAGCTCAGACTTCTAGTTGCCGCGCTGTAGGTAGTCTATGACGTCACCAGTACTTCAGCCAATAACTGAGCGTTTTCGATCACGTAATCTAATCGTGAAATTTGATGATGATTTTTAAGCTTTAATTACGTAAAAATAACAGATGTTTTGATGAGCGAAAATGCTGTCTGAATGTTATAATCGTTCAGAATAACAACAATTCGAACCATATTTTTAACACAGGAAAATACCGTATTGGTATGTGCAGACATTTGCACAGATATTTGCGCAGATAGATCGTTGCGTGTGGACCCGGCTTTATACTTGCGGCGACCGTCCTCATGGATTGAACATTACGTGTACAAAATTTCATAAAGATTGGAACAAAACTGTAGATTTGTATGCGACACGTAAAAAGATGCGGATACACTGCTTTATATATTAGATTATTGTCAGTAAGTAGTGAATGTGTGAGGACCCCTTAAGATTGGAGTAGTAGTATATTAGCAGTTTGGCTGTAGCGCGGCGCGCCTGCACCTGCGTGCCGCAGCGGCGGATGTTTTCGGGACGGCGCGTAGCGCGCGGCCTCGCGGCGGCGCGGCGGCGGCCGCCAGGTCGGCTGTCGCGCCGCGGCTGGCGCCAGCCCGTCGCCCTCGGGTGGGCGGGGAGGGGGCGCAGGCGCCAGGCGCGCCCGCCTGGGGAGGGGAGGGGGGCGACGGCCGCGCCGCCGCCGGCGCCCGCCGCAGGCCGCCAGTCGAGCTCCCAGCGTGGCCGAGTGCGCATCGAGCGGCGCTCCAGCCCGCCGTCCGCGACTTCCGCGAGTGCCCACCGCCGTGACACGCGACCCCCAGCATGGCCGAGCGCGTCGGCCGCCCGTCCTCGAGGCGCCGTCGTCCCGTCGACGCCGCCGCCGTCTGACCGAAGGACGCCGCAGTGCCTCCGAAGCCGTCCGTCCGCCGCGTCCTTCTCGCCTTCCCGCCGTCCTCGTCTGTACCTGGCATCTCTCGCTACCGTCGCTGGACGCACACCGTTCGAGGTACACGGCGCAACCAGTTTCTCTCCGGCTCGCGCAGTCGTATCGGAGTTGCTCGAAACTCGCGTGTGACGTAATCGCGCAGTCTCAGGTACGAATCTCACCTCCGACCCCTCCCCCCTGTCCTTGTCTCCTGTGACCGCTACCGTAACACTATTTACTCTACAACAGCTCTCCTTAAAGCCGTTCCTTTGTTCTCGCATTCGACACCCCCACCATTTCTAACTCCCTGTGCAACAGGCTACATTTATCTGCAGCTATGGCGCGTGTAGTAGTATTCCTTCCTCTGATCCAATACCGAGCGGCCCCATATATAGCGCGAGTGTGAAGACAGCTCCTGCCGGTTGATTCGAGCCCCTGCACACACACACGCACTGTCGATCGAGTGCGCGAGGGGCGCGGCGTGGTGCGAGCAGAGTTCGTGGCTCTCTTTTTAAAAATGTATTTCTGACTTGGGTGGCGGGCGCAATTTATAGCATGGGACGCGAACGCACGTGGTGTAGCGCGCGGCGCGGCTATAATTGTGGCTGGACGCGCTCGCCACGCCTCCCGCTGACGCGCGCCCGCGGTGCTCGCCCGTCACTGCCCTCGGCCGACAACAATAAATAAGTCGCTTTCGTAATGGCTTCGCGGTGCACCACGTGAGTGCCCCCCTGGCCGGACCTACGGGCTTAAATTGACACGTTCGTGGCATGCCCCGGGTGACACGAGCTTCCAAATTTGTAGGAGGCGAGACCAGTTCTGCGAATTTTGACGTAGACTGTTACTCAGCACCCCCGGCCCTCGCGAATTTTTCGTAGCATATGTATGTGGAAGCGACGAATTTAGGGGAGGCAAGATACTTTTATTGTAGGAAGATACAAAAAAGCCAAAATCGCTGTTCATCAATTTTTATTTAAGACGACCGGTTTCACTGAACTATGTCAGCATCATCTGTCCGATAAAATCATTTTACAAGACCATAATCTTCTAATGTCAATCGGTTTGCTATTGTCACTCACTGTGATAATTATGTTTTATTATGACATAGTGCACCTATGCACTTTAAATTATGTTATATAAGAACTGATTGACATTACAAGATTATGACCTTGTAAAATGATTTTATTGGACCAGATGATGCTGACAGTTCAGCGAAACCGGTCGTCTTAAATAAAAATTTATGATCAGCGATTTTGGATTTTTTGTATCTTCCTACAATATCATAATTGGATCGCCTCCTAGAACATAATCCAGCTCAAGATACTTTTCTCACTGCATACCCCCCAATACTTTTAAGTATTGGCCTTGAACCCCCCCCCCCCTACCAATGTTCGAACACGCTATCACTTGCTGCACTATTTGTTGGCGCAGAACTTGGTAAAACTGCAGAGTCTGTTGCCCGTATTTTTAGCATGGCGCGTATGTTGGCAACTGTAAACAGATCGTTTCTGGACCGGAAATTCGGGCGCTATGCGCCCTCACATAATAAAAAAAAAACTTTAACCTATACCTAACCTAACTTTCACTTAAGATTATCTCTGTCTGTTTCGTACACATCACGAAATAAATAAAACATACTTGCTCTATGGTTGACTGCTGTGGTGTTGCCAACATTTCCAGAGTGTGGGCACATAGCACGATGGCCTCCAAACATATATCGGAACGAAAGATATCGAACGAGCCAATGTTATGATTTACACGAATATGTCAAAGAGTCTATAGGATGTGGTTAAGCAGGAACCTAAGAGTACAGCTTAAATTGTTGCGAGTGAACAAACTGTACTCTTAGGTTGCTGTCAAACCACATCCTTTAAATTCATGACATTCATAAAAATCAATCGTTCGTTCGATACCTATAGTTACAATAAATGCTTCGATATATATCATTTGGAGACTACCGCCATGCTATGTAACATCTTCAAAATTACCCAAGCTGCTTATTTGAGAGCATTTAGAACACCGATTAAACGTTGGTGGCAGGTACACAAACGTAGTACCTCGTAGGCCTATGATTTTTACCCCCTTCCCCATAATATTTGTCGCAGCCTCTGTCTGTGTACATAATATCGATCAAAATACCGACCAGGGACTTCTCCATTACCGGATACACACTATTCCGTTTAACTATGACGCAGGCATATACAGTTTCATTACGTTTCAGGTCAATCTCTAGGCCCAACCTTCACTTAATGTTCAAATTTGCTGTCTTCAACAACTAGCAACGAAACAGTCACCTTAAAACCTGACCTAGACAAATCAACCTGTCGCAAGAACCAAGATTTAAAAGGAGGTGGAAGGGGACTTCCAATACGACAAGCTAGATTAGAATTTTTTTTTATTTTTATTTATTTATTTATTTTTTTACAAACTAACAGCTTTCAGGGTAGTTCACTTTCTTAGGCAGGACATTCTTACGCCGCAATGCTTTTAAGTTTTACTGTATATCGCGCGTATGACCATTTCTGTAGGGAAGTTTCGCTATTTTTTGTGTACTGTTGAACTAAATGAGTCATGTTTTCGTGTGCAAATGGAGTAATACACTTAATGTTCTACAACACGCGATTTATCTCAGTTGCTCATATCAAAATATCCACTGGAGAAGTAACTATTGTACCCTCCCTCGAATCTTTGTATTGGTGGCTTAGCTGCAGCTTACACCGTGGTCTAGATTAGAATAGACAGCAGTAATTTCGTTGTGATTTGTGCGAATTCCACAGGTCTTGCTTAGCATGATTTTGTCCTATTTTTTTCTCTGTTCTCCCTCCTACACCTCTAATGCGTAATATACACTGCCACTATCGAAATTTAAATAAACGGAGTAGGAACGCGTATAACGCAACATGTTGCATTTGTTCAGTTACAGGCAGGCAACCGCAACTCAATACTGTAATACACCTGACACTTACTGATCCGGTCATTTACACTTGCGGATACCAATATGATTCTGCATAGAATTCGTGTGTGAGAGAACTTGTTCCGATTCTAGTAGCAGTACTCCGTGGAACAGAGAATGATTGGGGGGGGGGGGGGGGGGGGAAGCATATGTCATTTTCGTTCTCAAGAAGAATAATCGATCAGTTCGCCTAGATCGATGACGTTTATCTGATATATGCTCGTATTTTTGTTCTTAAGGTGGCAGTGTGGACCTCTGTCGAACGCTTGCCGATAGCAAACGAAAGACTGCCTCCTCATCTGGCGCCTGTATTTACTATTTTCTAAAGTACCGTATATGAAGCAGAGAGAGCTACGTTGACTAAGTAACCCATGTTCACTGCTAAATAGATTTTCCACCAACAATGTCATAAGAGATCATAAAATACGTTGTAAAACGAGTTTCTTTTTTAAGACATCATGCAACAGTGGTGAATCCAGAATTTTGGTCCGGGGGGAGGGGGGGAGCTCATAGAAATTTCATACCTCATACTGATAATTACAAAAAATTCTTGGATTTCCTGATCCATGCTTGGTTATGTCGTTTTCAGAAGAGACAAAAATCATTGACCTAATTTCATATTAGCCCAAGTTAGGTTTTCTCTCATGCTCTTGGGGAGCTGCAGCCCCATAGCCACCTCCCCCCCCCCCCCCCCCCCCCACACACACACACTCACTCTCTCGCCTCCTCACTGGATTCGCCACTATCATACAGACTGCAAAGAACACAATTTCAGATAGAGTACGGATAGGGTTCTTTTAATTGCAATATTGCGCACGGATTACTGAATGTCGGAGAAGAGCAACAGAGAATTAACAGATTAACGACGTTGCCAAACGTAATTGTACTCTCTGTCAGTGCCGTACATATGTTCTATCACCAGTCAAGAAGCTAGCTAACTGAAAGTACTGAAGAGGAATATTGTATATAGACCTACCTGTACCGCTTCATTATTATTGTGTTCATTTAATAGTGATTCCTGAAGTGACTTTTCGTCATTTATATTACTTGTGAACGGATTCACTATCAGGGAACACGCGATGATATTCTCATATCGTGTTAGGGCACACACTGAATGACTTCTAATAGGCAGAAAAGCGAAATGTAGTTATTGTTTATACAGGCCTCGTGGAACTGATCCGAACTCGTGTAGAAACCGACGGAATAAATGTGAAGTGGCTTGTTTACGAACTAGGACGACACAAATATCCATGCCCGAGGGGATTCGAACCCCCGACCGTAGTGGCCGTGCAGACCGTGACTGGAGCGCCTTAGTCCCCTCGGCCACCGCGGCCGGCTTGTTTACTTTTATCTTATTTTTTACTAACAGTATGCTATATAACTTACTGACACAAGAGTAGTTTAATTAGTCTACATACATTTGGTAGTTATATAATATTAGATAGCGAAAAAAATAACCTGGCAACCTGCAGAGAGCTGTATCAGTGACCCGCTTATCTAGCAGCTCCGTGGGATGGAAAAACAAGCTCTGCATCTTCGACAAACACAAAGGCTTTCGTCTTCACAGTCAGTGTATCTTCACTTGCAATACACTGTCGCTTCACTTTGGTACCGGTGATGTGTGTAATGGCGAAGGCGGCATTAATTCACTACTGACGCCTTGTTTGGTTGTTATTTACTACTCCACGTAGTAAGTAATACAACTGTATATGGTTCGCGTGCATTACTATTCAATAGCACACGTGAGCCGAGACGAGTATGTGAGGGATCCATTTCTCTGTTAATACTACAGTGGAATATCTTCCTCTCTGTATCTTTGGGCGTACCGGCGTGGAACAAAACAAACTCCAGACAGAAAATTGAATTACGTAATACGTAACAAAGTGCGGATCGGCGCTTAAAGGCGTTACAAGTGCAGTTAAGAACGGTTTACTGGTTAGATTCCTCTCTTAAAATGGATGACAATCGATTAATTGTGAAAGCAGCTTAATAAACAGCTAATTTAATTCTTCGTACAGGAGTTTTTAGTTGGAAGAAGCTTTCACTGTGATATTTATAACATAATCTTTGATTTGAACGTGGCCAGCGTTTTATTACATGGGTATAATTTTTCTTCAAAATGGCTGTATTCTTGTTGTAGCACTGATAGTATACTCATTCTGGGATAACAGCGTCTACATACGTCTGTGAAGAATATAGACGTGTGGCTTACCGGTAAATTTTTACCTACTACTTTGTTTCGTTTAAACAGAAGCTTTTCTTTCACGTGTCTGTGAACGATTTTCATAATCGTTCTGTTTTGTGTTCTGAAAGTACAGTATTGAAATTTTTATTGACTAACGGTCAGCGTTTAATAAAATGAATCCATTTCATTCATCGGTGATGTTTAGGAAAAGTAAAATGAGGAAATGTGTGTAGAAGAAATTAATTCACGTTACTCTATATGGTAGACTGAAAGCACTGGTAGATAAATCTCGTAGATAATATGCAACACTACCTCTGATTCATATTTGTTGTTAGGGAGACATTCTGTTCTGTTACCAAAGGCACAATCTTAGGCTACATCTTGAACTGGTAATGCCTTGACCAGAAAATGAAATAGGCTTATTATTATAAGTTGTATCCCTATTGTCTCGATAGTTTTGTTGTTTCTCATGGTTAAATTGTACGACGCTTCTCGCCGGGCTGCAGTGGTTATGACGGCAACTCAGATGACATCATAAATGTTTTTTCGTGACAAATTCAATTAAAATGAAAATTATTTTTTCCTGAACGGCCAAAGAACCTGTCAACCATAGAGCAGGTACAGTATCAATTTTGCTGCTAGTGAAACGAGCAGCAATAACATTTACTCTGTAGCTCGTGAAAAATATTAACGCAATTCGACACTTTATTGTTCATCTGTTGCCAACATAAGCTCTGGAGCCCGGCGAGAAGCGTCGTGAAATTTTTACCTTTCTCATAGTATGTGGTCTTCCTATATTAAGTGAAATTGTGCCAGTAGAGCACATCTTACACAATGCTTTGGAATTAAATAAGTTCCTACATTTCATTTAATCTGCTTTGTAAGAGATCATTCAAATGTAGCTGTAACTACAGACAAATCAATAATTGCTTAATTAAAATTCCAAGTCGCTCCACACGTATAATATTTGTCACGAATCCATATAAACATCCTAAATAGTTATCAATTAAAATAATTTTTTCGAAACTATTGTGCCAGCCATATAACTGAATCATCCACATCTCAAAAACCAAACACAGGTTCAGTGGAGGCCAACTTTGTGTTGCTGTTTCAAACAATGTTGAATTCGTTTGTAGCTGTGAGGTGTTCAGAAATTTTACGTGTGATTTTGGTTAAATTTCCCACTTGCACTACTAAGAACTATACTAGATTCCGGCTGAATTTATTTCATATCTTGTAATTAGAGATTTGGTGTTTGTAATGTAAAGCAAACTTTAAGGAGCAGTATCTTCATAAGTTTTGCCTTAAATGTGTTGATCCTTTTTTGTTCTTCTGTGTTACTTAGTTTTACTTTCCACAGGTACTGTGTGATGCTTTAGCAATTTTAAGATTTTATTGTGTAATATTCAAACCTTGTTGAAACATATTTGAATTGGAAGGGCTACCGTTTTTCAGGTATGACCCGAAATCTCAGAGCACAATTATTTAGTCCGTGGCTTCTTTTTTATAGATATATAGACCCTTAACTTGGGTAATTGTGAAGAACGCTTGCACGGACGCCCGTTTCGATAAATCTCGAAAGTGCGACTACACTTAGATATATGATGCATTTTGATATGTTCTAAGCAGGCGGAGAATCTTTATTTGTTGTTGTACGAAACAGTGATCATTTTAAGAGAAAGTTAGGTTAGGTATAGGTTAAACAAGAATTTTTGCATGTGAGGGCGCGTAGCGCCCGAATCTCCGGTTCGGGACGGTAGAATTGCGAAGTCTGTTGCCCATGTTATTTGCATGGCGCTTATGTTGGCAAGTTTGAGTGTTTCTGAACCGGAGATTCGGGCGCTACGCGCCCTCACATACTAAAAAAAAAAATTCTTGTTTAACCTACACCTAACCTCACTTTACTTAAAATCACTGTTTCGCACATCAACAAATCATTCTCTCGCCTGCTTTGAACATATCGAAATGCACCATATATCGAAGTGTGGTCGCGCGTTCGAGATTTATCGCAACGTGCGCCCATGCAAGCGTTCTTCACAATTACCCATTCAGCAACGTTTGAACGGAAGTTCCTTCCTTCTCTCCTACCAATAGTAACTACTGATGTTTCGATGCTGTTTGTGGGGCTTCATTTATAATGAAATTTCACTTTCGTGCAGATTATATTACACTTAACATAAAAAATTAGCTTTTACGCTCCTCCCGAACAGCATCTGTTTTTTCCCGAAAAACTGTGCTAATTCGACGACATACAATTTTTTAACATTTCATAAATATGGATAAAGTCTCATACCATTGGCGTTCCAAGATTCCTTATCCCTACATCATTTCAAGTGTACTGGAATGTCTGTACGGTAACTTATGAGGTTGTATTTTATCATCTTTGAGAGATTGAAGACTCAATCCTGAAAATGTGTAGGAAACAACGAGGATGGCTAAATGTCAAATGATTTAAAGATCAGATTGTGAGGTATTGTCAAAATATATATGGCAGGGGGGGTCAAAAAGTTTCCATTCAAAAGCCGTTCAGTCCACACTCGGTATGTCAATCAAGGAAAACGTCGTGAGCATAGAAGAAATCACCCCACCGACGCATTTTCAGAACCCTGTATTTAATCAAACAGTGGAACTGTACGATTCAGTCACTGTGTGTGTGTATATGTGTGTGTGTGTGTTTTGTTGCTTGTGGTTTTCAAACTGACTATTTAGTGCCAGTGTAAGTTCACCAGAAAATACGAAGAATGAGGACGACGACATAGAAAAAATTAACCACTGAATCTGGCTCCCCTGTAGATGGGGATACTGCCCGTCAGCTTTGACCCGTGACGTCATCGCAGCGTGGTAGTTTTGAGGTGCGTGCGTGTTTGTAGAAGGCGTGAGTGATTATGTGGTGGTTGAGTTAGACATAGTTTCTTTACAAACAAAACAGATGAATATTTTGTGTTTAAAGTGATTGGTAGCTTTTCTCTGATGGTTAGGTGAAGGTTAACAGAGAGGGTTTTTTTATGTGAGCGCCGAAGGCGCTTATTTTTGGGCTGCGACCTGTGATCGATGCTACATTCTGTTATAATAACTACAGATCATTTATGTCAACAGTACAGAAGTATTAAGATATCCCGTATACTGGTTTTCCAACATCTTGATGTCATGGGTCAAAACAGACGGGTAGTATCCCAGTCTACAGTTATGCCCTGAATCTTTCATATAAAGCAAAACGCTTTTGATCTTATTTAGATTATTATTTACAATTGCAAAAATATTTTAAGTACTCTTACATAATGTGTAAATTATGAAACATAAAATTGGGGAATACATTTCAATCATACAGCCTCTTACAAGGTTCGGTGACTAGTCCTGTAATATTAAAGTCGATTAACTACTAGTCACCTCCCATAGGTATGCACCGCTGAGCTCTTTGACATGTCCTGGAAACTTTGCACCAAGTCTTCCTTTGGGATGTCATTGAAAAGCCTCGTCACGTTTCGTTGAATGCCAGGAATATCGTCAAATCTCTTTCATTGCGAGTTTGAGTCCTGGTAATATGAAGTTGTCTGGAGGATTGATATTCGGCGAGTATGGTCGATGATTAAGTTGCATCAACCCCCCTCCCCCCCCAACCGCTTTTTCTCTCCTTTTTTTTTCTTCTTCTTCGGGAAGTGTTTCTTTGTGGGGTAATCTGATCGTGCAGTTTGAACCATAGGCAGATCCAAGGGGTGGGTTGGGGGGGGGGGCTGACGAAGGGTGTTCGCCCCTCCCCAGCAGCCCCTTATTTTTTTTAGAATGTGAATCCAGCGTGCTATCAAGGCACTGAGTCTTCAAAACTGTGAGACTTTTGTTTGATTGGGCGTGGGGTAAAGGGGTGTGTGTCCGGTACTAGTCTTTCTACTGAGCCCGAGTTTAGCTGACGATGAAAAATTTTCACCCCCCCCCCCCCCTCCGGCCGTCCTGGATCCGCCCTAGTTCGAACATCCACCATACTCTCCAGACGATTTCCTACTCCCTCGACTCAAACTCGCTTTGAAATGAACATAACGAGTCTTTTGATCACCGACGCAAAGGAAGACTTCGTGCAAAGTTTACAGGACATGTACCGCAGAGCTAAGCGATGCATAGCGACCAACGTAGATAAACTATGACCTACATTAATCCTAATGTCCTTCGAAATGTTATATAACTATTTACTTAACTTTATTGTAAGAAGTTGTCATATTTGTCAGAGGCGTGACGTATTTTTAATGTACGTCAGTCAGAAAATACGTAAACGAAACACGTAGAAGTTAATTCAAAAAGCGATGTATTTATTGTAGTTGTTATAGGCTACTAATAAAACTTCGGGTAATTTAGATTACGTAGTTTCAGAGCGACTTTTGTGTGCCAGAATTGCGTTTCATTTTCGATACTATAAAATAACACAGTCAATAAGGGAACTTTGTTCCAGTCAGGGTGTCTTTGTACCACTTAATATTTGGGTTTCAAATGGCTTATGTTCCACCTATTGGAATTTTTTTTTCTAAAGACAATTTTTAATACCTCTGTTATAAATACTTTCCCAGTTGGTGGAACATTAGCCATATGAAAGCCAAATATTAAGTGGTAAAAAGTTGCCCTGATTGACTGTAGTCTTAGAGTGGTAGTATATCCACGTTAGAGACAGTGTGGTTAAATTTTATTTTAGGTGACACTAGCTTCTCCTTGATGCGCAGATGGTAGCGAAAGGCAGCCAATCGGAAGTATCGTTTTGTTTTGTGAACAACACTGCGTTGTCCATGTAAATGATTTTAGCAAAAATTCGTGAAGATGAATCACTGCCTTTGACGAGTAATACAGTGATCTGCGATATTATATTTTTAGAGCAGAATGGTGATACATTCGTATGAAATAGTTCAATTTTTTCACGCATTTCAGAGTAAACGTCATTGCTCCAACTGTCACTGTCGCTATAGAAAACAGAGAAGTACGTCGACAACCATTCACTACGTCGGTGTTACAGGTTTTTTGGTAATTTCCAAGAATGCTTGCAATCGAAATATCTCGGCCTGAAATTATATATAATCGAACGTGCAACTCTAAATCGATTAGGCGGCTATTCACGCGCGTTTTGTTCGTAGTCATGGGAACGTATTTTATTGGTTTCTATGGACTTGAGTGACGGTGAAGTTTTCTTTGATTTATTATGATTCAAGAGATTTCGTAGTCAAAGCTACGCAAAGGAAAACGGTCACATCCATATCATCTGAAAATTTCAAAACATTTCTACGAAAATGTCACGTAGACATGTACTAGCACAGCTTCAGATTTCTTCAGTGACAGTTGTAACAATGACATTTACACTGCAATTCGTCAAAAACATTGAACTATTTCTTATTAATGTGTCACGGTTTTGCTGTAAAAATAGTAACGTCAACGCAGCTTTCATTTTCCACTCATCAAAATAATTAGTACATAAACATCCATATTTTCTCAGCTTGCGCATCAATCCCGCGTAATCGATTTACAGTTGCACGTCCGATATATATCGTTTCAGGCCGAGCTACTTCGATTGCAAGCATTCTTGGAAATTACCCAATTTTCAGTATTAAAAATACCGGTCGCGCCCCTGTAGCAACTGGTTCTCGATGTACTTTTTCCATTCAACATCCCGTAGCTATTTGTATTCATTGCGCTAATATCAAATTTCGTGCCGTTACTATGGAACTTAATTGCATATTTCGTTTTCTATAATGATAAATTATATATTTCATTAAAACAAACGTCTCGCGTCAACATCATTAAGACATTTAACGTATACGCCATTTTCCTTATAGTATGACCGATGCATTTTCATTGGCTCTCTCAACGACACTTCTGATTGGCTGTCTTTCTTTACCAACAGCTGCGCATCGAGTAGATATGAGTCAGCTGAACAAGGATTAAACCACGCTCTAAACATACAGTCGCGACCAGTGATGTCTATTCAAACTGGTTTATAACTCTGGTTTCTGAACATAGAACCGCAGCGTGCCTGCACATTCATATGTTTTTCACAAAATTTTCCATTGTCCGCCAGGGTTCAATTTGGCAAACGAATTTTCATAAGTTATTACGTGACAAAGAATTGCTTACTTACCTCACGATTTGAAGTTCATACCAATATGCGATGTAATAGACCGATATGGGAGCGGAATCAAAACTTATTTTCTTTGCGTTTTCCAGTAATACTTCATATCAACCATGTTGCAATTTGGCTATAATGATATATGAACATCTATGATTGGCACGCTCAGATAGCGAAGTTAAACATCCAGGTAGTATAAAGATCAATGGCCGCGACACTCCCACATATTTCTGTTGTACGCTGTAACAGCAGCTGGCAAGCTGAATTTATGAATACGAATAGCATCGTTAATATTGCTTTCAACACAATTTTAACATTAGGGAACATATATAGTGCCTTAGAAACAGGAAATAATTTCAGAATAGCTCCACATTTATCTTAGGTTTCTTAAGATCCATGACGAGGTACGAAACGGTACATTACAGGACGGTTTATTTACAATTATGTTGCAGCGTAAGGCTTTAAATGAATAATTTCATTTTCTCTTACAAATAAAAATGGCTAGGAAACAACAGAAGACCTGCTCTTCAGCAGAGACGTCGTCTTTCTACGCCGGAAGGTTTAGATTTCTTCATTACAATTCCAGTAAAATTGATGAAGCTGGAACGTAAGAAACGCTTATAGAATACAATAAATACTGTATTTCACTTATAAACTCAGCCACCACAGCTGCAGCTTAAGGAAAAAGTCACAGACAGTGGCAATGAAACGACAAAAGCAATCAGTTTCCCAACAAAGAACAACCCAATTCCACAATTGTTGTTACAGCTAACCACAAACGGCAAGAATCATCAAAACATTGGCTTTTTAAGTAATTACACTCAAAAGAATCTGCGCGCATAAGAAAGAAGAGTGAGATTCAAACATGCCTTGTTAGCAGATTAGTCACAACGATGTGTAAGAAGCAAATAAAACTACGGTTAATGTTATTGGAAGATATTTAACTTATCCGTAGTTGGAATGCACAGTCGATACGAAAGAACAGCCAAAAAAAGGGGGGGATTACGTAAATTTTCTATTTCCTCGAAAATGAAAATATTTTTGGAGTGATAAAAATAAGTATAACCCAGTGTATTTCAGTCACCTTTGAGCAGACAGTATAATATTCACGAAAGTCACCTTTAATTGAACTGCTAATTCCTTTCAGATATTCGCGTTCATCGACGTAGTTGATAGACGAGAGAGCGAGCTAGCAGATATCTGAATCATAATGATGGAAACCGCTTCAGCTGTATGGTATTCTTGTATTAACCAACTAGGGTTATCTGTATACAAAGAAGAGCAAATGCCAGTAAGAATCGCATTATGCTATTTTACAATTGGGCTATAGATAAGAAAACTGTAGGTGAAAATACTGAAATGTGTTGAATGTGTTAGAATTGTCTACGTGAAGTATGCCTACGTACCAAAGTATCACGAGCATTTTGAATGGCGATTGTGGGGTATTAGGAATGTTTCGCCTAAGAGAAAATGTGATTCGATGGAGTGCAGAACAGCTTTTTATTTCTTGTAGTTAGCTGTGTAAAAGCTGTTAGAGGGTGACTCGGAGAAACGTTTACAAGAATACGAGGATTCAAAGAGGGGGGGGGGGCGTATTACATGATATTTTAAATAGTAACCCTTGTCGGGAAATGTCACCCAGTCAGGCTTTGAGACATCTTCGATATTGCGAAGCAAATCTGTTTGTACTGCAAACTTTTTGCCTTCCATATTTTGTGACGAGACAGTATGGATGGTACAGTAAACATACAGCGAAATACTTAACTTAAAAGGTATGGGTACTTCATTTCTGATATTGTGAAACATGTATGTTCTGGTTACTTGCTCATCGCTGTCAACGTATGCATTTTAGATCGCTTGTTTACCAGAATTTTATTTCCTCTTATTCTGATCCGGCTACCACTTCCCAAAATACGGAAACCAAGAGTTGGTAGTAGATTTGACAGTATCGAAGACTAACATGTGCTGATAGAGCCATTGGATGACATTTCCCAGCTCTGTAGCTCAGTGATTTTTGGGGGAGGGGGTGGTAAAGTCTTTGTTCGCGGTCGCAGGGGGATGCAATAGCGGCATGTTCGATATAAAATTTCTTTCGTGGCGTTCAGCGAATGTGGCAGACGTTGCACACGGAAGTGATCGTTTCGTAAAAGTGGCTTAATTAACAAGTCATCCGCATGTGGAAAATGGCCTTAGATGTGACACGTTTCGGGTGGCCTTCAATGAGACATCAAAAGTGACAGATAAGACGTACCAATGCCACTTATGGTTTCAGATTATGGGCTGACCGGAAACGGGTAACATTGAAGCCATTTTTACACCTCATGATGAATTGTTAATTAAGCGTCTTAACTGCGTTTGTGCAGTATTGCTACGTATGACTTTGTGACATGTTCAAATATTGTTACGTCAGAAAAACAGATCACTAACATTTTTAGTCAATAAACATAATATCTTTCTACTGCTGGATCATAGTTTGTTGCTGGTAACGAGTTTTCAAAGCAAATATTAAGAAGTGATGCGCAAGCTATAATGGTTTTATACTTGCACATTACATGTCGCATCAAACTACAGTGTAATTTATTATTCCTGACAGCAAAACCACACATCAAATATTTTAATAAGGGCCGACATTTTGCTGGTCGGATAGAGATCTTAGAGTTGTTTTAATTGAAACACTTCTTAAAGATCAGCCTATACCACGTTAAAAACAAGACCGTCTGGTTACAGCAAAGCTTCTGGCCGTTTTCAAGTGAACAAAAACTTAAAAGCTACAGTGCACATGTACATGAAAAACGTCGATGAAATCCACGTGTTAGACCACGAAATTGAGCAGTTTTTTCATGTACATGTGCATTATAGGTTTTGAAGTTTTTGTTCACTTGAAAATGGCAACATGCTTTGCTGAAACTAAGTGTGAACTAAAACAAACTTGTTTTTTAACGTGATCTAGGCTGAATTTCTTTAAGTATTTCAATTAATACCTCAAATACTTGTAGTCAGTCTTGTTTTCCGTTTTTATTCGTTTCCGTTACTGCAACTTTCGCCAGGCGCAGATCTTACACATCTAAGAAAGAAAATTAAATACTTTGCCTTTTGAATCAGTGACTCAGTTTACTTTACTGGCCTGGGGGTAGCCAGGCATTTTATACTCGGAAAGGAGGTCGCGGATTCAAAAAGTAGACAATCTAATCCTCAGCTATTACCTACAAGTCCCCAAAGTTTTTTTGGTTTAAGCAGATAATTTTATAAAAAAATTATTGCATGAATTTTTACACCCAAAACAGTAACAAAGATTGGTAATTTTCTAGGAGTCGTGTACATAGAATTGAAACGGCAGTGCAATCGATATATATCGGAATTGTAGTCTCGCTCCGCTAGCAGTGTCTGGAAAATAAGATGGCGCAACAGTTGATTTGGTGTAGTTATACAGATTTTGACGTGATAATTTTATGAAATTTCTTGGCCAGTAAATATTGCAACCTGACCGTGAATCCGAAGAGTACATCAGATCCAGTCAATACAGGGTGTAACAGCTTGTGTTAATGTTAATTGACCGCATTCATCACTTAATAAACAACTGACATTAGTTGTCAATGAAAAGACTTTCAGCCAAAGCTATGTCATTAGAATAAACTATAGGTATTGAAGAAGCGAATGTTATCCTTGAAAATCGTGACATCTTCGTGAAAATCGTGTTAGCTTGTTCGATACCTATCGTTTCTAACGCCGTCAGATATAAATATCGATAGCACTGCCGTTTCTTTCAGGGTTCGTTCCAGCAGCTGCCAGACTGCTTGACGCGCATGCGCAACGCTGAAATTGTGTTCCAGCAGCGCCTTCTCTCGCTTCTGGCTACTTGGAGTGTGGCTGTTTGGTGTTCCAGCAGTTGCCGCAAGCAGCCAGACGCTACCCGGAAACATATTTTGGCGCGGTCAAGCTGGCAATGTGCGCATGCGCAGAACGTGTGTGTTTGTAGCGTGTTTTACTATTATTTCGAAGTCACTGCAATCCTACTAGAGATTTCTCGTTTACACTTCTTCGCTATTAGGAAGGAAAGTATTTAAATTATTCCTTTAAAGTCACCTTCGCCTGGAGCCAGAAACAGTGCAAAAAGCGATCCAGCAGTGGAAATATCAAACAAGGGTTTTTACGTCATAGTCGCTGCGCATGCGCAGTAACACGTGTTTCTTAGCGCTTGAAAATGGCCGTCTGGCAGCTGCTGGAAGGAACCTGCGATGTACACGGCTCGTATGAGATTATCTAAAGATTTAGTTCGAACACAGGAAGTACGAATTGTTCCACGTTCTCTCATTGAGGTGTGTGTGTGTGTGTGTGTGTGTGTGTGTGTGTGTGTGTTTTTCTGGATTCGATTAAAGACAGTTACCCCGCGTCCACACATTGGTACCAACGCTGGCCAATATTTTTGAGACAGCGTCCACACATTGGAGCCAACATTCAGTTGAATCCGTCGAGGGCCAACGTAAACATATCTGACGCACAAATCGCGGCCAGTGCGTTAACGCTCTTGAGTGTGAACAATTACATTTCGTAATTGTAAACCAAAATGTGAAACATACTAAAACATGATGGGGTGTTGTATCAGTTCCTACCGGACATTAATGAAAGTACGGCATCATTAATTTTTAAAATATGCTACAAATAAGATACACATTATTAAAACTTAGATCTGCTATTTTAAATAATTGAAATTAAAAAAAAAAAGAAAAAAGATGTTTTGGAGGGATGCTATTCTTTTGGTATTATACTTCGATTTCTTGCTAAAGGATGCAGTTTTTGAAGCCTACACTTCCCTTTTAAAATAACCATGTAATTGATATCACTGGTAGTGCTTGAATTTTGCAAAACAATACTTAAAACTTGACAGGAAATATTAAATACAGTACTGTTAATTTTAAAAATTAAATTCAGTAATGGAGTGTGTCGAAAGTCTAGAAAGTTTTTAATTTCACAGTTCGCGCCTAATTTTTGCTGTCGCATTTTTTTTTTTTTTTTTTTTTTTTTCTGATACAGTTCCAATATTTACAAAGACATTTCGAAACTTTAAAACGGCGACGAAGAAAGAAACAGTTAAGAGATGAGCAGACGACAAAGGCAGAATGAAACGTTGAGGCCAATGTGTGTACGACGTACCATATTGGCCCAACGTTGTTTGATGTTTGGTCAAAATAACGACAAGCAACGCTATTTCACCGATCCACACATTGGACCAACACTGTTGGCGCCAACGTTGGGTCCAATGTGTGGATCGGCCTGGAAAGTATAGTATAGTATTATTATGCTTATAATTTGCAGCACACCGAACGCCTAGGAGAGTTTGTAACGAATTTCTTATGTCTGTTTCAGTGTTCAACGCAAACATCCAGAGGTGTTCCGGATTCAGCATAAGACAGTGGACTCTCGGCTCGTTTTCAGTAGCCAGAAAAGTGCTCAAAGGACAGGACTACAAAGTGAACAGAACTTTTTTAGTAATTTGTACGGTTATACGACGGCGCTACTGCAGTGAACGTGCCTGAGGTTTTTTGCCATAAAATCGGAACTAGTGAAATATTTGAGCCGTCGCTTGCCGTCAGAGTCTGTGATCGTGTTTTTGTGAGCTCCGCCTGCCAAGTACGTGCCGTCCAGTATATTCCCGGCCGCAGCGGTCGCATCGGGCCGGCGCCCGCGCTCGCGGTGACGACGCTCGCGCGGCGCGGCTGCAGAGAGGGCCGCGCGCTCCGGAGCGTGCGGGCGGGCGACGCGGAGGCGGGCGGCGCGTCCGCATGCGCATGCGTGTGCGCGCGCGGCGAGCGCGTGCTGGCCCCCCGGTGCGGATGGTGCCTGATGGCGATGCTGGGCCGCGGGCGGCGGCGCGCGGCCGCGGCGGCTAGGCGCCTGGCGCGCGAGGCGGCCGCGTCGCCCGCCGCCGCCGCGGCTGCCGAGCGCGCGCTCGACCGCCTGTCGGACCGCCAGCTGGAGCTGCTGGCGGCGGCCGTGGCGGCGGGCGCGGGCGCGGGCGCGGCGGCCGGCTGCGTGCTGGTCGAGGCGGCCGACCTGGCCGCGCTCTGCTGCCGCGCCTGGCGCTGGGACGACCTGGAGCCGCACCAGCTGCGGCCCGCGCCGCACTGCGCCGCCGTCAGGGACCCCGTCTACCACTGCGCCAACCCCTTCCACTGGAGCAGGCTCTGCCCGCTCGGTGAGTACCGCAATCCCTCCACCTAGTTTTCTTTTCTAATCTTTAATATATATATATATTGACGACATTACAGCGTACAATGAATGAAATAAATCGCAATTTGCGATCACTTGTGGCCTCACTGTACTAGGTTTAGATTGAATACCAAAGTGCGGCGAATGAAAACTTGTTCCCGGCCGGGATTCGAACCCGGGATCTCCTGCATACCAGGCAGACATGTTGATCACTCCGCCACCGAGGACACAGTGACCAGCCCGACTGCAGAGGGCTCTTCCTGGCACGACTCCCGCCACATCCAAATCTCCATTCCCCACGCTGTCTCTTTCCTAATACCACAGTCTATTTGTTCTGTAATGCTCGCAGCCACGTTATATATAATTGTATACAAGCCGAGGCTGAGCTGCTGACAAGGACGCAGAGGATACCGTGCTCACGGGTGCGGTTCCTCTAGGGGAAAGCTTGTCCACTGTTGGTCGAGCTGATCTCTACGAGTTTACGATAGTAACTCGGGCGTCCGATCCTTGATTGTGAGTGCACACGTGCTCCCCAGATTATCCATTTGTAGTCTGGGGCAACGTCCCAGAGATAAATTGTTCCCAATCCCCCGGTTCCGACAAAGGTTTTCGGGAGGGTTTCCGTGGTTGTAAGGCGTATGCCGGAACTGGTGAGCCCCTCCCTCTTATCCCCAATTCGGATCCCCCCTTTGCCCCACTCTCAGCTTGTTTGGTAATTGGCTGAATAGAACCGCCACTCTTTATGGGCCGGAGTGCAGAATGAAAAGACAAAGATTTTTTCTTTTTCTTTTCTTTTTTTCCTGACAATTGTCTTGATACCTCACGCTCTGTTCTCCCTTATGCGGGAATACAGTATTGTGGCTGCGAGCGTTACAGAACAAATAGGCTGTGGTAATAGGAAAGAGAGACCGTGGCGAATGGAGATTTGACTGTCACGGGAGACGTGCAGGGAAGAGTCCTTCCTATGCAGTCGGGCTGGTCACTGTGTCCTCGGTGGCGGAGTGGACAATGCGTGTGTTTAGTAAGCAGGAGATCCCGGGTTCGAATCCCGGCCGGACATAAATTTTCATTTGCCGTACTTTGGTACTCAATCTACACATAGTACAGTGAAGCCGTAAGTGATCACAAAATTGCGATTTATTCCATTCTTTAACATCATATATCTAACCCTTTATATTGTTTGTCTGTATGTCCTATATGTTCATAAACCATTCATTCGATTGCAATGAAACTTTGGTGAACTGTTCACCGTACGCCCAGGAAAGTTCCTGACCCAAAAAAAAAAGAGCACGACATAGGTCAGGAGATATGACGTCATAAATGAGAGGCCACCGCGTAAGAATACCCAGATTTATGCAACAATTATTGCAAAATGGGAGTAATTAGGGACCTGCAACAAAGTTATCATGTGATTTCGGACGTTTATGAAGCGGCAGCGAGATTGTGTATTAGCAAGCTCACCTGAGGATGGCGGGCAGTTGCGCCGCTGAAATATTGTTTCAAGTTGACTTTAGTATCCGGCTGCAAACCCGAGAAGATAACAAACAGAACAAATACAGATAAACTTAATTTATACCCCGAAGGTGAGGAGCGGGGCAGGTGTAACTGGTTAATATTAATCTTTAAAAATGCACAGAAGGGATTTTTAACCGAACTGTTACTTTCAGCACAACTGAAAACCGAAAAAAATCCTTAAACAGTGCCACTTGTTACATTGTAAAAGTCTTAATTTACACATTATACGGAGCGATCGTATTATGTTAATATAAAGAGAAATGCCTTTGAAATACCTTGTGGCCATATGTGAACCCTCATCCTCTTGTCGTAAACCACACACCGTTCTCACAATTTACGACTAACAACATGATTTGATGTTTATCTTAGGATATGCTGAAGGTTTCCTTAACTGATATGTCATTAGTTGGCTAGAACAAATTGTTTAAAATATGACATGTTTAGTGATTAAAAAAAATAGAACTCTGAGGCATGGGTTCCTTCTAGGAGGCTTTGCGCATGTGGGAACTAGTTACTGTGTTGCGTTCGGGTCAGCTCGCGCGTTTCCGTCAACGAGCGAGTAGCCTAAGAGCTGGTGCAATCACCATCGCAAACGCGCTTGGTATTAGAGACTTTTATTCTCTGGGTTTTCTTTACTAGGTCCGAAGTGACACACGAAGAATTTTATATCATACTTTTTAGGCTATAGTTATTTACATCAACAAAATATTTATAGACAGTAACTGGAAAATCAACACAGTTTTTAATGTTGTATTCTGCATTTGATGTGACTGCTTGACATTTGCAGTTCATTTATTGTCTTCCAGTTTGTCATCTGCAATTAACAAAGAATTTTAATGTTTTGTTAGAAGTAACCTAAATTGAAGCTTAATAATAGGTTGTTTTATCTATCTTTTCATTTATTTTTCGTTTCTAATCTTTGATTTCTTTAGGTTATAGTCAATTCTTTATTCGTTTTCTTTTTAGAATACTCGTTTTTGGAAAATATATCTACGAATATGTTTATTGTGGAATACGCTTTGTGAACTATTATGGGGGTGGTGTCTGTGTGTAAGGAAATGAGTACACACTTTCTGTAACTCCCGTGAATTCACCGTTATGTTTGTTTGTAAATCTATCGGACCAAACTGCGTGGTCATCAATCCGTAGCTTACAAACTACTTAAACCTAGGTAAACTAAGCTAAGGACAAACACACACACCCGTGGCCCAGCGAGGACTCGAACCTCCACGGCGAGCAACGCGCGCTCCGCAGCGTGCGTTCTGTTTGTTAGTAGCATTGTGATGCACTGTTTACGTGATTTTCACTTGATCGGCTATCTTGTTTAGTGTGTGTCGGGCAGGAGTTAACAATATTATCTAATGTCACTTGGCAGTAAAGACTAAACGCGTAAAAAAAAAAAAAAAAAAAAAGGAAGCAGCAGACGCTGAGTCGTCATAGGTGTACGTAAAACAAGAAGAGAGCACTCGGCAAGCTCTAAGGTTTCTGTCCTTCAACCAGAGAAATAAATCAAGCGACCAAGTCCTGAGGTAGTACGCCTCTCACTTCACTTCTCCGTAAGCGGGTGACGGAATGTTCCACGCATTACCTCATCACAATAGTGCGTCCGCACCTCATTTTAGCGTCATCTCCCACCACCCCCATTCCTTTCCGCTGTCGTCGCTTTCCACCGCCCCTGGCTCACACCCACAGAAGTGGGGAAGGGGGACCTTGTCTCGTAAGTCTGATGCGCGATTCTCGCCGTCTCCTCTTCGCACCTTTCTTCGTCGCCGCGCCGGCGGCAGTAGCCTTCACTTGTTTGCGGGCGCCAGGCGCGTCATCTCCCCGCTCCCCCCTTTCTCCTCTCTCATCGCTCGTTTTTCTTATTTTCTTTTTTTCCCTCCGCGCCAGGCGCCATGGCGCGTTCCCGGCCGTCTCGTCGTGTGATCGCAGCTGCCGGGGCAGGGGGGGGGGGGGGGGGGAAGTGGAGTCGGGGTAACGAGTGGCGAGGAGACCGCCGTGAATTTGTGTCGGCCCGGAAATTACAGAGGGGCCCGCGATCGCCGAACAAAGGGGGCCCGCTGATAACAGGCCGGCGGCGGCAAAAAGCGGCCCAAATTATCCGCCGTCCTCCGCTCTGCTCTGCCCTCCTCTCCTCACGAGCGCCAGCGCCGGCGCCGGCCCTTTATTCCCGGCTAATCGCCGCAGGTAAGGTAAATAAAGATGGCGGCGCGGGGGGCGCTCCTCTCATTACGGGCAGGAAGCGCCGCGGTTTTGTCGAGTCCGTGCGCAGCCTCTTAATAACGGCGGACATCTTTAACCTCTGCTGACGGCGCTGTATCCTGTCTCGTGGGACTTGTAAACCACCTTACCCGCTTTGCTAAATATAGGGTGACCATACGTCGCGACGAATCGGGATTGCCCCTGTAATATGCCTCGAACATTTGTCCCAACATTTTTACTTCACTTTATTTTTTTCATATTATTTACTTTCAATTTTTCGAACGCTAACTTTTGACACTTACAAAGGCTAAAAATATTTTCTGAATAGCGTGTTTATCTTATCATAATATATGTATATACAGGGTGTTACAAAAAGGTACGGCTGAACTATCAGGAAACATTCCTCCCACACGAAGAAAGAAAATATGTTATGTGGACATGTGTCCGGAAACGTTTAATTTCTATGTTACAGCTCATTTTATTACTTCTTTTTAAATCACATTTATCCTGGAATGGAAACACACAGCAACAGAACGTACCAGCGGGACTTCACTTTGTTACAGGAAATGTTCAAAATGTCCTCCGTTAGCGAGGATACATGCATCCACCCTCCGTCGCAAGGAATCCCTGATGCGCTGATGCAGCCCTGGAGAATGGCGTATTGTATCACAGCCGCCCACAATGCGAGCACGAAAAGTCTCTGCACTTGTTACCGGGGTTGCGTATACAAGAGCTTTCAAATGCCCCCATAAATGAAAGTCAAGAGGGTTGAGGTCAGGAGAGCGTGGAGGCCATGGAATTGGTCCGCCTCTACCAATCCATCAGTCACCGAATCTGTTGTTGAGAAGCGTACGAACACGTCGACTGAAATGTGCAGGAGCTCCATCGTGCATGAACAACGTGTGTCGCACTTGTAAAGGCACATGTTCTAACAGCACAAGTAGAGTATCCCGTATGAAATCATGATAACGTGCTCCAGTCCGCGTAGGTGGAAGAATATGAGAAATACTAAAATGAGCTCCAACATGGAAATGAAGCGTTTCCGGACACATGTCCACATAACATATTTTGTGTGTGAGGAATGTTTTCTGAAAGTTTGGCCGTACCTTTTCGTAACACCCTGTATATAAATTAAGGTGTTCGTGCCTATATTTCACTCTCCAACCAAAACTACACATCGCAATCGCAAACGAATAGTGTTTGTATGTAGTGGTAGGAATGTCTCCCATTGTGCACCACGGTGTGCAGAGGGTTGGTAACGATAAGGGGGTGGAAGATATGGTAGTTGAAAGTTACCAACTTACATAAAATTCTACGTGTCGGTGTCAATATTTTGTTCTTCAGCAAAAACTATACAGTGGAGAGGAACGATCTGTGTTGTACAGTCTCCCGTTGTACACTTTAGCAGTTCCTTGTCGATAGCTATAACAGGGTGAGGATATAGTAGTTGAAAGTCGTCAGTTTATAGAAAATTGGGACTGAATACCAGCGATGACTTTTGACACTATATAGTAGCAAAGAGAAACGTGATGAACATTCTTGTTGTTTTCCTGCAACGAGCATACGAATAAAGAAAAATAACTGCATATTGCAGTTTGAAAGGTAAAACTACAAAGAAAGATGCCAAAGCGAAAGAAAGAAATTTCGACGAAAAGTGAATCTACAGACAATAGAAACTTATAACGCCCTTGCTCTTGCCTCCTAGCGCCCGATCCATGCATAGATTAAGTGCTGCAACCAAAACCAACCACGCTTCGCTCAGTCTGGTCAAAAATTAATAGGACAGTAAACAAAAGAATTGTGTACATTGGCTCACCGAAAAAAGTTTCCAATAAAATCAGTATCCGGCTTTCCGTTGCAGTGGCCATGTGGAATCAAAAGTTAAAACATAGTGGAGTGACCAATTTTGTTAACTTGTTTGTAGAGTTGTAGCACCTAACAGCAGTGGTCATCTGTCCCTAAAAACACACACACACACACACACACACACACACACACACACACACAAATTCATTTGTAGCTGGAATGAAACTTATACTCCGCTGGACAGTGAAAGTTTCATTCTGGAAACATCTCTTAGGCTGTGGCATACCTGCCAAGTTCTCCGGTTTTCCCGGAAGATTTCCGGATTTTGGGTAGTCTTCCGTATTTCCGGATGAACATAGTTTTTTCCGGATTTTTATCTCCCGTGATTGTTCACGGCCTCTGCATTTATATCGCATTTCTGTCTTCACTTTCGATAATAGCTGCTTTTCTGAGATGTGAATGTCTGAAATTCGACTGATAATAGTATCGATAATCTCTTTCAGCAGAATATCATTGCGCTTTTTCACTAATTCTATTTGAAACAACGCCGGCGGAAGTCGATCGAAAGTTCTACCGATACAGCAAAACCCTACTTACTCTTTGTGCTTCGGCTGCGTGTTAGCGGGAAAGCTTTGTTTATGCTTGCTTTTATGTGGTGTTTGCTGTGGTTCTAGTTTTCTTCCAATTGTGTGAATATTTGTGCGATTTAGTGTTTTCGTGACGAGTTCAACAAAGAAACAATATCATTAGTCTTTAAGTGATGCATATTATTCGATCACTGAAAGGTGAATCATTCGCATTCTATTCCATGTGTTCGTGTGATATAAACATCGCTTACGGAAAAAGAAGTGAATGAATAAATCATATTAAATCCGTTAAACACGTCTTCGATATTAATATGAAGGTTAGTAAGGACTTGAGTCATTTTTACCACTTCTCAAGCTGACCTTGATGTAATAAGAGCAAAATATGTGTTCACTTGGTTTTTGATTGAACATAATACTCCGTTAGCTGCTGACGACCACGCTGGTGCTACGTTTGAAGACCTTGCGACACATACGCGCTTAAAATTCTTGAGATCTGGAATCTTGTGGATTTCTATTTTTGGAAGTTGGCAGGTATGCTGTGGCTAAGCCATGTCTCCACCATGTCCTTTCTTCCAGGAGTGGTAGTGCTGCAAGTTTCGCAGGAGAGCTTCTGTGAAGTTTGCGAAGTAGGAGGCGAGGTAGTGGCGGAAGTAAAGTTGTGAGGCGGCATCGTGAGTCGTGTCGGGATAGCACAGTCGGTAGAGCGCTTGCCCGCGAAAGGCAAAGGCCCCAGGTTCGAGTCCCGGTTCCGGCACACAATTTTAATGTGCCAGGAAGTTTAATTTGTAGATGCTTCTATACTTGGTGTTACATTTACTAGTAGCTCGTCCTAGAAATTATAAATTTCGGAGTGGTACTGAATCATTTCGACAGTGAGCTGCATTGAGTTACTCCTGTGACTTTGTTTATTATGGTATTCCGCCTTTTCCATGTAAAAGTAGTCAATCACATACTACTGTTGCATTATGAGTTACTTTCTGGAAAGATGAGTCATAATAGTGAGATTTACTGCATCGGGTACATCATGGAAGCAGTATGTAGCTGACCAGCTATGAACGGTTTGTCGCTAGTAGTGCATAATAATTTTAAGGAATTTTTTCAATATTTTGCTCAGTATATACGCACTATACATTAATCGTGGTAGTTCTTACAGCTTTAAATAGAAAAGTCATGCATTAAATGGTTAACAAGAAGCCTGCACTGTCACTGTAAGTCCCGGCGAATAATATTTGAGTGCGGAAGCGGTGTATAAGGCAGTCAGTCAGAGGAGAGGCGGAGACGAGCGTTGGGGCGCGCTGGGTGATAGATGCGGGGGCGGCGGGCGCGGCGGCTATCGGCGCGCCACAAAAACCAGCGGCATTCCATTGACTCCGCGACACGGCAAGTCTATTAGGCCGCCATTCACGGCGAGAGGTGCGCGCCCGCTATCGCGAGGACCGTCGCACACTTTCAGCTTTACTTTGCCGCTAATGATCTAAACGCACTTCTCCCATGGCGGTGGCAGCTCGAGTGCGGCCTGTTCCTGCGATAGTGTACAGCCGTCTGCACCGAGCCGAGTTCACTTCCGCACCTGCCGCCAAGTGTTGGAATTCCTCAATGGGACCAAACGCTCGCAGCAGAGTGCGTCCGTGCTGCGCGGTGGATGCTGGAGCACTTCTCACCAGCAGAAGCAGCGAACCGGGGGCGAGAATTACCACAATGGAGCTTGAAAACGACAGCATTAACCTTCGCAATGCCAAGCCATTTTCAGTAACGTGTATTAGCAAGGGGGAATGGGAGGTACTTTGTGCCCACCATAAAATTTAAGTAATACATAATAATCATCAATTGTTCTTGAATTACATTAATAACATACTTTTGAAAGATCTATTAATGCATAATCAGGATCCAGAACCTGAATATTTCATGTAAAACTGTTTTCAATAAGGCGTTTCATGAAACTTCCTAGCAGATCAAAATTGTGTGCCGGAACCGGGACTCGAACCTGGGACCTTTGCCTTTCGCGGGCAAGCGCACTACCGACTGTGCTATCCCGACACGACTCACGATGCCGCCTGACAACTTTACTTCCGCTAGTACCTCGCCTCCTACTTTCCAAACTTCATAGCTCTCCTGCGAGCCATGCAAGACTAGCACTTCTGGAAGAAAGGATATGGTGGAGACATGGCTTAGCCACAGCCTAAGGGATGTTTCCAGAATGAAATTTTCACTCTGCAGCGGAGTGTGCGCTGATATGAAACTTCCTGGTAGATTAAAATTGTGTGCCGGAACTGGGACTCGAATCTGGGATAGCTCAGTTGGTAGAGCGCTTGCCCGCGCAAGTCAAAGGTCCCAGGTTCGAGTCCCCGTTCCGGCACACAATTTTAATCTGCCAGGAAGTTTCATATCAGCACACACCGCTGCAGAGTGAAAATTTCATTCTGAATGCATTTCATATCTTTCACCTAATTCGGTCTGTAGATACTCTCACTGTCCACATTCTCGCGCACAACTCATTCCTCTTCAGGTTCACTCACTACATTCAGTTTCACCAAATTCTACTTCAGAATCTGCAGAGTCTTCCAAAATCTGTATTTCCCTGTCAGTACATCTACATGGCGTACTCTGCAAAACACATTTAAGTGCCTGGCAGAGGGTTCTTCGAACCACCGTTACACTATTTATCTCTCATTCCATTCTCGAATAGCGCGCGGGAAGAATGAACACGTGAATCTCTCCGTTCGGGCTCTGATTTCTCGTATTTTATTCTGATGATCATTTCTACCTATGTAAGTGGAGTCAACAATACATTTTCGCATTCGGAGGATAATGTTGTGACTGTCATTACACTTTCAATCACAGTTGTATCTAACACTGGACTATGTGCCACTGACCAGGAAACAATAAAGATCCAAAGGTATAACATTATTGAGACCATTCTTGCTGTCAACCCTGAGAAATATGTCCGTGAGTTCTAAGGTCACGTAACGCTATTATCTGTGGAATAAGAGGACCGTTGTTGAAAGTCGCATCTACTACCAAGGGAGGAATATTTCGTAACCACCTCCCTTAAATTTAAATTTTGCGATTAAGCTTAAACGTAAACTGTAAAACAATCATACAATCTGGAAGAAGACTTCATTAAAGACAATAAATATTTTTTACAAAATTTTCAAAGGTGCCTGAGTAGATCCCCCCCCCCCCCCCAACCCAAATCGCTATTGCAAGCGCTCATGTTTCGGCGTTTTGTTCGCGAATGGCATGACGCAAGTTAATCAACGTGTTAATGCAGGCTGCAGAATCACAATAGGCACGTGGCCACCAGTAAAACACCTTCCATATCCCAGGACACCGTCTCAAATGCGTTCCTGGCAGACTGGGCCACGGTGATTTTTATTGCGGAACCAGCATGCTTTCACTCCACAGTAGAACCAGCGAGTCGCCGCAGGGCCGACACTAGACTAGCGTCTGGTAGGGCGCTGCTTCAAATCCACCTCTGGTCATCGAGATTTAACTTTCTCGCTATTTCCCTAGATCAAACTTATGACAAGGTTCGGTCGATTTCCTTCCCCCGCGTTTCTCAAATAGTCTGAGCTCCGTCTCAGTGACCAAGGTTTCGAAAAGACGTTAACACACTAAACTTCCTTCTTCCGCAGTAGGCCAGATGTCACGCACAGTGCCAGGATGCCTCGCTGGCAGGAGATTCTGGCACGTCCACCGTACTCACCCGAAATGAGTGCCTGTTGTTACTATCTTTCAGAGTGAGAGAACTAATGCCAGGAATTTGGTACAATACCAGAGATATATACGGGACATCGACACAGAATCGCAGTTGATATACGACGCCTTCCGGACATTGGGCAGAAGGTTATAAATGAGTGACAAATATATCTGAGAGGTGTAAGTACAGCTGTCAAGAAAGTAATGTTAGAGGAAACATCAAGCCCTTATATTGCCGACGTTCGCTCCTAGAGAGTCGTCAGTAACATTTTTCTCTGCTATTTCCGCAGATGATTCCAGCCTCGTTTTTGTACACTATGGTGTAGTCAGGCCAGACTAATACTGCTCGTTGCATGTTTCGTCCACGCACAGTTTCGACGGAAAGCGTCCGATTTCTTTACCTTTAGAAATAAAATTACTTTCAAAGCGCACTTTTAGCTCCTCATTTGATACTCTGGTGCGAAATTAGTTTAGTGCGGTCGATATGTATAAACAGAAAAAAAACTGAAGAAAATGGAGTACTCACTCCAGCAGTCGTTAGCCTGTGCTCATTGCTACCGATATGCAGTAAAACGCCGCGGTGGAATATCCGAGCGGTCTAAGGCGCCTCGCTGCGGAGCGCGCGGTTGTTCGCCGTTGGAGGTTGGAGTCCTCCCTGGGGCGTGTGTGTGTGTGTGTGTGTGTGTGTGTGTGTGTGTGTGTGTGTGTGTGTGTTTTGTCCTTAGGTTAGTTTACCTTAGTTTAAGTAGTTTGTAAGCTACGGACTGATGACCACATTGTTTGGTCCGATAAATTTACAAACATTGAACATTTGATTGCAGTAAAAGCTGCTTACTTGCTGCTGGAGAACTGCTTGTTCATATCGCTTTGTATATATGTCCGAAAGAACAGACAGCACTATATATAGACGGGATAACGTGGCCAGCATAAGAGGACATAACCACAGCCCCCCCCCCCCCTCTTCGCCTTCAGGAATTGGAGGCGGGCGGGAGGCGTGCTTGGGTACCCAAGTTGTTAAGGATACCGTTGAACCAAAGCGGAAATCCCGCGTTCGAACCCCGATCACGTAACAATTTTCACTCGTCGCCGTTGAATTATTGGAGCCGAAGATAATTCTTTTCAGCCTCTACCCCATAGAAAATGCTGGTTACCTTTCCGGTTTTTTGCCTCTTGTTAATACGCGTCCATGATTCGAACATCACACGAAACGAATTTGACGACTGTTGGCAGGGGTCACCTTGTGTAACTACTGCTGTTGAGAATCTATGCTGGTAAGTGATGTTTGGCCAAATAATAATAGGCTGAAGAAAAGATTGTGCTGCGTAATGTCATTTATAAAAGCTGTGGAACACAGTCGATAAAAAATGTTATTTGCTTGTAAACATTGTCTGAAGTGTATAACAATGTGACTTGGCACTTTCATGCATGGCTGAACTCTCCTAGTACAGGCAAAAAGCGCTCTGCTCTGCTAGAGACATAACGGAGAACTTTCAGTTCACTTCCATACACCGCTGTTTGTTTTAAAAAGCGTGGGAGGGTGAATAGAAACGCGTTTATAACGTTCGGAAATTACGAGACAATACTAGCAGTCCAGTTATCAGCCTTGTTATTGTGGTCTTCAGTGTTCGCTTGCTGCAACTAGACACACTAATCTGTCCAGTCTTTCAAATATATCGATAATACATATTTGCCATAACGAATGTGAAGATACGATAAGTAACAGCTGGTGCGGATGCCTACAGGTACTAGTTGAAGTTTTACATAGGCGCCCATGTCCGGAAATGTAATCTCACTATGTAAAAATAGCATGTAGAGCGAATTCACCGGTAGCAAATGTAGCTCATCTCGCTTCTGAACTGCTTCCATGCCTGCCTTTAATCCGACCTCGTGGGAATTACAGGCACTCGAGCAATACTCGAGAATAGGTTCACTGGTTTCTTACATCCGGAGTCCTTTACAACATTATTGCGAAGTTTTCTCAATAAACTGAAGTCGACCATCTTGCTATCCCACAATAATTGCTACACACTCGTGACATGTTAAATCGCTTTCCAACATTTGGAGGTGCCTGCCTTTCATGTCGCCAACTAGAAATTCTCTTCCTCCTTGCATCGTCGCACCTTCACTACAGTCTGAGCGAGAAGCAGTCGCAGATTGCTACACAAAATTTCTGACAGATTATTTATACAGATCGAAAAAAATAGTGACACTCCTGTGCGCACACTTCTGTGGTGAACACTCGCTGACGAGGCCAACGTACTAGTTTCTATTACATAAGTAGTTCACTTAGTCACTCAGTTATATTCCACATTCTCGTACCTTCATTAGCAGTATGCAGTGGGGTACCGTGCCAAACGCGTTTTGGTAATCTGAGAACATGTAGTTTGGCTGTTCCCCTTCATCAAATTCAAATGTTTGTAAATCTATCGGACCAAAATGCGTGGTCAGCAGTCCGTAGCTTACAAACTACTTAAACTAAGGTAAGCTAACCTAAGGACAAGACACACACCCATGCCCCAGGGAGAACTCGAACCTCCGACGGCGGGCAACTCCCCTTCATCCACGGTTTGCAGATTTCATGTTGCAAAAGGAAAAATTGAGTTTTGCACGGGCGTTGTTTTCTAAATCCCTGCTGACGAGCTGACAGAAGCATTTCCATCTGAAGGGTCGGTGTGGAAATACACTCGTTAGTGAGTAGTGAGAGCAGCAAACCACAGTAGTGACGGGCCGGTTGTTTGAGCGTGTGTGATCTGACTTTGGAAGTGTTGTTGTATAGGGACGTACAGCTGTGTTGTTACACACCTCTGTGCTGACGGGTCCTGTGGTCGTGTAACATTGGATTTCGTGGTCGGTGCGGAATGATGGCAGTGGAATTCGGTTGCACGCGTTAAATCAGTCCCGGATGTCTCTTGAATGAAATACCAGCCGTCCAACCATCCTTAAAGACCGTGACCGGCGACATCTGAGACAACAGGACATGCTTGACACGTCTGGCACAGGACAATCCGTAGGGACATGGGTTCAGTGTCGTAAATGAAACCGCGCCACTAGTAGCACAGTGTCATCGGGCTCAACGGTTTGTTTCGTTTTAGACTTTTCAATCTTTTATTTATTTCATATTTTTGGAAACATTTTTGTTTCACTTTCGGGATAAAGAGCACTCTATTTGAATGTATATATAAAAAACAGTCTAGAGAGCAATGATTATTTGTTAATGCTTTACGTCGCTTTTAAAGTGCTATGGTTATGTAGTGACGATCTACATATAACTAATGTAACTCAAACTAGCTTCACCTAAGGACGAACACAACGCCGGCCGCGGTGGTCGAGGGGACTGAGGCGATCCAGTCAAGGTCTGCACGGCCGCTACGGTCGGGGGTTCGAATCCCCCGTCGGGCATGGATATTTGTGCCGTCCTTAGTCTTAGCTAGTTCGTAAGTAGTTTGTAAGCTTAGGGACTGATGACCCGTAGTTAAGTCCCATAAGTTCTACAAACATTTGAATTTGAACGAACACAACATCCGTGCCTAGAGTGGGATTCGAACCCCGACCTCGTGCATCGTACCATGATAGTGGCCGGCAATGATAATTTGTATCAACTAGTTTTGCTCCTTTTTTGGACCACTACAGGATTGCAACGCCACTGATGTCGTGGAGTTGGGCAGGTGTAGTTGCAATCCTAAAGATAGTCCAAAAAAGGACCGAAACTAGTTGATGCAAATAAAAAAATCATTGAACTCTAGACTGTTTTTATGTATAAATTTTATTTATTTTAAATTTCTTTAATATTCATCATTACAATCCATCACCAATTCTTAAATTGGTCCCAATGTGATACAAAGGTTTGAGTGACTTAGTAAGCTACGAAGAACCCACTGGCCCGATTGCATTAGGGACCTGTGCCACGAACCGAGCGAGGTGACGCAGGGATTATCATCTACGGGAGTCACATTCGGGAGGACGGTGTTTCGAATCCGCCTACAGCCATCTAGATATTGATTTTCCGTGATTTCCCTGCATCGCATCAAAAACTCCAGGATGGTTCTTCTGAAAGGGCACACCCGATTTCCTTCCGAGCATTACCCAAAAAATCCGATCGCGAGCTCCGTATTAACGATCACGTTATCCCTTCCCTATCGTATGCCACTGTACTAGAGCGGTCGGTGGGCGAGTCTGGCACCGCGGCCGCCGTGCGGTGGAGAGCGGGCGGCCGCTAGACAAGAATGCAGGAAGTGGGCCGAGTGAAAGTGTGGACGCGCCGCGCCGCGTCCCGTGACTCATCCGCCGCGCCACGCCTGGGCCTCACCGCCGCTCTGTTTACACCGGGGTGGCTCGCTCAGGGGTCTCCTGCAGCCTATTGTTCAGCGTGGCCGCTTGACAACCCTTCCAGATACTGGCGTACTCGGCCTTTATACGCCGTGAATAACCGGCAGTTCTCACACAAATGACGAGGTTTTTCTAAAGTATAAACGTTATTTCTTTGTGCCACGGTGTGGCTATACAATGTTTCAGCGATGATGGAGAAGGTTGAAGTATGTAATTTGTCGTTTGATGTCTGTCCCAAGTCAGGAAATGAGTCGAAAGTCGTGAATGAAAAAGGATCTGATAGCCAGTGTTGTTGCTAAGCTTTTACGGTTATTCGTCAGCCGATGTTGTTTCAATATGATTGAGCACCTCACTTCCCTAAAAACTGGTTAGGTAGAGGTGGTGCCATATGCGATTTGAAGCTTTCTCGGCGAATCTCGAAGGTGAAATCAGACTAGTCGAGGCGTCGTACTAGGGTAACGTTTCTACAGCTTTCTCGTGTGTCATTCTTGCTTGAAGATAATAAGAAACCTATTGAGTGAAAGGTTTATATACCGGGCAATCAAAAAGTCATTATAAATTTGAAAACTTAATAAATCACGGAGTAATGTAGATAGAGAGGTAAATATTGACACACATGTTGGAATGACATGGGGCTTTATTAGAACCGAAATGCAGGATGGCGCTCCACCCCATATTGCTAGGCGCGTGAAAGGTCTCCTGCGCGCGTCGCTTGGTGATGATCGTGTGCTCAGCCGCCACTTCCGTCATGCTTGGCCTCCCAGGTCCCCAGACCTCAGTCCGTGCGATTGTTGGCATTGGGGTTACCTGAAGTCGCAAGTGTATCGTGATCGACCGACATCTCTAGGGACGCTGAAAGACAACATCCGACGCAATGGCTCACCATAACTCCGGACATGCTTTACAGTGCTGTTCACAACATTTATTCCTCGACTAAAGCTATTGTTGAGGAATGGTGGTGAACATATTGAGCATTTCCTGTAAAGAACCTCATCTTTGCTTTGTCTTAATTTGTTATACTAATTATTGCTTTTCTGATCAGATGAAGCGCAATCTGTCGGACATTTTTTGAACTTACTATTAAAGAAACGCGCCGCTGCATCTGTGTAGATAATTTAAAGCAATACAGATTTTACTAGTTACATCCTCAGCTGCTGCGCGGAATAGCCGCGTGGACTAAGGTGTCATGATACAACAAACTGGGTGATGGTTCGTGCGTGCGTGTCGTTACTGTACGTTAGTTTAGGTAGTTGTAAGTCTAGGAACTGATGACCATAGCAGTTTGGTCCAATATATTTACAACATTTACATCCTCATGTGGATACCTAAAACGTTTACATTCCGTTTTACGCAAGACACGTTTCTTGTAGATTATCACACATATATGTTGGAGCACTTGTCTGTTATCTTCTGTGGGTGAAGACATCTCTGAAAATTGTCGGGCGTGGTGGTCTTCGGGTGAAGAACTAGACTGTAAACCGAGGGATGACGGGTTCGAAACCCAGTTAGACCCCTGATTTTTTCAGTCTTTGTTTTAATCCATCCGTCACCTCTGAATGACGTGAGGAGTCGCCAGAAACGACACGTGGTTCGGATTCCACGTTAAGCTGTAGGTCCCCTTTCCTTTCACCGGTTGAATAACTGAGGTAGGCTAGGGATACGCGAGTCGCCGAATTGGCGTCCAATTGAAAGACTTGCACTAGACCAATGAGCCACACGAAATTATTATTATTATTATTATTCTGAATATTATTGTTGTATGTTAGCTTTTCGCCCTCATTCAATAGAAGTCTAAATTATTTACATTAGTTAATTGAGTTGCAAGTATACAAACATCTCTCCCTCGTTAGTTTTCTTAAAATGAGTTTCGTCGAATATTAATCTGATCATTTATATCCAGAATGAAACTTTCACTCTGCAGCGGAGTGTGTGCTGATATGAAATTTCCTGGCAGATTAAAATTGTGTGCCGAAACCGGGACTCGAACCTGGGACCTATGCCTTTATATGTCTAAAGAATTTAACTTCTGCAGCGTAGGTTTCCGGAAATTAAGTCGATTTATAGACTTTGTTTTATACACCGTATATGAAGGGGTAGCCGTATATTGCAATCTCCAGTCCAGAAAAACACAAATTCAATCGTTTTGTTGTTTGTGGATAAATTACAATGCATCACATATTTTTGGAAAAATTTTTAACTCTATGGGAAGCAGCACTATGTCATTGACTTTAGACTTACTTAATCATCTAGTTTCGATCCTTTTTCTTCTTTTGCCATCTTCAGAACTGTCTCTATTGATGCCGTGGAGCTGGGCAGGTGCTCGGGAGCCTTCCAGTGCGTCACTGCTCAAAGGCTCCCAGGCACCTGCACTGCTCCACGGCATCAATGGAGTTACAGTCCTGAAGATGATAAAAAAAGACCGAAACTAGTTGGTTAAATAAAAATCATTGACTTTAGACTTTTTTATGTTATGGTGAACATTTAATGCAAAGAATAAAACTTCTAGTATTCACCGGCTACTCTGTTAAAGAAGCAAATAATTTAGGCCAGAAGTGTACACCAAAAGCTGAACATACAACAATTTTCAGAAATTAAAAAAATGTCAGGTCGTTCCTATTTTTATTCGCGGTAACCACAGAAGACATACAAATGACGACACGTCAGCTAAATAGCTAATAGCGCCTGGACTGGCCACTGCGGCTGTTGGAACCTCAGGCGTTTGGGAGGTTCCAAGGTTGGGGCGTGTGTCAAGGGCGCCTTTTCGGCGACGGAGCGTTGCGAAACTGTCGCGACAGATAAGGGCGCGTCGGCGCCGCTGCCTGCGTCACGGCGGCCTGCGGGCGCCAGCTGCAGGGAGGCGGGGACACGGTGGCCAGTGACCGGGGGACGAGTGCAGTGAGCAGGTGCACAGGAGACCTGCCTCACTGTAGACCACAACGGATGTATTAGTTGTAACCGTTTTGTTAGACACCGATATGACAGTTTTCCGTAGCAGTGGCTCTGAATTTTGTTTTTAAATAATTAAAAAATACTGGTAATGTTTGTTCCTAAAATTTCAGATGCTACTGCGTTATCACAGAAAATACCAAAGTTTTCCTCGATTTCAGTCTTGGTGATGTTGATATCCGAACAGGGCATGTCTTGGGTCTGTCTCTTGCCTCTTTCTTTCCAACTGTCGTTCTCCATCAGATATCTGGAGATGATGCGCCCAATAGGTGCTAGATTTATCAGCTAACGATAGTGGACGAACACTAAGACGACTAGAAGCGGAAGTGTCACATCTGTGACAACAGTAATGTTTGCAAAAGCTCCATGTCGCGATAAGAATAGGCTTCTGAAGGTACAAATGCTATGCGAAAGCATGCTAGTGGTAATGGGCGGACCACCGCACTGCAAGACCCAAAGTAACAGACATCTCATCGCTGCAGATATTCCAACTCAGGACGAACCAGGCTGTTTTTTTATGCTCAGAAGACTGTGAAATGCCTGTTAAGTACACGCCTCTTTTCGATTCCCTCACACTGCAGAAGCCTCTGCTGCGTCCTGCCCTTGTTTATGCCTCTATCGTCTGGGGACTAATCCCAGAGACGAACATGAAGAAGCTACAGTCTGAGCAAAACGGTGACTTCCGTTGACTTTGCACTTTCCCAGACATTTCCCATCTCAACATATCCATATTCTTGCCCAAGTCCCACACCTCCGGCACTGCATCAAGCAGGCTGCGCAGTCCCCCAACAGACAACTATGCGTGCTGGGCCACACGTCGGCCATAGCTCCTTCTCAGTTAGTTAGCTCAGTCAAGTGGTGGTTTTCCGTAACACAATTCCGAAAGTTTTTTTCTCAACGGTTCTGTATGTTTTTGATGGCGCTGAATTCTAATTTCAAGTTTGCTGCCTTGTAGGAGGGCGGCTTCACAACGAAAAACTCATAAAAACCTCAATTTTCGCATTGCTCGTAATTTGCTTTATGGTGCTTGCCCCCATTACGATAAAATGGAATATTATAGACGTTCGTTGTAGGAAATTGAATGTCCTTTGGCGTGGTGTAGGGATTTTGTTGCTAACATATATATTTTTCGAGTTGTACGGCTTGCAAGTGTGCGTTTTTGACGCTTTCGCAGAAGAGCCAAAAATTTGTTCTTTTTGATACAGTTCTTGTGCCTATACTGCTCGTCAGAAAATCAAACATGAGTAGTGCATTTAGTAGGAAATTTTGTCTACTTTAATTTTGCTCAAAATGAACGTCTTCGAGAAACGCATAGTGTTAGAGATATAAGCAAGAAACTGAAAAAAGTGCGAAAATTTTGAGGTTTTTGAGATTTTCGTTGTGAAGCCGACCTCCTACAAGGCAGCAAACTTGACATTCGAATTCAGCGCCGCCGCCCCCCCCCCCCCAAAAAAAAAAAAAAAAAAAAAAAAAAAAAAAACATTCAAAACCGTTGAGAGAGAGACTTTCGGAATTTTGTTACGAAACAGTCTGTTTTGAGCACCATTTGACTGGACTAAGTTACGATTCTCTCTCTTCGCTGAACACAGAGAAGAGGGTACGTCGTACGAGTGCTTCTAGCCGCGTTCGAATGGCAGAGCGCTCTAAGGCGCTGTGCTGCGGAGTATGTCCGTAATATTAGAACACCTCTGTCCCCTAACCGTGCAAGAACTGAATATCAGATGTAGGGAGGGGGGAGAGGGGGATCGAGACAACAAAGGGCGTTCGGAACCCCGCTACACAACTAAATCATTAACATTGCCTACCCATTGAAAGTACGAAAATAGGTCAGAAGAAAGCAGGCAGAATGTTTTGTGGTCGGATGCGGGCCACTTTGAGATGTAAATATACACACTGATACAAAGAGTGGTCTTGCTGGCTGACGTAGCATTAGCTTAGTACTTTTCTGGGAGGGGAGTTTTTTCTCGAACAGCTGTCTTGATTGATACGTATTTTGTACCGGCATTGGGCCTATCTCGCCCAGCCTCGTTTCGCTGCGCAGTAAAACCCCGCGCCGTAAAATGGCCAGGTGCGCTCCCGGCGGCTGTGTTTTAAGGCGAAACACGCCTCTGCAGGCCTAAAGTAATACGGTTGCGCAATTTTGCTGTAAAACGCTAATTGCCGTTCGCGACGACGGGAACTGGTAGCGTCTGCGGGGTTTGCGTGTGTTCGTGCAAGTAGTTAGGAGCTTAATGCAGCCTATTAACGCAGCAGCGTACTTACCGCGTAATGCGGAAAAACTGTATCGAGTCGTTGAGGGGGACACCTGGGAGATGCGGGTTGGGTACGGTTCTTGATTGTGAGGGGCTGCCCTACTGCTCCATCTGAAAACCTACTGCGGTCGCAAAAGGGATCATAACGAAGGTAATTTCATCTGCTGCCGCCGCCGCAAAACTAACAAGGGTTTTCTTGTGTTCTGTTAATTACCGAGTGGTGAGCAGTTAATTATCTGAACAGCTCGGTCTATCCATCCGCGGAATATTGTGTTGGAAGTTCTGTTTTATGTGTTATAAAGCGCATAACAGTTAGTTGATAGAAGTCGTTATAAGAGAACATGAAGTCTAAATATAGATTGGACATACTAACAGCCAGTTTGGATTCATAAGGTAAAGGTTACAGATATGAAAGTAGCAAGAATGATTGCAGGTACTAATAGATTAGAACATTGGCAGGAGGGTGTCCATAAAGAGGAAATCAATGAAAAACTGGGAATGAACACCATAGATGAAGCAGTTAGAGCGAACAGACTGAGATGGTGGGGTCATGTTACACGCATGGGAGAAGCGAGGTTACCTAAGAGACTCATGAGCTCGGCAGCGGAGGGTGAGAGGAGTCGAGGTAGACCAAGAAGAAAGTACTTAGATTCGGTGCAGAATGATTTTGAAGTAAAAGGCATAAGACGAGGCATCAATGTTAACAATGAATAGGGGATAATGAAGGAATTTTATTAGAGGTACTATGTTCCGGACTGAACGCTGAAAGGCATAACAGTCTATGTTGATGATGTTGTTGTTGATGATGATGATTAGTTGTATAATTTTCCATTTTGGGAGGTTTGATTGATTAAAGGGTCGATATAACTGTACAGTTTGCATAATCTCCGTGATTTCCCTAAATCACTCCAGGCAAATGCCGGGATGGTTCCTTTCATAAAGGGCACGGCCGATTTCCTTCCTCATCCTTACACAAAACTCTGAGCGTTAGTTCCGTCTCTAATGACCAAGCTGTCGACGGAACGTTAAACTCTAAACTTCATTCCTTTCCTTTCCTTCCCTTCCCTTCCCTCCCTCTCAAGCCGTGTCACCACCATATCCTTTCTTCCAGGAGTGCTAGTATTGCGTTGTTCGCAGAACTTGTGTGAAGTTTGGAAAATAGGAGGCGAGGTACTGCCAGAATTGAAGTTGTGAAGAAGGATCGTGAGTCGTGTCGGGATACTCAGTTGTAGAGCGCTTGCCTGCGAAAGGCAAAGATCCCAGGTTCGAGTCCCGGTTCCGGCTTACAATTTTAGTCTGCCAGGACGTTTCACATCGGCGCACACTGCGCTGCAGAGTGATGTTCCATTGTCGGCGATATTTTTCCGGTCGTCTAAAATCGATGTGTGTGTCTGCAACCAGCCTTATGATACGTACACCCATTGTGCTGGTACCGCATCGTGCCGCGGCTGCCTGTACGGCGGTCGGCCCGCTTCTGGACATTTCCCGTCGGTGCCGGCAGTGCGTGGTCTGAGTGTGTCCGGCAGCTAGAGCCGTGAGAGCGGCCTGCTGTACAATGCCCCTGGCGTTCCCACGGCAGCCGCGAACCGGTTGGCGCCTACGGCCGCCCGGGGCCACTGTACCCGCCGGGCCGCGCCTGCTGGCCTCTCCTCTCCTCTCCGCTCCGCGGCCGCCTTTTATTATTATTGTTATTATTCGCTGCAATGGCGCGAAGCATTAATCGCTCGCCCCCGGTGTAAGTGAGCGCGCCGGCAGGTGGCTCCCGCGCCGTTCCCACGGCTGTTAATTCTGCGCTTCCAGTTTTCTTCTCCGGCGCCCGCCGGCCGGGCAAAAACCGGCGCGAGAGTACGGCGCGGTGCGTAATCCAATTTCTCTGGCTTATCGCCGCCATCTCGCGGAAAAAGGCGCGATGCCCGCCACTTGGGAGCGACCCCGCCGCCGCGCTCTCACGTCGCCCAAGTAATGCCTCTGCCTGCGCCTGTAATAAAACGCGCCCAGCACAAAAGCCTCGGCCGGCGAGGTGGCATAAACCAACCGGGCTGCCTTGCGTGCGCGGAACCTGCCCTCGCGAAAGGCGCTAATTCATCAGGGCAGAAATTCATTTGCAACAGCGCCGAGATACCGATCTGCCCGAGCGCTGTGGGAGGATTAGTATAGATTGGCTTCCACCGATAATGGCGGAAGTGGCAACAGCAGCAGCACAACTCAAAAATGCAGTACTTGAGGTAGTGCGGTCTCTGTTCTTTTGGACATATGTGAAGGAACAGCCACCATACCATATGCACGGTGTTCCAGGAGCAGTAGTAAACATTTCAGGAGGTGGTAGTGGAGGCGAATTACAATAACAGATGCCATGCAACATGTGTTCAGTTTATATTGAGTACAGAAATACAGCCATAAAAGGTAAAGCAGTCAACAATCCGAAGATTGTGGTGTTCAAACTAGTGCTTTACTAGACATGGTCCTGTTCGGAGGTGGTATGCCGTTGTCTTCCTCCGGCCTTCGAACTGACTTACCCAGCCAGTTATAGGGGGACCTACAGTTTAACGTGGGTTCCGAACCACGGTGCTACTCGATATCTTTAACATCAGCAACATTGCCACAGATGAAAGAAGCGGGAAGTGATAGATCGAATCCGCGACCTTTGGATTTGTAGCCTGACACTCTGCCACTCTGTTACCGAGCTGCTGAAATACAGCTATTACTATGTAACCAAAAAATAAAGGACGATGTTTTAGCTTATACTTCCTTACATTCTTCGTAGAGTAGAATAATTTGTCCAATACATTTCCGCTTCATAATAGGTATCGTATAGTCTGTAAGCTATACAGGAAAACAAGGAGAAATTTGGAGAAGGAATTAAAGTTCAGGGTGAAGAATTAAAAACATTGCGTTTTGCCGACGACATAGTAATGCTGTTAGACAGCAAAGGACCTGGAAGAGCAGTTGAACGGAATGGACAGTGTGCTGAAAGGTGCATATAAGATGAACATTAACAAGAGCAAAATAAGGTAATGGAGTGCAGTCTAAGAAAATCAGGTGATGCTGAAGTAATTGGATTGGGTAACGAAACAATAAAGGAGCTAGATGAGTTTTGTTACTTGGGTAGTAAAAAACAAATGATGGTCGCAGTACAGAGGATATAAAATGCAGAATGGCAATGAGTAGAAAAGCGTTCTTGAAAAAGAGAAATTTGTTAACATCGAATATTGATTTAAGCCTAAGGAAGTCCTTTCTGAAGGCATTTATGTGGAGTGTTGCGTTGTATGGGAGTGAAACATGGACGATAAACAGTGCGGACAGGAAGAGGATAGAGGCGTTTGAAATGTGGTGCTACAGAAGAATGCTGAAGATTAGGTGAGTGGATCGCGTAACTAATTAGGAGTTACTGAACGGAATTGGGGAGAAAAGGAATTTCTGGCATACCTTGACTAAAAGAACGGATCGATTGTTAAGACACATTCCTAGACATCAGGGAAGCATTGGAGGGAAGTGTTTGGGTAAAAACCGCAGAGGAAGACCAAGAGATGAATACAGTAATCAGATTCAGACACATGTGGGTTGCCGTTCTTATGTAGAGATGAAGAGGCTTGCTCAGGATAGAGTAGGGTGGAGAGCTGCATCAAACCAGTCTCCGTACTGCAGACAACAACAAGATAGTCTGAAAGAGTCCGAGAGACTGTCTTCCTGTTTTATCGATCTCGCTGTCGTCTCATCCACTTTCTCCTGTTTCACATTCTAGAGGTCCATGGAAATGTCCACCTTCTCCCTGCATCATTATCAATCTGTCCAACCACGCCTCACTCTTCGTTTTTATATTAACACGTGTCCAGTTTTTATTGAATAGATGGGTACAGCAAAGACAAGCAAAAAAGGAAAGGGAAATAAGGACTTTTTACCGAAACTTCTTCTGTTCTTGGTGGATCATTATTATTTTGAACCTTTTATCCATTAAGGATGAGGATCACTGCGACTGTCAGTTCCTAAGGAATAATCACACCTTTATTCCCCACAGTGGATAAAAGCTTCAAAATAATAATGATCCACCAAGAACCGAAGAAGATTCGGTAAAAAGTCCCTATTTGCTCTTCGTTTAAGGTTCTTGCTTGTCTTTGACGTGTTGTCCTCCATGCGATGGAGTCATCGTATACGGTATGGAGGGGGATGTGGTCAGCGCCCCACATTCTCTGCTGTTGTCGGTTTTCATGACGGTAGCCACTGTCTTTTCTTCGCCGTTTTTCCAGCGAGACTGCCTAGTAAGCAGGAGACCCTAGTTCGTATTTCAGCTCGGTGGAAATTTCTCTTTCTCGATGCCAACAGGCCGCTAATGTCGTAAATTCCTTTCAGTCTCGACTGGTACTAGCTGCAGGATCAAAAAGAATGTGTGTGTATATAAAAAACACATTAGAGATTTTAATAGCGGCCGCAGCGAAATGTGGCAGTGCTAGAGATGGCTGTGGGGTGATGTAAGAACGTGTGTATCGGTGTGAATGGCCGGCATGGCCTGGGCAGTGGTATCGGCTGGTCTGCCGTCTTTTGTGTGTCGGGCGCAGGTAGCGGGCTGCCCGCTCGTCAGGAATGCGCCGGTGGTGGGGGCGGAGGCTGCGGCGCGCCGGGCCACTCTGGCTGTGGTGCGTGGGCCGATCGATACACCCCACAATGGCGTACGTTCCCCGTGCACTGTGGAGCAGTGATCCTCTGAAGTCTGCTAGCGGTCGGAGTAACACGTGAAAGTTTACCTCTGCTACTGGTGGAGGAAGAGCAAGCCTTTGTTAATGCAGTACTGCCGCTTGGACCGCTAGCGTCGCCTGTTAGACTGTGAAACGATAATGCCGTGAAGGTCGACTCTTCCTCTCATAGGCGTTTTGCTTGCCCATTTGTGTATATCAATCACAGAAAACCAGAACCTGATGGCCGGCAGTCGAGCTCGGGACCCCAAAATGCGAAGTTGGCGTGTGCTAACTCCACTCCGTTATAATTCGAAAAAAGACTGAGTCTTCAAAACTGTGAGGTAAAAAGGTGGCCGGTTCTAAGATATTTCTACTAAGCCGGAGTTTAGCTGACGTTGACAATTCTTTCACCGCCTCCGCAGCTGGCTGTCCTGGATTCGTCCCTGCTTCCCCTGCTACTGTTGTTCAAAGAACCAGACGTAATCTTTATACACGCTACCTACGAATTGCGGATTTTACAACTTTTGTTCTAAATCGTTGAACCTCTCTGGCACCACTAAGCAACTTGAACTACTTCTCGGTTGTAACTAGTGAGGCATCGTATGTGTTTTCACTGCTTCAGCGTGACAAGCAGGTCGCGAATTCTCGAAGTAGTGAAGCAGTAAGGGTAATTTAATGAAGATGCGCAACATATACGTAATACTTTGTTTACATTGTACGGAGGCGATCCAATAGGTTCCAAAAAGAATAAAGCGAAGATCGCTAGTACATACGTTTATTTCGACGACCGGTGTGTATAATCATTTTACGTGGAACATGGCAATAAAATACATACTCGTAGATTTTTATAGACCTAGAATGTAATTCCACCCGTGCAAAGCTGGGGGCCATCGCTAGTATTCAATAAAATGCATGGTACAGACTCAGATGTCTTATTAATACGTCAAGTATATGAGGTGTAAAACAGCCCAGGAAAGTAAATTGTGTAAAGTATTATCTCCTTAAACACCAACAGTCAATTGCAATATGCACACTAAAATGTGCCATACGTAACATCACATAAAAGTACATTATAATGCTTTTAACAAAAATAAACCCCCATTATAAAAACCTCGAGTAAACGAGAATATATGAAAGACGAAATGTGAGTGTTAAGTGGGCAGTCGTAGTTGCATCTGTCAAAAACTGTCTCATCCAAACGTACTCGTCTACAGGAGTTAAGAATAAAATATTCTTAAATTGTTACATTGAACATTGTAATACCCTGGTACTCAAACTTATAATTCGCGTATACTGTAAACGGAAATCTTTCGCGAGCTTTCACTTTTTTACGGCGGCCCATTCAGGCAAAGTAACTATAGAAATTTGAAAGGTTTATTTACCTGCTGTTCCGCATCTGTAGCCGTGTCGACAGGGTCACTGACTAACGTATATAGGAAACCACGGTTAGATTTCCGGCAGGTGACGTGTTTCTCCCATAATTTTTATAGGCGCGCAAGTCGTCCACGTTGCGCCAAAGAAAAAAGCCGACCATCCCACACGGGGTCTCCCAGGTAATTCAGTAATGCTTTTCGACGTGACGCCTTTGAGACGGCGGCGCGACCTGTCTGGCTGGCGCCTTGTGTGGGAAGCCCAGGCCGGGCCAGGCAGCAGGTATACGCAGGCCGCCACACACGGCGCGCACCGTTACCCTCAAAACAAAGCCTGCTCCAGCCCACCCAAAACATCCCACTCTGCAAACACACCGAAACGCCAACCACTCGCTGTTTGAAATATTTTTTGATTCCTTGAACCGGTATCTGAATCTTCTCAGATTCATCATCAGATGGCGCACAGGTATTTCCGTAGCGTTATGCAGACTGCTGGCTCTTTGATAACAAGGTGTAAGGTTTTTTTCATGTTGCTCTTCCAAGCGATGAGGACCAGTGGTCTGCTAGCTGCTGCAACTTGTCTTCTCCATTGTTTCATCCTATTTCCCCCACATTGAGGTAAGGAACTGCGATAGTGCGTGACAAACCAAGTTCAAAAAATTGTGTGTAGTCACTTTTTTAATAATACCACGACGCGTATCAAGAGTTTAGAATTTCATCTTCATGTGGGAACAGTGTTTTCTGTCACTCCTAGCTGGATGCAAATCTTTGTTTTTTACGAGAGTTGAAACTTAGTGGCAAATATTTATTCACACTCGATACAGAGCGTTACATGTTTGCACCTATTATTGTCCTCCAAAGTCGTCACCAGCGTTGTGTAGAAACTGTTGCCAGCGATGTGGAAGGCGTAGTATACCGTTAGCAGAACCTGTTCTTTTGATGGTGCGAATGGAACGGTCTACTGCCTGGAATAGTTCTCAAGCCAATACCACGAAGTGGTTCCTTCATCTTTCGAATCCAATCAAAGCCACAAGGACTTAAGTGCGGGGAGTATAATGGATGGTTCAGTACTTCCCAGTCCCTCGGACCGAACAGAGCAGCTGTATGCGCCCGCGTCCGTCGCCAAAGTGATGGGTGGGTTGCGCAAAAAGTGTTGCCGCTTCTTTGACAAAATTTGTCGCAGGTAAAGCTAAAAAAAGTTATATGCACCTGGGACATGTTAATTATTAGACTTATCAGATCAATAACAACAATGAAAATAGAAATTTTGCTGTCCTTTAACATGGTACAGTTTTGCGATGGCTTCATATTGCGAAAGGCAAAATCTTTATTAGCCGTTACTCCGTAACTGAAGATTTGCAACCTATGTTTATATGAACTTTTCCTTGTAGAAACATGGACATATTTCCACATGCTGGTGATCGCCCTGTACTAACAGCGGCCAGTGATCGCTGTGGCAGAGCCGCGCGCTGTGGACGGCGGTGAATGGGCGGCAGGTAGACGCACCTCTTGCCGCCACGCGCGGCCGCCGTCTATTCCTGTCCGCCCCTCCCAGCCCGCCGTGGCGCCAGCACCAGCCTCGCTGGAAGGCCGCTCTTGCGACACCGCCTCCATTCAGTCCATTGCCCGCGCCCTGGCCACGTGTCCCACACCCGCCGATAGTCTTCTGCTGTCCTCAAGGACAAGAGATGTACTAGCACTGTATGGTACCTAGCCTTAGTGCCCGCCGCATTTATTCCATCCATCTCCCCCTGTTGTCAGTCCATAACATCCTACTTCTCTCTCGTCCTCCTCCCCCGTCATTCTTCACTACCACTTTTGTCATTCTCCTTTTCTCACTCCATCTCCTCCACCCCTATCTTGAATAGAGCGGTGGTTAGCAAGCTAAACTTGAATTCAGGTCTTTCAAACCTGCCTTCGGCCAAACTGATAACGGTTTATCCGTCATTTTCCGAAATCACTCCAAGTAAATGCGCCGATCTTCACGACTCTCTGGTACTTCGGGGACTCCCACAACACCCAGTGCAGAAATGTTGCACAGACCGCCAACGTACTGAGCCAACATGGACAGCAGTCCGTGAATACGACCATTCAGCTGCCTGTTATACAGGAGTACGAAGTCTTCAGCGACGGACGGTTACCATCTCACCACAAGCTACTGTCTGTAAAGTGAAAACACGAATGAGAAAATTTGTAAATCTATAGGACTTAACTGCTAACTAACCTGAAGACAACACCCACACCCATGCCCGAACCTCCGACGGGCAACAAGCGCTCGCTCGCAGCGAGGCGCCCTATACCGCTCGGCCATTCCACCGCGGCAACACGACTGCAGCAACAGGCTTTCTGAGCGCCATGAGATCGCTGATGAAAGTGACGTAAGACCAGGCTATGGCTCAGCAAGCTATTAGCTATTCTCGGAAAACACTACTGGCCCTTAAAATTGCTACACCAAGAAATGCAGATGATAAACGGGTATTCATTGGACAAATATACTAGAACTGACAAGTGATTACAGTTTCACGCAATTGGGCTGCATAGATCCTGAGATCAGTACCCAGAACAACCACCTCTGGCCGTAATAACGGCCTTGATAAGCCTGGACATTGAGCCAAACAGTCCTTGGATGGCGTGTACAGGTACAGATAACCCTGCACCTTCAACACGATACCACAGTTCATCGAGGGTAGTGTCTGGTGTATTGTGACGAGCCAGTTACTCGTCTGGTCAATGGTGGCCGTTTTAATTGGTGAGAGATCTGGAGAATGTGCTGGCCAGGGAAGCTGTCGAACATTTTCCCTATCCAGAAAGGCCCGTACAGGACCTGCAACATGTGGTCGTGCATTATCCTGCTAAAATGTACGGATTCGCAGGGATCGAATGAAGGGTAGAGACACGGGTCGTAACACATCTGAAATGTAACGGCCACTTTTCAAAGTGCCGTCGATGCGGACAAGAAGTGACCGAGACATGTACCCAATGGCACCCGATACCATCACGCCGGGTGATATGCCAGTATGGCGATGACGAATACACGCTTCCAATGTGCGTTCACCGCGATGTCGCCAAACACGGATGCGACCATCATGATACTGTAAACATAACCTGGATTCATCCAGAAAAGTGACGTTTTGCCATTCGTACGTACACCATCGCAGGCGCACCTGTCTGTGATGCAGCGTCAAGGGTAACCACAGCGACGGTCTTAGAGCTGATAGTCCATTTGCTGCAAACGTCGTCGAACTGTTGGTGCAAATGGTTGTTGTCTTGCAAACGTCCTCATCTGTCGACTCAGGGATCGAGATGTGGCTGCACGATCCGTTACCGCCATGCGGATAGGATGCGTGTCATCTCGACTGCTAGTGATAAGAGGCCGTTGGGATCCAGCACGGCGTTTCATATTGCCCTCCTGAACCCACCGATTCCATATTCTGCTAAACAGTCATTGGATCGCGACCAACGCGAGCAGCAATGTCGCGATACGATAAACCGTAATCGCGATAGGCAACAATCCCACCTTTATCAAAGTCGTAAACGTGATGGTACGCATTTCTCCTCCTTATACGAAGCATCACAACAAAGTTTCACCAGGCAACGCCGATCAACTGCAGTTTGTGTATGACAAATCGGTTGGAAACTTTCCTTGTGTCAGCATGTTGTAGGTGTCGTCACCGGTGCCAACCTTGTATGAATGCTCTGAAAAGCTAATCATTTGCATATCAAAGCATCTTCTTCCTGTTGGTTAAATTTCGTGTCTGTAGCACGTCATCTTCGTGGTGTAGCAATTTTAATGGCCAGGAGTCTCTTTTTGACTCTGCAGCGGACTGTGCACTGATATCAAATTTACCTGCAGGCGGAACCGAGATTTGAACCTGTGACCTTTGCCTTTCGCGGGTAAGCACTGATTGAGTTATCCCGGCACGCATCGCGGTCCGTCCTCACATCTTCACTTCCGTCAGTACCTCGCTTCTTGACTCATTCTGGGAACATCCCATAATTTTTGTTTGAGCCATGTCTCCATCATATCCTTTATTACAGCAGTGCTAGGTTCGCAGGCGAATTTCTCTGAAGTTTCGAAGTCAGCAGAGGATGTTCTGGCGGAAGTAAAGCTGTGAGGACACGTTTTGAAGCATGTCGGAATAGTTAGTATTCCAGTATTCAAAAACATAAAAAGTGTAAATAAAAAGTCTGCAAATGAGTGTTACAAATTTAGCAGTTGAGAGGCCTTTCTATTTATATTTCTAGGCATATTGATTGTAAAAATGCATTTATGAATCATTGAAGGAAACTGGTATGCGCTACTAGGCCTGTTAAATATTTAATATACTACAGCATTAACCTCAAAATTTATTACTCGTCATGTCTAAAAAAACGTCCGTTTGAACACAAGTACACAACGAAAGATTATTTTGAAAACGTATATTTATTTTCAGAGAGTACATACTTCATTGTTCGACGTAGTTTCCAAGTTCGTTCAAATACTTTTGATGTCTCTCAGTAAATTTTAAAATACCCTCTTCATAAAAACTTGCCGCCTTTTCCGTTTCCACGTTGTCGCCAGTGTAGCCGGTGCCACTGATTTGGTGCTTAGGTGGGCGTGAAGCGCGTTCTCACGAATGCTCGCCTTAGCTGAAGCGACGAAATCGTATGTAATCGAAGAAGGCCGATCCGAGCGGCCCTCATCGTGGACGTTGTCGCACCCACTTAGGCACTTTCACTCATAAGCTTCGCCAATCTGCAACGAATTTCTGCGACAGACAGGTTCGTTGCTGACTAAAAGTGTATCGCTGAGCGAACCTCAAACACGCTGGGCGAGTTGATATTTTTAAACATTTCAAAAGCAGAAAACAGGTTCTACAAAGCTGAAACTGAGCAAAGCTGTTCCTGAGGCATTCTGGCTCACGACGCGCGCGCTCGAACTAGTGGTGTCTCCAACAAAACGTACCTTACTTAAGAACACACCTCGTAAAATGAACTATTGTTCAACAAACGCGTGCGAATTACTTCTGCAACGTGGCTGTCAAATCGGCCATAAATCAGAAGTCAGACATGTCACTGTCAAACATACACAATCTCCTGTAATTTATTTATTTACGACAAGGTCCACGAACTTGTTGGACAAGTGATAACAGAAGGGAGACAACTAATTTTTATGGAGATTGTACACATGGCAAAGGGAATGGGATAACTGCGAGAAAGGACGACGTGTCTATGACTTTTTCCCGAATATAAGGGAACGTCTTCGATTGGGTCATATCACCCAGCCGGGGTATGATCCACTTCCTAACGGGACACGGCCCCTACCCCACACAACTCACACGTGTGGGTCTCAATGACAATCAATGCTGTACTTGTGGAGAAATTGGAACCCCAGAATACACTGTCAGCTCTACAAAACACACGCACACTATGCTGGTCACGACTAAAGACCTAAACGAACTAATGCCAGATAAGAACGTATGGAAAATAATGAACAGGCTGACGGACGAAGTGTCACTACGAAAACAAGACGTACACACAGAACGTAAGACTTATTGCAACACGAAACGCCCACAACAGACGACAAAACAATTGATGATGAATGTGACACTGAAAGCGCAAACAGTGCAAATTAAACCAGAGATGACAGCCCCGGTCCAGAGGATATAAACACAAGCGAAATGGTACTTGCAGATATAAATCATAGGCGTCTCCAAATGAGAGAACTCTAGGATGGCAGGGCTCGAAGTAAATTCCGAGGCCTCCCACCCTGGACTTTCCTCTCTTATTCTTCAAGACTTTCACGTAAACAATTCTTTCGTATCATTATTCTCTTCCTAAAATAGTGATTTTTAAGTTGCGTTTCTACTTTCCTTGTACGTTTTACGTTGTTTCTTTCTATTTTTATCTAATGACTGTAAATGTATAAAGAAAATAATGTATCACAGTCGCATAAATGTATCACATATTTTTTGTAATCACGACCAGCTATATACCCAAAGACAGCTGGTCCGCAACAAGGGTAAATAATAAATAAACTCGTGAAACAACTTAAGTGACTTGAGTATAGTGTAAAGTTCGACAGATCGTTTGGTGGTTGCCCCGAGGGAGTAGCCGAGCGGTCTGGAGCGCCACGTTACGGATAGCGCGGCCTCCCCCGTCGGGGGTTCGAATCCTCCCTCGGGCATGGATGTGTGTGTTGTCGTTATATTAGTTTCAGTAGTTCGTAAGACTAGGGACTGATAACAAACGTAGTTTGGTGGCATTTGCTTGGTGGTTTGCGGGGAGCGCGGCCGCAGGTGGCCCGTCGGACCGGCCCGCGGACCGGCCCGTCTGGCTGGCGCCGCCGCCGCCGCACACCTGTGCTGGCCCAGGTGCGTCGCGCCGGCCACCTGCCGCCAGCCTGCCCGCCTTTACACGTTTCGGTACTCCGCAGTTCCGCCACCGACAAGTGCCGCAGTCACCTCTCGCTGCACCTTTCCCTTCTGAACACACCAGCGCAGGCAGACTGCTCCCGTGCTTCCTCAGTGTCTCGCATGTTGCCTTTCTGACCTCTACACGAAATGTACCGGGTGGTCAAAAAGTGCAGCATTAGTAGTGAGCTTCTTGATGTTGTCGCGTCGTTCAAATATCTAGGCGTAACATTGCAGAGCGATATAAAATGGAACCAACTTGTAAGGGCAGTTGTGAGTAAGGCGGACAGCCGACTTCGGTTTATTGGGAGAATTTTGGGTAGATGTACTTCATCTATAAAGCAGACCGCGTATAAAACGCTTGTACGAGCACGTCTTGAGTATTGCTAAAGTGTTTGGGAACCGCAGCAGATAATTTTCAAGGAATACATGGAAGCAGTTCAGAGGCGAGCAGCTAGGATTGTTACTGGTAGGTTGGACCAATGCGCGAGTGTCACGGAAATGCTCCGGCATCTCAATTGGGGATCGTTGGAGGAAAGACGACATTCTTTTCGTGAAATTCTGTTGAGAAAGTTTAGAGGGCCGGAATTTGAAGCTGAGTGTAGTACGATCTTGCTGCCGCCTACTTACATTTCGAGTAGTGATCACAAAGACAAGATAAGAGAAATTAGGGCTCGTACAGAGGCATATAGGCATTCTTTTTTTCCTCGTTGCATTTGGGGGTGGAATAGGAAAGGAAATGTCTAGTTGTGGTACAGTGTACCCTCCGCCACGCACCTTACGGTGAATTGCGGAGTATGTATGTAGATGTGTAGATAGTGTGCCGTTGCCTTCCTTCGACTCTCGAACTGACTTACCCAGTTATAGGAGAACCCACAGTTTAACGTGGATTCCTAACCACGGTGGTAATCAACATTTTCCACGTCAGCATGACTGCCAGAGGTGAAAGGAATGAAACTGACAGATGAAAATCCTAGGACTCGGCAGGGATGGAACCTTAGACATTTTGGATTCATAGAGTGGAGCTGTACCACTGTGGTACCGAGCGTTTTTATTGGTTGGCTTCCACCCGGGAGATGGACGTCGGGTGTCTGTTGGAGGAAGGAAGAAAGATTAGTGTTTAACGCCCCGTCGACAGCGCGGTAATCAGAGGCGGAGTTTACGCTCAGATTGTTTGGATATGAATGGGGAATGAAATCGATCGTGAAAGGAACCATCCCGGCATTTATTTGACTGGAGTGATTTAGGGAAATCATGGAAAACCTAAATGTGGATGGCCGGCGGTGGATTTGAAGTACCTTCCTCCCGAATGCGAGTGCAGTGTGTTACTTCTGCGCCAGCTTCTTGTCGCTATTGAACACGAGAACCATACGCTATTGGAACAAGAAAAGCACGGAGTAAGACTGACGCGCAAAATGCCCTGCACCAAAGATTGCAAGATGAAGGAATTTGAGCACGATGCACGAAGATGGCGGGGAAGGATGGTCTAGTTGGTCGGTGCAGTGGCGGCCTCTCGCAGATGCGAGGTGAGGCTGCCTTCGAACCCTCGGCGGGCGCGTGCGCGCCATGCAGAGCGCCCGGCCGGGTCGTGAATTCGGACGGCGTCGCGGCCGGCGCGCAGCATGCGGAGAGCGGCGGCCACTCCCGCCAGCGCCAAGGCCGCATTCCTGCTGGAGCCGCGCGTCCACCTGCCAGATCTGCGCCGCGGCTATTTTTACCGCCGCTGACGTCACCCAACAGGTAGTCGCGTAACACCGGGAAAGCAGCGCGCCCAATCCCAGGGCTGGCCACCTCGTGGTGATCTAGCGTCACGTGGCCGTTCACAAACTGCAGCAATTCATCCTAGAGAGTATGCACGACAGCTGCAAATAGGCGTTAGTGCCCGAGAATGGCATATTGCCTGTGGAGAGTCCAATGTAGACCCCTACGTTGGAAGCTAGACTTCTGTTATTGATTGCTGCGTGATGTGGATCGGCGCTGGCTGCAGCCTCGCCTGCGGCCTGCTTGTCGGCGCGTTTGATGTGCGCGCTCAGGGCCGGCCGGCCTTCGCATTCTGCCGGCGACGGCGTCACGGATGGCCGCGCGCCGCGTGTGCTCGCCGGCACATGGCGGCGCACAGAGCCGCCAGCCAGGCCTAGCACCTACCATACTCGTGCCTTCCAATCTGGAAACTGCCTATTCACTTGACTTAGGGAGGCATAGGGCATCCAGGAGAGCTCTCTATCCATCTTTGCCCTTGGCTATTTGCCTCAGTTATGCCCACGTCTTGACAACTATTTGGTTCTCCTTCCACTGTCCTCTTCCATAAGGCCGTAGTTCTTCCTCTCTTCCTTGTTCCCTGAGGATTCCATTCCAGCGCTCTTCCCAATAGCTCCGTCTGGTGAATATCTGGTGGCTAGAAAAAATACGTAATTAAGCGTTATGGCGAATAACAAACCAGATACGAGAGAGAAAGCGGGGGTGGTTGCGACACACATTGAGCAAACCAGACGGAAGCTGCCTATTACGAGCTACGTTTTCAGTCCCGTATCCGTATGAGCCAGCGCAGACGACGCGGCGTGTGGTGGAGCGTAGTGCGCGTGACCGAGCAGAGATACGTATGCAGAGGTATCTCAAGATACGCGTTCACGTCAGTATTCAAAAGCTGACTAAATACGTGTGCGACATCTTCCAAATACGTAGATGGAGATACTCCACGCTCGTGTGAATGGCACTTAATAGATTGACCACTCTTCATCAGTTGTTCTGCATGTAAGGTCCTTTGATACTCGCGGCATATCTCGCAGACGTATCTTGCCATGTAGCCAAATGGTAGTCGTAACTGGCTTCCACTCGCAATACGTATCTTCAGCCATCCCTGCATACGTCGCTGTGTATCTCTGCTCCACCATGCACACCACGGTGCTCCACAAACCACGTGCAACAAATGAGAAAGCACGAAGATGCCAAGGAGAATGTAGGTCAGAAGACGGAGCGTTCGATCTGAAGGGTACGTATCTCTTAACAGAGGCGAAGCCATTATTTTGGGTTGGTGGGTCTGAGTAGATCAAGAAGTCTCTCTCTCTCTCTCTCTCTCTCTCTCTCTCTCTCTCTCTCTCTCTCTCTCTCTCTCTCTCTCTCTCATTTCCATTTCCCCTTTCTTCCTAAGGATTCGTTAAGAAGAAGCAACTGTAGTCGTGAAGGGGAAACTGCGGCCCCATAGTGCCATGGTTTCGCCCCTCCCCCCCGTCATTTCGAATAAAAAAATCAACAACTATGTTCATACATAATTTCCGTGGTTGCTACTGTACTTTACAATTGTCACTGCACATAAAATTTTTACAGTTTCAAAAATTGGGAGGAGAGGATTTCTAAATTCATCAATATACGTAAAGATGTCATTGCAAAGTTAAGTACAGTAGCGAACAAGGAGGTTATGGTCCAACATTTTCGTTGTATCTCCTCGATATGCGGTCAGAAAGATAACAACCGCGTTATGTATGGGATGGTTTTGTCGACTTGAACAGCCGTTTTAGCATATATAAAAAATACGTGCCTCATATTTTCACCTACATATTTGAAGTGTATCGGAAACAGCGGCAGGCAGTACTTGTCAGTAATACTTAATTTTAAAGGGTTGCAAGTCCAAATCTCTTGAGCTTCGTGTATACCTGCTGTATTTTACAGAATAAAACTGCATTAATTTGAACGACACAGTGACGAAGTTTCGAACTGTCCTTATACGGTTAGTAGTTATGCGTCTTCAGTTGTTGTATCCGACACAATTTCTTCCGAGAGCGGGATGGAAACCAATTTTTGGCCTGAACGTCCGTGACCATTTTGGAGAAGTGTTGTAGAAAAGTAAACACGACTGAGGAGATAGAGCAGAAAGTGAGCTAGTGGAGTGGAGATGGCACGCGTGAGGTGGAATGCAGCGCGCGGCGGATTCCAGCCCCCTGTGTCCTTGCTGCGTATCAGAGGACGTGCGGATGGCTGTCAGTTCGGCGAAGGGGCAGATAGCGCCGGGCCAGGAATGTGGGCGGCGGCGGCGGCGGCTGAATCACCCGAGGCGGCCAGGCGCAGGAGGGCGATAATGAAAAGGGGGGTTCAATACTGCTGCAACATCAGATACGGGGAAGGAAATTAGCCGTGCCTTTTGGAAGGAGCCGTCCCGGTGTGATTAAGGGAAATCACGGGAAAGCCAAATGTGGATGGCCGGAGGTGTTGGGACCGCTGTCGTCGCGGATGGCAGTCTACATCTACATAGAACTGCGTGGCAGAGGGCTCATTGAACCACTTTTGTGATGTACCTCTACAGTTCCATTCTGTAATAGCTCGCCGAAAAAGGAACACCTATATCTTTCCGTTTTCGATCTGATTTCTGTTATTTTATGATGATGATTTTTCCCTGTCAGTGCTAACAAAATGCTTTCGCATTGTGAAGAGGAAGTTGGTGAAATAAATTTCGGAAATAGATCTCGCCGCAACGAGTAATACATTTCTTTTAATGATTTCTACCCGAACACGTGCATAATTTCCGTCGCACCCCCCCCCCCCCCCATATCACGAGATATATATATATATATATGTATGAAATTGCGGATAACATAGGAAGCTCACTGAGGCTTTTTGCAGATGAATCTACATCGAATTGACGCATAGTGCAGGGAATGGTAATTGAATCTCAATGTAGACATGTGTAATGTGCTGCGAATACATATAAAGAAAGATCCTTTATCATTTAGGTACACTATAGCAGGTCAGCAACTGGAAGCAGTTAATTCAATAAATCTGGGAGTAGGCATTAGGAATCATTTAAAATGGAACGACCATATAAAATCAATCGTCGGTAAAGCAGATGCCAGATTGGAAGAACCCTAAGGAAATGCAGTCCGAAAACGAAGTAGGTTACAGTACACTTGTTCGCCCACAGCTTGAATAGTGCTCACCGGTGTGGGATCCGTATCAGGTGGGGTTGACAGAGGAAATAGAGAAGATCCAACGGAGGGCAGGCAGCGCGCTTCGTTACAGGATCATTTGGTAATCGAGAAAGCGTTACGGAGATGATCGATAAACTCCAGTGGAAGACTCTGCAGGAGAGACGCTCTTCGCTCGGTACGGGCTTTTGTCCAAGTTTCAAGAACATACCTTTACCGAGGAATCTAGCAGTATATTGCTCCCTCCTACGTATATCTCCCGAAGAGGTCACGAGGATAAAATCAGAGATCAGAGTCCACACAGAGGCATACCGACAATCTTTCCGCGAAAAATACCTGACTAGAATAGGAGGGAGAACTGATAGTGGTACTCAAGATAACCTCCGCCACACACCTATCGGGTGGCATGCGGAATATGCATGTAGATGTAGATAATGCAAAACGAGCTGCCCTTCTCTGAACTTTGCTACATCTTCTGTCAGTGGCACCTGGTGTGGATCCCACCATGCTCAGCAGTACTCAAACAGTCCAGTATCTTAGCACTTCGCGTCTCGTCCGTGAGAGAGTTAAGAGAGGACCATGAAACAATCACTGCCTTCTTTTTTTTTCCTAATAAGCTGCCTTTCTACGAGTCACAATTTTGTGTTTCCTAATGTGATCCCTTTTTAGTAAGATTTTGTGCTGCATACTTCTCCATCAATTTCTAATCGATGAAATCAATGCGAAGGAAATATAGTGCGGCTCGGTCGTGAAAAACGGCGCAGTTTGGAAATCCACAGCTCCCTCGTTCGCTGCTTAAAATTTTCCTGTTGGCGTATTAATATTAAGATAGGTAAAATGTTTTTACAATAGTGAGCAGGATTATTCATCGGTGGTGCACGTCTTTGTCGTTAGGGTTGCGTCGGCATTACAGGTGTAAAGCAACTCGAGCCACACGTAGCGGCTGTTTGTTTGCACACTAGACGTGCCGTTTCGACGGGAAAGTGCAGGAGCGCCGTGCGTCTGGGTGTGTAGAAGGCTGACGCAGGCTGTGTGTGTGTGTGTGTGTGTGGAGCTAGGCGCCGAGGCGGGCGTCTGTGGCGCCGGCAGCCTGCGCGGGCCGCCGCCAGGGGCGCTGGCGCAGCGCCGCGGCCATCTTGCATAAACAGCTCATTATCATCCGGCGGCGAGCCCCTCTCTATCTCTCTCTCTCTCTCTCTCTCTCTCTCTCTCTCTCTCTCTCTCTCTCTCTCTCTCTCTCTCAGGCGACCGCTCCCTTCTGTTTCTTTTTCAAGAGTAAAAAAAGAAATAAAAACAAGTAGTGGCCGTCCTGAGCGGGGAGTAGAGGAGAGGCTTGGAGGCGAGCCAGGCGCTGACCGAGTGCGGGCGCCTGTGTGTGTGTGTGTGTGTGTGTGTGTGTGTGTGTCGGCGGCAGCAAAAGTGAAAGAAACCGGCAGGCCGGCCGCAGCCTGTGCCTGCTGGCTTGCAGCAGCCTCAGGCCGCGCGCTGTCTCCAAAACACCTCGCCTTTTCATCAACCACCGTGCTTTGCGTCGCCGTACTCCGGTTTCCTTTATTTAGCGAGCGTCAAAAAAATCATCGAGATGATTACTCAACTGCGGGGGCAGACGCTGCAAGAGAGGCATTCTCCATCACAACATGGTCTACTGTCAAAAGATAAGAGAGCGACTTTTCTCTAATCGATATTCAAAATATTGCTTCCTGCTACCTGTGAAAGGTCACGACGATAAAATCGGTTTAGAGTCCGCACAGAGGCTTTGATGACATTCGTTTTTTCTCGCGAATCGTACGCCACAGGAAAAGCAGGAAGTCAAAGAAGCTTAGAGTTTAACGTCCCGTTGACAGCTTGGTCATTGGAGACGGAGCAAACGCTCGGAGTTTTGGGGAAGAAAATCGGCCGTGCCCTTTCAAAGGAAGCATCTCAGCAATTGCGTGGACTGATTTAGGGAAATCACGGAAAACCTAAATCTGGATGGCCGGAGGCAGATTTGAACCACCTTCATCCCGAATGAGAGTCCAGTGCGTTACCACTGCGCCACCTCGCTCGGTGCAGGAAGTGACATAGGTACAAAAAGTATTCTCTCGCACACACCGTGAGGTGGCCAGGGACACTCTTTTATTAGACTTTAATGATAGATCCAAAGAGAATACGAAGTTATACAGCTGATGTTTCTTTACACTTCTTTGCTTCCAATGATTTCCGTTATATCCCCAAATACTCAATCATCCTGCGAATGACAGACCAGCAGAGTCTCTGCGCTAAATATGTAGTGAATTGGCGTTTGCCTGGATCCTATAAGCATTTCCTGGTGTAATCTAACACGGCATTTTGCCGGCAGCAACGAGAGTTCCAATAATCGATTGCTATGCTGGAAAAACAATGTCGAACTATTATCGACGGGAGGGCCGTAATTTCAACGATATGGTAATTTGAAAGCATGTCGCTTTCTTAGGTGCCATGTCAGGAACTGCGAGGCAGCTCCTGCTGGAGGGTCGAGCCCTCCCTTGAGCATGGGGGGGGTGTTGTCCTTACTGTACGTTTGTAAGTCCAGGGACTGATGGCCGCGGTACTTTGGTCCCATAGGTTTACAAACACTTGAACAGCTGAATCTGCCTAGCGTGGCACTCTTAACGTGAGCTTTCTGCGACGCCGCTGACAATTACTGGAGGCCTTTGACGAGTTTTTGATTCACCACCGCTATATGGTATGTTTTGCTGTCAGGGAGTACGCCATTCCTAGCTCCTGTAGCAGACACGATTAATGCAGATTTCGCGTGGAAACGTGTCGTCAAACTTCTTCCGCCGAACACTGTGCACGCACAAGACACACAGCAAGAAAGCTCAATTTGCCTGTAAAGGATCATTTTACTGTAGACAAAATTAAGAATTCAGTTTGTAATGTACCTGGTTTTTTTTACACACACATTATTTTGTAGCTCCATTCACAGGAAGTCATCCACTTGCAAGCTCACCGACGTCATAGTAAGTCGTCTCTTCATGGTAGAGTTTGCGTCTGAAGGCGTGTCAGGTCACGCAGACAAACTATGTGCAACGACTGCAATACACCTTCACCATCGACACACTTAGCAAAACGTAATTAATTTTAAAAAAATCAGCGGACAGGTTTTCTTTAACGCTTCTGTCCTCTTACTGAAGGATTTTCTCACACTGTTGTCATAGGGGAATCACAGACATGTCGGGTACAAACTGGCAAATGTCTTAGGACTTCTACATAGATGCATCCACTAACATCTAGCGTACTATTAATACAGAAGGGAAACGAGGGCAGGGGCAATATAAATCCAAAGAAAGAAAGAAAGAACAGACAAGTGTGAAAATTGCAGAATAAGTCATGGTTGCAAAATTTTAAAAGGAATGGGAAAGATTGGTAGAATCTGACCGCGAGGAAGATTAGTTCGGATTTAGGGGAAATGTAGAGACGCTCGACGCAATACTGACATTGCGACTTATCATAGAAAATTTGTTAAGGAAAGGCAAACCTACGTTTTTAGCTCTTTAGCTACTATAGATTTGGAGAAAGCTTTAGCAATGTTGACTAGAATACACTATTTCAAATTTTGTAAATCACATGCAACGTAAAGTTATTTGCAACTCTTATAACTGCTATCCGGTTTTTGTAAGAGTCGAAGGACATGGAAGGAAGGGGCGCAGTGGTTGGGAAGAGAGTAACCTTTCCCCAGTGTTACTCTATTTGTACATTGAGCAAGTTATGAAGTAAAGGGAGGACAAATTTGGCGAAGGAATTAATGGTCAGGGGGAAGAAATGAAAATGTTGCTGTTTGGCGATGATACTGTCATCAGTAGTGGCATATCTTAAGAGAAGGGATCGATAGGTGGGACACAACCTGAGACATCTAAGAATCGCCAATTTATCATTGGAGTGAAATGTGTGGTGTAAAATCGTAGAGGGAGACAGACGAATAAAGTAAGCAGGTTCAAAAGGAAGGAGAATTCCTTTGTTATTCATATTGATGGTGCGCCATTCCTCGGATTGCGAGGCTGTTCCTGCCGGAAGCTCCACTTCTCTCTTGGGCAAGGGTGTGTGGGTTGTCCTTAGCCTAAGTTGGATTAAGTAATTTGTAATTCTAGGGACCGGTGACCTTAGTTTAGTCGTTTTGGAATACAGACATTTGAACTTTTTTGAGCCCGAGGGCTACAGATCCAACATTGCAAACGTTCCAGATCTCGTCCGCCAAAACAATACAAAGCTGTTCACATAAGTCCCAATCAGGTCATGATGACTTTCAGATTGCATTCCAGAAACCGCCAGGTCGGTGAATTGCTCGACCGTGGAACCTCAGTCAAAGCGCAGCGCCACGTGCCGCGAACCTAAAATGCCCAGCAATGCAGTCGGAGGGAATGGTCCGTTACCGTGTAACTTCAGCCCTTCCGGTCTGCTCGTCTGGCGAAGGCTGCGTTTCGGGAAACACTGCACACCTGGATCACCCACCGCATGAGTTTTCTACATCTACATACATACTCCGCAATCCACTGGAGGAGGGTATGCTGTACCACTACTAGGCATCTCCTTTCCTATTGTATTCCCAAATAGAACTAGGAAAAAAAGAATGCCTATAAGCCTCCATACGAGCCCTAATTGCTCTTATCTTGTCTTTGTGATCACTACGCGAACTGTAAGTAGGTGGCAGCAAGATCGTACTACACTCAGCTTCAATTTCCGGCCCTCTAAATTTCCTCAACAGAAATTCACGAAAAGAACGTCGTCTTTCCTTCAGCGATCCCCAATTGAGTTGCAGGAGCATTTCCGTGACACTCGCGCATTGGTCGAACCTACCAGTAACAAACCTAGCTGCTCGCCTCTGAATTGCTTCTATGTCTTCCTTTAAACTGATCTGATGCGGGTCCCAAATACTTGACCAATACTCCAGACGTGGTCGTACAAGCGTTTTATACGCGGTCTCCTTTACAGGTGAAGTACATCTTCCCAAAATTCTCCCAATAAACCGAAGTCGGCTGTCCGCCTTACTCACAACTGCCCTTACATGTTCGTTCCATTTCATATCGTTCTATGGGATTGTTTTTTCCTACTCATGCGAACCACCTTACATTTTTCTACATTGAGAGCTAGCTGCCATTCTTCGCACCAACTAGCAATTTTGTCTAAGTCATCCTGTATGCTATTACAGTCATTTACAGACGACACCCTCCCATACACCACAGCATCATCAGCAAACAGCCGCAAATTACAACTTACTCTGTCCATAGATCATTTATATAGATAGAAAATAATAGCGGTCCTATCACACTCCCCTGGGGCACGCCTGACGATACACTCGTTTTCAAGCCTTTGGCGAGTTAAAGAGAAATGTATGAATGTCAACTGCAGTGGAACCAGGAGGATCTTGCCAGTGGGGTAGACGTGCGGTCGAGTACTTGTGAATGGGAGCGTGTCGCGTGGCAGGTGTTGGTGCTGGACTACCTGCCGCGCACACGTGTGGCGACCCAGTGGCCCGGTAGCGCGGGGGAGGCGCGCCAGACCCAGGCGCGAAACACAAACTTCCGGCCGCCTGCTATCCGGCCTGCACGCCGCCGCTGCTGCTAGCACGCTGCACCAGACTGACACTCGAACCACAGACCTTCGCCTTTCGCGGGCAAGATCTCGACCGACTGAGCTAACCATCTTCCTCAAAGCTTTACCCTCGCCAGTACTTCACAAAAGTCCCCCCGCCCCCTTACCGGAACGGAGTTCAAAGCTGCCGCAGAGTTTCCGTATCGGCACGCACTTGGCTGAAGAGTGTAAATTTCGTCCTGGAAACTTCCCATGTTGTATGTGTAAGCCGCGTTTTAATTATGTCCATGATTCCTACAAGGAGACAAGGTACTAGTGGAATAAAGTTGAGTGGGCCGTGGGGAGTATTCGAGTAGCTCAGTCGGTGGAGATCTTCCTTGCGATAAGCGAAGGTCCTGGGTTTGATTCTCAGTCTGCTAGGAAGCTTATCATTAGACACTCCGCTGCGTAGTGAAGATATCATTATGGAAACACTCTTAGGTTGTGACTAAGTCATGTCTCTTCACGATCCTTTCTTTCAGGAATGCTAGTCCTGTAATGTTCAAAAGTTTCTAAATATAAGGAACTTAACTGCTGCGGTTCAGTCCCTAGACTTACAAACTACTTCAACTAATTTATGCTAAGGACAAGAAAGAAACACAGACACACACGTGTCCGAGGGAGGACTCGAATCTCCGGCGGGGAAGACCGCCCAGTCCGTAGCATGACGCCATAGACCACGTGACCACTCAGCGCGGTGACCTGTGATGTTCACAGGGTAACGTACCTGAAGTTTAGAAGGTACGTAGCGAGGTAATGCCGGAACTAACGTGGCGACGATGGGCGGTAAGGTGTACTCGGTTAGATCAGTTCGTAGAGAGCTTGCCCGTTAATGGCAAAGGTGCCGGGTTCGAGTCCGGACTCGGCAGACAGTTTTAATCTGCCAGGGACTTTCATTGCAATACGAAGTGGGACGATCTCGTAAATTTAGTCGTGGTTAAGACAGAGCCGCGGTGGAGTAGCCGAGCGGTCTAAAGCGTCTCGCTGCGGAGCGCGCGGTTGCTCGACGTGGAGGTTAGAGTCCTCCCTGAGGCATGGGTGTGTGTTTGTCCTTAGGTTAGTTTACCTAGGTTTAAGTAGTTTGTATGCTACGGACTGATGACCACGCAGTTTGGTCTGATAGATTTGCAGACATTTGAACATTTGATTGGTTAAGACAGATACCAGAATGACATTCATTGGAAGTCTCTTGAGCAAGTATAATGCTTCCACCCTCCCCCCGTAGGGGGCTCACAGTTCTTTCGCGCGTACGGGGCCCCGAGTTAATGCAGTCTTTCTCCCTTCTTTAATCCCTGGACTGCATTTCCTTTCCTATCGTCACCCCTTCCGCTCTTCACCGTGTGACTCATAGCCTTAGGCAGTTGAGTCTCCCTGACCCCCCACCCAAATAATATGTTCAAATGTTTCTATAGTCTATGGGACTTAACTACGGGGTCATCAGTCCCTAAACTTACAAACTACTTATGAACTACTTACGAACTAGGACGGCACAAATATCCATGCCCGAGGGGGGATTCGAACCCCCGACCGTAGTGGCCGTGCAGACCGTGACTGGAGCGCCTTAGTCCCCTCGGCCACCGCGGCCGGCAAATAATAATAATAATAATAATAATAATAATGCAATAATGAATGCCTCTCGTAACCGTCGTAGCCGTACCAAATAGTAATATAGGAATGATATAGAGCCCATACAGAAGATCGTTATAGGTTCATTTAGTATTCGATAAAGTTTTCACGGAAATGGTGGCAGGCGGTGCAGGAGAGGCATCTTCATCTCTGCTGGATACGAATGGACTAATATATTGCTTCCTTATAGAGATGCCCACGGGGGAGACAGTCATGACGCAAACTGCGTCATTAAATTGTTAATTTTATATATATAAAATTATCTTTCGAATCCAGGACCTTATATCTCGGGTGCGGGAGGTTGGTCGCAGTTTGGGGGGCGGGATGAGTCATTGGCCTGGGGGGGGGGCACCTCTGCTTCCTTAACAATATCCTTCGCGAAAAGAGTATCAAGGTAACACTAGAGATGTTCGGGGGCATGGCAACCATCATTTTCCCCGTAAAGAATTAAAGAGTGTAATTGGAACACGGCAGAGTGAGCGTGGTACATAGAATAGTACCCGCCACACACACCGGGCAGTACGGACGTGTGCTGACTCGCCGGTCCTCGTGTGGCGGCTCCTCAGTCCTCAGTCGAGTGGGCACGTCGGCGGCGGTGACGTAACAGATTCCTGGCCGCATTGTTTTCCTCCCGCTGTGCGTGTCTCGCCGATCAGCACTTCCTGCCCGAGAATCAGCCGCGAGAAGTCGCCGCATCACTCTTATAAGAAAGCAAAGGAATTTCGCCGATGCGCGCCTTAGATCAGCGCCGTACGGAGTCCTCTGTTCCATTCTGCAGCAGCCAGTAGTCACCACCTACTGTAAACCAGGGGTGCCACGCCTTGAGAATCTATGACAAGAGCAGTACACATGAAATTTTATATCGAGGTACGATGAATATATTCAACTGAAATTCTCCACAGCAGATGTTGCTCTGTCATTGATTTTTAATTACTTAAATGCGTCAATTACAAGGGTTGCATAAAAAAGCAATAGCAACTATGACATCGACAGAGCTATGTATTGGTTACACACATTCAATACTAGAATTGTTTTTGACCCATTGCCAAATGTGCGGAAGGGGTCTATTTCTGTCGATGTCTCGTGTTGACCTCCCTATGGCATGGATGTCATCTCCGGATAACCCAGCTGCAACTAATATTTCATTAAGTCCCGTCTTAATCCTTTCCCTATGAATCACCAGACAGACAACAGATCTGCAAAGTACCGCCGTTTTATACCATAAATATTAGATATTTTCGCCATCCGTATCTGTACATTTCACTGACATGATTTAAGTAATCTCGGGGTATTAACTGAATATTATTAGTAACGTCTTTGGTAGTCCTGGTCAGGATTAATCCGGCAAAGCGAAGTGTGTACATTTTTTTGCAGTTACATGTGTAGAGTGTTCGACATCTCCTCCTAAAGTACTGGACCTATTTCAACCACAGTTGGCACGTGTGTCCGCAGACAGCAATCGCATACCACAGATATGACGTTATGAGTAATTAAATGCGTGAAAAGTGCCGCTTCATGCGATAATGTTCCTCATCAAATTTTTCAGTCCGCGTTATAACCCAGCCTTCACCTCTTCAACGATGTGGGGAGTCGCCAGAAACGACACGTGGTTCGGATTCCACGTTAAGCTGTAGGTCCTCTTTCCTTTCCCCGGTTGGATAACTGGGGTAGGCTAGGGACACGCAGGTCGCCGAAGTGGCGCCCAATTGAAAGACTTGCACCAGGCCAGTGAGCCACACGAAACTAGTCTATCTTGTAAGACTGGCGCACTTAATTCTTACCATCGCTAAAAATAATGGTTCTGGATGTAATAACCTCGTACAATAAATAATTCAGAAGGTAGGACGTGATAAACGAGGTGCAAAAAAAAAAAAAAAAAAAAAAAAAATCCGCCCCTTCACATATTTACTACCGACTCAAATCGCATCAAATTTCGCAGTCAATTTGCTAATATTCTACGAATTTGGAAAATTATTATTGTAAGGCATATTATTTAGCACAGTGTTTTTCTTCTGGAGAGCCTTAGCCGCGTTATTGTTATGTACCGCAACAAAACTATTTTGTAGTCTGGAAGGCAACGATTTTAATTATCTTTCTGTTGATACAACTTTCTCGTAAACTGTTATACATTGTATTTTGGGTATTTTTCGGAATAGAAGGCTTTCTACCAAATTTCACTTGATTGCCGAAAAAAATATAAATTTTGCACAATACCGCTCTATCTTTCGACCAACTTTGTTGTATGGGAGTTAAAGTTGGGTAGATACGTGTTATTACCTTATTCACAAGGTAGAGGTTACAGATATGAAAGTTGCAAGAATGATTGCAGGTGCTAATAGATGGGAACAATGGCAGGAGGGTGTCCATAATGAGGAAATCAAAGAAAAACTGGGAATGAACACCATAGATGAAGCAGTTAGAGCGAACAGGCTGAGATGGTGGGGTCGTGTTACACGCATGGGAGAAGCAAGGTTACCTAAGAGACTCATGAGCTCGGCCGCGGGGGGGGGGGGGGGGGGGGTAAGAAGAGTCGAGGTAGACCAAGAAGAAAGTACTTAGATTCGGTGCAGAATGACTTTGAAGTAAAAGGCATAACATCAGATGAGGCATCAATGTTAGCATTGAATAGGGGATCATGGAGGAATTTTATTACAGGTACTGTGCTCCAGACAACGCTGAAAGGCATCAGTCTCTAATGATGAGGAAGTATTTCGCATATAAGCCGTCAGAGAGAACCGAATCATGCGCATTAAGAAAGGTTGCATGGTATAGACACTTTGTGAGGAAGTGGATTCTTTTCCGAATTTCTTCGATTTCATTATAGCATATTGCTCATGTACCTATCGTTAGGTCTTGAAAAGTTTGCAGGGTTTTAAGCACATTATCGTTAACATGCTTCATTTACTATAAAACAACCTGTGTTCAATTCAGAAGTAATGTTAAATAACTAATTACACACTTTTAACGTAAAATAAATTTCACGTAGGCCAATATTTGTGTATTACGGAACCCTTAGTATTCACAAATGGTCTGGTCTGGAAGGTGTGGGGTCGCTACACACAGGTTGAGGGGATATGACGTCATAAGGATTGCGTTGTTGGTCAGCTATAAGTCAAAGAGTAGAGTAGATTCTCTTATCACAATGACGCAGTATGCTGTTAGTGTCGGCTGTAAGAACATCTAAGGCGAATGAGCGTCTCCAACGGCCAGTCGACACAAGGCCTCTCTCGTCTCCGATACAACGTGCATAAGTCATAATGACGTAATGTCTGGCAGTTTTGGGAGTGTCTCTGGTGACGACACTTTCGCCTGCGCTCGTGCCCGTGTGTATCGTTGGCCAGAGATTGAGCTGCATGGAAACGAAATGGACAGGCAGTAGGGTATAGGATGGTGCACTGAAGGGAAATAATGAGATGGAATGACCTAAGAATTGAATAGACATCCTGGAAGTAGAGCTAGTAAGCAATAGAAAAGTAATCGATGCATGACTTCCGGATGTCATCTCAGCCTGGTGTCGTAGGACTCCTTTCTTGAATGGGAAATGTAGTCGGACCGAAGGATTCTGTTCCTAATTGTAAGCCCGGATCTTTCGTATGTGCATGGCGAGCACGGGGCACGGAGCTAGTTCAGTCTTTCTCCATTGCCCCCCCCCCCCCCCCCCGCAACTGGACTGCATTTTTTACCTTTCCCCTCCTTTTCTATTCTCTCCGCTTCCCCTCCCCCTCCCCGCCGGAGGAGTGATGACCTAGGAAGTTTGGTCCCCCGAACCAACCAACCAACCAATGGTAAAGGTTGGACCGGCTGTAGCTTTGAGCTGCCGATAGTTTGGATGGAGATGGTGGCTTCCTTTTTGGGGAGATGGCGTGCAGCGCGGCGCCGCGGACGTGGCAACAGCGCTGCTGCCGCCGCCGCCGCCGGCCGGCTGGTCCGCGGCGCGGCGCGGCGACCTTGGCTCTGCTATCTGGCGCGGTGGCGCCGCCGGCAGCGCGGGCGCAGGCGCCACGGCAGCGCGCATGCGCGCCCACAAAGGCGCCCAAGCCGAAGGCGCAGTTCACTGCCCCAGCGCCGCGCCGCCCGCCCCGTAGGTAAAATGCACGGGCCGAGCCATCCCAGGGCAGTCGCTTCTCTCACACGTCTCATTGGATTCGCGATACTTACTTCATCTATTAAAAGGGTATCGGCCCAGTACTGGGCTACGTCTATTCCACGGAAAAAAATTTTTGAAAAGTCTCGGTCGCAATTAGCTTTATTTCACATGACGCGTTTCGAGAACAACATCAAATGATGGTCTAGCTTGCGTCACCATGGTCTAGCTTGCGTACTTTTTTTTAACATGTGGTTTGTGCTGTATTTAGCAACGCCCAATCCCAGCCTTGGCCCTCCCACGCCTCTTTTGTCGTACGCCCTATCCCATTAGTAATTTTAATGTAATTACAATTGGTGGCTTATATATTTTTATAAGACTTAACACATTTTGTAGCCATATTTTTCACAGTTTCTATGACTGCATACAGTATAGTGTGCCCAAGATGACGTATGTGTAGTTTTATTCAAGTAACTTTTAATATTAACCCTGCGCCATTTGGTGGCGAGTGGGCCTAGTTCACCTGTGACGGTGTTTCCCCTCTCACCACAGTTGGGCATGTGAGTCTAGTTCAACACTGTCACTAGACGTCCATGATGGTATTTTAAGTATTAATCAAGCATCTATACTAAGATGGTTGTATTTCATATCGTTTTTTAAAATGTTTTGTAAGTATATATGTATCAATATGGTTTGTACTCCTTATAGATATTGTAATTACGTGCTTTAAACATCTTAAATGTAATTTTCCTCTTTTGTACCACAGATCTGATGATGATCTCGAAATGCGTCTTGTGAAATGAAGCTAATTGCAACCGAGACTTAAAAAAAAAAATCATGCATGCCAACGTATGGTCGCTTTCCACATAATGGAAGGTTTCATGAACCAAGTGATACACGTCTATTCCATTAGTATTCGCGAGCCAGAAATCTTCGAGGGTACACCGGTGTGGACATTTTCACAATGAAAAAGGTGTTCCATATCTTTCTCCACAGTCTACATCAGTTTGGTCGATTATACCCCACTTAAGCATATTTACTTTTACTGGGACGACCCCCGTTCTGAGCCTATTCAAAGTTCTGCAGGTTTTAAAATTTGGGTTTTGGCCGGCCTACTGAACCTGGGGAAGAGGGAAATTTTCAGGCGGTTCGTGCCTGACGGTTCCGAGGAAACTTCTCAGAGACTTCAGTCGCCGGCCGCGGTGGCCGAGGGAACTGCGGCGCTCCAGTCACGGTCTGCACGGCCACTACGGTCGGGGGTTCGAACCCCCCCCCCCCCCCATCGGGCATGGATGTTTGTGCCGTCCTTAGTATTAGCTAGTTCATAAGTAGTTTGTAAGTTTAGGGACTGATCGCCCCTTAGTTAAGTTCCATAAGCTATACAAACGTTTGAAACGTTTTGAAGGAAGTCTCGAACACTGCCTGCCACGTGCTGTGTTGGAACGTGGCCGCGGTAAAATGGTGTGTGTGTGTGTGTGTGTGTGTGTGTGTGTGTGTGTGTGTGTGTGTGTGTGTGTGTGTGTGTGGGTGGGTGGGTGGGTGTTTTAGGTTAAGTAGTTTGTAAGCCTAGGCACTGATACTACCAGTAGTTGGGTCTCCCAGATTTACCAACATCTGAACATTTTGTTGCAATGATGCCGTCCGGGAGCTCCGAAGGCTTGGGAGGAAAACAGGGTCTGCCACTTTAGAGGTGTAAAGCCAACTGGTTAGTGTGCCGGTAGAGCACACTAGGGGGCGAGGGAGGAGTTACCATCCTAGACCGTAACATTGGCTGCAGTAGAAACGTGGTGATGGGTAAGGCAAAGTTCAGTACTCTGACCCGGTGTCTCCAGGCACTAATCCGACCATCGTGGTGACTCTCGCAAACTCCTCGGCAAAAACTATATCGTTCGATCCCGATTCTGCCTCCGCCTACACGACAGTCTGAAAAGCTGGTTTCTAGACCGCGTGCTGCTGCAGCGTACCCTGTTAAGACTGTGACGAAACTTCACGGATGACAGCGGAGAATAATTTTATGGAAAGCATGACATCTAAAGGACAGCGGGTTTTCCTTGGTTTGCAGTTAGACATTTAAATAACGTCTACCACTTGTACGCTACTGACCTGCGACAGGTCCTCTCTTCCATCCTAATATTTTAAAATAACGAATATTTTCAGTAAATTTATCGTGCAAAATCTTAGAACTTAAAACACACATGTGGCTGAATAACGTACTGTCGGAAAAGTTAATTTCTGCTTGTCAGCATTGATCTCCTTGCTTACGCAGTTGTCGCGTGTCTACATACGTTACACATTGCGCATGCCCGTAATCAGATGCTTTTAAAGTTCATCCGTTGCGTGATTCAACAGTGTTGAGTGCATATAAAGCGAGAATTTCGTTTACACAGGCCGTATCTTGAAAATGATTAAGGTACGTGAGAGGCGTAAAAAATCTCCGTAAATTTCGCCAAGACGTCCAAGGTTGTAGAACAACAGAGGAAATTAACCGCGTAAAGTGTAGTTTCTCTATTTAAAAGTTAGTGTAAGTCATATTTGCGTTTCTAAACAATTATCCACTTCCCATGAAGCTTCGGTGGTGTCCGTATACCCCAGAAGGTTCCTTGCCCGAGAACAAGAGATTACGATAATTCATTCAAAAAGATATGACGTCATGAAGAATGACGTGTCACCACCCAGATTTATTCGTCCAATATTTCAGAATGAGAACACACAGCGACCTGCAACAGACTTCATATATCATTTCAGACCTTTGTGAAGTTTTTTCTTCCTGACGCCCTTCACAAAATAATGAAGGAAACGTTGTTTTACTTCGTAAGCACTAACTCTGTTCGCAATATATAGTGTTGTCATGCAGGACTAATGTGTAACGCGCGTTTTCGGGCGTCACATCGCGGATTGTGGGACCGCTGCGGCCGGAGGCTTTGGATGCGCACGTTGGCACGCATTGTGTGTGTGTGTGTGTGTGTGTGTGTGTGTGTGTGTGTGTATGTGTGTGTGTGTGTGTGTGTGTGTGTGTAAGACTGCTGCCAAAATTAATCACTGTTCGGGAGATATGGTGTCATAAACATTGAGATGCGTGAAAAACTGCCGCGTCGGGCATCACGCTCTGACTTATTGTTCTTTCACTGCTAAAAATATTCGCATATCGTTTCAAAAACGTTAAAAAATTATACCACGGGTACGTTCAAATGCAACGTTGCATGGAATTTTGAAAACAATCGGTCAATAATTCCATAATTTGCGATTCGAAACCTTTCCAATTTCTATTCGTTTCGTGAGCTATTAAAATATAGATTTGAAATTTTGACTCACCATTACATTGTGATATACATGTGGCGTTTATCACGGAAGAACAGACGTCGCTTCTGATCCTGCAGTTGTTTTCATATTCAGAGAATATGACTTCAATTGCGAATGGGCAAACCTGAAAATGTGTACCCAGCCGGGATTCGAACCCAGGTCTCCTGCTTTCTAAGCAGTTGCGCTTACCCCTACACCACTGGGGACACAGTGGTCACCGCACCTGCAAGGACTACCTAAGCACGCTTCGCGTCAGACACAAATTTCCGGCTTTACCCTGCCCATAGTACTCAAACTCGTATTCACTATTATTTCCCGTAAGAGCAAGGGCTTCAAACTTGTCCACCCTTCTGCAACGAGTGCCAGTGCAGGTAGTAGTAAATGTTAAATTCGTAAATAGCGGATGAAATAACAATTACCTGCGCCTTGGTTGGTTGTAGCTGTCACTGAATGGTCGCTGGATGGCCGCATCAGCAGAGCGCGCGTGTTCGCAGCTGTGTGCGCGATCGCGTAGCCCGCCACTCTGTTATGGCTCCCACATGCTGCGTGTTGTTGCTGACGCCTGCGTTTAGTTTACCCGTCTGCTTAGCCGCGTGTCGTGGGGGAAGGAAAGGATGATTCGGGTTTAACGTCCCGTCGGCAGCGTGGCCACTAGAGACGAAGCTCAAGCTCGGATTTTTTGGTAAAGGATAGGAAAGGCAATCGGCCGTGCCCTTTGAAAGGAGCCATCCCGGAATTTGCCTGGAGTCATTTAGGGAAATCACGGAAAACCTAAGTCAGAATGGCTGGAGCGGGTTTGAATCTCCGTCCTCCCAGAATGCGAGTCCAGCGTGTCACCACTGCGCCACCTCACTCGTTCTCTCTGCGTCGTGCACTGCTCGCTCTTAAACTTGCGGCTTTCTAACATAAATTAGCATAATTCATACCTTTTTAATATATTTGTTGCTACTTCTCGATTAAGTGGTTGGTATTTACGTTTGAGGAAAGTAGCTTTGCCATGTTGTAATACTAGAAAGAAGCAGATACGTTGAAAATTGAGAAAAATTGTACAGTAAAGTGCGGTACAAAAGCTGAAGGAAGCAATGGAATAAACGGAACGGACAGTTTTGTTCGCAGGCAGTCATTACCCTGAAGCCATCGTGACTGATGCTGCTCACCTGGGCATAACAGAGAGCAGGACTTATTTGTCAGTATTGTATGTGATCACGGACAGCAATACATGGTCTGCAGATGCCGTGCTGGCTACAAGGTTTACCGCCCGTCTTGTGGTAGGACGTCGCAGCGCTCCACAATTGCGGCTGGCTACTGCTGGATGTCCGTAGTCTTAGTGGGAGCGCTACAGTACGTCTCCGCGACACATTCACCACACGTCATTAACGTAACCACCAACAGCCGTAAGGTTTGTTGTTTAATTTAACGACCGGTTTCGGTGTTGGTGGATACGTTACTAATATGGAATTAAAACCTAACTAGTCGCAGTCCAGATTCCCTTACAACATGGAACTGCATCGACATTCCTACACACACACGCTCAATGGTATTTAAGCAACAGCGTCTAGGAACAAGGCCTGGGCGCTGTTGTGTCGCGTCACACGGAGTAGGCCGCGATAGCGTTGCTGACTGGCTGGCCCCAGCAGACAGTCAGCCAACCATCCAGCCAGCCATGCAGTGGAGCTTACTCCTGTGTGACGTGAGGCGTCAGCGTAGGGGAACCGGCAACCTCCTGCTCAGTTGCATGCGATCGGGCATTGTCGTCCGTAACAGGAAAGGAGTAGAGGGTGACACTAGCGTTGTCAGTGTGCATGTTCAGATATTTGGAGGTCAGCACATGCATACGGGGTCTGCGAAAACCGTAAAATAACGTATGTGGAGTACCATCTTTTGCTATAAAATTCGAAGATGTCGCGGTCAGTTTTAACCTGTTTGTACGTTTCGATCCAGCGTGAGATCGGGTGCAAACAAGGAACGGCTTGGGACATCGCTGGGGGTGTGCAGCGCGGCAGTCTGCTGTGCCGGCTGGCGGGCGAGGCGGAAGGCGGCGCGTGGCGTGCGCGACGCATCGACCCGCGGCCCGGCGTCCCCGGTTCGATACCCGGCGCCGCACGCGTCGGCACGTCGCACGCCAGGTGTGCGCGCTCGACAGCCGCTATTGATCGCCGCGCCGCGCCGCGCCGGGAGCCTCCCTGTCCCACTGCGCCTGCCTCGACGGCGGGCACCGGCTTCCGTCAGACTGACACCACACTGGGTCCTCTCACGAGGGTAGATCAAGCACGAAAACAGGCCGAAAGTATGCGAAACTATGTAAAAGAAGCAAAATAAAAACTGAACATTATGAAAACAGCGGAAGCGAACGTATTGTGATCGTTTTCGTGGTGTTAGACTACAAAAGAAAAGTTCCTGGGTTCAAATCCCATTCCTGAAGAGGTTTTTATTTCGTTTTGTCACTACATTATGAACTGTCTGAGTCATTTACGTCTCTGTTCTGTTTTTGTAGCCCCGGAAATTTTCATAATACACATTAGTCACTTTGTCATTTGATAAGAAGATATTGCTATCACAAGCAATTGCGATGACTAGAGCTTTCACCTCTCAACGATTTGAATAGTCTCCAGAAATGACACTTTGTTCAGATTGCATTTAAACTGTAGGTCCAATTTCTTCGATTAGACAGATGGGGTATGTTAGGGACAGGCAAGTCGACGAAATCTCGTCCAGTCGAAAGACTTGACCCATGCCACTGAGCCACACGAAATTAATAATAGTGAGTGCAGGCGGAATGCCCCCCAGACAAATGAATGGATGGGAACTAGGTCACAATAAGGGCTTCATTGCTTTGTAATCGTAATGTCAAGAACCGGTGAAAATAAACGATCGCGGTTACAAATTTACAAGCAGTTGTGGCCTACTGAAAGCTGTAGGCTTGATCCGAGGTAACCGCGCCGTAGTGTGGTGACGATGCACACACTGGAAGTCAGCTGACTACGGTGCACGGCGCAGAGAGAAGAGGCTCCCTGGCTGGCAGTCCACTGTTCCTCACTTTGGACGAGAGTGTCTTAAATACCTGAGGAATATGAATCCAGCAAATATAGCTCGCGACTTGCATACCAATATCAATAAAAATTTTCAGACCTTTGAGGAAGCTACAAGTTCCTTAACAGGTGGAATGGTATTACGACGCGGACGGTAAAGAACAAGAAGCAAAACAGTGTACAGCGATCAGACTCGTCAATGGACGGACGGACAGTTGATAATTCTGCGAAAAAGAAAGAAAAAAAATTAAAGTGGTTGCGCTGCGGAAGATTTGAACCAGGAAGTTTCGGCTTGGCAGTTCACCACCATAACCATAGGACGACGGCACTCTCGTTGAAGGTGTTTCCCTCTCGTTTTATATGTTGAACTTGGAATGTTCGCTGTTTCTATTTTGCTACTTTTATCATGGTTTCATCAAGTTTCTTTCTGTTTGTAGGCCTGATCTGTAATCATTGACTGTCCAATGCGCCACACTAATACTTAATCTGAGGGGGGGGGGGGGGAGTTTACCTTGTTAGGTTAAAGGAGAAATGAGGTGCTGCTTTACTTTGGTCAGACGGAAGGACCTCATCTGAATCTGCATCTACATCAGAGTTCGGCAAGGCGCCTCCTGTTGTGGGAGATGGTTCTGTGTGATCCTCTGTCACTGACTCCTTTCTGTATTCCAGTGGCGTGTGGTTCGCGAGAAAAACGACTGCAGGTGTGTACCCGTGTACATTTTGCAAATATAAAAAAATGGTAGCTCTCATTACTTTTCATTTGCTGTTGTATGTTAGGAGTTTGCCGAACGTATTCTCAGATGAAGAGACTTGCACAGGACAGGCTAGCTTGGAGAGTTGCATCAAAGCAGTCTGCGGACTGAAGACCACAACACAACAACATGTAAACAGTAGCTACAGACGCCAGTTGACATTACAAGAGGTTGGTCCTGTATTTGCAACAGCGCTCTAAATAACCCTTTAATGCATAGTGTAGCTGATCAGCTACATACCTTATTTTTCCCATTATCTCTCAAACTGATCAAAATAGTATCGCAAATTCATTTGTTGCTGCTTGTGTAGATAGTGTTACATATGCTAGTAGTTTGTACTAGAAATTATAAATTTCAGAGCGCTGCTGAATCTTTTCGACAGTTAGCTGCATTGAGTTACTCCTAAAATGTGCGTTTGTTACTTAGTATTCCTCCTTTGCCATGTAAAAGTAGTCAGTCACAGGCTAATGTTGCATTTTTAGAATTACTTTCTGGAAATATGAGATCCGTAATACCGACATTTACTACATCGGGTACGTCACGGAATCACTATAGAGCTGACTGACCAGCTCTGAACGTTTTGTTGCTAGGAGTGCATAATAATTTTAAGGATTTTTTAAAAATATTTTTCTCAGTATATATGCACTATACGTTGATCGTGGTAGTTTTTATAGCTTCAAATAAAGTGAGGCATTAAAGGGTTAACAGGCTTATGTCGTCTAGTGCGTGGGACATTGTTTATCGTTTCTTCTTCAGAGAAGCGGCGACTGCCGTTTAGCAACGCTTCCCCGAAAGTGTTATCGTGCGAACGCTGGCGATGAAACGCAGGGGCTAGAAGTGGCGCTACGAGGAACTTGCCGCCAGCCGCTCGTTTTTTGATACTTCCGTGACCCTGCTACGGTTGCCCGATAATGTTCGAACCGAGTGTCTGATCAGCCACCGGGAAAACATGTTTGTTAGGATAGGCGCCTTCCACCGTTTCCTTATATGTAGACCGAAATTTATCGGCGCGCTATTTTAGAATTCCCAGGGCCAACTGATCGGAAAAGCAGTAAGCTGTGCTCTTTCCTCGAGCACTGTCCACGTGACCTACACTAGGTCTAACATGGGGCGTGGGAATAATATGGTCCCAAAAGGATCAGTTAAAAAGTGCAAGAATGAGTCGATGCACAAACCATTCATAAATTGTAGTGTCTTCATGGAAATCACAAAGACAATGCGTGTCATATGAAGCAAGCGTTAGGACGTCTTCGAAAGTAAAGTGTTCAAATGTTTATAAACCTAATGGTCTCAAGTGCTAGTCATCAGTGACTCGACTTACAAAGTACTTAAATCACGCTAAGCACAACACACACATCCATGCTCGAGGACGACTCGAACCTCCAGCTGGAGGAGCCGTCCAGTCCGTAGCATGATGCAGACATGCCGAATACTACGATTTGTCCGTTAACTATCAAGATGTCTATGCAAAATTTACGGTGTTACGGAAGAGTGTGCTTAAATTACGAAATTAACTATTTGATTTATTTTACCAGTTTGCTAACAGTTTTGATTGCGTCATTTTGTGAACCACCATAGTTTCAGAAATAGCGCAATACCGTACTGTTTTATCAGTTTTGTGAGAACAGTATGATATAGACACTGAAGCCTCGATAACTTCAGTACTTCTGGTGCGTAAACTTGTAGTTAGATCGCGATTTGACGTAGTAATGTTCTTGCTGTTTCGTCATTAGCGAGTGTAAATCAGTTATTGAGTATACCTTAAATTAAATCTCGCCCTTTTTTTAGTCTGTTCCGGACATTGGTAAACGAATATAAAGGTTAATGTAATTGTTTAGAAAGTCACACACTCTGCGAGAAGTATATTTATTTTGTAGTAGGCTCCTTTTCGTGTCTTAACAATTATTTATACAATTAAGCAACAAATGGAGGTTGTTTTACTGTCAATGTTTAAAGTTAATTCCGGGTTATGACTCTCGCAAGAGACCTTTCACGCGTCTAGCAATGAATACTTTTTTCATTTTTTCTAATGAAACCCCATGTCATTCCAAACATGTGTGTCAATTTTTTACCTCTCTATCTATATTATTTCCTGATTTATTAAGTTTTCAAATGTATACTGACTTTTTGATCACCCGGTACATATATATTTGCTCGTTTAAATATACCAGATAATGTTGTGACGGATTAAGGCACATTGGCTGCATGGTTAAACACGAGCACTTCACCTCCCACAACTCCGGTAGCCTGACAGTGAATTTCTTGGCTGAGCTACTTCAGTCCAGCATGGTGCGGATGCGACACTCGAGAAGGGGTCACACTAATACTGTACCGCGATTGAGAGTCCCGCTGTAAAGTCAGTAGGGTGTGGGAGCTGAGAAGGCAGCGGCGCGCCTTTGACGCTGATGTGCTGCAGTGGCTCTGCCCGAGATTGCGGAGAGTGAAAGTGAGCAGAGAGGCGAGACAAAAAGCGAGCTGTTGGCTGTTGCTGTAGCTGTGCCTGGCGCCGCGGCGGCCCGTGAATGGACGCGCCTGGCGCCCGCATTCACTGCTAACGCAGCCTTCTTGTCAGTCCGTTACATCGCACCACATTTTACAAGATCCTCTTCCTGTACCGAGCCTTCTTGAGTGAGCGTAAGCCTAATCAGGAGAGTCCGTAGAAGATGACATGGGAGGCGAAAAGATTTAGACAAATCCACGGTACTTTTGATATAGTAGTTCCAAATTGGATTCTTTTTCCTTCGTCGTGACTTTTCAACGTAAAAAAAAGACAAAGGAAATTACACAATAAATGAACTCGATACAGTGGAGTCTCGATTTTTGGAATCTCGGAATTACGAATTTCCTATAAATACGAGCGTCGTAAGAGAGAAAAACTGCTGGTACAATTCTTTCCTCACAGAAAAGGGCACTTCACCTTTATAACGCGATCTAAATATAGTGGACAGCCGTTAAAACCTTTAGGCTGGGAATGTAAATGGCTATTTAAAAACTAAGTTTTTTTAAAGTTCATTTTCTTTACACGTATTTGCTTCTTCTTCTTCACGTGTAAATTTCGATAGTTAGATGTGATCCCGGTGCCGTTGGCATCGAATCAACGAGACTACTATATAGCTACCACAAATTCCACAGTTCTGCATACTTTGATGTTGGAAGATAGTCTTCAGTCTTTAGGTACACAACAAACATGGCAAATAGATAATACAAAAAGTCAGAGCCTCAACATGACCACTACAATAAAAAATATTCAGAAATCTTCCCATTCCATTTTTACGTGGTGTGGTACAGCGTACAGCAGTCGTGTTCACTTGAATTCCTGAATAAAAGAACGTCTTGATTGCAAATATTTATTTCAATGACGCGTTTCGCCCGGTTAGGGCATCTTCAGATATCTGACAAAGAAGAAAAATGAAACAACGTTGTTGCCTTCTTCACTTCCATTTTTAGCAATCGACAAACAACTTTACATGCCTCCATTTTGGAATTCCTGAATACATAGCAGCTGCAATCAGTTTAATATCTTTAATACTGAGTACGTTACATTTTACTAACCTAATATAAGAATATCACTATAAGACACGATTGCGTAATATTGTGCTTAACTACAAAATGCCCACAATTTTTATGCGGGATGACTGAGTCCTAGCAGTGAAACGGCCCAGTGTTAATTGAGGTAAAGAGTTGTTGTTGACTGAATCTATCCAGAACGCGACCGGACTTCGTCAGTAACTTCAGAAAAGCTATTTTAGACCAAGTCGAAGATTTGGCTGATTTCTGGCCCGTAACAAATATTTTGGCCGAAACTAGCCGTTACCGAAACCGAATGTGCGTCGGTCCTTACTTCTTACGATCTGAAAGTGGCGGCGGCGTATGAAAGGCCTGCGTCTGGGGACGTTGCTGCAGCGTAAGCAGGGCAGAACGCGGATACACGAGGAGTACCTGAAATGAATGTGAAATTGAGAGGCGTAGATTATAACAAAATTTCACACAGCAACCTTCATCCGCATCCCTCAATGTCCGGAGCTACACGTCGTTTAACAGCGCCGCCTTGATTTTTTTTTTTTTTTTTCCTTTTTCCTTTTCGTTGGTGTTGGATACCATCTTAGGAGGAGGGACTTCCCGGTAGTTTTTGCAGCTGTTCGCAAATAAAGGCGATGAAACGTCAGCCCAACGTCTCCTATACTATGATGTCGCCCAAAAACATGAAAGGTTGCCTTCCCAGATATTTCTCAAATTCATGCCACATTTCATCTAGCGTAGGAAAGCGTGATGCCATGTCCGTTAATTTACCTACTGAATGAGCGAACACCACTTTCTACTTGCCCGTTTCATACAATTAATGCGACCAGTCAGCCGACTTAGAAACTAAATTTACTGTTTCAGACACTAGATTTACCAAGTAAGGCATTTAAGATAGGTCTAGCCCATCAATAAACTTGATTTTTTGATTAAAAGCAAGAAAACGAAGGTCACGTCAAATGACGTGATCGGCAGTCAGTGTTAACAAGATGTAGTGTACTGCGTGGTGTTCACATTTTGCCCCCCCCCCCCCCTCCCCCCGCACGTCTCAAGTTGTGTGAAGGGCGACGCGATTTCGTGAAGTAAACATGTCCCACCGGCAGAAAGCGTGTGCTTTAATCATCTTAGCGATGGCTGCGAAAGAAAGACCACCGAGAACGACGAAAAGGAGGAAATGGGTTCGTGAGTGGTTAAAGAAAAGGAACGACTTTTCGCATGTGGATCTGCTTACGGAAATCCGAACTACGGACCCAAAAGATTTTAGAGTGAGCCCAGAATCATATGACAAACTACTCACGATGATACGATACAAAATTGAAAAGGAAAAGACAATTATGAGATTCGCGATTCCTGCCGATGAAAGATTACGAACATAAACATTGGTGAGAAAGCACACTAGCACCTTGTGGCTGTTTGATGAGGCTGTGCCAACATCTGAAAGGCGAATATTGTCAATCTGTCAGTATTGGACTTCACACGATCAATATATATTGACAATACTGAAAATATTTTTGTGGCCATCAATACTTTTCGTCAATATTTTAAGTATTGACAATACGTCAATACGCGCCCTCAGACCGTCAATATATTGACGGTTTGACAATATTATTGAACGTGTGAGGGGCCCCTTAAAGAGAAGGAATGTGCTGTTGAAAAAGTGTTGCGTCTGACCGCAGTTATAGAGGGGTGGGCGTCGTCAGACTGTCGGAATACGCCTTGGTGGTCCAGGTTGCGGCGTGGCGCGCTGCACGCCACGCCACGGCGCGGGTCTCGAGTCGGCAGGCGGCCAGCCAGCAGTTTGGTTGGCCAGCCCAGTTCAAGGCCGGCCGGAGCCACACACACACACACACACACACACACACAGCGCCCAAGCCTCGGCACGCTCTCTGCTCCAGCCGCGCCCCCTAGCAGGCGCGCAACAAACACGCGGCCAGGCATAGCTCATGTAACGAGGAACGCTGACTGCCGTGCGGTGCCATGTCCGAAGTAGAACGACATGCGGCACTGCGTCCGGCGGTCTTACTTGATTGTAGGTGTGTCGCACGGATTTAACGTAAGAGGTGGTACCGGGTTTGAGTCCCTGCCACATTTTCATATGTTCTTATTGTGTGATTACAGCACCTACGGTCCGTCCTTCGTAGCTCAGACGGCAACGTCGCCGACTACCACGCAGGGGGCCCGGATTCGATTCACGGCAACGGAGTGGTGTGTCGTCCTTATGATTGTCATCATCGGCATGCAAGTCGCCTAAGTGGCGTCAACTAAAGACTTGCACTAGGCGGGCGAACAATTCCAGGCGGGATCTGCCGACCAAAAATGCCATACGTTCGTTTCAACTCATACAACATAAACCAGCAAGCCAGACTCAAAAACCATCAGTGTATATATACTTTGACCGAAACGTGGCCACTTCGACTGCATTTTCTGTTGACTGGTGGAAATCATCTTGTATGCATGTGGCTGGACACAGTGGACACTGCCGCGGCGGAGCGGCCGAGCGCTATGCTACGTTCCCCGTCGAGGGTTCGAATCCCCCCTCCCCCCTCGGGCAAGGATGTTTGTGCCGTCTTTAGTATAAGCTAGTTCATAAGTGGTTTGTAAGTTTACGGACTGATGACCGCGCAGTTAAGTCCCTTAAACTCTCACACATTTGAACAGTCCGCACTGAAGCGTATGCTGAGCAGTTTGAATCTCCCCACAGTCACGCTGGATGTTTTTACAATGCACCCCAATTTTGTTGCGTTGGCTGACTCTCGACCACAGCCTCTTCCAAGACTTCCAGGAGCGTGGGACGTTTCAGTCCTCCATAGTCCGTGTCTCTTCAGTGGTGGTTAGTTTCTGTGATGTTCTGAAGAAACTATGCCTTCACCTTACTTGTTGTGGGGAGGGTTCCCTGCATACGCATTGGATGTTTTCCCTTCTTATTTTTTTTCTGCTCCAGTTCTTTCCCCATTTGCCGCAGTGGAGTGGCTAAATCAAAACTCTTGCATCTTGAAAGTACGCACCGAGATGGGGAATATTAGAAGTTCAAAAATGTTCAGATGTTTGTAAATCTAAGAGACTACGTTGGTCATTAGTTCCTACGCTTACAAACTACTTAACCCTTTAATGCATAGTGTAGCTGATCAGGTACATACCTAAATTTTTCCATTATCTCTCAAAGTGACCGACATTTGACCACAAATTCATTTCTAGTCGCTTGTATACATAGTGTTACATATGCAAGAAGAACGTCCCAGAAATTATGACTCACGGTGCTACTAAATCACTTCGTCAGTTAGCTGCACTGAGTTGCTCATAACATCTGCGTTTGTTTACATTAGTATCCCTCCTTTGCCATGTAAAAGTAGTGAAGCACATACTACTGTTGCATTATGAGTTACTTTCTGGAAATATGAGAGGCGTAATAGCGACGTTCACTACATCGGTACATCATGGAAGCATTATACAGATGACCCGCTATGAACTTTTTGTTAGTAATGCATAGTAATTTTTACGAATATTTTTCTCAGTATATAGGCACTATGCGTTAACCTACGAGAACTCGCGCCTTTAAAAGTTACGCAATCGATCGCGTGTATAGCATTTTCCTGACAGTCAAAGAACAATTTGTAATGTACTTAATAAGTCTAAATAAGTATTTCTAGTTGCGTTTATAAGCAAAGAAAAATATTTGACTATTTAAAATTGGTAAAATGCCGTTTGTTTTAAAATAACTCTGAGCAAAATGCTCACGCGCGAGTCCTCGCGGGTTAATCGTGGTACGTTTTATTGCTTCAAATTAAAAAAAGGTCATGCATTAAAGGGTTAAACTAACCATAAGTAATTTATGGTTAGGAGAACACTGACAGCCATACCCGAGGGAGGACAGGGAAGCTCTAACGGCGAACGGCCGCGCGCACCTCAGCTAGGCGCCTTAGTGAGCGCGGCTATTCTGTTGCGGCTATGATAAGTTCCTTTTGAACTTGAGCACGTCAGATAGGAATCAATTTCTGATGTTACAACGATTTTGGGCGATACTATTAAGAGTGTAATATTGTGAGACGTATGTGTTACACTGCAGTGACGAGTCGTTCTTATAGACTGCCAGTAGCAGAAGCAGTGGTATTACCTTACCGACGTTTTGGTATTCGTATTAGAAAATTGGCCACCACGTTTGATGACGTGACATATATGAAAGTAACAAGATTGGAAAAGGATCCCTGTGTTAGCGCTGCAGCCTAGCTGAGCAGCACGTTTAGCGGCGGTGTTGGTGTGTGGCGCCTGTCTGGTGTCCTTCAGAGGCCGCCCAGAGCGCCGGCCGGGGTCGCCTGGCGGCTGACTCACGTCGTGGCGGCTGCTGCTGCAGGCACTGCCACGCTGCTAGCTGCTAGCTGGCGATTATCATTGCAGCAGGCCGTAACGTCCCGTCGACGGCCTCATTAATAGAGGCTAACATTGTTTGCGTAAGGATGAAAAATGAAATCGGCGAGTTTTTTCAAAGGAATCATCGTGGTATTTGCCACGAGTAGTGCAGGAAAGTTAATCGTTTTGGAAAATATATTGGAAAAACAATATTAACAAAATATTTGTAAAGACTAAAGGTGGCATATTTTTTATGTTTGTTCTAACCCGCCGTGGTGGAGTAGCCGAGCGGTCTAAAGTGTCTCGCTGCGGAGCGCACGGTTGCTCGCCATGGAGATTCGAGTCCTCCCTGGGCATGTGTGTGTGTGTGTGTGTGTGTGTGTGTGTGTGTGTGTGTGTGTGTGTGTGTGTTTTGTCCTTAGGTTAGTTTACCTAGGTTTAAGTAGTTTGTAAGCTACGGACTGATGATCACGCAGTTTGGTCCGATAGATTTATAAACATTTTTTGTTCTAACCGGTAATCATTTAACAACTTCATACTGTCTCCATGCGTGGTGGGACTTGGAAACTGAGACTCTTGATTGTGTGTGGAGTAAAAAGGGGTGTCCGGTACTGGAGTCTTTCTACTGAGCCAGAGTTTAGCTGACGATGAAAAATTCTTTTACACCCCCACACACCCAATCAGGCCGGCCTGGGTCCGCTCCTGAAAACCAAGCTGGTACGTGTCCGGCCTTCGTAAATTGTTTGTATAATTTATGGGACTTAACTACGGGGTCATCAGTCCCTAAACTTACAAACTACTTATGAACCAGCTAACAACTAAGGACGGCACAAGTATCCATGCCCGAGAGGGGATTCGAACCCCCCGATCGTAGTGGCCGTGCGGACCGTGACTTTCGCGCCTCAGTCTCCTCAGTCCCCTCGGCCACCGCGGCCGGCTCCGGCCTTAGTAGCGCAAAACGCAAACATTTAGTAACATTCTGACACTTCCACGCGTACAACACTATACGTAGATAGTTGGGGTACACACATTTGATCCGGTGGAGAAAGGGGTTTTGAAGTGGCGGAAGCGAGGACATTCGGCCATTCTATATGGGATTAAGCAGGCAGTAGTTGAGTATGTAAGACACAGGGAGTGCACATTTGGGCCGGGATGAGGTAACTGGTGCAGACGCAGAGGCAGACGAGACGTGTGGTGGGAGGAGCGAGTGAGCCGGCAGAGGCAGCGGCAGACAGATAGCCGGCGCCACGCGTGGCAACGCCGCGCCCAGCCACGCCAGGTTCCCAGCTGCCGCGCCGGCTAAAAGCGGCCAGCGCCGCTACCGCCTACCTGACAGGCCGCGGCAGCCGATTAAACCGATGCCATTCCAATGCTACAGGACCCAACTACGTCGGTCATCAGTCCCTAGCGGTCTGCGGCGTGCCAGTCACGGTCTGCACGGTCACTGCGGTCGGGGGTTCGAATCCCCCTCGGGCATGGATGTTGGTACCGTCTTCAGTATAAGCTAGTTGATAAGTAGTTTGTAAGTTTACGTCCCATAAGCTCTACAAAATTCGAACATTTGATTTGAACATAAGTCCCTAGTCTTACAAACTGCAAAAACTAAGTTAAACTAACCTAAGGACAACACACACATCCATGCCCGAGCAAGTATTGGAACCTCCAACGCGGGAGGCCGCGCGATCCGTAACGTGGCTCTCCAGATCGCTCGGCTACTCCCGCGCGGCGTGTCCCGGTGGGATTCGAAGCCGGGTCCTCCTCCTTACTAACCAGTCGCTCTGACCACTACGCCACCGGGTCACGGTGCTCACCGCGACTGCACGGTCCCACTACTAACCTACTGCTCCTGCCCCTTTACGGCCCCTACACAGTTAGTATTTATCTTCTAGCAAACTGACCAGTCAAGCCACCAAATTCGTAGCAGCTATTGCACTGCTCCCTGTTCTGATGTCTGTCTGCTGAACTTTTTATTTTCGCGTGTTCTCTGTGCAGACGGCAGAAGATTGCAGACAGGAAGTTGGTCGGGTAGCGCTACACACGGTACAATTTCTCGAATGGTGGATGAGGGATCGGATGTCGGATGGCCAGGCCCGACCAACCATTAGACAAGAAAAGTTGGTCGGGAAGCGCCTTCACACGTCCAATTTATCGGACCGCCGCCAAATTAGTCCCGACAAATCGGAACGTGTGTAGAGGCCGTCACTAAACAGTCGCTCTGACCACTAGGCCACCAGGAACACAGTGGCCACGACTGCGCGCCTGTCCTCACTACTAACATACTAATCCCGTCCCTTTGTCCGAAGGAAAGACTTCACATAAATGTAGAATATGTTACTCTATGGAAACTGTACCATACTATTGCAAGGTTTTTGTTTTCTTCTTGTCAGGACTAAATTCAGCGACTGCTTATGCATTACAGTACAAGGTTTTGTAAAGTGTTAACCTTCATGATCGGGGAAAATGGTACACAAGCACGAAGTAAGACACCACACGTACAGTGTTCTTCAAAAGAAACACTAAATATCTTAGGTGGCGGCCGTATAGACGAATTCCAAGTGAAAATGGCTTAAAATACATCCCAAACAGACTTAAAGCGGAGACAAACGAAGATATTTTCACTGACTACTCCGTCGATTCCTCCAACAAAACCATAATATTGAATTAAAAGCATAATTTTGTGTACCTTCTGCAACTTTATTTTCATTTAGTAAAACTGTTTTCGGCTTTTGAGGGCATCTTCTGATTTTAAAATTGTTATCGGAAAGAGCTGTTTGTAAGTAAATAAACTTATAGAGCACACATGCATGTATATAATCACTTAACTATAGTTAGCTGACATTGCTTAGAGACTTCTAATAATCAGTTACAGAGTTGACTTGTATTGCAAGGTGGGCACCCGTGACTGTCACGTCCCAGTGCTGCGCTTCACTGATTTCGAGTGGACTTTGAGGCGTATTTGGCCACACCCAACCCATCCTTCTCCCCTCCCACTCCCCCCTTTCGTACGCCCAACCTTAATAGTATATTCAACGTACTTATACTGAGGTACCGGATGTTTCCCATCTTCTAGCCACGTTTTCATGGCTTCTACGTCAGCAAGCAGCACACAGTGCGCAAGATGTTGTTACTCTAACCGTTTTATTCAAATAACTTTTATACTGCGCCATCTGGCGGCTATTGTGCCTTCTTTACCCGTTAACGCTGTTTCCCCCTCCCCACCACAGTTTGACATATAAATCTAGTCGAACACCTTGACTACACGTCAACGTTTTTAGGTTATGCTTTGGTCATGTATCTCCGCTAAGATTTACTATCCCATCCTTTTCAGAAATTCGTTAGTATATTTTGCATGTAATTTGTTTGTTATCCTTGTGAGTATTGTGATTTCAATCTGTAAACATCTGAAATGTTGAAAAATGTTAAAATGTTTGTAAATCTATCGGACTCAATTGCGTGCTTATCCGTCCGTAGCTTACAAAATACTTAAACAAAGGTAAACTAAACTAAGGACAACACACCCACCCATCCCTGAAGGGGGAGGTTGGGTGGGGACTCTAACCCCCGACGGCGTACGGCCGCACGCACTTAACACGGCGCAACAGTGCGCACGGCTAATCCGCCGCTGCATCCAAAATGTAATGTACTTTTATTATATGTGTCGGAACGCGTAAGGTATATTGCGACCAAGGCATATATAAAAAAAAAACGTCATGCCAACGTATGGTCGCTTGTCCCGGAAAAATGGTTGGTTTTATGAGTCCAGTGGAAAACATACAAAATTGTTTAATTCATTATGATTTTCTATCAAGGACCGACGGAAGAATCATTGTAAATGTCCTCATTTGCTTAGCTTTAAGTTTGTTTGGTTTACGTACTAACACCTGGACCTCTGTGCTCGATTAAACACGTGATATGTATCGGTTTAGTTGGCCTAACATCTCCTAAAATATGTACTACTTCTTCTGAAACTTTATATATGCAAAATCGTATTGCTACGTCGCACTCACTACGGAAGTACTGAATTCAGTGACATCTTTAGCATTACAGCAAAAAATTTGTACAAAATATGTCCCTCACACATATATATACATGAAAAATTAGTGATATGTCTAAAAGAACAGACCACACACACACACACACACACACACACACACACACACACAAACACACACACGTTCTCCAGTCTTGCGTTTGCCTGACAGTCTTTCGGACCTTCTGCCCCGTTTTATGGAGTAGTCAGTCCCCTCAGGTTTGGTCTAACAGTGAATGCGGACAGCCGGTCGTCAAAGCGGAGGGCGAGCGCGCTGTTACACAACTCGCCATATTGGCGTGATAACCGCTGACGTCACGACCCGTCAACCTCTCGTCTGTGTCGCTTTAAAGCGAGAGGAGGAGAGGTTCACTCCTACAAAGTCCGCATCCACGATCGAAAAGGGAGAAAAACCGACTGTCGCAGACGGGTTGCGTGTCGCAAACGACTGTTTACGCAATAACACAAAAACATTTAAGTACAACAGGCAGACTTCAAAGTCGCGCAGTGGATCCGTGTTATATCTCTTGTTATAAAATTCGGTAATACGGTGTTAATAAAGACGAGGGATGGGGTGCTACAAGGCACACTTGTTAATGCCTCACTCATTTGCTAGTTCACTCAATTCAGTTAGAGATTTTGCAGAATAGATTTGCAATTCAGAAATTCTTTTAATTTCTTTTTAAATAGTAGTTGGCTATCTAACAGACATTTGATGCCACTTGTATGAAGGTGAAGCCATCTGTATCCTCTTTATGTTGAGGAAATAACCAATTTTGAACCATTTTTGGATTGGTTGCCCTGTCAGTTTTCTCCATGAACAGGAAAGGCTCATAAATTGTGAGATATGGCACGTCAGACTTACGCCTTCAGGGAAGCTGTTTGATGTACAAACTTTACACTTGTCTGTCCAGGAATATTGGAGTTATGGTTCTATCTCTTGTTGACTGGAAGATATAAATCGTTGAAACGTGTTCCTTCTTTTTGAATAGTCCTGTATTGTTCATTTTGGTCATGTGGGGTCATCGAGGGGTCGCTAAATAGAAAAGTGACTCGGTTTTAGTAGCAACGTTGGCTGCAGCCCTAGAAGTCCGCTCCATTGAGCAGCGCGGTCAGATGTTATTTTCCGCCGGGCAGCTGTGTGTGCGGCCAGGTGGCGGCGGCGGCGGCAGCTGCAGACGGCAGATAAGTGGCGCCGGCGCCGGGGCCGGGGCAGCTGCCGGCGCGACTGGCGCCAGCGCGCGCTTCCTGCTGGCGCCAGCGCCTGCCTTCCTTCCTGTCTGGCCGCTCTCCGCTCTCTGCCCGCCGATTACGATCTGGCGCTCGTCGCGCGCACCTGCCGCGGCGCGCCGCCCGAAAGACCGCTCCCCCAGTCTGCGACGGCCCGACGTCGGCCGTCGGCATTATGCTTACCGGCGTCACACTTTCTCTCAACTTCCTTCCCTCCCATTTCTACGCACCTTTCCCGTCGTGGAGAATTAACAGCACGACGTAATTTGTCAAAATATTCAAATGTTTGTAGAGCTTACGGGACTTAACTACAGGGTCATCATTCCCTAAACTTACAAACTACTTATCAACTACCTTCCACTAAGGACGGCACAAATATCCGTACCCGAGGGAGGGATTCGTACCCCCGACCGTAGTGGCCGTGCAGAACGTGACTGACGCGCCGCAGTCCGCTCGGCCGCGGCGGCCGGCGCGAAAAGTATCACTCCTTCCAACGCAGCGAGTCTTTCATGCCCTGAGTCACTCGATTCACTACTCCGTCTGTTAAAGCACTTTTCCTCGCGGTTGCCAGACCTATTTGCGGAAAGTACAGGACATCATTTCCGGAGGGGGAGGGAGAGTACGGGGTTTTGTCCCCCCTCACAATTTCTCGCTTTCAGGGGAAGTCTTAACAGGTACTAAATGTTTCAAAGACGAGCTAAGACGGCCAAAAATTCCTTATTATAGCCGGCATGTCAAGTTTCGCGATTTTTTCGTAATTATCATTTCTAGGCGAACATTATGGTCTTACGCATATTTGATATTCATGTTACGTACTTTTTATGGGAGTTTTCTTTGTCTCATGTTTTGAGATTATTTCTGGTACAGGTTGTATTAATTCTGGCAAGGTTGTCAGTGAGAGACCAACCGGCTATGAACAATGGTCATAACCTTTTAATGCATAGTGTAGCTTATTAGCTACATACCTAAATTTTTCGATTATATCTCAAACTGACCAACATTTTACCACAAATTCATTTGTAGCTGCTTCTATACGTAGTGTTACACATGCAAATACCTCGTCCTAGATATTACAAATTGCACAGTGCTACTGAATCATTTCGGAAAGTTAGCTGCATTGAGTTACTCATAACATGTGCATATGTTTGTTTAGTATACCTCCTTTGCCATATAACAGTAGTCAATCACATACTACAGTTGCATTATGAGTCTGGAAAGATGAGAGGAATAATAGTGACATTTACTGCATCGGGTTCGTCATGGAAGCAGTATGTAGTTGACCAGCTACGAAATTTTTGCTGCTAGTAGTCTTAATAATTTGGAGGAATTTAATATTTTTCAGTGTATGCTCACTATACGTTAATCGTGGTAGTTTTTATAGCACCAAATAGTCATGCATTGAAGGGTTAAAAGAAAGAAATAGCAGCTACTTTAGCAGCATTGTGGTGAGTTGACCAATAATAATTGTAATTAGATGTTAGAGGCCCGAGAAAATCGAAACTCAACGTCCCAAAGATCGCTATTTCTTATCTTTGCCCTTCGTACATTGTTCGACTGGGGTTAAGTATGATTTCCTGGATTGGGTTTGTATATTCTGCAGTGCAGCGTATATGGCACTGAGCCATACGAAATTATCGTATGGTGCACGGTGAAGTTAGACTAAACTGTCTCGAAGTGTATTCTATCACCGTGAAAATTTCGCATGTATAGTGGGGAGGATGAAATGAAGATGGAAAGTTAAGGTTTAACGCCCCGTAGCCATCGTTGGACAGGTGAGGAACACTATGGGAGGAAGCAAATAGTGGTGGAGCAAATGCGTAATGCATCGTTTAGTTAGCGGCGTATGGTGGGGGGGGGGGGCGAGGAAACGTGCCCCCCTCCCGAAATAATGGATATAGAGTACGGTATCGGAATTATTGAGAGGAATGCTGCATTAAGACATCGCCTTGGTAAATAGTCATAGTGCCTACTTCGAATTACTCAACTTGCTTGTCAGAGACAGCAAAGGACCTGGAAGAGCAATTGAACGGAATGGACGGTGTGCTTAACGGTGCATATAAGATGAACATTAACAAGAGCAAAACTAGGGTAATGGAGTGCAGTCTAAGAAAATCAGATGATGCTGAAGGAATTAGATTAGGTAACGAAACAATAAAGGAGGTAGATGAGTTTTGTTACTTCGGCAGTAAAATAACAAATGATGCTCGCAGTACAGAGGATATAAAATTCAGAATGGCAATGGGTAGAAAAGTGTTCTTGAAAAACAGAAATTCTTTTAACATCGAATACTGGTTTAATCCTAAGTCCTTTCTGAAGGCATTTCTGTGGAGTGTTGCCTTGTATGGGATTGAAACATGGACGATAATCAGTGCGGACAGGAAGAGAATAGAGGCTTTTGAAATGTGGTGCTACAGAAGAATGCTGAAGATTTGGTGGGTGGATCGTGTAGCTAATGAGGTACTGAACAGAATTGGGGAGAAAAGGGATTTTTGGCATACCTTGACTAAAAGAAGGGATCGCTTAGTAGGACACATTCATAGACATCAAGGAATTGTGAATTTAGCATTGAAGGGAAGTGGGGGGGGGGGGGGGAGGTAAAAATCTGAGGGAGACAGAGACCCATATAGTAAGCATATTCAAATGGATGTAGGTTGCCGTTCTTATGAGGAGATGAAGACGCTTGGTCAGGACAGAGTATGGTGGAGCTGCCTCAAACTAGTCTCCGGACTGAAGACTACAACAACAGCAAAACTTTGCTTTAATCTCCCACCCCTCCAAAAAATGTTATATTCGCCACTGGTTTAAGTCAGGAAGAGGACACGGATAGAGACCGAGGAGGAAGAGACAGACGAGCACAACGGGTCAGCGCGGGGTTCGGCTGGCGGCGCGCGCGTTCACGACCAGACCAGCGTGGAGGCGCGCAGAGGCCCGCGTGGCAGCCGTCGGCCGGTGCTTATTTTTGCCCGCGGCGCGCCGTTGCGTGGGCGGCGGCGCCATGTTGGCGCGCCTTGACTCACCGCCGCCTGTAAACACGGCGCTCTGCTCCAGCGGGTCATACCAAAGACACTCCAGTTGATCGAAAATACGGCCCTGGCCGAAATACCCATAATTACGGACAGATTTATGTCACTTTCCACTTCTTTCACCTCTGTCAGTTTCGCTCATGTGGAAATACCGAGTAGCACCTTGGTTCGGAATCCACGTTAAACTGTAGGTCCCCCTATAACTGGCTGGGTAAGTCAGTTCGAAGGCCGGAGGAAGGCAACGGCATACCACCTCCAAACAGGACCGTGCCTAGTAAAGCACTGTGGTGTTCAGACCAATCTTCGGCATAAAGGTAAAAGGTAAAGCAGTCAAATCCGATGTTGGTGGCCGAGGTAGCGTTTGTCAAAGACGAAGACAACAAGTAGACTTTTCGCCGGGTACGGGCGAGAATTATCTCGCTGAAAAGTAAAACCAGGGCGGCTTGCCTTGAAGGGTAAGAAAACAGGGCGTACATATCGTCAGCGTCTCGCCGTACCGATGAAAACCGAAGAGGTCGTGGTATGAAATGCAACGACAGCTCAGACCGCCAGTGCTGGTTGTCTTAGCGCATGGCGGGCGGCAGTCCCACCGCTGACAGGGAGGCTGGAGACCGACGCCGCTGGTCACTGGGGCGCACGTAGATGGGGACAGGTCACAAATCTACTGCAGTCATTGGGATTCCTGGCCGATTGTGCGCCACTCCACTGCACCTCGTGGTGAACGGTCACTGAACACTGAAGCACCACTTCTCGTCGGATCGATGATGATTGGTGGTGGTGAATATGGGGCTGTGAGCGCCTCTCAACGACTGTTCGGTTCTCACGAGTGTCCTTTATCTATATCGATCGCTTCCTTCTTGACAGTCTAGAAGTAAGCGATCGATATAGAAAGGACACCATCATCATCATCGAATAGCTAGCCGGCTTCCTTGTCCCAAGTCTCTCAAACGCTGACATCTGCAAATATTCTTGAATGGTTGACAGCAGTTACGTAGGATCGTAATGTGAAAACTACAAAATATTGCGGCGTGGCAGCTGTTCGCCATCTTCAGGTGCATTGTCACAGCTCTGCCCGCCAATGTATGTGATATATCAAGGCGCAGGCGACGGCGCTGCTGTGACGTCGTCGTAGACCACAGTGTAGAACGTTCACACCATCTACATCAGGTCTGCGGTGACGGCACAGCATCGCTGGCGTGGCGGGCAGAGCAGCAAAAATGCCAGTAGCACCTGAAAATGGCGACCAGCTGCCTCGCCGAAATATTTTGCAGTTGTCACAATACGATCCGACTAAACTCGTGTGAACCATTGAAGCAGGTATTACATTTTCTATCGATGTACGAATACCAATTTATTATTAATTTCCATAATTCATCGGCAGTGCGTCTTTATTCTTCATTTTTAGTGTATTTTACACCTCTTCTACATCCAGTAGACCTCCATGGCCTAGAGAAATACAATGTAATTCAGCCGCAGTCAATGCAGTTACGAGGCAGATTAGGCGGTTATACAGCCTTCCGCGCTTGCAGCTACTTTCGCAGGAACGGTATGTATCTTGTGGCTTGTCCAGATACGTCACAGTTTGTGTTTGCACTTACAACATAATGCTAGATGTCGACATCTTGTTAGCTTCTGTTCAGCGCAACTCGTGGACAACAGTAAGGTTGTAATGGTCTGAAGATACCATTTAAAATACTCAAAACCGGCTACCTATAAATAAAAAATAATTTGCTATCTTCACCGATTTTTAAGTTGTGTTATAGTCCATTTTCGTTTTACTATTTCAAGAAGAGATCGTCATTCTCTTTAAAACATTACTGTTACGAACTGCGGTATTAGTTCCACACATATGCGCTACACATTCTGGGAGATGGCTGAATTCATCAAAACACAGATAGCATATTGTAACTGCAATAGCAAGGAGAGAGTGATGGAAGACACCGATACTTGCTGACTGTCAGACAGCTGGTAGTAAAGGAAGCGGGAATAATTGTCGCGAGCTTTATGGAAGCAATTAATTCGCAGCACTGACAAGTGGCCGTCTTATCGGAGCTAGAAAATCAGCGCTTCGCGCGTGGGTAGGCAGTTAGGCGCCACGAACGCTCTCACTGCACGCGGAAACGAGCGTTTAGCCGGCAGCGCGCGATGACGCAATGAAGCGCGCCATTTGCTCCCGTCACAGCTGGTTCTTCCACTCATAATGGCGCCAATACCACGAATTAATCCAAGTAAAAACACAGGGCAGACTGCTCCGCGTTGAGACACAAACACCTGTCTAGTTCCCCTCTCCTGTCTACTGCTGCGTACTCTCTCTCTCTCTCTCTCTCTCTCTCTCTCTCTCTCTCTCTCTCCTCTCTGTGCCTCTGACTCTTCGTTGAAATATAGATTCGCCATATGTCCAGACTGGCTACTTGAGAAGGTACATATGACGAACTACTGATCGTGGGACAATGAAACACAGTGCAATCGTCTGTAAGGGACTATGGAAGAGAAATAATGAATAACGCACCGAATTAAACGCTTGTCAGTTTAAATTTGAAGGGGTAATACTTGATTGTTGCGGGCCACATTTTTGTTCCCGTTGCTCGGTGTGACTATAGTCTGCGTAAATGGCGACCTGGGAACGGCTGTGGCGACTTCTGCAGTGCTACCCGACACTGCTCAGGTGGGATGTTGGCTGCCTGCCTCGCTAAGGGTGTTTGTATCCCTTCGATAAAGCCTCCGCTTCAGGTAGCTCCATATGGGTTCAAATGTTGTAAATGTGGTTGCCATGCACTTTGGAATGTTCGGTTCCCTTCAAATGTATTTAGGAGTAACTGCATGACCTGACGAACAATGTGAGGTGCAGCTAGATCCTACTACAGGAAAAGTCAAGACTGAAAGTACCTCTCATCAGTACAGTAGCGGACACATCTTGAAGAAGCACAGTAGCTAGAGTTACTCAGTGAAACACTAATTTCCCGGCCTATACTCATCCAGTGTTTGATAGTGAGACCTCTTTGGAAGTTTCAAAGTCGTGCAGTTTTTTCAAAGACTCGTTATGAGTGTTTTTACTAGTATTATCTGTTTTGTGCAGAGATCATGCACCTTGTGTACGAGAGTCCACACAGTGTTAGTGTTTCATGTTACACACTCCAGAGGTTGCAAGGGGACTTATTAGATCAAATTTTGCAAAGGAACACATGAGCGGAAATGTCTCTTTAAACATGCCTTTAAAATGCATACGTTAATACCTGTGAGCACTTGACCAGTAGGTGTGTTCCACAGTATAGAAGATAAAGAACTGCTGATAGTTATTTAGGTGTGGAGTTTAGAGCACAAGAGTACTGGCATCTTTTTTCTTGTTTTGCTTCAAAGTATATTCTTCCACAATATGGAAAGCAAAGAAATTTCTCTATAAAGTGTCGAAGATGACAGTTCGGATATGGACTTATGTGTGAAACTTTATCTACTAAATCCACTTAAAACCTCAATAAGTGTGTAACATGAATTGTGAAACACCCTGTGCGTTGAACATTCTTCACATTCAGTAAATGGCAGAAAGCGGAAGACAGGTGTAGTAATCACGTGCCGCGTACTGAATATTTCTACTGGAATCACGAAACTGTAAGAGCCGAAACAAGCGTTTGCCCGTGAGATGTGAAATCGAGCGGACAAGCGCTGCTTCGTGGAGAGGTGTTTTCGCATCCTTGCAAGGCCTCCGGGCAGATAAGGGCGAGTGATTGTCCGTCGGTTTATCGCCGCTGCGCGAGCGTCAACTCGTGCCGATAATACGGCCTACGAATAGACGCCCGGAACCATCCGTAGCTGAGCTGGAATCTCAGGTAGGCCGCTTCCAGCAAGGGAAGTCGCTGCCCACCAATAGTCCTGTATTAAAGTTAAAAATTGAGAGCATGCGCCACTGTCAACACCGCTCCGTGTGTCAGGTGGAAGCTTTACACTCGGAGGGCACCGTGGAGGTGCTCGAAAGCAATAGGCTGTGCGTCGTCACTACGTCTCAACATCTCCGTTCTTCCATTATCATTCAACAAAAGACATACACGGCTCTCATACTCTGATAAGGGGAGGCGCGGAACAAGTGGAACTGACAACGGGATCACAGATTTACTGGAGATTCAGTGCAAGAATCGTTAGGAACTGTAATCCACCTAAAAAGGAGATACACTCGTGTTCAGAAAAAATACAGAACATCTTGAAAATACGAAAGCGTCACTCCAATGGTAGACACTTCATTGGTCTCTTACTGTATCGCTATATGATCTACGTTTTAGCGTCAGCTGGTGGTAGTCTAGTGGTAGAGAAATCGACTGGAAACTGAGAGGTTGTAGGATCTCCGGTTGGAGTACGTATATTTTAGCCACCGTTTTACCCTAGCATTCACCTTCCAACTATGTGAGGAGTTGCCAGGAAGAGCAACGTGGTTCGGATTCCGAAACAGGGAAGTGTCTGTTACTGGTACTCAGAAAGTACCCTCCTGCTTGCAGTAAAGCAGCTGGCAGCGTATGCGTGTAGAAGCGCGGCACCTTTCACGCGCGACTAGCACTAAAACCTGTGAAAGCTGAAGGACGTGGTGCATAAACCACGCCTTTCTACTCCATAGCAAGTCATGACTTTGATTGTTATTTCGTCTCGACGGCACACACTGAGTGTGCAAAAGTTGGTAGAGGTTTTAAACTCACTTGTTATCATTCCTTCCTAGTCTTCTTATGTGCGTCTAGCAATGAAAAAAACTAAAACTTGATTTAGGCACTTTCTTCAGTACAGTAGAGTGGGCTGTAGGAAAGAAACCAATTAAAGTGATCTGGCCGAACATGAATACCCAGCCCCTACTATCAATATAAACCCGTCCATAGGATATCCGCGTCTCTGACGAAGAATGACTGCTAGTCACACTAATATCTAGTATCAGTGAGCTTTTGCTGTCCATGTGTAGAACGCGGCCTATCTGAGTTTGGCCGCAGGGCGACTGTGATATCCGGAGGAGGCTCCGCACGAGCATTTCGGAAACTGCACGACTTGGGAGTCTTCTGAGTGTCCAAGCCAAGGTGAAATCGTCTCCAAAGGTCGAGGTGCTAGGTGGCCACTCCTCACTACACACGTCACACATCGTCAGTTGGGAAGACTGGTAAAATAGGACGGGCAGCGCACTGTGGCTGAACTAACATCAGAGTTAAGTACCGGATAGAGTTTGAGCGGGTCTGAACACACAATGCACTGAACACTCCTAACCATGAGATTCCGCGGCCGATGACATATGTGTGTTTAGTTATGGTCTACAGGATATTCACGTGGACATCCATCGGTCCAGTGGAGCTCGTGAAAGGCACGATAGCAACCAACAAGTACCGCACGTTGATGGCAGACCACGTACACCTCTAACGATGATCACATTTCCCAAAGGCAGAGGAATGTTTATACAAGATACTGCATCATGACACAAGGCTGACAGTGTTATGGGGTGGTTCCAGGTACACGGTGATGCGGCTCCTCAACGCGCCATATACGAATCCGATCGATCTAGCCAAACTTGGCGTCAGAACTAGTCGCTCCCAATGCCCACACCCCCGGAATATACAAGAGTGCAGAAGTGGTGGCAACTACTTCCAGCCACCTGCAAAGACCTCACTGCTACCACGCTTTTATACGTGCCAAAGATCGCCATAGCGGTTATTATTAGGGACGTGGTCGTAATGTTCTCACACTGGTTGGATACCTGATCTGAAGCACGTGCTTTGAAGTAGGAAAAGCTACTTCACCTCTGACCGATTAGTTATCTGATGAATGAATCGAGATAAGAAAGGAAACTATGCGGGGATCGGATTCGGTGCAACTTTTCTCAAGGTGCGAGATACCTGACGATGACAAACACGAATTTCGTAATTGTGCCGAAAACTACCTTCTGCGGTGGGAGCTCTGCGCGCAGCGTTAGGAATAACCGTTGTATCAGTCATCCGTACGCGAAGTTTACGACATACTTCCTTACCAGAATGACGTGGAATGCAAATCATGTAGCCAATATGGGTCGTAGATATACTAGAAAGTAGTATAATTACGTAGGCTTCCGCGGCCAGAGTCCGATGACATCAAAGTTTTCTGTGTGTTGTACCGCGTCATGATGTAAGGCTATTACTTTAATAACCGACATTTCGGCCAACGTTACAGTGGCCTTCATCTGGGCATACCCATATCATGACGCGGTACAACACCTAGAAAGTAGTAGTTTACGGAGAGTCTTTGCAACCTGGCGCGTCTGTAATTTTCGCTAGGCCCACCAGCGCTTTCCGACTGTTAAATTCTTTCGTTCATGTAAAGTTTGAGAACCCTTTCGACTTCTGGCACTGCATCGGCCAGTGGTGTAGTACGACAGTAACGGAGAAGTCCAGGCAGAGCGGGAGAAGGATGCTCGTGCAGTGGAAACAGCTGTCGTGACACTAGAGGCAATAGCTGAACACGTTTATAACAAATGAAGAATCGAACATGTACTGCGTCACAGGACTAGCGCACAACAGTACTGAATATACGAGGTTTCACAACCTGGCAGAAGCTCGATAGTAGCTCGACCGCTCAATACGAACGCGTCAGCTCGACTCGGCTCCCCTCTGCGAGTGCCGGCCGCGGCATATGCTCCGGTTTGCCGCCCTCCCCCTAGATACGAGGTCGCCACCCATTGACTCAAACTGTTGCAATGAAGCTCGCTCGGGTGAGTGCGTCGCATTAATGTAACATTTGGGGAGGCGTACTTCGTTTCACAGGCCACGTATAATTAGGATCCCAAAGAAAATGGGCGTACAGGAGCGGGCGTTTTAAAATAACGGGGAGGAATGTGAGCCGTGGTGGGCCACCTCGCAGCCCCGTGGCGCCTCCGCCGTTACCAAGATAGCCGCCGCTTATCTCTGCCCGTCGCTGCCGCTCTCCTGCTGGCGCCAGTAAACTCGCGAAAATTAGTCAGCTGGCGTGTTCCTCAGGGGTCCGTGTGTGCTCCTTTTTTAAAATGTAGTAGGATCCAGAGCTGACATCTCGAGGTCCCGGTAATGGTAGTGAAATATAACAGGCCGTCTGCCCTCACTACAATTTTACAATTGTTTAAGTGATGTGCTTTGGAGTAATCGCATTTGTTAAGCTGAAGGAATGCAAAATTGAAAAAATCGGGTATGTATTATTTATGTAAAAAAAAAGGAAAAAAAAAGGTATAAATTCCAGGATATATTTGGAGATCTTTAACATTAGTACTCATATTTTACGTATAAAGGAAACAAATTTCCTGAACGAGTCTAAGATTTCCATTTTCTTCAATAAGAATAGAAACAGTATTGATCGCTAAAATTATATTTGATTCCGACGTTTCGGCATTTTCCATCATCAGACCTTTAACATGAAAGGAACAAGTGTTCGATATACATAGAAAGTTTTAAATACAAAGATATATATATATATATATAAAAAAAACCTCGTCATGAAAACTTCTCGGGCTTCCATCCTGGTAGCTGCGATAAAATTCCGCGACGTTTCGATGAGTCATTCTCATCATGAGAATGACTCATCGAAACGTCGAGGAATTTTATCGCAGCTACGAGGATGGAAGCCCGAGAAGTTTTCATCAGCTGTATACGCCGGGAAGCACTACATTCACATAAAAATCTCGTGTTTGAAAAATGAAACTATTTGACTGCATATAATTTTAAAATTAAAATTTCTTTCTTCTTTTTACATGATAGTGAAGATAGAACATTGAATTTAAAAACTGATGGCAATGCTCGACACTAGGGCCACACTGTTGGCTAAAATTTTTAAAAATACGCGTAATCTTTATTCAAGACTGCAGTTGACGTATTTCCCAGGTAGTTATTTTGTTATTCATGCTGAAATTTACTGTGCAAGTTCAGAGATTTTAGTTGACTCTACAATTGGATCCTTGTATAAACTTTTTATATTTATGCATTTAAAAATTTCTATGTTATTCGATTGTACAGCGAACATTTGTTTCTTTCATCTTACAGATCAGATGATGGCACATGCCGAAACGTTATAATTAATAAATATAATTTCAGAAATCTATTCTTATTCAACTCGCATTTGTGTTGCAATCTCCTTTTCGTGGCCTTTTTTTCTCCACGAATAAAAGTAAAAGTTTGTTACTGCAATACAAACTTTTGGAAGGTTTTTACGCTTTTCTCGCTTGCGCAGGAGTCGCGTTGTTATGAATTTGGTGTCTGGATGCCGTTTTTGTCTTCACGCCGTTAACAGCCACCCCCGTTCCCCTTAAGAGATACGTGTATTCAAAGAGTCTGTGCTACACATGTGGAAGTCTGCGAAAGTTTCTCTAAATGTTTCTGAACGAAAGCGAAACTTCGGTACCAGCCTGATATTCAGATAGTCGGATGTGGAAAACCGCCTAAAATCCACATCCAGGTTGGCCGGCACACAGACACCTCCCGTGGAATATGTTGCAATTCAGATGGAATATTTCCATACAACTCACTGATCGTGCAGACGGTATCTGGTCTATAATATGGGTATTCATCAGATTCCGCAATGGCTCTGTACGGTTCTGTCTGTGCAAAGTGTGGCATCGTACCATCGCAGGTTTGCTGATTACAACCTAAGAACATGAGCGACGCAATAGCAGATCCCTCGAGTGTTAAGTGCGTGTCGAAACACCACTCAACAGCCGATATTTATTGCCCATTGTGTGCTCCTTATGGTCCAAACATTATGAGTGACGGTATTGTTTGAGAATGGGTATACATTTTTGAAAATCGTAGAACGAACATTTACGATGAAGACAGCCCTTCACTTGCTAGTAATGGCCTAGAGAAGAAAGTGGATAGTGAAAACGTTCGTGCGAATTGTTGCTTCACAATCGCGGTCCATTTTGGTCACTTGACGGAAATTCCTCGGACTGCCCTTACATGACAGTGAAAAACTGGGCTATTGTGAGTTTTTCTCTAGATTGGTACCAATATAGCTTACCGGCGAGCAGGCAACGAATTACTTCTCCCATAGACACTCTCTCTCTCTCTCTCTCTCTCTCTCTCTCTCTCTCTCTCTCTCTCTCTCTCTCTCTCTCTCTCTCTCCCGGTGTCAGTTTGAAGTAGAATAATTTTTTAAACGGGATACTTGGTTGGCCTTTGTGAGTGCTGAGACAAAATAGGTAGGAAATGAAATGGAGACATAGCGGTTCTCCAAATAAAGCCAGTCACTGTTTCAGCATACAAAGTCGATGTGTGGGTTTTTTCTTTTGTTGTTTTTGTTGTTGTTGTTGTTGTTGTTGTTAGGGTATCTTATTCGAAGATTTTTCTGGAACGTGGTACGACTATCACTTCCAGTCTACCGAACAATTTTTGGAAGACTACCAAAAACGGTCGTACACAAGCGTCCTGGTGTTCTTATTTTGCATGACAACTCAGACCTCACTCAGCAAAAACAAGAAACTAACATCTGGACAAGATCAGACGGGACGTTTTGGAGCAGAACCCCACCCCGTATAGCCTCCAGTTGGCTCACAGCGATTTGCAGGTGTCCTGCCGTGTGAAAAAGTGGCCTGCATCTGATTAGCGATAACGGGAAATTTCAAAACGCCGCGACAGGTTGGCGACGGTCACAGGCAGCAGCGTTTTATGCAGAGGGGTTTTCAGAGGCAGCTGAAAGGTATGACACGTGCTTGAGTCTTTTTTGGCGCAAAACATAAAGCTGGGTTGCACAAAAGCGTTGTTTCACTTATTTATACATGACGCGTTTCCCCTCTTCTGGGCATCAGACGTTGAAGCGGAAATTTATAAACTTGTTAAAAAAACAGGAATTATCTAAAAATAGGAAAGATGCAGACTGATTAAACTGTAGGTCACATGACCATATTCACGTTCTGGCGTGGGGGTAAATGAAGGTTGAACTAATAAATACCGCTGAAAAGCATGGTTTAAGGAATAAAATTACTTATTTCTGAGCCGGCCGCTGTGGCCAAGCGGACTGCGGCGTGCCAGTGACGGCCTGCACGGCCACTACGGTCGAGGATCCGAATCCCCACTCGGGCATGAATATTTTTGCCGTCCTTAGTGTTAGCTAGTTCATAAGTAGTTTGTAAGTTTAGGGACTGATGACCCGGTAGTTAAGTCCCGTAAGGTCTAGAAACATTTGAACTTATTTCTGAGGTAGCAGGTATTCGTCCAAGCTTTATTCCCCCCCCCCCCCCCCCACGCCAAACGTGAATGTGGTCATGTGACCTGCAGTTTTATGTCTGTACCTTCCCTATTTTAGTTAATTCCTGTTTTCTAAACAAATTAGTTAACTTCCACTTTGTCTGATGATGCACAGAAGAGGCGAAACGCGTCATGTATAAATAAGTGAAACATCGATTTTGTGCAAGCAAGGCTGTTTCTCATCAAAATATCTATTACGGTTGTCTTGACAGGGCCACAAAAATATGGAGTAGAGTAATTTCAATGTGCTCGAGTCTGTTGGGAGACTACGAAGAAAAGTAGAGGAAAGCTGCACTTAAGCTTTTGCGTTATCTCGGCGCCAGTAACGTGTTACTCGGCTGCGTTCTGCCCGGCCGGCGCAGCGCCCGGTGAATCGCATCGCCGTGTCGGCTGCTCTTGAAGGCAGCGCCCCCCTTTTCCCCCTTTCGTTTACTTTTCCTTGCTTTTTTCTGGCCGGCCGGCCGGCCGGCTCTTATTTTTATTATTTCTCCGGGCGCCGCGGAACGGGTTCCGCCCGCTTCAAAAATAGCGCCGCCGGCGGTGACGCGGGGGCACCTGCTCCGCTCCGCTCCGCTGTGCGCACGCACCGCGTTACGCAACCGCGTCAGCGTCTCTGGGGCCCGCCTGTGCGTCGCGTACTGGCGCCAGCAGTTCTGTCAGCGTTGACATTTAATTTTTAGTGCAGGGTATATAGTTTAAAATATTCATATGTTTGCAGAGCTTATGGGACTTAACTACGGGGTCATCAGTCCCTAAACTTACAAACTACTTACGAACTAGGGCGGCACAAATATCCATGCCCAATGGGTATTCGAACCCCCGACGGGGAACGGCCTCGCGCATCGTAGCATAGCGTCTCAAAAACGCTCGGCCGCTTTTCCACGATGGGGTATATAGTAATATAACGTTCCTTGTCAGTTGCTAGAATAGACGGGGCCGGCCGCTGTGGCCGAGGGGACTGAGGCGCTCCAGTTATGGTCTGCACGACCACTACGGTCGGGGGTTCGAATCCCCCCTCGGGCATGGATATTTGTGACGTCCTTAGGATAAGTTAGTTGACAAGTAGTTTGTAAGTTTAGGGACTGATGACCCCGCAGTTCAGTCCCATAAGCTTAACAAACATTTGAGACTAGACGGAAGTTCCATAACAAAAATCAGAAACCACAACTGAACGACATGAGGAGATCGATCCACTTTGTACCAGCTTCTCGGAAACTAGAATCACCATGACCAACAGAACTTCACAAATATTACGCCAAATTCGTATGAGCACAGAAACGAACTTCCTAGAAAAACTGGTAATGAACAAATTTACATTCACAAAGACGCATTGTCCGTTGAAATTCTTAATGGTCACACAGATTTTAAGAACACAAATTATTCGCATAATTTTACGGATCTGATAAAGCACGGCAAGGGGTAAATTCAGAGATGCCTTAGTTTCGTGGTGAAGAGAACATACCTCATGCCCTATCGTCACTCCTTCCCCTCACCACAGGGAAACTGATGACCTTGGCAGTGAGGTCCCCCTTTCCCCAACACTCCATCAAAGAGATACAAAAGTTCAAAATCATCTCAAAAACCAGTGACACAATATTTCATAATCAAGGACAGCACAAAATTCCTAATATAGCTACTTCGTAAACATAGAGCATCTCAGAAACTAATCATCTTGATATTGAAGGTCTTGTTTATGAAATACTGCGATGTCCTTTTTTTTCCCATTTTATTTCCTGTACAGGTTTGCCTTGCCCAAAAAAGTGGTTTTCCTTTTTATATAAGTGACCAAACATGTTTGCTTAAAACGCTACCACTAGGCTAAGAATAAAACTTGCTCTTTGCCACTCATCTCATTGCATGAGACGAGCTGAGCGTGCAGCGCCTCGCTCATGTACACCTTGCGTAACTTATCTCGTTGCTTAGGGGGCATTACTACTGCAAATAAACCGTGTGGCGGCGAATATGGAGTTCACCGCGGAATCGCCTGTTATATCAGTGTGATCTTTTTGCTTAAGTAGCCTCACTATTAAATGTGTTGTCTAAGCAGCGCGGTTTGATTTCTGACGTGTGCACCGGCGCTAACCGGCCGTTGTTCTCTTTTGTTCCAGAGTCACCTCCTCCCCCGTACTGCCGGTTCCCCAAAGAGAAGCTTAGACCTGAAGGTGAGTACACGGCGCGGCGCCTCGCTTATCTGCGCTTCGCAGAACGCCTTTGTTTACACAGTGGAGAGGTCGACGAGTTTCCAGAGAACTCCCTAATCAGCTGGTCCCGCGCGAGCACTGGGTGGCGTGATTTCTCGCAGCACCAACCTGCCCTTTCTCGTCCCGCTCGCCGACGAACCGACGTTGGTCGCGTATGAAATGTGAAATTTGGCAAGACTCAATATATGATATGGTCAGTCCTTGACAAGTTGTAAATGACGCATTGCGCTACTAGTTCTCACAACACGGCGTCCTCTCTTACTGTGCCACAGAGCTAGGGGTAATGTGTGCTTACAATCGTGGTTAATGTAGTCGTGAATATGAGAGAGATCCGTAAGACGGTGAAAGGCTCGAAGGAATCTTTAAGTCGGTGCTGCAAACTGTTTTTCTTATAACTAGGACTTTGTTACAAGATTCCATAAGTATCGTAATCTGTCAAGGTACGCTAGATGAGGTCGTTCAACGCTCGGTATCGCCACGATTGCTGCTACTGTTATCAGAAGATGCGAGATACCGCTCCCAGGAACACTTGGGAGATGGTTGTTAGCGATCAGCTGGCCTTTCAGGGAGAACCAAGAATAGTTCAGAGTCGTGAGTGTAGGTTGCCTCCGGACGGAACATTAAAATAATAAATAAATAAAGCAGTAAGGCAAAATACGGCAGCGGATTTTTGCTTAACAACAAAACTGCGTTGGCGCTCTCCATCGATGGTATGTCAAAAATCATAACGTAGCTCTCCTGTAAGAACCTACTCTTGAGCGGCCCGTAGTCAGTGTTGAGTGATATTGTAATTGGGGGCGAGGCTGCAATGGCTCCCTTGGAAAAAAAAGCAGCCGCTTATTCACAAAGCACGCGAGTGTGTGCTACGAGGGGACTTCCTTGCGGGGAAGCGAAGAATAGTCTTCGCCTGGCGAAGAGGAGAGTTTCACTTCTAGCAGTGTAGATTTACCCACGAGTACGTAGGGCCGTGTCTTCGTGAACATTGTTGCGCTGTTAATTAGAGTACCGATTCTTCTTCTCCGTATGGATGATGATGCACAGTTGAAATTTGTCTGCGGCAGAATAGCCGTGTGCACTAAGGCACACAGCTGCGGTGCGCGCGGCCGTTCGCCGTCGGGCTTAGAGCCCTTAGCATAAGTTACTTTAAGTTAGTCTGTACGCTTACAAACTACTTGCACTAATGACCACCGTGGTTGAGATCCTTACAACCTTTGAACATCCTTTACGGAAGGATACCTGAGTAGAAACAAACACTTCAAATTGCAAATGTGCGTCACACTCCACCTGCCAGCCACATCGATGGAGCTTACAGTGCAATCTGAGTGTCAGTTTTAAACATAACACGTACGGATATTCTGACCAGTGATATGATCGAACGTCTTATACTAAATTATTTTGTCCAAATAGCTGGAAGTTTGTCATTCAGTGCAGTAGGTCTCTTCCAGAGGAATTGTTATTTTCAAGTACAGCTTTAAGACAGTAAATCGTCACTACACATCGCATCTGTTGTTTTTACTGTGTAATTTTCTAATTTCTAAATTAATATTGACAGCTTTATAACGAAAGCCACCGTACGGTGAATCCCGGAGGCTACATTGCAATAAACATGGAACCATCTCATGGATGACCATGATAGGTGTCAGATATGCATAATGTTTCATAGACAGGGGGCGTATATATATGAGAGAGACAGCGGGGGGAGGAGGAGGTGAATTGAGAGAAGGGGAAGTCGAAATGGACAGGTGAGTGGAACAGTTAAACGCTAGAATGGTAGCGTAGGAACTCACAGATACATCTTTCGGGAATAAGCAGTCGTTGCGTAATGAACCTAATCATGCAATTGCTAATTTTCATAAAGTGTTTAGCTACTACTGTTGTAATACGTATATACTTCTCCCGCGTTTTGTTTACATGGCAAAGTGAGAGCAGTAGATGAATAGACGGGCGGGAGAAGAGAGATGAGGCAGTCCGCGCCGCGCGGTCTGAGGCGCCATGCCGCGCGCGCGCGCGCGCGCGTGTGTGTGTGTGTGTGTGTGTGTGTGTGTGTGTGTGTGTGTGTGTGTGTGTGTGTTTCCTTAGCATTAATTTTATCGCCGTCAGCACACGCATCCAGTATCAATCGACATGGGCGCAATTTTCCTTCAGCCTGCTTGCAAACTTCGAACAGGGAGTTACAAAACTTGGTCGGTCGTTCCCTTCAATAACCACGCGCATAATGAACTGTTTCAGTGATGAGAAGGATGCTGTGTTATTTTACTTGTACCTGCGGAGCAAAATGGAGACAAAGAGCTTCGTACATAGAACGGAATTTTCGTTACTGTTTTCCTGTTGGTGCTAGGGATCCGACTTTTATAATTCTACAGAAGTAAAAGGAACCTTGCATCACCCTAGTGAAAATAGTAGCCGGATGTTTTTCCACTTTACCCGCACTTTTCATTTTTAACTAGTGGTGATGGTGGTGGTGGTGGTAGTAGTAGTAGCTCATTTGTATTCTTATTGACGTTGTTATTCCGCGGTACTCAAACAGTCTGTGGTGCACCTTGAAGATAACTGATGAATTGGTATAATTGTAGGATCTGACTCACTTGACACGTGATCGTTGAAACTGTTGGGTTTTGATTCTCACGAACACAGTTTAAAACCTGTGCTTTCGTTGATAATATTTTAATTACGCACTTTAAGAAAAAAGCTTTTCTGTTGTTGCTCTGAAGTGTTATGCGCGTCAGATATAGAAAGAATTACGGGCAAACAGGAGGTAAATTACCTCCATGATCTGTGATCCGTTCGTCTCGGTCCAAGTTTCCCCGCGCACTGCAGAGCACCGCTGGAGTCGGGCCGTGTGCGGTAATAAATAAATAAGGGCGCGCTGCGGCGCGGCCCAAATTGATTGAAATGGGCCGAGATTGCGGCGCCGCTGGCGGCAGATAGCGCGCCTTATCGCTGACCTTCTGTCCCCCGCCGCTGCCGCTGCCGCTGCCGACGCCTGCCGCTGCCGCTGCGCCTGCGATGCCCTTTTTCGGTTCGGACGAGAAATCTCTGGCGCTCCGGCAGCGCAACGCCCGCCGCCTGCAGCTGCTCGCTCACTACGTCTCTCCAGATTAACGACCCGGCGAAAGTGCAGTCTCTCTCAGAAATATTAGACTTCAATTTACCCATGTTATATGGTTATAACATTCTGGTCATCGACTGATTGTATGATATTTTTATGAAATAGTTAATACTGCATTAGTCACTTTGTACTAATACAGAGTGTCTCACGAAAGACGCCTGCCAGGCGTCCGCGGATCGCGCGGTACGGCACCCGGCCGTCGCCACCGCATCCGCCGGCCACGGCAGCGCCCGATTCTCGGACTCTATTGTTCCGCTGGCGCATACACTGAGTTAGTCTAAAAAACATTGCCGCCGGAGTAACCTAAGCTTATCTTTATTTACAGTAGATGTTGAAAATGATGTCCCTCTATGGAAAGAGCGGCCTGATATCTCTTGAACATATATGCGAAGACTCTACGAATTTCGGCTGCCAAAATCTGGGCGATGTATCACGCGGTCCACTGGACTACGGCCAGAATCTTTAACAAACAGTTCTCTTGCAAATGTATGCAATTTCATTCAGTATCTTGCGTAGAATATGTTTCTGACAATGAAAATGTATTTATTTTTACAGCGGTAAACTATTTGCGTAACGACGGCACTACTTGTTGATTAGCCGCGGTGGAGTAGCCGAGCGGTCTAAAGCGCCTCGCTGCGGAGCGCGCGGTTGCTCGCCGTGGACGTTAGAGTACTCCCTGCGGCATGGGTGTGTGTTTGTTCTTAGGTTAGTTTACCTAGGTTTAAGTAGTTTGTAAGCTACGGACTGACGCCCACGCAGTTTGATCCGATAGATTTACAAACATTTGAGCACTTGTTGATTAATGTAGTTTACCATCGTCTGTCAAATCCCTGGTTTAGTGAAGCTGTTAAGGTGGGCTTCGAAAGGAAATTATTAATGTTCTATCTTCGCAATTTCAGTAAACTACGAGATTTATTCTGAAGCTTCTTATTGTGTTCAGGCTGTAGTTTGTATGAAGTGCAGCCCTCTGATCGGGACTGCTGCTATTGTTGGCACCTCTACTGACGCAAGCTGTAATCACAGTGCAAATGACGAAACGCTCGTTTCGCTTCAGATACCTCGTGTTGTTACTGCGTACGTTATCTTGCGATGTACTACACTTATCAAACACTTCTCTCTATATAAACTGGTAACTCAATACAAACGGAACGAAGCAGCGTGAATCACTGCACGGTTTCTTACACTGCTAGACAGGCACCGGCCAGCTGATACTCGGTGGTCCTGTAAGGGTATGAGGTGGTTTCCTCCAGCAAAAGCTAGTTCCCTCACAGAGAAGAGCTCTGGTGGGTTGCGAGTGTGGGTAACGAGGGGCTCCGCGGATAATGTAGAGCATTAACGCCGATAGCGGCAAATTCTCTTCCGAAACTGGCGGAGCGCGGGGCATGCGGCGTGCGTCGGGCTGGGGCGACGTGCGAGTAGAAATAGCGAGGCGTGCCCCCCCCCCCCTCCCCCAGGAGCGGCGCCGCCAGGCGGGCTATAAATAGCCGGCACTGGCGGCGAGCTGTGTCAGCGCGAGCGCCGGCCACCCGGATCCCGCGAGGAAAAGGAAGGCGCGCCGGAGGAAAGCGACGAGCCACGAGGAAGAGGAAAGTGGCGCCGGCGCCAGCGCCAGCCAGCCACGTGACCTTGGCGCCAGTCTGCGCAGCGCGGTCACCGGGGGCGCAGGGCTGGGGCAGGGAATAAGCGCCCAGCGCCCAGTGTCCTGTGACGTAAGTCACGGAGAACCTAAATCTGGATGGTCGGGAGTGGATTTGAACCACCATCCTCCCAGCGTGTTACCGCTGCGCCACCTCGCCCCGTTTCTAGAATAACCAGGCGGGTTTGATGAATGTGCGAAATGAAGAGGAACGTACCCGATGTTATTCGCATTGAAAAGAAAGATTGCAAATACTATACGCAGCCGCAAATAAATTCTGTAATAAATAAAAATTACGTCATAAGCCTGTTGAGATTCAAGATCTTTGCCAATGGCGTATCAACCGGGTGGGGGGGGGGGGCAGCAGGAGCAGTAACACCCCCCACTATAAACATTGAAGGGGCAAGAGCACCACCACCACCACCACCACCACCTAGAGAGAAGGCCGCGGCGCTCTCGTGTGACGGCAGATTAGGTTGCGCGCGCATAGCTGATTGCGTAGCGGCTGGGGCACGGCCCACTATGCCGAGCAGCAAGCCAGTCAGCTATGCGTGCGCAACCTACTCTGCCTGGCGTCACACGAGAGCGCTGCGGCCTTCTCTCATGTGGTGTTGGCAAGAGACGGTTTCTCACCCCCCTCCTCAAAGTATTTTGATGGGAGCCATTTTTGCCTTTGACTGAAGCATCTTGTAACAACTAATACATTCTGTCCTCTCCTTTTGTCCTATTATTCAGTCTGTCAGTGCTAATACGGGATAACATTTGCACTGATGGGGCGCTCAAGGTGGCTATTACGTATCAGAAATGAGACGCAAGGGCGACTTAACGAGACATCACTATTTTCGAAACACCTCAACTAAATGGAAGTACCATGACCTCGCCTCCTCCCCCCAGACCGAAGTCCTGGAATCGCCAAGACGAAGTCAGTAAATAGGGTTTTTTGTCCCCCCTCCCTTTCTAAAGAAACAGTTGGTACCCCACTGTTGTTTGCTTTCAAGTAATTCCGTTTTTATTGGATGCGTCTGCCTTGAGCAAAAGAAAGCTTTTTTCTTTCCAATTTTATTTTCACCTCATTTGCAGCATCTGTCGTTCATTTCTAGTTAATACAACTTGAAGTATTCCTTATTATTATTATTATTATTATTATTCGTTTTATTCAGTTGGAGTGGGTGTCCTTTCACAGTGTGCCATATTTGTTGGTGTCTGCATTATTTTATACTGAAGAAAACGGCACTGTCACTGTTGAGGAACTGTTCATGAACGTAGGCAGGGAATGTTTATAAACAGCGTTGTTCTGAAAAGTACTGATGACACCCGGTCGTGCTGTTAGAAAAGGCACTAGAGTCGGTCGCCTGCTGCACCACGCTTTAATGATGGGAACGTCCTTCGAATGACCCACATTGATTTCTGGGGATGGGATGTTTGTCAGTGTGACTGACAACTCTATGCAAACACCACAGCTGTCAATTTACTCAGTGCGCACAGTTAGCCATTGCGTTAGTCAGTTGTGACATACAACGTCTGGAATTATCATTTTCTTTTTACCAACACAGTATTGCCAAAATGGAAGTCGGAGTCTCGAGCAGCGTAACGATTTCGTGCGCGTACTTGGCAGTAGCGTTCCGCTCCCCAGACTCCGTCCAGTTTCCTCCTCGGCGCCAGCATAATCTCCCGCCTGAGTCGCCGCAGTGCAGACGACAGCCAGCTGTCGCCCCACCCCGCGCTGAGCGGCAGGTAGCGCACGCGTTGCGGCCGCCCGCCTGCCACGTGACCTTGCCGCTGTCCTTTGCCGGCCTTGGCGACGGCGCGGCACGCAGAGCTCAGGCGTCGCGCGCGCTCTCTCTCTCTTTCTCTCTCTGCAGCAAGCACGCTCCGCACCCCTCGTGCGTGCGTTCTGCCCCGTTTGACTCCTGCCCGTGGCTGTAGTGCCGCGTGCCCCGTTTGATTACTGCCAGCCGCGGATGCGGTAGACCGAGAAGAAGGGCATTGAAAAGTATGTTTCTAATCCTGGGCAAAACGACGCACGGTACCATGCCATGTATATTCGGTCTCACTAGAAGAAAGCAGGCTAGACTCTCTACTTCCCGAGTTTCATGGGATCAACTTGACATCCCTCAACACAGAATTTTAATCGTACTTCCTAATGTGTCATTTATTCAGGTCCTCCTGTAATCGAATATCGAATTTGAACTGCAAAGAGTTTAGGGGAAATATAAATCGCGGGAAGGAAAACGTTAGCCGCCACTGTAATTGTTTGTATTGACATGGTGTTCAGCGCAACACGTTGGCGATCTTTCAGAGGTCTTATTCCATTTCAGGCTTAATATGTAATCTCAGATTTCTTATCCGATGGTGCGTCATTGTTTTTGACAAATTTTTTCAGGGTGAAGAAATAAAAACATTGCTTTTTGCCGATGACATTGTAATGCTGTCAGAAACAGCAAAGTACCTGGAAGAGCAGTCGAACGGAATGGACAGCGTGTTGAAAGGTGCATATAAAATGAAAATTAACGGGAGCAAAACCGGGGTAACGGAGTGCAGTCTCAGAAAATCGGGCGATACTGAAGGAATTAGATTAGGTTACAAAACATTACAGGTGGTAGACGACTTTTCATAGTTGGGCAGTAAATTAACACAAGAGATCGCAGTACAGACGATATAAAATGCAGAATGGCAATGGGAAGAAAAGCGTTTTTGAAAAAGAGAAATCTGTTAATATCGAATATTGATTTAAGCCTAAGGAAGTCCTTTCTGGAGGCATTTGTGTGGAGTGTTGTCTTGTATGGGAGTGAAACATGGAAGATAAACAGTGCGGACAGGTAGAGGATAGAGGCTTTTGAAATGCGCTGCTATAGCAGAATGCTGAAGATTAGGTGGGTAGATCGTGTAACTAATGAGGTACTGAACAGAATTGGGGAGAAAATGAATTTCTGGCATACCTCGACCAAAAGAAGGGATCAATTGGTTGGGCACATTCGTAAACATAAAGGAATCGTGAATTTAGCATTGGAGGTTAGTGTGTGGCGTGAAAATCACAGAGGGAAATTACAAAGTCATCTTCTGACAATCATCGCCGTATGTGTGCATGAGGTGTAGGTCTGAGTGTGAGTAATTGATTGTATATTTTGAGGTGAAAGTTGTGGTCGAAAATCTAATGTTGACTGAATTTGATTATCTTTTCGACATGCGTGTCTTGGGACTCAGCGATCATCTTTCTGTAAGGCCTCAAATTGTTGGAATTTACATTTGTACTTTCTATAAAATGTACGTTCCTAGTCGCAGATCATCTTGTTCTTGACCAATTTCTGTCATATATTGACTAAAAGAAGGGGTCAGCTGCTAGGTCATATTATTAGTCGTCAAGGAATCGTGAACTTAGGGTTGGAGGGAAGTGTGTGAGGTAAAAATACCAGAGGGATATCGAGAGATGAATACAGTAAGCAGATTCAAATGGATGTAAGTTGCAGGTCTTAAGAGATGAAGAGGCTTGATCAGGATAGAGTAGGTTGGAGAGCTGCATACAACCAGACCCCGACTGAACACCGCAACAACAACAACAACCATTTTACTTTATTGTATGAATACTATTTCGCGCGAAAACGCTTGCTGTATATACGAGAAAGTATTAGTCGAGGTGACTCAATTCGCTTTTCTGTTCGTTTCACCGATTGAATTCTCTTACTTTGTGGGAGTTAATTTTTATTGCATTTGGCTATAGTAATTATCGCCTTTCGGTAGTAATGAGCATCATAATTTGAGATGTGTTTGTTTTTACCGTTCAGCCTGGAGCTCTTAGTCCATAATAAAACTTGACCACGATCCCCTGTACAGTGCTAACACTGATGACACTTCTGCTGTTAATCCTATTACTGCACAATAATTCGTGACTGAGTCTAAGTACTTACTCCTCGGTCTACCTCGACTCTTCCTTACTGCGGAACCCATGAGTTCCTTAGGTAAACTCCCATGCGTGTAACATTACCCCACAATATCGGTCTTTTCGCTCTTACTGCCTTATCTATGGTGTTTATTCCTTTTCTTTGATTTCTTCATTATGGATACCCTCCTTCCTTTGTTCCCCTCTATTAGTATTTGCAATCATTCTTTCTACTTTCATATCAGTAACCACAACCTTATGAATAAGGTAATCTGTAGCCACCCAGCTTTCACTCCATACCACAAAGTTAGTCGAAAGATAGAGCAGTGCACTGCCTACTCACTCTTGGTACTGACTTGCTTCTTGCAGATGAGAGTAGATCTTATAACAGTCTTTCGTTTTGAAAATTGATACATAAATATGAACAAGAGTGCTGACAATATGCCTTTCGTTGGAACTAGAAATCGTGGGGAACAACTCTTAATAAAGGGGTTGTTCAGTAAACGGAGCTACAGTGTTTATTTTCACCCCTTGCAGAGTAAGCTGTAACCTTATAACAGTTGGCGACCTGTCAGTTTAACCTTTCCATTACCTGTAATTTCCATTGGCAGCAAAGAGAGAACCTACAGTGGCAGTACTACAATGAACCGAAGAACAAAATAGGACAAAAAATTACTGGCGTTTTCGTCTTCAGTTTTGCTGATTAGCGAAGTGTACGTTGTATGTAAAGCCTTTCCGATTATGACCTGTGCAAATGGCTCCATATTTATCGCTATTGCAGTTAAATTCGGTACAGACAGTTGTTGAAATTGGCTGCAGTGTGACAGTTTGAAGGCGAGGCTGTGTTCGGCTGGTTGCACACGCGCCGATTTTGTACGTCCGGTAAAATGTCGGCAGTTCGCGTTCCAGCAGTGAACCATTGGGCGGCATTGCAGCTTGCACAGTGGCCGGCACCGGAATAAACAGCCGGTCAGCTGCCCATTGTAGTCCGCTGCAGCTGCAGAACGCCGGCGTACGGCGGCGCACGTCGTCAAATGGGACCTGAGCTGGCAGGACACTCGCAGGTGTTTCACCGGCCGTTCCCCCAACACGGCGTCTGATCGCCATACAGTCGGCTAAAATTTAAAATATTAATTCGGCAGTGAGTTTTTTACACGATGCATCACAAATATTTCAGCTTCTCTTCTGTTTCGGGGCAGTGCATTAAATTCAATAGCGAAATGCATAAAAAATTACAAGACTGGGACTCGAAACAGTACTCTCTTTCTCCTTTTATTATTATTTCCACGGAAAGAACGTGTCTTTGTTGTATGATTTTATTGAGATCTTCGCTCTACACGTTTGTCGTCCAACCCAAATCAACTTATCGCGTACTACAGGTGTCCATTATACCACTTTCCCGCAGCTTTATCTGTATTGCAGCGAAGTATCGAACTTTTTCATGGTCATTTGCCTGTTTGAGGCATACATGCAATTACATTTGTATACTTATATACACTTCACATAGAACAACGCCTAGATAGCATGTTTTACTTCATACTTTATTACGTGACTAGTTTCGACAAGAAGTTGTCATTTTGAAACGTAAAATTAAAATTATAAATCTATATAAAAACTTACAACCTGCGGGTTTAACATATGGATAACATATAAACGTAGGATAGTACATTCCATCACTTAAAAATTGACGACGACTACAGAGTACATGGTGCCATATAGTTGAGGTTGCCTGGAAAACACATCTCTATATATAAAAGGAAGTGTCCCGATTGATTGACTGACGACTGACTGACTGACTGACTCATCATCGCCCAGCCCAAACCACTGAAGATAGAAACTTGAAATTTCTGGAGGGTGTTGATCTTACTCTGTACGCGTCATTTAAGAAGCGATTTTTCTATATTCCGTCCGTAAGGGGGTGAAATAGGGGATGAAACTTTTAAAAAAATACGTAGCTATTTAGGCAATTTTAAAGCTAGAACTACAAAATTTTCGGATTTTAATTCAGGGTTCGAATTTAAAAGAAAAGTGTTTCGGCATTTTTTGAAATTCGACAAATAAGGGGGTAAAATAGGTGACGCAAAAAATTGTTTTTCAAAAATATGTTCCTGTTAACTCAAATTTTAAGCTACAACTACGAAACTTCGGATATGGAATCTTGGTCAGGATTAAAAATCCATGATTTTTAGTATATTTGGAAATTCAACAAGTAAGAGGGTTAAATAGAGGATCAAAAATTCTTTTTGAAAACACGTTGCTATTGATACAATTTTGAAGCTAGAGCTGCAAAAATTGATATTTGTATAGTTGGTTAGACGTTAAAGAATACGTGTTTAGGTATTTTTGGAAATTCAACCATCAACGGGATTAAATTGGAGAGGGGGTGTTTTTGGAAAATATTTTGCTATTTAGGCAATTTTGAAGTTAGAACTACAAATTTTCGGATTTGGATTCGGGGTTCGAATTTAAAAGATGCGTGTTCCGGATTTTTTTAAATTCAACCAATAAGGGGGTAAAATAGAGGACGCAAAAAATTGATTTTCAAAAATATGTTGCTGTTAACTCAAATTTCAAGCTATAACTACGAAACTTAGGATATTGACTCTTGATCAGAATTAAAAAGACACGTGTTTCGGTATTTTCAGAAAATTGATCAATTAGGGGGATGAAACATTTTTTGAAAATACGTTGCTACTAAGCCAATTTTGAACCCAGAAATACAAAAAATATTTGCATACTTGGTTGGAAATTCCGATGTGGACTCTTGCTCAGGATTTTAAAAAATGCGTGTTTCAGTGTTCGTAAAAATTCAACAACTAAGAGGGTCAAACAGAGGATCAAAGAATTATTTTTGAAAATATGTTACTATTGGGACGATTTTCAGGCTAGAGCTACGGAAATTAATATTTGGCCTGTTGGTCAATTGAAAAAGAAAGTATTTAGGTATTTTTGGAATTTCACACTTCCAGGGGGTGAAAGTGGGGATGAAAAGTTATTTGAAAAAATGTTGCTATTAAGGCAATTTTGTAGCTACAGCTACATAAATTGGTGTATGGAATCATAGTTACAAATTTTAAAAATTAAAAAGTACGTGAGCAAACCACCTATAGTTGTGCATAAGTATTTTACAGACTTCCTTTCAAATTCGACATGCGTCCATTAAAGATGCGGGTAGACTTTTGCAAAAATAGATTTAAGAAAACAGGCCTGTGTTGGTATGCAATTTGGATTCGGGGTCAAAATTTAAAAGACACGTGTTTCGGTAATTTTGGAAATTCGACCAATAAGGGGGTGAAATAATAGATGCAAAAAATTGATTTTCAAAAATATGTTGCTGTTAACTCAAATTTCAAGCTATAACTACGAAATGTAAGATATGGATTCTTCATCGGGATTAAAAAGAAACAACTGGTGCAGACCAACCAGCCTACGCATGCGAAGCAGCGGGGGTTCAGCTAGTCTTATATATAGGTAGCTGTTACAAAGTATAAGGAATACATATGGTCTGGTGAAGGCGGTTAACCTCAACTATATGGCACTATGTACTCTGCAGTCGTTGTCAATTTTTAACTGATGGAATGTAGTATCCTACGTTATATGTTATCCATATGTTAATGTTCCAAGCATGTCAGTGGTACCCCAGTAATCAGCACGCAGGTGAAGTATTTTGTGTACTATGTACACCAGATGCATATGCCTTTGAAAGTTTTTATACATATTTATAATTTTACGTTTGAAAATGACAAGTTGTTGTCGAAACTAGTCACGTAATAAAGTATGAAGTAAAATTTGCGATCTAGGCGTTCTTCTATGTGAAGTCTATATAACATTTACAGATCGCTCCCACTACTCGACTATGTCGAATGTTGACGTTTGTATACGTTTGCAATGGATTGATTTAAAGATAAATAATAATATACTTATTCAAATTTTCATTGATGAGGTTCAACAGCCGTAGTATATTTGAGGAAATGCATACTGTGAACCATCAGCTGTTTATTATTTTTTTAAACTTCTACCGCTTTCGGTTATAAACAATCTTCACGGAAGAGAACTAGACAGACTGATTAAACAGGTGCATTACATGCCTCCTTATGCATACTGGCATGCATGTCACATAATAAAAATAAGACATCACTAGGCATAAAGTCTTGGTTGAAAACATAAAAGCAATGCCAGGCTGAGACATGGTGAACCAAGGTCTGTTATAAGAGAACCTAACACAACTATTGAACAGATTCGGTAGCTTATTAGTTCTTATCATTTCAGCAACATTTGTCATAGAATGTTATACAAAATCTTTTGGGATTCATTAACTTATGTCTAGAATCAGCTTGACTCGACCACGACAGCCGAACGACTGCTCGTTTCACCGATAGAATTCCTTGGTGTGTTGAAGCAGCGCTCCACGGCTAAAATATAGGGCGATATTTTACGGGCCGCGCGGCCAGCCTGTGTGATACGCTGAGCCGCCACGCCGGCAGCGGCGGCGGCGGAGCCAGCTGTGGGAGCGGCGGCGGCGGCAGGGCGCGAGCTACGGCCGCCGCCATTGGCTGGCCGCCGGAACAGCTGACGGCGCGCGGCCAATGGGGGGCCGCGTTGCTCGCGCCGCGCGCGCGCTCCAGGAATCCGGCGGCGCCTCTTCAAAGGCGCCGGCACCGCCGCAGCAAGCCCTGCTGCCGCGCGCTGGCCGAAATAGCAGGCGCAGGCGGCGGCGTGCGGTTCGTTACTTCACCGCAGGCGCGGGACTGAGAAATGGGGAGCGTAAGGCCGCTATTAGCGGAGGGCAACCAGTGTCTCCCGCGACTCACGGGGTACTGAGTCTTACGGTGCTCACTAGCCGCTATACCGGGGTCAGGCAGGGGCCCAGCGACTCGGAGAAACGCAAACCCGTCACGGGGCATTGCGGTAAATGGCGGCTGTTAGCGTCGCCACTTCTCTGACGCTGGGCCAGCGCGCGCTTCGCTCTGGCACCTCTCCATCAACTGTACTCAGCGTTTCCATATTCACGACAGTGCGGGTACAGCGTACACACGTCTGCAGTGTACCCGCTACTACTGCGCAGAAAGCTGAATAATCTCTTCCAAAGTAACATAAATACCGAATCCCCAATTGCTTAGTGGTTTCAGGCAGGATTTCATTTGGGGAGGGGTTTCAACAAATGAACATGGTAAAGGTGACAGTTGTTTCCTAGTAGGCTAATATAACACAAAACAGACATCAAAGGCTGTCGATTTGATTCGGACGAAGAGTTGTACTGTCTTGCGTCACAGTGGAGCAAATCTGTTTACAACTATGGCGATTATTTTCCAAATAGTGAACAGTTTACTAAGTTTTCTCAAAATATTCAAATGTCTGTAAACTTATTGCACGAAACTGCGCTGATGTCATCAGTCCTCAGACTTCCAAACTGCTTTAACTATCTTACACTAAGGACAACATACACACCCATGCCCGATGGGGGACTCGAACCTCCGCCGGCGAGCAACCGCACGCATCGCAGCGAGGCGCCTTAAAGCACTCGGCCACTCCACCGCGGCTGTGTTTTCTCCATCCGTCTCTGTCATTTTACTGCCCCCCTGTATATCGCCCAGTTCGATCATCGGAACAATAGCTGCACTTAAATTGGAGTTCAGTCGTGAAGTCCTACCTCGAATAAAATAAACTCGGTAGAAGCCAGTACTAATCCGGTACTATTGTTGAATTACCAGAGCACATCCTTGGCATAATTAATCTTTTGCTGTTTATCACCGAAACATGCTTCTGATATAGTTTCTTTGATTTCTTTTTAACTTTATGGCACCTAATTCTATCTGCAACTCGTCAATAGAATTCGCATGGTTTCTGCTTCTTGCGGCACCTGCTAAGTATCTTACAAACAAGGCAAGTGGTTTCTTTACCTCTTCCCTCAAACGTAAAGTGAAACATATAGAAATAGACCCAGAAGATCCATTAAGCACATCCTCAGGACGCATCCATAGAAGACTCTGCTTTTAATGGAACACAAGTTCTTGCTGCCAGTAATGAAAGTAGGAAGAAAGCAGTCTTAAATAATTGAAATCAGAGACGGAAGTATAGCTGATTTGTTCCGTGAAGAACATTCCATTGCACACATTAACCGTTCGATGCAGTTTCAAAACGCTGTAATTTGACATTCCTGTCTCTTTCTTATCAGCTTTGTTAAAAAACCCCACTCTGGGTACGCCCATGACTGAGGCACAAAGCAAACCAAACCAGCAGGCCGGCCGCGGTGGCCGAGCGGTCTGCGGCGTGTCAGTTACGGTCTGTACAGCCGCTGCTGTCGGGGGTTCGAATCCCCCCTCGGGCATGGATGTTTGTGCAGTCTTTAGTATAAGGTATTTGATTAGAAGTTTGTAAGTTTAGGGACTGATGACCCCGTAGTTAAGTCCCTTGAGCTTAACAAACATTTGAACATTTGATTTGCATACCAGCACTTGTCGCGACGTGAGCATATCACCAGCATCGCCATCTCTATGAACTGAATTACATACTTAGAGATCACCAGTGAGACGGCAGTGCTTTTCAGTAATTTGTTTATTGAAAGTAATGTAAGTTGCAGCATTATAAACATATACGGGTTCTTGATTAGTAAATAAAGGTTTTAAAGTTTTTGCTATTTAATTTTTGCCTAAATTATTAAGAACTTGCTAATATTGTTGTATTCATTAATAAACACTTTTCAAATTTAGTTACCTGCTCAGTATGTAAGAATGTATTAACGACTATGACTTACCTTAGTGTGCGGACAAATTTTTCTTCTGCTGTTTAATTCTATGCCGACCCCCGTTATGTCTTTTTTATGTAACCGAGAAACTCTTTAAAACGATGCTCTTGACATTCTAAGAAAACTAAAACTTTCCTGACTTCCGAACTAATATCGTGAAACAGTTGCCAACGATGTGGCGATTCTGCGGGAAATGCATATGGTTAGGATTGCTCGATAGGAGTACTGTGCTAGCGTACGGGCAAAGAAGTATTCTTAGCGGCGCCCAGCAAAAGCAAACCGTATGAGGAGATGAAAAGGCTTGCTCAGGATAGAGTAGGGTGGAGAGCTGCATAAACCAGTCTCCGGACTGAAGACCATAACATCTATTATGCAGCAGTGGTATCGGGAGGGTCAGTAATACAAGTAGATGGGAATAAATCCCAACATTCTTGGTTCGACTCTCTCTGTGTGTGTGTGTGTGTGTGTGTGTGTGTGAGAACACTATTTTGGTCGGCGATTTCTCTTTACGTCTATATATTGATAGCTAGCGGGACGAACGAGACACATCTCACAGACAGCACGTGGCTTTACAGCTGTTAAAACTTCCTTGGCCGTCTCCAGCGGGCGCTCAGTTACTTTTTCCGACAGTTTGATAACTGCTAAATAGTTGTTTAATGCACGCAAGCCCTCTAAACGCAGGACACACTAAAGAAGCATTTTGGTGGCTTTCTTTTCATAAGTTTACAGATTTCGGACGGAAAGGAGTGTTCACGACATGGCAAGGAAGCCAACTTAATGTGACGTCATTACCGGCACAGTGATATAAATATCAATACTGGGGTTCGGTTACTACATGCGATAAACGTAAACGGATCGTGGAAGCGTGAGCGGTGTACCTAGCTGCAAATGAATCGGGCGTGTCGGACGTTTTCGGCGCGGGCAGTAGCGGTCGGGCGCGCTCGGCGGCGGTCGGGCGCCGCCGGCCCCATTGAGGCGGCGGCATTCCTGCGCGTGACGTCACGTCGCCCACTCGGCCGCGGGCGCCGGCGCCGGCGCCACAGCCTGCCTACCTGCCGGGGGAGCGGCCCGGGAGCGACGAGGCGGCCGAGTTCTAGGCAGATATGCAATAGTTCCGGAGTTCTCTGTACAAAATTTAAATAGTTCTCGAGAATTTCGCCGAAAAAATAGCAAAAAGTACCACAAACTTAAGTTTTTTTTAGTTTTTAAAAAAAATAATTATTTGCCTATTAGCACAAACATAGTTCTGATCACAGTTCTAAATAGCTCTTAAAGAGTTCTACAGGAAATCCCAATGACATTTTTCTGTGCAGATTATACTTTTATCAGATAAATGCAGTAACGTGGAATTCATTTTCACGTTACTGTAAATTGGCACCATTTTTTTCGAGAAATACACATTGTTTTTTGGGGTTCTGTGTACATATACTATAGTTCCAGAGTTCATGTGAATATTTCTATGTAATTGCCCGAAAAAAAATTATGTTCACAATTTTGAATATCTGATAAGCTGTCTTATTTGTGCCCCTTATTCGAGAAATATAAATTTTTCTTAGGTCTTGACAGATATTCTATCCGCTGCACATTCAATTTGTTGTTTTTACGCCTGAGTGATTACTGCTTATCGTAAACAAGAACTATTGCACATGTCCCTAGAACTCTGAAAAAAGTCTAATTTTTTGAAAAAAGACTGGTGCAAATTCCACAGTAGCATGTAAATGGTACTCCATTATTGTAATTATCTCAAAGTATAATCTGCACAGAAAAATGCTATTAGCATTCCCTGTAGAACTCTTTGACAGCTGTTTAGAACTGTGATCGGAACTATGTTTGCGCTAATAGGCAAATAATTATTTAAAAAAACTAAAAAACTCAAGTTTGTCGTAATTGTTACTATTTTTTCGGCGAAATTCTACAGAACTATTTAAATTTTGTACAGAGAACACCAGAACTAGTGTATATCTGTCTATAACTCTGAAAAAATGTACATTTTCCAAAAAAAGGGGTGCCAACTTCACAGGACTAGGCGGCGGGCCAGACTGTCTGGACAGCCGCACATTCAGCCTGGCCGCCTCCTGCTCCTGCATTACCACTGGTGTAGGACGACTGATGTCACCGTCTGTTACACAAACGACTTGGCCCCTCGTGTCAGTGTGACGAATGTCAACAGTCCGACACTTCACTTCACAGCTTTGTCTCTGGTGGACGTAATCATTGCGTCTGGATCCGTCGACAACTTGTTTTCTTACCTGAAGACCCGAGTCTGCCTTTGCAGATGAATTTCTTCTTTATCCGAATGTAGAGCAGTCTCTAGACTTACAAACTACTTACACTAAGGACAAAGCACACTCCCATGTCCTGTGCCATTCGAATTCTTAAGACAATTATTGCTGAATTGAAAAGTAGTCTCTGTTGCAAATTATAATATTTATTTCTTTTTAACGCGTCTCGCGCTTTTGGCGCATCATCAGAACACTGTAACAGGGAAAATATAATTAATGCCGTGGACCTATCCACTACAATATCAGGAAACGATGAATTGGGGGCGTGAACGTACCTCAGAAACAGCTGCTTTTGTGTGCTTTTACACCAACTAATGCCATGCCATACACGCCCCCAATTAATTGTTTCCTGATATTGTAGTGGATAGGTCCGCGGCATGAATTATATTTTCCCTGTTACAGTGTTCTGATGATGCGCCAAAAACGAGAAACGCGATAAAAAGAAATATTATAATTTGCAACAGAGACTACCTTTAAATTCAAATATGGATTCACTGTTGCTACACCAGGGCAACGAACTTTGGAGTAACGTATGCAAGTATTGCTTTCACTGATGAATATGCAGGGTATAAACTTGGTAATTTTAGAGGAAAACGGGAGGACCAACTTGATACATGTTGCTTGTAGTTAATGTAGCCAGGAAACCACCTTCAATTGGTCTTCCACATAACCCCTGTACTGCCCTGTTACGTATTGGCCGAATTGTTCTCTGATCTTTCTTTGCTAGTGCTATTATCCCTACAGAAAAAATTAATATTATTTCCTTACATAACTTATATTCCTTGAGGCGCACTTATTCATGTAACCAGTCGTTCTGCATGTGGTACAGCGACTGTGTTAGTGTTACAATACACAAGAATATTAAAAACACACACACACACACACACACACACACACACACACACACACACACACACACACAACTGCGTAACGTAGTCAATAGACTGCGCAGATTGCGAGTTATTAAAGAAAAACGCATAAACTTACGTTCAAGTGCACCCTTATTTCTCCACCTTGCCACCGAACAGCATTTTAGAACGTACGTAATTTCGTGAGTACCAATTATTTCCCATATTCGCCTGTTTCTGCCAAGAACTTCTAAAATTCTGACGCTCCTTTAATTTTTACCTCAAAGTTGCTAGTCTGTCTAGTCTCCTTCTTACAGAAATTAAATGCTTATAAATGTTCTGTTTCGGTTCAATTCTAATAATTACTTTTTCTGTAACGTTTATATTTTTCCCACTATAACGAAATAGCTGTCGGGGCCGGCGGGGAATAACTTAGTCTCTAAAGTCCAAAAAGGTTTCAATATTGGAAATAATCCATAGATTTCCAAATTTCTGGAAAATGGTAGGAAGAGGGGTCATGAACGACATACTAAAAGCCCTGATCCGATGGGGGATGAGAGGGTGGGGGCCGTTGAATATGGCAGTAGAGGTGTTCTTGAGGATTGTTTTTACCAATACAGTAGGACAGTGGGGAAATTACAGAATCTCGTTGGAAGAGGGTCGCGAGTGTCCTAGAACACGTGACTCTTGGTGCGAAGAACCAGTAGCCAGCAATGTAAACTGCGGAGGGGCTTCCAAGTCAAGAATTCGGTGTGGAAATTAGAATCTCTATTCTTTGTTTGTCCTAATTCAGGTCACGCCAGGAGCTATTTGATTTTCTGGTATTTGCAGCATTGTAATGAGCCATGTTCATCCACATTGCCCCATTTGACTCGATAAGCTTTAACTGATGTTTGTTGTGTTTTTGACTCCTCGAAATCCGCCCCCCCCCCCAAGCTCCTAAAGTTCTCGCCTGAGGAGCATTTCTTGTAGCGGCAGGTTCTCGTCTGGTGTTTCTTTGTTCAGGAATATATTGCTGGATTTCAGCCTTCCAGGTCCACTGGAATCTGCGAGTGAAGTGTGGCGTTTATTGAGGTGTGTTTACTACGCTTAGTATGTACGTGACCAGCAGTCCGACACCAAAGTGCGGACGCTTTCTATGGTTAACCGAGAGGGGGGGATGCAAACAGTCTGTTTCATTTAAGCTTACGTTAAAATTACACTAATTATAGCGGGCGTGCAGTTATTCAAGCAGTCCGACACGTTCCATTCATGAATGGAACGTGAATTAGTGGTTTGACTGTAAGTATTGTCTCGCCTGATTAGCGTACGTATCGTGAAGTGGTTGTATTTACGCAAACGCCTGAGGCCCAGGCAACCGAGTGTGGCAGGAAGGATCGGCGCTGTGCCGATATGGAAGGCGCCAGGCGGGAGGTGACTCGTGGTCAGCCCAGAAAACTTCCTGACTGCTCAGCTACAAATCTGAGAAACTGCTGAGCTGTGGTGATGACAGGTATCACTGTGCCCTTCTCAGAGGGCTAGGCACTGCTGAAAAATTGAGCAGGGCACCTGACAGTTCAGTGAATCAACGACCGTGCGAGAGAGGGGGAGGAAGAATAGGTTTAACGTTCCGTCGACAGCGTGGTCATTAGTCACGGAGAAAGAGCTCGGGTTGTTTTCGTAAGGTTGGGAAGGAATTAGACCGTGTCGTTCAAAGGAACCATCCTGCTGTTTGGGTGGAGTGATTAAGGGAAAGCACGGAAAACCTAAATATAGATGGCCGGAGACGGGTTTGAACCAGTGTCATTCCGTGTGCGTTTGCTAACCACTGCGCTACCTTGGCCGATCTGCACGGCCACTACGGTCGGGGGTTAGAATCCCCCTCGGGCATGGATATTTGTGGCATCCTTAGTATTAGCTAGTTCATAACTAGTATGTAAGTTTAGGGACTGATGACCCCGTAGTTAAGTCACATAAGTTCTACAAACAGATGAACATTGGAACCTTGACCGGCCAGGGATGAAGTGATTTTGCTGTTATGTTGATAAGTCAGACTCCACGCAACCCTTTCAATTAGCATGCAAGTTCATCCCTGTTCCCGTAACACAGGTTGTATCAACCTAGTGCTTTTTCTTGCGACTGTTTTCGATACGCTCCATTCTTCGCTGACGTTGCAGAGAAACTTCTCACACCTTATCAACCGAGCCAACTGTGAACATTCTTCTGCAAACATTAAACCTCAAACGCTTCGTTTCCGCGACACTACCATTCACTACACTCCAGACGACCATTTCAGGAATCTCCACCTCCCATTAAGACCAATGTTTGATGCCAGTAACATCTGTTGGCCTTGAATGCCGTAGTGCCAGTGGAAGTATACTTGTCTTATTTCTCTTTGCTTCTTTGTGTGCTATTTTGCTTTAAAGGGAAAAGAACTCCTTGTAACTCGCTAATTTTGTGTTCCCTAATTTTGATGCCAATCTCCCTCTGTTCATCTCTCTGTTTCGGGGATGTTATTACCGAATGTTGCCGTCAATATTAACCCACTCTGAATTTTGATTTCATTGCTGAACGTATCTTTTACGTGTGTTGCTGTGTTTTCGTGAACAGATTGAACAGTTGTACCTGCTTTTCTGTCTTATACACTAGCACTTGGCTGTTGGTCATGCGTTCTTATTAAAAGTCCCTGGCAGATTAAAATTGTGAGCCAGAACCGGGACTCGAACCTGGGACCTATGCCTTTCGCGGGCAAGCGCTCTACCGACTGAGCTATTCCGACACGATTCACGATGCCGCCTCACTACTTTACTTACGCCAGTACCTCGCCTCCTACTTTCCAAACTTCACAGAAGCTCTCCTGCGAAACTTGCAAGACTAGCACTCCAGGAAGAAAGGATATGGTGGAGACACGGCTTAGCCACAGCCTAAGGGAGAGCGCTTGCTCGCCAAAGGCAAAAGTGCCAGGTCCCAGGTTCGAGTCCCGGTTCCGGCACACAATTTTAATCTGCCAGGAAGTTTCACATCAGCGCAGAGTGAAAGTTTCATTATTGTTAGTTCCTGCTTAGCCGTTCGCTGCGTGTGCTTTTCTGCGACTCGCCGTGGCTCAGCGTTGGCGGCAGACGGCCGTTTTCTGGAAGGCGGCGCTAAGTGGCGCCTTCCTGTGCCTCCCACGCCTCGTCGCTGGCTCTGCACTGCGTGCCCGCACACACTCACCTCACAGCCGGGGCCCCACTAGCGTTCCATAACTGAGGAGCTACAACGGAGAGATGGGCTTTTGCGATGGCGAAACAAACAACTCTAATGATAGCACCACCAAAAAATGTTAAAGAAAATAATTAAACCTTAAGCCCAAATAACAAAACAACCTCTATAATACGAAAAGCACCAAATGAGCTGGTTGTCGAATATCACGGTCGCTATCCTAATCGTAGGATTTAGAGCGCCAAAACATTTAGTGGAACATATCGAAAATTGCTAGAAACTCCTACTCTGGTATTCATTCCGGAAGACATCGTGACATTCAAGAACAGGAAAAGATTCTTAATCCAGTACAGTGCAGTCCTCATTAAAGTAGAAGACTCGCGGCTATCCGATTGAACGTTTCATAACCTAAGATATGTAGGATTCTTCATGAGAATGGAATGTAAGCTTTTTATGTGTAGAAAGTCCACAAGTTAGGACCACATGATTTTACCACCCGTTTCCACTTTTGTAACTGGTTAAATGGAAATCGACGGCTCTATCGCTTCATAATGTTCAGTCATGAGGCAAACTATACAACAGATGACATCAACAACATGGGTAACATGCATGTTTGAGCAGGCAAAAATTCCCATGCCACGGTCGTATCTCAGTTTCAACGCAGATTTAGTGTCTCGTGTGGAGTTGTGTATGACCAGTTACTAGAGCCGTTTATTCTCCCAGGAACTTTAAATACCTTTTTGCGAGAAGATTTACCGCAACTTCTTGAAGATGTTCCTCTTGAAACGTCAAATGTATGTGCAACTTGACAGTGCATGTGAACATTTCTACCTTGAGGTAACAGCTTATCTTCATCAGCAATTCCTAGATTGATGCACGGACTTTCATGCAATTACCCGCAGCGGTGGACTAGCCGAGCGGTCTAAGGCGCCTCCCTGCGGAACGGGCGGTTGCTCGCCGTTGCAGGTTAAGAGTCCTCCCTGGGTATGGGTATGGGTGTGTGTTTGTGTGTGTGTGTGTGGGGGGGGGGTATGTGTGTGTGTGTGTGTGTGTGTGTGTGTGTGTGTGTGTGTGTGTGGGGGGGGGGGGGGGGGGTGTGCGCGTATGGGTGTGTGCGCGTATGGGTGTGTGTGCGTATGGGTGTGTCCTTAGGCTAGTTTACTTTAGTTTAAGTAGTTTGTAAGCTATAGACTGATGACCGCGCAGTTTGGTCCGATAGATTTACAAACATTTGAACATTTTTGCAATTACCGAGCGAGGTGGCGCAGTGCTAACGCACTGGACGGTGGTTCAAACCCACCTCCGGCAATCCAGATTTAGGTCTTCCGTGATTTCTCTAAATCACCCCAGGCAAATGCCAGGATGGTTCCTTTGAAAGGGGACGGCCAATTTCCTTCGTCATCCTTACCCACAATTCCGAGTGTGAGCTCCGTCTCCAATGACCAAGCTGTCGACGGGACGTTAAACCCTAACTTCCTTCCTTCCTTCCTTCCTCTATCATGCAATTGAGAAGAGACCCGTTTTAAACACGCAGGTATAGAGAGCTAAACCAGCTTATGACGAGGTTCGCTTGGAGTCCGAAATTGATAACGTTAAGCACGTGTTCAGACAGAATGGCTGTGGTTCATGTGATGTAAAGGCAGTGTTCTCCAAGAAAGGGAAACTCTAAAACATTGAACACGGACGGGATGAATCACCAATTGTGAATGGATATGGTTTAGTAGTCTTCAGTCCGGAGACTGGTTTGATGCAGCTCTCCACAATACCCTATCCTGAGCAAGCCTCTCCAACTCCACATAACAACGGCAACCTACATCTGTCTGAATCTGCTTACTGTATCCATCTCTTGGTCTTCCTCTGCGATTTTTACCCCACACACTTCCTCCAACGCTAAATTCACAATTCCTTGATGTCTAAGAAAGTGTCCTATCAATCTATCCTTTCTTTAAGTCAAGGTATGCCAGAAATTTCTTTTCTCCCCCATTCTGTTCAGTACCTCATTAGTTACGCGATCCACACACATAGTCTTCAATATTCTATGTTAACAAATTTCTGTTTTTCAAGAACGCTTTTCTTTCCATTGCCATTCTGTATTTTATATCGTCTGTACTGCGATCATCATGTGTTATTTTACTGCCCAAGTAACAAAACTCATCTACCTCCTTTATTGCTTCGTAACCTAATCTAATTCCTTCAGCATCATCTGATTTTCTTAGACTGCACTCCATTACCCTAGTTTTGCTCATGTTAATGTTTTTACATTAATTTCCCAGTTATGTTTGTAACGCAAAAATTATAGTAAGTAAGGAAATGTTAAAATGTTCGTATAGTCTCTGGGACTTAACTACGGGGTCATCAGTCCCTAAACGTACAAACTAGTTATGAACTAGCTAACACTAAGGACGGCACAAATATCCATGCCCGAGGGGGGATCCGAGCCGCCGACCGCAGTGTCCGTGCTGAGTAAGTCGAGGTGTGGGAAAGCGGCGGATGTTTTCGGGCCGGCAGTAGCGCGGCGGCGCCGGCCGGCCGCCGGCAGCGACCCCTGGCGCCGCGGCGGCACACTTCCGTCACAAACAGGTTGTCTGGCGCAGGTCGCGGCCGGGCCGTCATTAGCGCCGCATACCGCGCCGCCACGCCCACCTACACGTCTGCATGCGACCAACTGAAGGAAACGTGGACCGCCACAACATCACGCAGGCGCATTCCATACGCAACCGGCTGTGGCTCTGACAGGGCGTGTCATCCTCCTGAAGAAGGCTGCGGTTGAAAGCCAGGTTGTGTCTCAGTACCTTTCTCATGTGGCTATTGCGTCTCGGCGAACGTCTTCGCGGCAAGTTACAAACTATCCTAATTTTCGTACTATTTTCGCAGGTAACTAGTCAGTATCTTGAGGCAACATATACGCTTCGTTTCATAAAAAAAATTGATCCCAGGCAAAATTTGATATTTTGGGATCAGAACAAAAATTTAGAAAACCAGTATCCATAAAATGCAGAAAAGGCAAACCTACATATCTAGCTTTTGTAGGTTTGGAGAATGCGTTTGACAATGTTGATTGGAATACTCTCAAGTTCTGGAATAAGCAGGAGTAAAATACAGGGAGCGTAAGGTTATTTACAACTAGTACAAAAACCAGACAGCGGTTGTCAGAGTTGGACACGAAAGGGATGCAGTGGTTGGAAAGGGAGTAAGACAGGGTTGTAGCCTTTCTCCAATGTTGTTCAATTTGTACATTTAGCAAGCTATAAAGGAAAGCAAGGAGAAATTTGGTGAAGGAATTGAAGTTCAGGGGGAAGAATTAAAAACATTGCGTTTTTCCGTCGACATAGTAATTCTGTCAGATACAGCAAAGGATCTGGAAGAGCAATTCAACGGAATGGACAGTGTGCTGAAAGGTGCATATAACATGAACATTAACAAGAGCAAAAGTAGGGTAATGGAGTGCAGTCTAAGAAAATCAGGTGACGCTGAAGGAATTAATTAGGTAACAACGCAACAAAGGAGGTAGATGAGTTTTGTTACTTGGGCAGTAAAATAACAAATGATGCTCGCAGTACAGAGGATATAAAATGCAGAATGGCAATGGGTAGAAAAGCGTCCTTGAAAAAGAGAAATTTTTTAACTTCCAATATTGATTTTAGCCTAAGGAATTCCTTTCTGAAGGCATTTGTATGGAGTGTTGCCTTGTATGGAAGTGAAACATGGACGATAAACAGTGCGGACAGGAAGAGGATTGAGGCTTTTGAAATATGGTGCTACAGAAGAATGCTGAAGATTAGGTGGGTGGATCGCGTAACTAATGAGGAGGTACTGAACAGAATTTGGGAGAAAAGGAATTTCTGGCATACCTTGACTAAAAGAATGGATCGATTGGTAGGACACCTTCTTAGACATTAAGGAATTGTGAATTTGGCATTGGAGGAAGACAGAGATGGATACAGTAAGCAGATTGAGACAGCTGTAGGTTGCCTTTCGTATGTGGAGATGAAGAGGCTTGCTCAGGATAGGGTATTGTGGAGAGCTGCATCAATCCAGTCTCCGGACTGAAGACCACAACGATAATGTAAAAACAGCTGAATTCCGCTGATTCAGTGGGGTAAAGAAAAACTTCATCGCGAAATACTTACGAATGTGTGTATGTTTGCAGTTCATGCCTATGAAAGGAAGTAAAAAATAAACATAACAGAAACACAAATTTCTGTTGTCGTCTGTTATGACAAGCAGTTTTCTTACGCGTGTCAATTCTTTACGGAATCTACTGATGCGCACATTTTTACATTTGACTCGCCTTTCTTATACGTTCATATTATTTTCCGTGTAATTACTTTAACTTAAAAAGCCAATTTTTTTAAGATTCTTATCGTTTGTGGCACTAATTATGGAATTAGTTTCTTCTTTCTTGGGAAAGAGTTTGATCGCTTTTGGCGTTTTAAACCCACAATTTTCCTTCAGCTACAGCTGCGGCGGCTGGTTAGCCACGTTAAATACTGTAGTTATTGCATTCTATATATGTATCCTACGTTCCAATCTCGTAGATTTTACTGGAATTGTAGCGAAGAAACAACGTTCTTGCGTCTAAAAGCTACATCTTTCTGCCGAAGGGAAGGTCTTCTGGTGTTTTCCAGTCGTTTTCTATTTTTAATAGACAATGAAATTACTCAGTAAAACCCTGTAGGTTACAAGGTAACGTCAAGTAAACGTTCCTGCAATGTACCGTTTCGTACCTTGTCAGGGATATTACAAAACCTAAGAATGTGCAGCTATTTTAAGTTTTTACCTATTTTTTGGCATTACATACATTCCCTTTTATATAAAGTATGTTCAATTCAACACACAACACTAATCGGACTTATACGACGTAGTATACAGAGATGGAGTTTGCCGGCCGCTTGGAGCGCTGCTGTCGCATTGTATGACACATAAGTGAGAGTGTAGCGTGACTACAATCTTCGAAACTATTAGACGCGTTTTCATGCTATCTTTGCAGGTAATTTGGCAGTATCTTGAGGCAACATAAACGCTCCGTTTCATAAAAATCGGATCACGAAAAAATTATCAAAGTTTCTTTGTATACGACCGACATACGTCTCTCTCTTTGAATACGTTAATCTCCAAAACAACTTTCGCGGGATTCTCACGGGTAACTTGAACGGCCGCGATGGAGGGTGGAGTGGCCGAGTGCATTTAGGCGCTATGCTATGATGCGCGAGGCCTTTCCCCTTCGGGGGTTCGAATCCCCCCCTCGGGGATGAATGTTTGTGCTGTCATTAGTATAACGTAGTTAGTAAGTAGTTTGTAAGTTTAGGGACTGATGACTCCGCAGTTAAGTACCATAAGCTGTACAAACATTTGAACTGTTTTCCTTAACTTGAGCGTATTGTGCGGTTAGGTAAAATAGTCACTTCATGAAAATCGAATCACAGAAAGTAAAGGTACTGCGATGAAACCATTTGTCTAAAAGCAGTTCTGTGCATATTTCTATACATGCTAATCTCTAACAGTATTGCACAACTTTCGCGGACTTTCACAGGTAATTTGACCATAGCTTGGGGCTGCATAGACTTAATTCATCGAAATCGAATAGGGGGATGAAAAGCTATTGTAATTTGACGTTTAAAAGTATGGCGTACTATAGCAAGGAACCAATAGTGGCGCTGTTACTTTTGTATTGCACAAAGTCCATAGATGTCAAAGTTGCACCAGTAACAGAACTATTTTGGTGTATGTACGTCAATAACAGCATTAAGCGCCCGGAATCTTATCCCTGCGAAAGGAAGTGAGTTTCTGATTTCGCTATGTTAAAAAAAATTTTTGGAGGTTTTATTTGTATTTAAAACACAACGGCATTCTATCGGTTTTATGAATAGCATTCAGTTAAATAATAATTCTTTGGAAGGGCAGTCGAACTTACCTCTTAAATTCTGTGCGTACTTAATGGATTTTGAACCCTTCCTGTTTACAAATAACCACGCCTTGAAACGATAGTGTTGCGCAATACACATGAGCGACTACGAGGCCGATGATTGTGCTGTCTCTTTAACTAGGACAAGCCAGTTTGACAAAGCGGTGTAACAAGGTTTACATTTTTGCTCTAGTTTCACATGGAGAATGGTCTCACGAAATACATGACATTGCTCTGAGTGACTGGGAGGATACAATATGACCAGTTGATGTCATGAACGGCAATTAGCTCTCAATATACATGTCAGTCAATGCTGATTAGTACGAACAACAGTCCCATAATATTTCAGTAGGCGTTATTAGTGTGGTATTTGACACATTCACATCTATTATCTACGTGTGACGTGTGAAAGCGACATGGAATGGCAATTTGTGAAAGACGGGACGTCGCCTTCGGCTTATTAGCAGAATTTTCGGAAGATGTGGTTTATCTGTAAAGGAGACTGTGCATAGAATACTAGAGTGACGCATACTGAGTATCGCTCGACTGTGTGGGATCTCCTACATGACGGACCAAAGCAGCTCACAGAAACAATTTTGCAGCGAGCTGCCAAGTTTCTTACCAGTCGCTGCGGACGACACGGGAGTATTGCCGAGGTGTTTTGTGAACTCAAATGGTAATCCCTAGAAGGGATTGGCGGGGCACTAGTAAAAATTCAGAGAAGCTAAAGCCGGGACAATTGTAATGCCGCCAAAGTAGCACTTCCAGTAAAGATAACGAAGACAAGACTTTGGTGGTATGCAAATACACTTTTATGAAACTGACATTCAAACTCCTCGCCTTTTCCATGGCACTGAAACACATTGAGTGCGAACTCTTGGAAATTGTGCGACATTAGGATCTTATTCGTCGCTACTCGCGATAGGTCGCCTTAGGCCGTGTCCTGCGTTGCAGTTACATTCAGGGCATTCATATGCCTGCTTGAAGGACACTGAAGATGGTAACTTGGTGATTGAAATCGATCTGTGGTTTTTAAATAAAATATTAACGGCCAATGCTGCGAAATACATCTGGTGTGTTCATCATTGTATGTTCGTGGACTATTTCATTCATAATTTCAAATACGAAAATAGACAGTGAAGATCACCAGCCAAATACAACGACGAGTACAGATACTTTGGAGGTTTTTGTGACTACAAACCATCAACTACTGAAAAAGTACGAAGTGGGTCTTATTGTAAGACGACAGAAACTAATACTGGACGGAATTTCTAGCAGTGGGCGTTGCATAGGGGTAGTGATGTGGGCTACCAAGATGTAATTTTTTACCAAGTTAATACTAATATATTCACCTTTATTACAAACAGACGTATCCCACTGAAGGCCTACCAAACACATTACATTCCTACTCAAACGTTATATCAAGCTATTTTATTCAGAAACGTAATTTTACACACATCTTGTGTTACATCCTAGTGTTATATCTCTGTCTCTGGAGTAAGTTTGTTGTTTCTGCAAATGCTTAAAAAGCACACAAACGTAATTGTTAAAGACATGTTCATCTTTGTGTAAATCAAACTAACAATCAGAATAAAAGCAAAAGACTGTCATATCAGAAACAATTTGAAAATTTAACTTCAAACTATCTCGTAAATTTCCGTGTGAACACTTCTTTTTCCAATCAAAATTCTTAAGTCTATGTACAACTGCAATTGTATATTCTGTAATTTCAGAAACAGTTGAACTTCATGGATTATTAGCTCTGACAATTCTTGCGACATCCTCTGTAACCTCGGCAGGTAGACGATTCTCCACGAACTCGACACTTTGTTGCGCATGCGATAGCGACAAGATTCAAGCAGGTTTGAATTCCAAACGTCGATCGTTGTCGCGCAGCATTGCATATGTCGCTCACGTAGGACGGACCCGTAACCACACGTACATGCGGTCCAGATTTGTCGCTTGAAGCTGTCGCTCGCTTTTCTCCCCACATAGAACACGGCCTTAACTGCCTCGGCCACCCTGATACGCTTGCCGTGCTAGTTCGTAGTTCCCTCCTTCCTGCCTCTAGTGAGGAATGTAATCGCTCTACTTACGGCGTCATCGCTTTGGACGAGGTGTACCCGCGATGAAACAGTACGCTGCAGAGATTAGGAGAGCCATTAGGTGTCTCACGGCAAGGCCGGCGCCGCTCGGTTGTGTCTGGGGGAGGGGTGGCGCTCAAAACACGGCGTGCTTCCGCGTGACGTCACGCCGCCAGTTAGCGAGCCGATTTAAAGGCACGGCTGGCCGCCGCGCGGCCAGTGCGTAGCGGAGCACCGCGGAGCGGCAGCAGGTCAGTCGCCGTGGCTGTTGACGAGAGGCGTGGCTCACATATCTAGAAAAATTCATACCTTTTTAATTTACTGTCAGTTTGTGACCACCAACCATAAACTATCGTAGCCTGTACGAAGGCTTAACAGATTATTACAGTCCTGTAACGGTTAGCGCGACGGATTTCCGGAGGAAAACATGTACTGTAGTGAGTTGACGTCCTGCCCTGACTTTGTTGGAAACCATTTCTGCCCTTATTATCGTCAAAATTATTTCGCTTCTCTATTTTAAGAATAATTCATTAGTTTACAGAATGTGGTTAGGCGGAAACGTAATAGCGTAGCTTAAAAGGAGGCGAGAGGAAAGAGCAGTGAAATCAGGGCTCCAGCCTCGGTGCGTCTAAATTGTCACGTGTCACCATTAAACAGATGCTGGTTCAAAATGTTCAAATGATTATATAGCTTATGGGACTTAACTACGGGGTCATCAGTCCCTAAACTTACAAACTACTTATGAACTAGCTAAGACCAAGGACGGCACAAATATCCATGCCCGAGGGGGGATTCGAACCCCCGACCGTAGTGGGCGTGCAGACCGTGACTGGAGCGCCTCAGTCCCCTCGGCCACCGCATCAGGCTGATGCTGGTTCATATTCGTAATTGGGAATATACTTTTCTTATTTACAATCTTTCTTGTCAAAATTACTTTCCTATATTGATTGTGAACGTAAATGTAATCGCAAGAGCACATCTGCAATTGCAGTGGAACGTGTTGTGCAGTGTGTACCCAATCACTGATTACTACTACTACTACTACTACTACTACTACTACTACTACTACTAATAATAATAATAATAATAATAATAATAATTTGCTAGTGCTCGCTTCGTGTTATTTCGGCCATCATCGTTTCGAAAGGAAGCAGTAGTTACGTTCCTCCCGTAACGTCAAATTTTGCATAATTCACCGGAGTGACCCATATTAGGGTGTACCAGACAGAAATGCGGTTCAGAACGCTCCAGTGTAGTCAGTGATGCGACCTGCTGTGAATGGAGTACCGTGGACTGCATTGATACCAGACGAGCCGCACGGAGTTACCTAATATCCATGTGAGGACGGGACGCTTGTGAATATTATTAGTGTGATGTGTGTTTAGTCACTCCACCGTATCTTCGCTTGCCTTCCTGTTAGTGCAGGAAGGAATCATAGCGAACATTAACTGCGTATCGGATAAATCGCACGACTAGATTAGGAAATTAATTGAATGTGGAAATGTAATACTTTGAGACATTCCAGTTATGCTCATTTCTCGATAAATGTTAAACATAGACGTGGGACAGTGTCGTAATACCGACTCTCTCTCTCTCTCTCTCTCTCTCTCTCTCTCTCTCTCTCTCTCTCTCTCTCTAAGAAAAAGATGAATCCGGGGCTGAAGTATACTATTTCTAATCTTCTGAATATTTGCTTTTAGAGAACGAAGATGAGGAAAAGTTAGAGGCTGGAAGCCTTACATCTTTGTTGCACGAATCATACGTGATTGGAACAGGAGGAGGAAGAGAGAGTGGAACAGGAAGTTCCCTCCGTCACGCACCGCGGAGTAGCCTGTCCAGAACTAGTGCTCCCACCTGTTTTTAGACCAGGGACCAATCCGATTTTTTTGTCAGAAGGGACCACTAGGTTGAAGAAAAATTAACTGTGTTAATCGCGTTTTTTATATATGCTATTTAATTTGTAAACAAACATTAAGGCATGGGCTTGCTATAGGGGTCCAGCTTATTTTATGATAAGCACCAAAAACGTTTTACTTTCGACATACCCATATCCAACAACAGAAAGTAAACATCAGGAAGTACTACCATGTGATATTTAAATGTTAATAGACTTGCCAGGTTCTGGGATTTTAATCTGTCACGTTCCACTTTCACCTCTTGCAATCAAGGTGATGTGAAAAATATCTAGTAGCACGCCGATAACTGGTTGGATAAGTCAGTTCGAAGATCGGAGGAAGGTAACGACAGTCCATCTCCAAATAGCACTGTGCTGTTACAACCAATCTTTGGACTGTTAACTGATTTTACCTTAGACTTCAAAAATGTTGAAATGTTTGTGAAGCTTATGGGACTTAACTACGGGGTCATCAGTCCCTAAACTTACAAACTACTTATGAACTACTTACGAACTAGGACGGCACAAATATCCATGCCCGAGTGGGGATTCGAACCCCTGACCGTAGTGGCCGTGCTGACCGTGACTGCAGCGCCTCAGTCACCTCGGCCACCGCGGCCGGCTTACCTTAGCCTTGAAGATGGCAACACACAATTGCCGAAACCGGTCAGAATAAAGCAAACTAGCGAGCTTGGCTCCTCTGCTTATACCGATGCCAATTTCATGGAAAATTAAATTCAGTTTACGCCGTTATTTGCAGGTTCGCTAATGCTTGGCTAATACTGTTCCTGAAAGCTGTACGCGTAGTATGAATTACTTTAAATCAATTCGTGTCTTTTTAAACTAAATTCGTGTTCACCGGACAGTTATTGCATTTTTTACAATACTGCGTAAGAGTATGGATTCAAATGGGTTCTTACAGTTTCTATCACTCTGAATTCAGTAACTGCGCAACGAATGAATATACTTCAAATGGTAGCGATGTTACTTCTGTCATCAGCTGTGAAGTTATCAGGGTGACGCAGTACGATTGACAGTGTAACAATAATTAATATTAAACTGAATTGGAGGCACTGGATTAAAATTTTGTGCCGCGGCCGGGATTCGAACCCGGGAGCTACTGCTTGCCCCTGTGAAGTATGCCGCGGCATAAATTTTAATTCAATGCCTCTAGTTCAGTTAAATATGTTAATAGATATCGAGACAAAATACGACTCTGGTCAATGTTTATTTGAAGGAGTTAACAATTAAGGATAAATACAAGTTTGAAATTTTGTACATTTCGCGGACTCTATTTTAGTACTGGTGTAGAGGTAGTGAGGTTGCGCGGTGCGTCCCCTGGGCGAGCAGAGCTGGCCGTGAATGGCGGCGTCGCTCGGCGCGGTGCGCAGATCTGTGGCCGCGGCTGCCCTTGGAGGGCCGCCGTGCCAAGGAGAACGGGTCTGCCGCTGCGCCGAGGGGCGCCACGCACCAGGCGGCTACTCCACACCAGCGTGTTCCCGCGGGATCCTGGACCCTACACCCAGCTTGTGTCAACAGTTGTCTTTCCTCTGGAAGAGACAGTTGCTCTCCTTGTAGAGATTGGACTTCTTGAAAAATCTGGAATCACTCTCGCGACCATACGGACGGACATTAATAGCATCACTTACAGCCAATAACCCAAGGGAAAGTAATGTTTATAGTTGAAGCACTCTGAGGCAGAATTTTGCTGGCATTTCAAACGATTGAGTTTACCGTCCACCGCCCCAAAACAGTTAGGATAATTACTTAACTCTTCAGTCAAGACGTATGGTGTAAAAATTGCCAATTGACTGTAAATAATAAGTGTGAAGTGTCCACATGAGTACGAAAAGAAACCCGTTAAATTCTGTTTACAACATAAATCAATCGAATGTGAAGGCCGGAAACTCCATAATAAAATAAAAATTAGGCAGTCAACAATCCGAAGACTGTTTTGAACACCACAGTGCTTTACTAAGCATGGTCCTGTTTGGAGGTGGTATGCCGTTGCCTTCTTCCGACCTTCGAACTGACTTATCCAGCCAGTTATAGTGGGACCTACAGTTTAACGTGGGTTCCGAACCACGGTGCTACTCGATATTTTTCACATGAGCTACAATGCCAGAGGTGAAAGAAGTGGAAAGTGACGGAGAAAAATCCTAGGACCTGGTAGGGATCGAACCCGCGACCTTAGCATTTGTAGTCTGGCTACCACTGCGGAACCGAGGCGCACACTAAATACCTAGCAATTGCTATTACTTCAGACTTAAACTGGAAAGAACACGTAGATAATGTCATGGGAAAGGCGAACCAGAGACTGCGTTTTATTGGCAGAACCCTTAAAAGATGCAACAGAACTACTAAAGAGACTGCATACACTACGCTTGTCCGTCCTTTTTTGGAGTATTGCTGCCCAGTGTGGGATCCTTATCAGGTGAGTTTGACGGAGGACATCGAAAGAGTCCAAACAAGGGCAGCTCGTTTCGTATTGTCACGATACAGGGGAGACAGCGTTACGGAAATGATACAGGACCTGGGATGGGAATCATTACAACAACGGCAGCTTTTCGCTGCGGCGTGGTCTACGTACGAAACTCCAATAACAAACATTCTCCTCCGAAGGCAAATATATGTTGTCTCCCACCTACGTAGGTAGAAATGATTATCAGATTCAGACTAAAATACCAGAAATCGGAGCTCGAACAGCTTCAGATGGGAGATGAATAGTATAAACGTAGGTCAATGAAACCTCTAGCAGGCATTTCAATCTGATTTGCAGGGTATCCCATGTAGATGTAGATGTCATGCGCCTTCTCAAAGCCACATTTCCTCGCTCAGAGTTTGCATCTCTTGGGGATGTGGAACATCCCAGATAACTTGGCATGTTTCTCGTATAATAAACGGAAGTTACTAAGAAGTGAGACGCAGAATGTCCATGGAAAAGAGTTTGGGAGAATGAATGATTTCCTGACAACCAGGAAAATTCCCTTAATCTGAAGAAGTAGTTCGCCTAATGTTGTATGGAGCTTGGTGTATTACTTTCCGCGTTTCAGAACCAAAAGACAGAAAAACAAACCCCAAATCCCCGCAGTTCATCCCCGACGGCAGTTATCTGAAACACACCGACAGCTGTAATGAACATACCAAGTACCTAAATGATTTACTCGTGCAATAATTTACTTACACACTGTTTTATATCACGTAAACAAACGATGAACTGTTTCATTACAAAATAGTTTCCTTAAAAGGATTTTCATTTATTGAAAGAAGGTAATAATCAAATTGACAACGAGAATTGGAAAGATTAGGACCCACACGGAGGCATACGAACGATGCTTTGTCCCAGGAACCTCGCCCGACTGGAATACGATGAGGAAGCGAAAATGTTGAAATGTTTGTAAATCTATGGGACCCCAGACGTACTAACTTCCACTAAGGACGTCACACACATCCATGCTCGAAGGATGACTCGAACCTCAGACGGAGTGTAGCCGCGCACACCGCAACAACGTGCCTTAAAGCAGACGGTTATTCCGGCTCGGCAGAAGTCGCAGTGGTCCAAGTGTGGATTGTCTAGGGTATGATTTCATTCCATGTGCACACGAAACACTGCATTTTCCTCATGTCACCTGCTAGTTCACCATACCAGCCTTACTATCTAACCAGTTGGTTTTTTTTTCTGGGTCTTGTACTTGGAAAGATGTCCGGCAGGTTGTAATTAGACTGCCTTTCCCGACCCTCGTGGGTCCCAGTCATCCTGGGACTTGTATTGAGCCTTGTGCTTCAAATGGTTGTTAACTCTGTGGACCCCTGCGCTCAAATAATTTTCGTACCTGGATGGTCCCTTGTGGACCAAATAATTTTGGAACCAGTGTCGACTCTTGTTGGAGGCGGCGGCAAGTAATTTTGGTACATGTATTCATCCTTGTGGTTGAAATCTTGTTCTAATCGCGGATGAATACAAATTTATAGAATGAAACTTTCACTCTGAAGCGGAGTGTGCGCTGATATGAAACTTCCTGGGAGATTAAAATTATGTGCCAGAACCGGGACTCGAACCTGGGACCTTTGCCAATTCGCGGACAAGCGCTCTACCGCTCAACCGGCACACAATTTTAATCTGCCAGGAAGTTTCAATAGAAATTTATACTTTCGTCATTATTTCAGCGCCCTAGTGCAGCGTTTCCTCTTCCGTCCTGTTATCAAAAGTGTAAATTTTGGTTCGTTTATAGAGCGTTGTAGGTAAAAATCTTTTGGTAGTGGTCCCTTGTGGACGAAGAATTTTGGTACAAGTATCGAACCCCTGTGGGTCAAGTAATTTTGGTACCTGTATGAACTCTTGTGGATCACTTAATTTTGCTGACTGGGTGGAGGCTTGCGGTTGAAATAATTTTGCCAGCTGTAGGGACCCTTCAGGGTGAATGAGTTTTGGTAGGTGTTGGTGTTGCTGTCGGTGCAGTGAGACGGCTTGCACGCGCGGCGGCCGGTGGCTGCTGGCCAACCTCTCGCGGGGCCCCCGGCAAATTTTAGCCGCCCGCACTGGCGCCACGGCCTGCACACGGCCCAACTGCCTGTCTGGAGGGAAGCTCCGGAGGTGCCCACCACTCGACTGGCGAAACGTTCCACTTGCAACATATGGGAATCTGCCTGCCTTCGCGATAGAAGAGAGGAATATGTCTGCAAATTTAACATTCGAATAGAAAATATGAATGGTAGCTAGACAGAAGTGAGACGCAGTATATCCATCGGAAAGAAAGCATTTGGGAGAGTGAAAGATTTGCTGCCAGCCAGGGAAATTCCCGTTTATCTGAGGAAGAAGTATGGAGCGTGGTGTATTTTGGTTCTGAAATGTGGAAAGTCAGAAAGAATCCAGAATTTGGAATTTTGAAAAGAGGCTGTGGAGAAAATAGGAAATGTGAAATGGAGCAAGAGAATAAGAAATGAAGTGTTGAGCATGGTAAAATTGGGAAAGGAAGGTCATAATGATGATACAGAAGACGAAATCCTCTTGCGGTGGGACACATTTTACACAGGAAGTGTCTACTGCAGAGGGTTCAAATGTTTGTAAATCTATCGGATCAAACTGCGTGGTCATCAGTCCGTAGCTTACAAACTACTTAAACTAAGGGAAACTAACCTAAGGACAAAAACACACACACACACACACACACACACACACACACCCTACGGAGGACTCGAACCTCCGACGGTGAGCAACCGCGCGCTCCGCAGCGAGGCGCCTTAGACCCCTCGGCTACTTCGCCGCGGCTACAGTTACATAATTATGTTGGTAATTTACATCCGACGTGAATAATACGGGGAATCATTCGACTGTTAAGTCTGATTGTGCTGGACTTTCGGAATCAATTTTCGCACCACATCCAAACTGGACGTGTCTCTGGAGTGCCAATGCGTCGGAAAACCCTAGCTCGTCAGCGGGCTTTTGGTACGTTCCGGCAGGTCAGTGGAGGTTTCCACGCTCATTCGTTCGGGTTGTCGATGGCAGTAGTTGGTTTCCTGTGGGGGTGATGGCCACGTCTGGCGCTGGGCGGTTGGCCAGGGGGGTGTTTGTACAGCACAGCGCCGCGAGGCTCGAGTGGTCCGCTTTGGTCCGGTATCGCAGGCAGTAGAGTGCGGGATACCGCAGGGGGAAGGCGAGGACCCTGCTAGACGTGGCGAGTGGCGCTAGAGGCGCACGTTGGACTGCTCGATGTTTTATTTAGGAAATATTGAGCTTTGTGGTGACGTAGTTGCATTTCGTCATCTCACGTATATTGATGTACTGTAACTGGAACGAATTGCGAACTGCACCGACTCGGCTGTTGGAGAAACGCTGCAGCATTAATTTACGGTCGCGGTGGAATGGCTGAGCGTTCTAAGGCGCCTTGCTGCAGAGCGTGCGGTTGATTGATAACCACAGTAGTTAAGTGCCATAGATTTATGAATTTTTGAACATAGTGTACAATATTTAGATCGCGATATCGTAGTTTGTATAGGTTCGAAATGTCGTTTTATTGGTTAAATAGTAGTGATAGCTGGAAAAAAATCACGGAAAGTTCTCAGATAAAGCTAAAATTGTTTTGTATTTGGTCGATTCGGAAATGGAAAGAAACGCAATGCGTGGTATTTAATACGGGTTATAAGGGTGCTGTGGAATTTGAAAGACATCGCGGAAAGAACTAGAACAGTTAGGTATAAACCAGCTGCGTTTTGGCTCAGTGGTTGTTTTTGTGCCTAAAACGCCTGTAGCTGGAAAAGGCGAAGCCGCAATTTCTCTCTTACAACTCCACAGGGGGAAAAAAGAGAGGATCCGTTTCTTGGCAGATTCAGTCAAAAGGAGTTTCGCTGGTCAAGTTTAATTTCTGTAATAGGTTTTATAAGAATTTTAATGCTATATTCTTTAAGAAAATAATTTACGTAACCTTTCAGCAGGATACAAAACGGAAAATATGGAAAGTACTGAAAAATACTTAAAGGTGATTTATCTGTAACAATTAAATGCCATTTGAATACTATGTATTATTTTCTACTCATATACAGATATATTTATTACCCAACTCTGTAAAATACAAACTGTTAATTCTACAATAAGTTCACAGGTCTAAAAAATGACATTTTGTGAAGCCATGTCCGATTTCAAATCATTCTGAATTGAAAACTACAGAGGCATGAATTTGTTGATGTCCTTTCCCCCAGCAACGTTCACGTAAGTCATCTTCAGTGTGCAAACTCCCTACTTGAACATTGCCTATGCAGTCTTATGCGTAAATTTCGAAAATTGGAAGGCGCTTCCTCCCAGGATCGTCTGAGTTTGTGCACCTGATCGCATTGCGATCCGCTTCCTTCGACAATACATGCCGTGTTTCGTTTGTATATACGTGAAGTGCCCGCCATGCCAAAATAATTGGCAGTAGTTCCTTAGCAAATACTTGTAACGTAACACACCATCCTCCTTAAGTGACATGCCGCATTCTGAGCGTATTGTATCCGCGAGTTTGAACATGTCAATATAACAAAGGTATTTATTTCAGTATAATGATAATTCATAGATAGTTCCCTCTTTTCGTTGAGTATAAATATTACGGTGAAATGGAAAATTTTGGGGCGTTGAAAGGTTTATAGCTAATCCTTCGCCCCAATTAAGAACCTATGTAAATGAACTCTTCTTATTGGACAATAATGGCTAATCTGCATCCTAGTACAAAATTTGCTTACGCAATTAAGCTGTTTTCACTCACCAGTAAGCTGTTGACGTTGACTAATGAGACGCACATCGGTTATTCACAGCTGTCAGTTAAAGCTGCCGCCACTGCTCCTTCCACTGCCGTCGCTAATTTGCCAGGAATAAAAACAGTGTGATAACTTTTTAGACAGGCAGTCTACCTGAAAATCCAACCGAAAATTGAAAACAGCTTCTCGACCTGACAAGATATTTCTCCCTGCCAGTTCTACACGTCATGAATAATTTTCCGATTATTTCGACAAGATGACAGGTTGGTGACAGGCACCTCACGTCAACGCAGAAAATGTCTAGAGGAAGCGTAAAGCGTGGAGAATAGTGTAATTTACCTCGTGTAGTACAGCTAGCGAAAATAGCGATTCTGCGAGGATGTAGCACGTTACGTCACTCAAACCATATATGCGATTAGTGACGTCCAGTCAAGCACCTAATCAGGCAACTGGAAATTTATGTGCGATCATTCTATTTTCCAGTTTTCAGCCTGCTGCTCATTACTTCAGTGTCTCGTGGAAGAGCGGTATTACCACGAAACAAGAGAGCGGCCCGGTAGCGAAGCTGGAGATGTTTGAGTGGAGAAAATTATTTTGTAGGATCGCCAAAGGACTATTGAACACAACGTCTCGCAAGTTGGCATTTTGGTGAGATCTGTGCGCACAGTCCTGCACAAGGAGCTGAGAATGTCCTCCAGGAGGGTGCTGCGAATGCTGCGCACTAGGCACGCTCTCGGGCAGTGTTGACGCGTGATGACAGGACGACTCTGGCTTCATCCTCCTGAAACGAGTCGCCAGCAACACCAAGAAACCTCCGAGTAAGCGCCGATCCTGAAAAAATTATGGTGGCCATGTTGTGGGACAGCGATGGTGTGATTACGCTGCCACCTCGCTGCTCACCGACAGGGCACGGCGATGATGAATCAGATCGGCTGCCTGTTAATTGTTTTGTTTAACCGCGGCGGCTTGGCCGAGCGTATTGAGGTGCAATGTTCCGATGCGAGGCCGTTCCTCGCCGGGGGCTCGAATCCTCCCTCGGGCATGGATGTTTGTGCTGTCTTGAGTATAAGGTAGTTCATAAGTAGTTTGTAAGTGTAGGGACTGATGATCCCGCAGTTAAGTCCCAAAAGCTTAACAAACTTTTTGAAAGGGCGTGTTTATCCTGCACCTAGCAGGCGGTGGTATCAAACTGGTTTGTGTTTTACGCTGCGACCATCGCCGTATGTCCTGAAACTTGAGCTGTGATTGGCTGCTCAAAGGTCACTCTAACCGTGCCGTGGTTAACAGCTGCTCCATGCGTGATGTTTCTCGGGACTACACGTCAAAGTAGACTATTGTTTATTGCGGGCTGTGAAGAAAGTTAAACGACAAATTTGAGTAAACATTTAAAATAGACACTTATTGCAGTTACTTTTCAACGAAAAGCCATCTGGTATCACAAGAATGTAGAACATCGCAACCGATTGAGATATTATGGAATGGAATTGCAGCAAAATGTGGAACGTGTCAGGTGCACTTTAATATCGTTTATTTCATACTTAACAATTTATTTCGACAACTTGAGTAGAAATTGCGCTGTTCTTTCCTTGATGTGTAAGTCCAGGAAGTATATCTCTGTACTCCATAATGTTAAATGAATTTTATTTTTCTATATCGACACTATGTAAAATGCAATGAGCTTTTACGATCAATTACGCTTTCTCGACTTTAGTTTCAATGGGTTACTTCAGTATTCAGCACCTTGATACATTAGCAGAAGTATATTAAACTGTTTTTAGGACTCGTAAAAGGATTTTGTTGGACTTTTTTTCCGAGTGGTCCAGAAGATTTCATGAGGTGACTCAGTAAAGTATAGACTTAATCTCCTACATAGACATTGGGTACTCCGATAGCACCATCTATGAGGAAGTCGTTCTCAGGGCTGTGAGGCGCACCTTTTACCATTATCATAATACAGGACAGACGCCCTGAAATTGCCATCATCGCTTTGTTTCCCATGTGCTCTAACAGCCATGAATGTGAATTTAAGATTTACGTTAGACTCAACCTACAGACGTATTCTAAAGGTATTTTTATAATTAAAGAACAAGGAGCCGAACCATTTAGAGCTTAGAATTCTGATATTCTTTTCAACGATGGAGCCGCTGCGGCTCGCGAACCCACTCTTCTTGTAGAACGTTATCAGTTACTTCTCTGAATTCTTCCTTCACATCTACAATGGTTGTTAGGTTGTAACAACACTGGTGAAAGTTAACTGTCGTCAGACGATGCAGGGAAGATGTTTATGCTTCACATCACTGTAATAGATACGAACAGCTGCCGAGTCGACTACTGCCGGCGGCAAGCGAATAGCGATGTGCAAGCAGCGAGGGTATATCGTAAACGCACCTAAACTCCCAGCGAGGTGCGAGTTTGCAGCATAAACGCACTCACGCATTACGTTCCAAACGGAACCATGGTAACAGGTGCGCATACCGAGATGTTTTGTAGGATAAGTTTCTTTCAGCAATGCGTGAAAAACGACTGGAAAAGTCAGCATGAGTCCTCTTTCATCAAAATAACGCACCAGGCGTCAGGCGAACGCTACACTGCAGTTTTTTCGTGACAACAACGCTGCAGCGATCTGTCTCGTTCCCTACCCACCTCATCTGGCCCGAAACGACGTCTGGCCTTTTTCCGCTATAGCACTACCCGTGCCGCAGTTGCAGCAGCGACTTACCAGCGGTCAAAACATACTCTGAAAGAAGCGTTCCCGGCGGTCTGAAACCATTGTGAAAGATGTTTACAGATGCAGGGAGATTACGTCGAGAGGTGACACAAGTTTGAGTGTTTCATGTGACTAGTTGGTGAGATGGAAAAAATGGGAGGTATTGTGAGTGCAGGTAGACAAGGCGACGTGCATTAGCAGTATACGGGTGGCGGGAAGAGGCAGTACCCGGTCTGTCTGTCTGTCTGTCTGTCTGCCTGCCTGCAGAGTTCCGGGTGCGCGATCGTTTTTTGCCACAGCGCAGGTGTGTGTGTGTGTGTGTGTGTGTGTGTGTGTGTGTGTGTGAGCGCTCGGCCGACCTTGGCGGCGTCCGGCCTTGGCGGCGACTCCCGGTCAGAAGCTTCCCATCAGAGGCGAGACCAGCGCCAAAAAACAGGGGGCACATGCACACCACCAAAACCTGTCACTCGTGTCATTTCGGTTATTTCCATAACAGGCGCTTCCTTCTGAGTGGACTTCGGTGGGTGATATCGCATTGTGTAATACGTATGGATTGTCCGCTCCACTGGCGTTCTTTTACTACGATCGCTGGGGCTTCTACGTCGTCCGCCACGCCAGTTATCAAGTTCCAGTGTTTGATGAGCTCCGGTTACATTTTTTCCCCTCCTCTTCACTTATTGCCCTAGATTATAACCCTCCGCCTAATTGCTTATGGTGGGTCGTTACAGACCTCTTGGCCGATGAGATGAGTGTGAGGCCCTGATAGCAAAGTATCTACCCCCACCAGTGGCCACATACCGTCCCACCACTCCCACGCGGAGGCGGGTCATGTATTCTTCAATTTTACTTTTGTATTTTCTTTTTTCGTCTATAATGTAATCACTTGGGAAAGTGTAATAAAACTTCTATTTAATAAAAGAAACACGATAGAAAGAGTTCTTACTAGAACAGTCTTGAGGGTATACTCGTATTTCAAGTACATTTCATTTGGCTCCCATAAAAATAAGTGACATATATGCTTTTAATTTAACAACAAATGTCTGCTCTTTTTTCAGCCCGCTAATGTTGTTGTTTGTTTCCTTCCAGATCGAGCTCCCAGTGAAAAGAAAATGTTTCCGGGCTCGCTGACGACGAACGGCGAAGGTTAGTTTGAAATCTGCCGCTTTTGATGTGATTAGTAATTTCGCCATGCCACTCGTTTTCACCCTCTGTCACCACACTTCACGGCTCACGTGATATTTTGTAGAATTAGCGCTGCAGTGGATGAATCGCGCCATGCTTGGCAATGGCAGGTTCAGAGCGAAACTTCGCAGTTTCGAAGGCTGTGATTTGACATTTCCTAACGTTTTTATCTGTGCTTGCGCTCACGCTTGAATAAATTGTGAATATGAGAAGTCAGTTTAGTCTGTATGGTGGAGTGAGGCAACATTGTCATTCACATTGAGTCCTACGTTGCTGCGTTCACTATACAGTATACAGGTTGATTAAAATACACGTAGAGGAGAGGGAGTGCGTGATATTATGAATAGGAACCAAAGTCCGGAAATGTCATCCAGCGACGCTATCATCATTCAATGATGACACCTTCCCGTGCTGCTCACTTCTGCGCCAGACCATATGTTTTCAATTTCTTTCATGCGTGTCAGTCAACGTCGCTTCATTTTGCCTTCTATTAAAACATTAAAAAGGTAACGAAACAGATCGTGTCTAAAACAGATCTTAATTGTGACTGATAGCGTATTTTTTCTTCAATTTCATTATTTTATTATGTTTGCTAGAAAAAGTGTCGCAAAGTTTTGAAATTGTGTGTAACGTTTGTTGTGAGTCCCAACTGTTATCATTCTCAAATAGTATTTAGTCTAATTTGTGCTTTGCATGTTACACTGCCTTAAGAAACATGCACAGTTGTCTATATTCGGTACTTTTTTGTGTGTTCAGTTTAATGTAAGGCTATACCTCTATAGAGTTGATTATGGCAGCATTCAAAATGTTTGAATTCGGTCAATAATTTTATGAAACCATGAATATGAAAGCTATTGTCAGCCTGCACCAACAACGAGTGCTCTGTAACAATTATAGCCGTTCAATTATGTTAATGTTCCTCATATAGTAGTAGCTTTAAAGAAATCAGTTACTTATGGACAATCCCTGAAACATGGTGATTTTAGGAAGAAAGGTAGAAGGAAGCTTGGGGTCTAACGTCCCGTTGACACCGTGGTCATTAGACACGGAAATTTCAGAAAAGCTTTAGAATATGACGATCATGCTGTGTGGTTTTTTATTTCACTTTTTACGCAAGTTTTGCCAGATGCTGGCTGCCATAGTCAGTCATCTCTTACCTGCTTGCGAGAGTAAAACTGTGGGAGGCACCGCTGTGGTCTGTGTGCTGCAGAGCCATTGTGCTTCCCCAGGACACCTGTGCCCTCGTTTAAAAGACAGTTGACTGGGCGTCAGGAGTGTGTTGTGCTCTAATACCACTGAAGTGGGGTTTAGTGAGGCAGCCTTCCTCGAGTAAGAATATAGGGCCGTTTTAATTTTATTTTTTCTTATGCAGAATGTGTTAAATGTATCAAGTAATTCGCAGTCTCTGTTGCAATATTATTTATTGTATCCCATAACGCGTTTCGCGCTGTTAGCGCATCATCATACTGGAAACAGACAAATGTTTTCTTACAGTCCTCGTACCTGGCGGGCAGCGAATCTAATATGGCTAAGATGTGTAAATTTTGAAAAGTTGGAACTTATTTGGGTGGAGATTGAGCTACAGACCTATTCAAAGCTGTGATGGAAGTAGCTCAACAATTGTTCTGTTCAAATGTTTGTAAAGTCTATGGGACTTAACTACGGGGTTATCAGTCCCTAAACTTACAAACTACTTATGAACTAGCTAATACTAAGGACGGCACAAATATCCATGCCCGAGGGGGTATTCGAACCCTCGACCGCAGTGGCCGTGCAGACCGTGACTGAAGCGCCTCAGTCTCCTCGGCCACCGCGGCCGGCAATTGTTCTGTCATTGGGCCCCTGCAAAGAAGTAAACGTACAAGTACGTAAACGCTATTTGAAGTAGAATAACTAGGGACTAAAAGGGTACAGTATGGAAATTAATAGAATGCTATTTATACGATAAAATTCACCATAGCACCACAGGAGTCGGTCGCGGCAGGTGCACGTTTACAACTGGTAGTATTCTTAATGACTGCTGAACATAAATGCGACCGTTAAACAAAGTTTTAAATAGTTCTGTGGCTCCATCTCCACCCAAGTAAGTTCTGACTTCAAAATTTACTCACCTTAGCCATATTAGAAAGGCTGGCCGCTAGGTACACGGACTGTAGTAAAACATTTGTCTGTTTCCAGTCTGATGATGCGCTAACAGCGCGAAACGTGTAATTGGATACAATAAAGAATATTGCAACAGAAACTGCGAATTATTTTTTTATTCACCACTGTTGCTGCACCAGCTGCCACCACCATCATGCAATGGGGTGAAATGTATTAAAGGTATATTTGTGAGATAAAATAAATCCCCGACATTGGGTGCGCCTGAATGTTGACATGAATCCAACGGCAGCGAATGACAACTTGAGCTAAGCTGGGAGTTGAAACCGCACTCAGATTGTAGCTTAACTTTGGTCATAATACCCAAATGCCGTACGTTCCCTTGCGCATGCTTCTTTTCCTGAACCCGCATTGAGTCACTTGCCTACCGAAGTGTATAGTTCCAGGTGTTTTTTCTGCTATCTACATCTACAGGGATACTCTGCAAGTCACATTGAAGTGAATGGCAGAGGGTTCATCGAGCCAGTTTTATATTTCTCTATAGTTCCATTCTCTAATAGCTCGTGGAAAAAGGAAGACTTAAATCTTTGTTTGCGATGCGATTTCTTTTATTCTTATTGTGATCATCATGTCTTCCTGCGTAGGTGGGTGCTAACGATGTATGTTCGCATTACGAAGAGAAAGTTGGGGAAAGAAATTTCGCAAATAGATGTGGACGCAAAAAATAACGCCTTTTGTCTTAACGATTTCCACCCCAACTCGTTCATCACTTCCGTGACACTCGTTACCATATATCGCGATAATACAAAACGAGCTCCCGTTCTGTGAATCATCCGTCGCCGCGGTGGAGTAGCCGAGCGGTCTAAAGCGTCTCGCTGCGGAGCGCGCGGTTGCTCGCCGTGGAGGTTCGAGTCCTCCCTGGGGCATCGGTGTGTGTTTTGTCCTTAGGTTAGTTTACCTAGGTTTAAGTAGTTTGTAAGCTACGGACTGATGACCACGCAGTTTGGTCCGATAGATAAAAAAAAAATCATCCGTCAGTCCCACCTGGTATGGATCCCACAATGCGCAGCAATACTCCAAAACCGGACGCACAAGTTTGATGTATGCAGCTTCTACAGTAAAACTGTTGGTTCATCTCCCTTCAATATCTTATGTTTGTTCTTTCCAATTTAAGTTATTCGTAGCTGCCATTCGTACGTATTTAGTAGAATTGACGGCCTGTAGATTTTCCTGATTCATCATATAACTGAAGTTTAACGGATTTCTCTTAGTGGTCATATGGATGACTTAACATTTATAATTATGTGATATGCCGCTGTCATTTTCCCGTTATGCTTTCCTGTGCAGTGTAGAACTGCTACCTCGCCGATTCTTTTCAGTACTGCTTAATCTGCTACCTATATCCGCCCACTTCTTGGTTAAATTTATTTTTCAGCATTATTTCACAAATACTTCGGTTCAACTGTCCATGTTTCCGAAGAGCCACATTTATCTTAGTTTAATAATGCCAATTCCAGTAGAGCAGTAGTGGTTTTTCAACTATTGGCGGATACTCCAAAAATGTTATAAGAATGGTAGTGTGTAATATATATGCAGAGTCACGGTTCGTCCTTCTTGCTATGCAGTTAGGCTAACCACTACGCCACTGTAGTACAGCGGCGCCGGCCGCGGTGGCCGAGGAGACTGAGGCGCTTCAGTCACGGTCTGCACGGCCACTACGGTCGGGGGTTCGAATCCCCCCTCTGGCATGGATATTTGTGCCGTCTTTAGTATAAGGTAGTTGATAAGTAGTTTGTAAGTTTAGGGACTGATGACCCCGTAGTTAAGTCCCATAAGCTTGACAAACATTTGAACATTTAGTACAGCGGCTTAGAACAACTGCGTATGTTTATCCTGACACGCCCCTCAGTTCAAATTCTCACGTCAGCCTCATTACACCTCGTGCTCCCCATGGACGAGAATAGCAGTGTACAGGCTCTCCACATTGAATGGTGATAAGACTGAGGCAGAGGTGAGAATTTGTGTTGAAGAAGGAAGGAAAAAGTGTAAGGATTCACATGTCGTCTGCAGCGTGATCATTAGACACGGCAACGCCACCTAGATACAAGGCCTGTGCACTGTGCTATTTGTCTGACATCGCGTTGTGCTGAGTTAGGGAATACGCACGCGTTGCACACTGGGTTTCAGAATGTTTTTCGTGTTGTCTATGTGATTCACCATGCAGATTTTTGCTGGTATGAGAGAAAGTGCCTGATAAGAAACGACCGATTCCAATATAGGTAAGATATATTACTAATAGTTCATAAATGTTTTATACCAAAACAAATGTCTGTGACTCTCACAAATAGCATTGAGAACATTCTGAAACACAGTAAACGTGTACGTATTCTCAATCTTAGTACAACGCAACATAAGACAAATAGTTTTGTGTTATGACTGCTGTTGGCTGGCAACGAACAGGCCTTGCATTTAGGTGGCGTCGCCCACGGACAGGTATCAGGGACGGGGAAGGAAATCGGCAGTGGTGCCCTTTCAACGGAACCATCCCGGCATTTTCCTGGTTCAATGCTGGGAAATCACGGAAAAACTAAACTGTGATGGGCGGAAGCGGGTTTGAACCGCATCCTCCCGAGTGGCGTGTAACCAGTGCTGCTGCCACCTAGCTCACTTTTGGTTGGAAGGGAGGCGTTCGGAGCTGTCGCGGCGGAGTAGTGGGCTGGAGACCCGGGTTCGGATCCCGGCTTCGGTCAAGGTTTTCGCCGGCTGCTCGTCTGCACACAAACGTCGCTGATGTTTGTGACTTGTGAACCCCCTAATGATTTGGCCGTACTTGTGGTGGAGTGGGGCGGGGTGTTTTGGGCTGAAGGGCAGCGACCCTGTCGGGGGTTCCCCGTGATGGCCGCGCTGGTCCGCACGTGTTCTGCGGGGGAGGTCCGCTGAGGCGTCCGGGAATCCCCCTGCGTGGCGGTGCGTGCGGCGCGCGTGCCGAGTGCGTGAGGCGCCGCCGACGCCACCATCCTTCACCCGGCGCTGCGTGCGCGCGCCGTCTGGTGGGATACACAGCACACACTCGTCACTTCCTCCGTCTGTCTTACCTTCCTTTCTGTTCTCCTAGGCTTCTCTCTGTATTAACTAGCAGAAAACCGTCTTGTTTGGATATTTATTCCAGTATTCAGTTAGTCCTCTGTCCATTTCCTCCTTCGTTCTCTCTGTGTACCTACCTATACCTTCTCCTCTTACTCTATCCTCCCATCCTTCTTCCTGTCATTATCTCCCCGCTCTCTACAAATCTGTTCCTCTTCCACCTCTTTGTTCACCTTCGACCGTACATTAAAAAAATTTCATGATGCTCGCTCAAACGGTATCGGCCTGGAGTAAAGGTTCCTCCGCTACACACCGTGCGAATTATCAACTCGACAGTGCCGTTCCTCTTCATTTGTAGGTCCAGTGCGCGAAATTTCACCATAAGTACAACGAACGGTATGGAATCGCATAAAATATGGATGTAATCGGAAGTGGCAATTCCCCATGCAAAATCACTAATTTCGATTTTTTAACATTTGCATTGTTTCCCCTTTTCATTTTAAACCATCCACGTATGAAAGTGAACAAAACGAGACCTTATTCAAATCGGTTAAACGATTTTTGATTTCCTACCACTGCTACTCATTTCGCTATCTGTTTCAAAAGGACTGCCTATTGCCTCGACACTAGATCTAATTACGCTCTCTTCGTCGTTGTTACGCGAAATGTAAGTTCACTGCAGTAGGTTCGGTCTGTGGTCAGCTTCAAAAATGTTTAAATGTTTGTAGAGCTTCTGGGACTTAACTACGGGGTCATCAGTCCCTAAACTTACAAACTACTTATGAACTAGCTTATACTAAAGACGGCACAAACATCCATGCCCGAGGGGGATTCGAACCCCCGACCGCAGCGGCCGTGCAGACCGTAACTGGCACGCCGCAGACCGCTCGGCCACCGCTGCCGGCTCATCTTCAAAAGTCTAAATTTCCTGAACAGTGTTCCTCGAAAAGAGCGCTATCTTCTGTAAGAGGGATTAGGAACGTTTCAGTATCGATTCTTGCTGCTGTTCTCTAATCCGGCCTAAGATACTGAAGAATTTCTCGTTATGCTCTTATGTATGCCGTTTCCTTTATACGTGACTCGGACCTTCGCAGAATTGTTCGAATTATGGAAGTCGACCATCTGGCGTGCGAACAACTGTCTTCACATACTCTTTCCATTTCATATCGGTCTGCAACGTTAGCTTGGATATTTAGTGGACACTGCTGCGTCAAGCACCACGCTAGTAATGTTGGATTGAAAAGTTTCTGGTATTTTCTCTATTCACCTGCATTACTTTTTTTCCAGAATTGGAGGTCGCTGCTATTGATAACACCAACTATCAACGTTGAACTCTTCTCGTATGGTGAGTCAAGTGGTGGCGCCGTCTTGGCGCAGCGTTTCGGAGTGTTTCGTAGTCGTCATCGTGAGGCGTTTGAGACGTGAACAGCGGGTGGGGGCCCTGGGCGCCGCTTCGCGAGTCTTCGCAGGTGCGGCCAATGAATGGCCTGGCAGGCTGGCGCTTGTTTTTGTTGTCGCCGGCCGGCCGGCGTGTCCCGATAGAATAGCCGAGTGGCGGGGGCGGGGCGCGCTGGCCGCCTGCCACTGGCGCCACTCCCTGCCGCTGGCGCCAGCCGGGCCCAGCCCAGGGCTGGCACGTGGCGCGCCGGTAGCACGCGGCACAAACCGAGCTGGTGGTGACAACTTAGCGTGGCCCCGTCTTTCAATTGGACGCGTCTTCGGCGACTTGCATGTCCCTAACCTAGCGAGGTGGCGCAGGGGTAAGACACTGGACTCGCATTCGGAAGGGAAGGTGGTTCAAATCTACTTCCGGCCGTCCAGATTTAGGCTTTCCGTGATTTGCCTGAATCATTTCAGGCGAGTGCCCGAATGCTTTCCTTTCAAAGGGCACGGCCGATTTCCTTCCTTCTACATCCTTCCCCGAAAATCCGAGCGAAAGCTCAGTCTCCTAATGACCAGGCTGTCGACGGAACGTTAAACCCTAAGCTACATTCCTTCCTCCTAAACCACCGCAGTTACACAACATTTGTCATCACAAACTTGAATGGTGCCTCATGGTCCCCTATGTAAATACGTGTTCTGCTATTGGAGTGCGTCGGCATCGTTATGTGTATTTATACAGGGAGACAGGAGGCAGAATTAAAGTTTGTGATGAGGAGGGAGTCGTGCCTTAAAAAAGATAATCCCTGCAATCGGCCTATCCATTACGTCGTGTTAAGTTAGTGGTTATACCGCTTGCCTAGAAAGCGGGAGATCTCGGGTTCGAATCCCGACCGTGGCACAAATTTTAATACCTGTCCTTCAATATAGTATCTTACATAAAACTGTACTTGAGTGTTGGTTTTTGGAGGACTGACAGTATTCATATCGATGACGGAGATTGTAAAGTGCTGGGTTGTATAAACTCTGTACAAGTAAGAGTTGATGCAGAACGTTCGTTGGGTGGCTGCTGCCGCATGTTTGTTTACGCTGCCCGCCCTCGTATCGTACAAAGCTGGTGTAGTGTGGTGGTGGTGTTTTGGACGCGGCGTCGCCGGCACGCGGTGTTGTTGTCGGGGCGGACAAACAGGCGGCGTTTAAAAGCCGCTCTGTTGCTGAGCGCTGAGCAAGTGTCTGGCCGTCACCCGCCGTGGCGCCGACTCCTCCCCCCCCTCCCCCCTGAGGCGGCGGCAGCTGCGGGGGCGGCGCCGCGCTCTGACTCAGGCGGCGCCGGCGCCGGCGGGCCCACCAGGAGCAGGGCCGCCAACCTGGCGACTAAACTACTCGGATGCTTCACCATCGCCACCAATCTTACCAAACAGCGATGGTGATCAGTCCCTATGCTGACAAACTAAGAGGCGCGTCCAGAAAGTAAGTTCCGTTTCAATTTATCTCCGCTGCAGCGCTGCGATTGCAGTTCCGCACATGCGCTGTAGACGATGTGTATCGAGGAGAAGAACGTGCGCCATTTGGAGATCGCTGTCAGTTACGTACGCTTTGTTGTGCTTGTTTGAAGGTTATTCGGTTTCTGAATGCGAGGAAACTGAAATTTATCGTCAAATTTGCAATGTTTACGGACCAAATGCGATGAGTGATTCGATGGTGAGAAGATGGGTCCGACAGTTCAATGGGGGGCGTAGTGATGGGCACGATGAAGAACGAAGTGGGCGTCCACTTTTGGTTACAGAAGAACTGGTTCCGCGATTGATGACAAGATCCAGGAAAACCGTGGGTTTACAATTAGTGCTCTCGCTATGGACTTCCCCCATTGACGACGAGCTGAAAGAAACTGTTTCCAACTGGTTGAAGACACAGGCGTTAGATTTCTATGAAGAATGTATACAAAATCTGGTGCCACGCTATGACAAATGCCTGCAAAATTTCGGCAGTTATGTGGAAAAGTAGTTTAAGAGTTATAGAATTTTGTGCAATAAAAATTTCTTCTGTACACAATTTCATTTTATTACCAAACGGAACTTACTTTCTGGACGCGCCTCGTATTTAACGACAATACAGATACCCATGCCTCCTCCGACGAGGAGCAACCGTGCTCTCCGCAGGAAAGTAGCTTAGACCGCTCGGCTACTCCACCGCGCCCGGTTCTTGTCCCTGTGGACTCAAAATCAACTGCATCCGTATATAATACTGTTAACTGAGCCTTTTTCGAGGGATCATGTTTGGTCGATGATTATCGATTGTCTTACCTCACTTTTGTTATTGACGGCGGATATCCTTTCTCGAGGGATAGTGCTTGTTGGATGTTTATCGGTGAGACCTTTGCTCAGTTTTTATTTATTCATTAGAGAACCCGGCAATGCCTCGCAATTGTCGATATGTACGGGAACTGGATGTGCAGTACACCTCTTTGTGCTCCCCTCGCCTCTTCTATTTGTCCATCCCCTCTTCCTCCCCCTACCTCTATCCACACCTTCTCGCTACTCTTATTCCACACTCTATCTCCTGCTCTCTCCTTTCTCTGTCCCCTTCCTCCTCTCTTCGTCTCTTCCAACTCCTCTTCATGCTGCCCCCCCCCCCCCCATCCATACCCCTGGTTCCTGCGCTTCTTCCGGCCTTCTCATATGAACAATGACACGTGTAATTCACAGTAACATTTCCTACATTGTGTATTTATTCGAATCTTCCATTCGTCCTTGTCCTCCGTCGTCGTCCATATTCACTTACTCCTACCTGTCTATTGAAAATCACACACACACACACACACACACACACACACACACACACACACCTACAACACCTACAATGGAGAGTGGTCAAATGGTGTCGATGTTATACTCCTCTATGAATCTTGCAGAGGGTAAAAACTTCTCCATGAAAATACATTTGCATAAACAAAGTATAATGGTGATCGGTAACGGCGATGAAACCTACTGATCGCTAAAGCTGTGTCTGACATGCACCATACTGTAGGATGCACAGCTTGAAAACCTCGGTCAAAAACACAGTTATGTGCCAAATTTGACGGCGATCAGCCAAACCAAATACGTCGCTCCCATCATAAGCTGTGATACATCTTGCATGCGAAGTTTATGGTTTTTTGCACTATCTTTAAACTACCCGTCCCGTTTTCTTCTTATTATTCTTCTTTCCCCGAAAACTGTTCCAGGACCTTTTCTCATTGTAAGGCCCGCTACTTGAAATATGTCGAAATAAGACATTTTAATAAATGAGAATTATCCAATATGCTGGAGTTTATTTGTTTCACAACGACCGTTTCGGCTTATGCCATTTTCAAGCGATGCATAGTGCAGATGGATATTTTATATAGCATGTTTCTTACGAAAACGTTTATTCCAGTTTCGTAACAAATAGATGCTATATGGCATATTTATCTACACGATGGATCACTTCAAAATAGCATAACTCGAATTGGCCGTTGTGAAACAACAAAAGTAATTGAAGCATACTGGGTAATTCTCATTTCTTTTCAAGGAAAAAAAATCCTTCCCCAATGTCAGAATCGTGAGTTTTGGTGATCAAACCATTCAAAAACTCACTTTGTTTCACCCATACCTTCCGGTAGATTTTCCAAATCAGTTTCCTTCATAAATGTCCTGACTATTACGAAGACGACAAAGATCAGCGGAGTCGTCCTAGCCCTTCTCAAGTGACTTACATACATACGGCCATTGATTTTTATTGATATAGTTTGTCTCAGAGGCCCCCCCCCCCCCTCAGCCTTCTCACCGTTCGTTCTGAGCTGCCGCGTCACCTCACCCTCACCTCACCTCACCCCACTGCTGTATAATTGTGGGTCGTATAAATTTACTGGCAGATTAGAACCCGACTGAGCAACTTGGGAGTTTCGTATCAGCTCACCCTCCACTGCAGAGCGAAAATATGATTCTGGAAACATCCCCTAGGCTGTGACTAAGCGATGTTTCCGCCGTACCCTTTCATCCGGTAGCGCTAGTCCAATAAGGCTCATAAGAGAACTTTTGTGAAACTTCAGGAGGCGAGGTGCTGGCGGAAGTTAAGTTGCGGGGGTAGAGCGATTGCCCGAGATTGAAAAGGTCTCTGGTTTGATTCCCAATCCGGCATACACTTTTTACCTGCTAGGAAGTAACATTGATGCTGGCATAGCTACTGGCAGAGAAAATGGTTGAAAGCCCTCGATATTTCGGCGGATAACTGTATCGAGGAATTTTGGGTGTCAGGATCCGTGCTCCCGCATATCAACAGTAGAGTACTCTGCGTTCGGTCCCGCGCGCTTGCTCGCAGACTGTTGGTAGTGCTGTGTGGCAGGTGAGACTGGCCTGCCCCGCCTGGTGCCCCAGGGTCGCGGCCGCGTTTTATCGGCAGCAAGTGGAGCCACTCTGCCCGCTTTGATCGGCGCCGTCCGCCAGGCTCCAGCGCGATAGCGGCTCCTTCGATAACCACTGGCGACAGGCCGCGGCCCTGATCCCGCGCTTTCGGGGCAGCCCGGGCTGCTGGGCTCTTCAGGCAAAGCCAGAAATCTGCCTCGTACCGTAAAGCCGTGACGCCACGTGACTACAAAGACGCGGCTCTGTTCTTCCTACTATTAAAACAATATTAATCAGCGAGAAAGTGATATATCTGAGGCCTACACACATTCGTTCAAAACCAATTGACCACTAATATTTTTTTCGTGGCTCTAAAAAATATGGAAATCGCATGAGAAGAGATCAGGAATGTACGAAAATCGTCCCAGCAAATCTTTCCCGTCGTAATTGAAACGGCACGATAATGCCCGCCCTCGACTTGCCAAGACTTGCTTGGGCTGCGCTGCAGAACTTCCTCTGTACAGCCCCGACACACCATCCATAGGGCGCCAGTCTCTCCCCAAGCGATTTCCATACTTTTGGAGCCATGAAGAAAGACTGGAAAGGTGCACATGTCGGCACTCTGTTTCCGTACGCAAACGCAACATACTTCTTCCCTTCATTTTAAAGCAGTGATTGTCTGACCTGACAACTATTTTTGAAATAAACGTTTACTTACTTCCACATATTTCTCGTTATTTGACGTACCCTTATATTTGGAGTACAATGCATCACAGTTACTTTTGAGGTTCGTCTTGTAATCTGTTTTGAAGACATTTATTTATTGCGCATTTTATCACCTGTTGCCTAATATTTAAGAGCATGTGGTATATTTCACAACATTACATACAAGAGGCATACATTGTTTCACACTACTGTTGAGCTATTCTGTCGAGCAATATGATGACACATACCGTTCAACTGCTGGTAGAACTAGTTTGCCGCCTCCGTCGTCAGATTACAACTCTGTGCCTTTCGGGCTCTGCCTCGCCGCTAGTCGCGATAACACACCGTCTAGTCGTTGTGGATTACGATGTAGGTCAGTGGGTTCAAAAGACAAAACTATGCAGCAGTGTGTGCCTTCTCTCATTAAAAGCTCCGGGCTTCATTCTTAAAACTTCTTGCGCGTCACACATACTCTAAATGTTTTAAAATTTCCCTCTTATAGCCTTCAATCAATCTTTTGAAATTGCATAATGTTCTCTTAGGTTCTTTTAATAATAATAATAATAATAATAATAATAGTGGAACAAGAAAAAACAATTGCTTTACTACTAAACTTCGACTTGAGGACATGTCAGATTCTACCTTCAATTCATGTCAAATGTTTGTCAAGCTTATGGGACTTAACTACGGGGTCATCAGTCCCTAAACTTACAAACTACTCATGAACTACTTGAGACTAAGGACGGCACAAATATCCATGCCCGAGGGGGGATTCGAACCCCCGACCGTAGTGGCCGTGCAGACCGTGACTGGAGCGCCTCAGTCCCCTCGGCCACCGCAGCCGGCAATTCATGTCATTCTTCACTTTTTGCCACTAACCAAAACTGCGAATAATTAATAAGATAGACTGTTAGTAAAAGATTTAAAAAGCTTGTACAATTTCTGTTACAACAGTCTATTATTTTCTCACTGGACATGAGTCAACTTTTTCCTTCACAACATATAAATAAATATCTCGTCCAATAATGATGTTTTCGGCACACGCAAATACTATTAACGCTCACCTTTTATTAAACGTAGTCACCGTCGACATAATCTTCTACTGACATGAATTCCTAGACATGTGATCGTAATGAAGTCTTTATATAAGCCAACTTCAAGAACTTGCACATTTATAATTCTTTTTATTATATAAATTGTTAATTCATAGTTTATAGACGCAGGAAGTCCCCACAGACGTACATTACTAGACTGGCAATGCCGTATACAATGTCATTGGTGTTACTAAAGTCTCGCCACGATACTGCTATCCTATAAAAGCTTGAATAGTTGTGTAATTATAGAAAACAGTCGTAAAATACGGATGAACTGACGTAAATACGTTTACACCTACTTTTCTTTAGATACCGTGCTTGTTATAAGTGCTGTTTATCATTCATAAGAAGTGTCTTCATTGATTTGTGAGTTATCTTACGAAAACTACAGTCCACTTTGACACATACGGTATAGTAATGATTCGCGTTAATTAGTTATTATTTCTCTATCATCAGTTTCGATGACCTTCGGCTATTGTTTCAGTCGTATGACCGTTGTAAATGTGATGTTTGTCGTGGATAAGACGTAATTTATTCTTCTGAGTGCTTTTCCGATATCTAGCCGGCTTTAACTGTAACATGTTCTTCTCATAATACGATTCTACAATGTATTGATGTATTAGCTCAAATGCAAAGCATGTTTAAACCAACTAGTGAGGTTTACAGCATTATTTCGCGTCACAAGATCCTGGTAATACCGCAGGGAAACTTTTTGACGTGAGGTATAATAGCGTCAGGCTTCAGACAGAGGCAAGTTTACCTGTCTGTGGCAGTCCCCCTCAATGTCTTAGACTCCGCTGAGGGATGAAGAGACGATGCCCTGTGACACATATAGTGAACATGAAACAGGAGCATAAAAACTTTATAATATATCATTTTAAATTCATAAAACTATTCATTATTTGAATAAAATATGTCTACATCTACATGGGATACTCCGCAAATCACATTTAGATGCCTGGCAGAGGGTTCATCGAAACATCGTTACAGTATATATCACCCATTCCATTCTCGAATAGCGCGCGGGAAGAAAGAACACCTGAATCTCTCCGTTCGGGCTCTGATTTCTCGTATTTTCATCTGACGATCATTTCTATCTATGTATGTCGGAGTCAAGAATATATTTTCGCATTCGGAGGGGAATGTTGGCGATTGGAGTTTCGTAAGTAGACCACGCCGCAGCGATAAGCGCCGTTGTTGTAATGATTCCCATCCCAGGTCCTGTATCATTTCTGTAACGCTGTCTCCCCTGTATCGTGACAGTACGAAACGAGCTGCCCTTCTTTGGACTCTTTCGATGTCCTCCGTCAAACCCACCTGATAAGGATCCCACTCTGGGCAGCAATACTCCATAAAAGGACATTATTTACGCGTTCTTTCCAATTTAAGTCTGAAGTAATAGTAATTCGAAGGTATTGGGTGGAATTTACGGCCTTCACTTTTGATTGATTTGTCTTGTAAACGAAGTTTAACGGATTTCTTTTCGAACTCATGTGGACGACTTCACAGTTCTCATTATTTAGAGTCAATTTCCAATTTTTACACCATAGTGATATCTTATTCAGATCGTTCTGCAGTTTTTGATCTTCAGATGACTTTACTAAACGGTAAATGACGGCGTCATCTGATCTGCAAACAACCTAAGAGAGATGCTCAGATTTTCTCCTAAATCGTTTATGTAAATAAAGAACAGCAGAGGACAATAACACTACCCTTTGGAACGCCCGGTATCACCTCTGTTTTGGTCGATGCCTTACCAGCGATTACTACGAACTGTGTCCTCTCTGACGGGAAATCCCCTATCCAGTCGCAAATTTGGGGCGACATAATTATTACCTCCGAAACTGACCTGTCAGGCTTAGTGAGTGCCAGCCAGGTGTCCCACTATAGTGGTTCGTCCTCCCAGCCTTACTTCCGCCAGTAGCAACTCTCCTACCGTCTCAACTCACCGGTAGACAGCTTGCCAGCGAAAGGGGAAAGGTCCCGGCCTCGCATCCCGGTCCGTCATACAGTATAAACCTGCTCGGAAGCTCGATATCGGCACACACAACACTCCCTTGCAGAGTGGCGTTCCACTCGGGCCTGGAATAGTGTAGCAGAGCGGGCCAGTGGCGGCGGCCGCTCGAAGCAGGGCCGTGCGCGGCGGGAGACGGTCCTTGAGGCGCGGCGCTGGCGCCAGTGCGCTGGCAGGTGGCGGCTGTTGCGCCAGCGCGCTATTCCTAACGACTGCCGGCGCGCCAGTGGTTTCCCTCCGCGCGCCGGTTTCTCCGCGTGGCCGCCCGGCTGGCGCCAGTGCCCGCCTTTCCCTGCCTGCCTGCCGCGCAGCGCTATCCTCCACTCGGCCTGTTTCCGCCTGCTGGCGCCAGTCGCCGCCGTATTTATACTGGCGCGGCCGTAGTAGGGGTGTCCGCGCCTCGCCTCGCCTCGCCTCTGCCGGCGCATTTCGCGCTGCTGTTGTACAGCCCCGTGCTCCACCATACCTGACAACTCGCCCGGTTCAGGCTGCAGTCTCCAGTCTTTTTTTACTTTCCTCCCACCTCCCGAGTTCTAGCTTTTTTCCTGAAACCACATTTCATGCATTTCTCATGAATTTTTTCGAATCGTAAACTACAGTGCACATTGTAAATATTTTATACTTACAGATTTAATAAATATCCCACTGATAATGGAACAAAGGTTCCGAAACATCCCATGTACCTAAAATTCATTTTTAAAAATCCGCAAAATCTTGGCCGATGGTGGATATGCCTTTCCTCATTTATCAGTTTTTTCGCTATAGGTTACGTATAGAAATTAAGAGTTCTGCTCGAGTTGTACATAGATTGTGTTCTTTGCGAGCCCATTTACAGATATACGCGTACTGTTTCGTTGTGCTGTATTTAAACGTCTTAAAACATTACGTTCAAAAAGAGCTATGTGCACAAGTGAACAGTGCTTAACTTTTACTTACCTTCCTGCCGACTTCGCGTGATAATATTGCCAATTACATGACGTTGGCATTACCCATTTGCGTGACAAAGCAATTGTTTGGTCATGAAATCTGTTTTACAAGGGGAATTACTTTTACTGAGCAGACGAGGGTACATGGAACAACCTGTCAAACGTAGAGCAGCAACAACATTACTTACATCAAGGTATGTACCAAAACATATTATTAACCATCCCTGCAAAGATTTTCTGCCGTGTTGTTGTTGACACCATAATCGAGCGTATGCTCAGTCGCTATTGACCACGATGTGGATCTGACGGTGAACACTAAGTTTTCCTTTCTGTTTCTACGAGGAGTCTCCAGAAAGGGAGTTACAAAATTCGTCAGACGCTAAGACCATTGATTAACGGACTTGTCGCATTCTGAGTACACGTTCCGAGCTCTTTATAGAGACACAATACGAGAATAGCAGCAGAACAGCTTGGGAGTGAAAAACTGCGGCAAGTGGGGACGAAAAGCCTGCCGTCATCGTAGGTAGGGAAAATTCTGGAAAAGGGTGTAGTTTCACGTCGTCTTGAATTTGGTGGTTGCGAAAACGTGTCAGAGGCGGTGAAAAAGTTTCGTTAGAAGGTCGTGCGGTTCAGAACCGGTATGACAATCGGGCAGAATCGCATTGAGCATTGAGGCAATCATCCCCAACAGCGCGCCAATTTGAAGATGCTGTTTGGTAAAACCCGTGTGCTGCGGTGAAGAAGTCTGTTATTGCCGGCTGCATGTGCTCGTCCCACGGACGCCGCGGACGTCCAGGCTTTTTTTATTACATTTCCCCTTCAGGCTTGATAGTCGGAGCTGAGGGTGGATGGTCGAGTGTTCCCGACACTTGCGTTCTCCGTAATGGGTGAGTCGAGACCGGCGTCTTGTTTCGAATCGCGACTGCCACGCTGCTTTCCACAACTGTGCTCTTCGACATGCTTCCTGAGGATGGCTATGGCATTTGGTAATAAAGCTTTTACTGCACGAGCGTTGGAAAGGCCCAAATGCCACGTGACCCCTTGGTTGCATGTCGCTTAGCAGGTGGACCTCGCCCTGTGTCCGTGATGAACAGTTTGAGGAGCAAAGTGCTTTCCCTATCGAGTTTTTCACGGTGTGGCGCTCACTTCATGAATGACCGTGGTAAAGTAAAAACTGGGAACAAATATGGTGTGTACCTTGGCATCTGGTTTACTGGGTGTGGTGGTCTTAGGTGGTCCTAATGTGATTTAGCGCCCAGTGTCGCTTTTACGATTCTTCTTCGATGTTTTCCCCAGAGGCACATTACTCGCTTGAATACATGTCTGTGCTTATGGAGAGTGATTATTTTTCCACCATGTACGATCTTCAGGAATTGACCGAGGGAAGGATAAAAGGTAAAGCAGTCAACAATCCTATGATTGAACACCACAGTTCTTTACTAGGCATGGTTCTGTTTGGAGGTGGTTTGCCGTTCCCTTCCTCCGACCTTCGAACTGACTTATCCAGACAGTTACAGTTTAACGTGGGTTCCGAACCACGGTCCTAATAGATACTTTTCACATCAGGAACACTGCTAGAGGTGAAAGAAGTGAAAAGTGAGCGATAAAAATCCTACGACCTGGCCTGTCATAGTGTGACACAGAGCTAAGGGAGGAAGAAAAAAGATCTGTTGAACTTTGTGTCTAGAAATAGTGTGCAGCCTAGTGACCATTTGTTCAGCCATGCTTTGTTGCAGAGGCTGTGGTCTAATACGCCCTGTATCTTGTACCGACAATTACTGCATGTCGGGTTTCCTCGTCGTACGTCAACCTCTTAGGGTGCCATACATGATTCCAAGGGTCGTGCGGCTGCTACATGATAGATCTCTAGCCGACAACGCCGTTAACTTCCGGCCGCACCTCAGTCGATGGATGGTACGAGCAGCTCCAGCTGCGTGGCTCACTCCTTCACTGGATCTCAACCCGAGCGATTCCTGGTTACGGGGCCGTCTGGAAAGTATCGAGCAAGCAGAGCAGATTCCATTGTAGCAGCGTACTCGTACATCATTGTCACCGCGGCGATTTTAGCGCTCATGTGTGAAATGCAAGATGGGTGCGCGTATCCTATGAGGCACATGGAAACCACTTTCAACACATACTGGAACTGGGGCTACATTCTACAGCCCAGGGTCTGTGACAAAGTAGTAGTAGTTGTGGTTTTCAGCCGCGGACTGGTTTGAAGCATCTATGCACCTACTCTATGCTGAGCAAGCCTCTTCATCTCCTCATAAGAACGGCAGCCTGCATCCATTTGAATATGCTTTAGTATACGCGTCTCTTGATCTTCATCTGCGACTTTACCCCCACTTTGCCTCCAATGGTAAACTGAGGTGTGTGTATGTGTGTGTGTGTGTGTGTGTGTCATACCAGTCGATCCCTTCTGTTATTCGAGGTATGCCAGAAATTGCTTTTCTCCCCAGTTCTGTTCAGTACCTCGTCATTAGTTACGGAATCCATCCACCTAGCATTCTTCCGTCCACATTTCACTACCATGCATTATGGAGCGGGCCCATCGGCGCGTGTGCAGCGAGTGGCGAGTGCGGGAAGAGGCTAGCGCAGCCTGGGACAAAAAGCCGCTGCCTCTGGCTGGCTGGCTGGCTTCTGCTGTCGGCTGTCCTTGACTGGCCGCCGCCGCCGCCCACACACGATGCCGCCGCGCGGCAGGCGCCACGCGCGCAGCGCCGCCGCGGCCGCCACGGCAACTAGCGAGGCGTGTTTACGCCCGCACTGTCTGCCAACACGATTCTGCGATTCAGTCCCACTTCGTCAACAGATTACCACGACTCTTAATAGTCCGTTTTGTGTCCCGGCCTCGTCGCCGCTTTTGTGTCTCGTTTCCGTCGTAGGTGTCGGTGGCCGAGTGGAATGAGACCGACACAGGAATAAAGATAGCACGCTGGAGCAGGTACGGAGGGGAGCAGCCAGAAACTAGAAACACTAGATAGAGTAAGTTAGAACGAGATATATTTTGCACAGAATTTATACAATACTTAACTTTTACATTGCTCAGTACTGCAGATACATAGTTGAGCTAGAGGCCTGCCTAGTACTGCTTCCTAGTGCCTATACGATAGCCAAGTCTTCACTGGTGCCTATCTGATTACGAAGGTCCTAACTGGTTGCTATCTCAGTCCCAAGTGAACGATGTCGTTCAGTGGTGGCCACGAGCGGAGTTGCAGCAGAGGGCGCTCGTGGCTGGGGTCGTAAGAACGCCGCGCCGTGCGTGCATGGCGGCGAGCGGCGAAAGTAGGTGGCGCGCACTTTGGACTTGTGCGACACCACAGTCCGCAATGACACGATTCTTACAGAATGCCAAAACGTTCCTTTTTTTCTCTTTGGCCATGTTCCCGCACATGCACGCTCGGCTTCATTAATTCAGATTTGGCGTGTTAATATTTACGGGGTGGCCGGATGCCCTTCCTGTTTGTAACACTTTTACTTTCTGCGTATCTTATAACCAAAACTTGACGGCATGATTTTGGAGTGGTTTTAATTATTGGCAAGGACAGACTGAATATTCGGTGTCGGTCAGAATATTGGTTTCAGCAGCAGCAGTTTTTGTATCGGTCAGAGACAGGAGGTCTCGGGTTCACATCTCGGACGCAACACAGTTCTTCGTATTTCCGTGTTGTATGTTTACGACATTTACGAGCAGCTAAGACTCAACAACCGAAAGGAAATCACGAATCCAATCGCGCAACTGTGGCGATATTCTATAAACACGTAATTTGACTAGAAGACGTTTGAGAGGTACAGTGTCAGAAGCCTTCCGGAAATATAGAAATAGGGATTCTATTTGACATCCCTAGTCGATAACACTCGTCATTATGAGAGTTCAGTACCTCTCTCTGTTCGAGGTAGTTCATGCACAAACAATTAAACCAATCCAAGAAACAGTGATGCGGTATTTAAGACACTCGCAGGAAAAGCAAATGCCACAAATATCGTGCAAGTCCTGTACAGAAGTCCTGTGTTTCAGCTTCCTGTCTGGGAAAGACACTTATACTTGTAAAAATTCTCGCTTTGAAAGAGCGACATGTTTTTAATTCTCAATTCATCTGGGGGTCAGAGCCAAGAAATATCTCTGAAACACCGACGTTAGTGATGGACAAAGCCACTTCTCCTTCTCGGTTCCCGCCTGTTTCGCAAGATGTTAGCAGGACGAGACACGGAGCACGTATGGAAGATGGTTGCCTCGCAGCGTGTGTCAAGCTGAGGTGCTACACAGGGCAGGAGGAGGAGCCTAAAGGAAAAACTGCATTCGCGTTTGTCTTCAAATTGCTGTCTGTTGTGTACCTGAATTAAATATCGGAGAGTATTTCTCCTGTGGTGCATCAGATAGCGATATCTGTTCTTTCCTCAGTTATTCCGAATGTGGATGAGCGGAAGCAGACTGACCCGACGTCGTCCCGACTGCACCTGCTGCGCAGTGTATTATTAATGATATGATTACGAACAAATTTGTATACGGGTGCGTGACTAGTGAAATAATACGCTAGGGAGGCGGGGAGAGTCGGAGTACTTAAGATTCAAATCCTCACATGTGTGATGAAAGTGCGAAGGGCGAACGATTATACGCGTATAATGTCAAGCGGCTACATTGATGTCTACGCAAAGAAAATGTCAGTTTTTTTAGAAATGGATCCTGCTGAAGACAGTTGACGTCGTGCTATCCAAAGGTTGAACTGCAACGAGAAAAGCGTGCAGTGAGATCACGGCGAGAAAGGAATAATAAATTTGTCGTCTCCTTAGGACTCCTTCGCCAGCGCTAGGTGGGGAAGGAGTCTGATGCTAAACGTCGTATTTAATTGCGCAAACGAATGGGTGTAGTTGGAGTTGAAGAGTGTCTCGATTAGTGTGAGGAAGCCGTGTCGTGCGAGCGCAGCTGGCGCTACAGGCACAGGAGGAGAGTATGTATAAGGCGCTGCCTCCCTATATGGAGGCGTTCCTGCCGGCACCTGCCGAAACACGCAGCCGCCGCCGTCGCGTGCGCCGCGCCTCAATGCGTTTCTCAGCGCGCGTTCACCTGCGCTGCAGCGGCACGAGTCGATTCCTGCTCAAATAGCCACGTCAGCACGTCACTGACGGTGATGAACGCGCTGATTCTGGAATCCACATGGCCAATACTGTCTTGGGCAGTGGCGTATCAACCCCGGGGGGGGGGGTGCAGAAGGGATAGTCGCCCCCCCCCCTGCCCCACCACTTGAAACTATGGAGGGACAAGACAGTTTTGGTGGCAGCCATTTTTGCCTTTGGGTATGTCTATGTGGCAAGTCCTGTTCAAACACGAATGTCTCACCAAACGCGGACGTATCTGACCACGTGAGCGGATCGCTGCGTCATCTCTAAGCTGTTAAATATTTGCCTGTGCGCGTCCACTGGGGTGACACTTTCATCTCACAAGGCGACAACATGGGTATCGGATTTTAGAATTTTTGTGGTACGTGAAGTTCAGAACTCAAATAACCATCAGTCGGAGCCATTTGACGCAACTCTCATTTTCTCGGCAAAATCGACTTTGAAGTTTTGAAAGTACATGTAAGTATCAATAATTAAATCAGTTGCAACATTTGTTGTTTTACCTCTAGAGTTGGCATTCTCGCCTTCCAACCCTGGGGACAGTGGTTCGGATCCTGTCGACAGATTTAATGTATTTTTTAAATTTTTGTTGTGCTGAAATAGACGCATAATTACATCTGATAGTAATTTCTACGAAAAATGCACGTGTTTTTGTATATACCTAATTTTCTACATTTTATAAAAAGTTTGTTAATAACGATGTTTCAATAAAAAAGAAATTGGCTTCACTATTAGCTGACGACGGTAGTGTCAGAGTTTTCAGTTTAAGATCTAAGATACTTTTTTGGAAAGTCATCTCCATAGCTACCAATGGCTTTCCAAGGAGCGAACCTACTTAACCATAGTTTTGTGACAAGGTGTTCAGTTCGTCTACATACACATAAACAAAAACTGACACAATAGGTGCAATTCGATGTCCCAAAAAGTTTTATGTAACTGACTTCTAAGAGTAGAAAAATATCTGGCAATGGCTTTGGAACCATCAACTGGTTGTGAGGATGCAGTGCTACCACCTGAGCTACACAGACAGTTGTTGCAACCGTTTTGATTACTGGTACTCAAGTGCACTTCAAAGTTGCGCGAATGGCTTTGGCTGATTGTTAGTTAATTTGTCAACTTCTCGTACGTTAAAAATAAAGAAATTCTAAAATCCGATACCCGTGTGGTCTCCTTGTCAGTGCTCATGAATAGCAGTAAGAATCCGACAGTCCTGGGTTCAATTAGCCAATTAGCACTTTTCCCCCGCCGGATTTCTTTGTTGACGTGGCAGATCCTGAGTTCCACTGCGGGATGCACGTTACTGCAGCCCAGAGCCCAGCATGTGGACGGCTGGACGGCTGGACGGCTGGCAGAGCGCTGTGGCACCGGCGCCGGCGCCAGCCTCGGTAGTGGCTCGCGCAGCGAATGCCGGGCCGTCGCCCGCACGTGAGCCGCGGCCGCGGCCGCCATAATTTAGAGCGCTGTTTGCCGCTGCCGTGTTTACCGCCGCAGGCGCGCCATTGTGCGCCCATCCGCGGCTGTTTGCCGCGCTATATATAGGCTGCTCTGGCCTAACGTAGCCTCCACCTGCTGCTCTGCTGTCCAGTCAGTCAACTGATGGAAACATACGAAAATGTCGCTAAGGAGATAAATACTCTGCAAGTCACACTGAAGTGCATGGCAGAGAGTTCATTGATCCACTTTTAATGATACATCACTACCGTCCCATTCTCTAATAGCGCGCGGCAAAAAGGAACTCCCAAATCTTTGTTTTCGATCTGATTTCTCTTAATAAATCATGTTGAACATATCTCCCTATGTAGGTGGGTGCTAACGGAATATTTTTGCACTTGGAAGAGAAATTTGATGAAACAAATTTCTCAAATCTCGCCGCAACGAATAACGTGTTTCCTTTAATGATATCCACCCCAAATCGTGCATCGTTTCCGTGACACTCTCTCTCCCATATATAGTGATAATACCAACAGAGCCGGCCGCAGTGGCCGAGCGGTCTCCGGCGTGCCAGTCACGGTCTGCACGATCGCTGCGGTCGGGGGTTCGAATCCCCCTCGCGCATGGATGTTTGTGCCGTCTTTAGAATAAGCTAGTTCATAAGTAGTTTGTAGTTTTAGGAACTGATGATCCCGTAGTAAAGTCCCATGAGCTCTACAAACATTTGAACATTCTTTTTTTACAAACAGAGCTGCCTTTCTCTGAACTTACTCTAAATCGTCTGTCAGTCCCACCCGGTGTGGATCCCACAATGCGCAACAATACTCCAAAATAGAACACACAAGTGCGGTGTAGGCAGCTTCTTTAGTAGAACTGTTGCATGTTTTAAGTATTCTGCCAAAGTTATTGGTTCGCTTTCCTTACAATATTTTCTGTGTGTTCTTTCCAATATCACTTGTTTGTAATTGTTACTCTAGGTATTTAGTTGAATCTACGGCCTTCAGTTTTGACTGATTTATCGAATAAATGAAGTTTAACGGGCTTCTTTCAGCGGTCGTATGGGATGACTTCACACTTATCATTATTAACGATCAGTTTCCAATTTTTGCACCACGCAGATATCTAAATAATTTCACTGCTGCATTTCATCTTGGGGTGACTTTACTAACCGATGTACGACAGCATCATCCGCGAATAGTCTAAGGGAGCTGCTCACATTCTGTCCTATATCGTTCATAAAAATAAGGAACATTAGGGGCCCTAGAACTCTTCCTAGGGAAACGCCAGATATCACTTCAGTTCATCTCGATCACTTTCCCTCAATTACAACGTAGTGTGTACTTTCCGACAGGAAATGACGAACCCACTTGAGCAACTGTGTCGATAACCCATAAGCACGCAATTTGATTAGAAAACGTTCGAGAGGTACAGTGTCAAAAGCCTTCCGGAAATCCAGAAATACGGATTCTATTTGACACCTGTAGTCGATAGCTCTCGTCATTATTAGAGTTCAGTACTTCGTTCTGTTCAAGGTAATTCATGCACAAACAGTTAAACCAGTCCAATATCTCTGAAACACCGACGTTAGTGTTCGACAAAGCCACTTTTCTTTTTTGGTTCCCGCCTGTTTCGCAAGATGTTAGCACGACGAGACAGAGCATGTATGGAGGATGGTTGGCTCGCAGCGTGTGTCAAGCTGACGTGCTGCACAGGGCAGGAGGAGCAGGCCTCGCCTTTGTCTTCAAATTGCTGTCTGTTGTCTACCTGGATTAACTATCAGAGAGTATTCCTCCCGTGGAAATGTTGTTCCAGGAGTAGATAATTGTAGCAAGGAGGGTAGGTGTAGGTGTGTGTGTGTGTGTGTGTGTGTGTGTGTGTGTGTGTGTGTGTGTGTGTGTGTGTGTGTTATGTTTAGAGGCAGGTAAGGATTGGGCGGGGATCCGTTATTTGGTTGTAATGGCGTCTAGGTTGCCCGAGGGGCGGGGAGCTCAAATGATAGGCCAGACTCGGCCCGGATATTAAGGCCATCTCGAGGGTGGCTGGGGTGGCATCAGGGCCGCGAGGAAACGCTGCCGTAACTCGGCACAGTTAACGCAAGACGGATGTCGAATCGCGAAAGTTCCTCAGTGAACTGTGCGATACGGTTCAGTTAACGTATTCAGAGAAACAGATCAACAAATTAGGGACGTCGACGCGCTAATATGTCGAATTTTCGGAAGTGGAAAATAGTGTTTTAAACCGTGACATTAGTGACAAGTAAAAGATAAACAAAAGTCACTGAAGAAGCGTTTAGTATTAAAAGGCGAAATGTACGTGGCAGTGGAGACATTTGCATTTGTGAGCCAAACGTTAGCCGCGCGCCCGGGTTGGGGCGCCTGCCATTAGGCCGGCCCGCCAAGCACCCCTGTCGTGCGGGTTGTCGACAGTGATTCTGCAGGCGGACAAACGCAGTACTGACGCTTACGTTAGGGAGGCTCTTTGTTCCTCTTGACTTGGACTCGACGGAACATGCAGTTTTTGGGTATTCTGTAGGGAAATAATATCTGGTCATGTTGCTGCGTTAATCACTGTTGTCTTCTTCCTTAGGAAGATTGGTTTGATACAGCTGCTCTACCCTGTGCAAGTCTGCAAACTTTGAAATCCGATGCTGAGCTTAAGACATGTCTTTTATCTACTTGAACTGCTAAATGGATTTCTCTTCCTGTGGCTGTTAGTTATGTCGTTCGACGCAGTACGCCAAGTATCCAACACTGCACGATTACATCTACGTTTAAACTTCGCAAGCCCCGTCGTGGTTTTGGGCGGAGGGTAGCTTTCGCATTTCCTGTATGGTATGGTTTACGGGAAAAACATTACGGGTAAGCCTGCTTGTCGGCTCTGATAGCTCTAATTTCATCTTCGTGGTCTTTTCGCGAGATATACTTTGAAGGAAGCAGTAAATTTGTTGGCTCTTGCAGAAAGGGGCATTGATAGTATCTCGTGCCCATCTTGCACAACTGACTACTGTTTTCAACTTTTCTATACAGTGTACAATCACTGCTACTGATAAGAAAGAAAAGCAGCTGTGTATGAGTTGTGTGGCAGTGAGATGTGAGAGCAGAAAGGAAAGGACATGAAGGAAATACTGATTAGGGGGAAATAGTGCAGCGGAACTGTTGTCGGTTTTGAAATACACGGGCTGGCGTGACGCATCTTGCCTGCTGGAGGGAAGTTTCCGTATCTGTGGAGCGTGGGTGGCCCCTAGAGATAAGAGCTGATGCTGCTGTGATTGCTGGGCTATCTCGCTGGCCGCCGTAACCTGGCGCGCTGTCTCAGTAGTGTGCAGTGGGCCGCAGCACAGCCTAACGTTGGCCAACAGTCTGCGCGGTGGCCGTGTGACCGTAGACGACGATCCAAAATCTGGAAGGCCAAAAACATCAGCCAAGGGCGGAATAATGACGGATACTGTTGAAGAAAACCGCAGTACGGCGTGGTAGGAACTCAGTAGTCGGTATTCTGACGAATGAGAATAGAAAAAGTTGTGGAAGGTGGGAGCCGCACTTAACTGATGACGCGAAACGGAAACGTCTCGACATTACAACTTTGCCCAAACACTGCTTCAACCGTGTACGCGAAGGATTCTTGTGTTGAATCGTCGCTATTGATGAATAGCTGGATAAGAGTTTGAACCGGAGTTGTACTAGCAGTGGAATGAGTGTTGAACTTGAGGTTTTTCGCGTAATAATCTCGACCCGGTGAATCGAAGGGCAAGCAAATGACGAGTTTTGCTTAACGATCAGCGGGGAATGATCACAACACGTAGTGGAGCGTGCGTCACAGCAGTGTGTTATCGTAATCTCCGTACGAAACCTGTGCTGAAACGCTGCTCGCCCTCAGTTGCTCACCAAGGCGATGTCGAGTCCGAAAACTACGCGACTACTGGTAGCAACATTGCATCATCATGCTCCATACAGCCCGGTCACGAGCCCACCCCCAAAGGCGTTGGCGTCGTTACCTTTCTCTACAAGAAATTTCCGTCCCAGTAACCTGAACGGCATGAGCAAAAGTGGTGAAATAATATACCTCCGAAATTTTGATATTAAGTTAATATAGAAGTAGGGAGGATTTACCGGCCAGTTGTAGAGAGATCTAGAGAAAATTTAAGTAAAGCAAATTTTCTTTAGTTATTTATAAAACGCCCGTCAAAGATTTCTAAAACAGAGAGAAGGGCCCGCTATTATGTACTACAGGACTCTTTAAATGTTGTTCGGTAATGAAAACAAATTAAAGTAAAAATTCAGTGAGGCAGTTCAAAATTTGTGATCAGACATGGAAGAAAAACTCGGACCTTGTGCAAAGTAGGCGGCTGCTCTATGCTGGCCCTCTCAACTTACAGCCTACAGTGTTGGTGTACTCGCGGCCACGTTTAGGCGATTCCTGTAAGGAGCTTCGCATTGTAGGTGTAAGTTAGACGGCGGGCAACGAGGCGCTGGTAAACTCTGCGCTCGATCTCTCTACGAGGACTGCTGGCGATGATTGCGAGTGAAACAGAGTAATGGACGAGGGGCACCGGGATAGTAGTGGAGGCCGCGAGCTGAGAATATACGTGCTGGAGAAGCGGGCAGAGCATCTGCGTCATTTGGAGCGAGCTGGCAGTAGCGGTAGCGACACTCTGCACTAGAGTTCGGAAGGACGTCGGACGCACCAATAAGATTTAGATTTTCCGTCGTTTTCCTACATCAGTCCAAGCAAGTGCTGAGATGGTTTCTGTGGTAGGTCACGGCCTATTTCCTTCCCCATTCCTGACAAAGGCGTGTTCTACGCCCCGATAGCCACGCCATCGTTGAAGCCTGCCCTGGCTCGCCAGCAGAGGTCTCGGGTTCGGCACCCGGCGCGAGCAGTGCGCCGTTGAATTCTCCGCGGCGCGGCTAGGTGCGGGGTCACGCACGGACCCCGGCGGCGCCTCCGGCTGAAGTAAGCCACTAAAATTAGTGGCGCCGTGACGTCACGCTGGCGCCGCCCGTCTGCGGCCGCCGGTGGCGCCGCGCGCGGCCGACCGCGCAACTGCTGCCGCTGCCGCTGCCGGGGCATTCCTCGGCGCGGCCGCCTCAAATATGGCTGAACCACGAGTCTTCCACTTAAGTCTCATCACTGATGGGTTTATGAACTACCTAGAAGAGAGCTACCTTTTCACTCATAGTCAACACGCATTCAGAAAGTATCGTTCTTGTGACACACGAGTGCCATCGACATGGATGTCAAATAGATTCCGTATTCCTAGGTTTCCGAAAGGGTTTCGACACTGTCCCTCATAAGCGTCTTCTAATCAAATTACGTGCTTATGGTATATCGCCATAATTGTGCGATTGGTTTCGTGATTTCCTGTCAGAAAGGACATAGTACGTCGTAACTGAGGAAAAGTCAGCGAATATGACTGAAATGATATCTGGCGTTCCCCAGGGAAGTGTTTCTCATTTTTATAAACGACTTAGGAGACAATCTGAGTAGATCTCAGACTGTTAGCAGATGATGCTGTCACTTATCAGTTAGTAAAGTCACCAGAAGATGAAAAGCAACTGCAAAATGATTTAGATATCTGCATGGTGCAAACAATGGCAATTGACCCGTAATAATGAGAAGTATATGACCACTAAAAGAAGCCCGTTACACTTAATTTACACGATAAATCAGTCAAAAATACAGGTCGTAAATACAACCAAATACTTAGTAGTAACAATTACAAACAACTTAAATTGGAAAGAAAACACAAAAAATATTGTACGGAAAGCGAGCCAAAGACTATGTTTCGTTGGCAGAACACTTAGAAGATGCAACAGTTCTACTAAAGAAACTGCCTACACCACACTTTTCCGTTCTGTTTTTGAGTATTGCTGCGCATTGTGGGATCCCACCAGGTGGGTCTGACGGACGATTTAGAGAAAGTTCAGAAAAGGGCAGCTCTTTTTGTAGTAACGCGATATAGGGGAGAGTGTGTCACGGAAACGATTTACGAATTGGGGTGGAAATCATTAAAAGAAAGAGGCGTTGTTTGTTGCGGCGAGAACTATTTGCGAAATTCCTTTTACCAACTTTCTCTTCCGAATGAGAACATACTTTGTTAGTAACCACCTAAATAGGAAGACTTGATCATCAAAATAACAGAAATCTGACCGAAAAGGGAAAGATTTAGGTGTTCCTTTTTTCCGCGAGCTATTAGGGAATGAACCCTCTGCTATGCACTTCAATGTGTGCTGCAGGGTATTTATGTAGGTGTAGATGTTACACTTGAAAGTTTTTGATCTTATCCGTATTTTACGCGACGAGAAAACTGAGAACTTACACACACACACACACACTCTCTCTCTCTCTCTCTCTCTCTCTCTCTCTCTCTCTCTCTCTCTCTCTCTCTCTCTCTCTCGATTCTTCTAAATGATGTACATTGTACATGCGACACATCTGTGTGTTTTAGATGAAATGTTGTTGCATCACGTTCTTTTTTCTTGTACAAGTAAAATAGTGTTTTTACAGTTAATAGTAGACGTATTTTCTTCTGTTGATCTATTGACGATAGACCATCTCGCTAGTGTATCACAGGCATCGACCTGTCTGTCAGAGAGGTAATGGGCGAACCAGAACAATGAAAGCAATGGACGTCCTAACGTTTAACCCTTTCATTCCCACCTTATGATTACAGCTTTGGAAAAATTAAAATTCAGTGTTTTCTGTATTAATAAAGTGCACTAAACATCAAAATATTTTTAAATTTTTGCTCGAACATTTTTTTATATCATGTATTTCGTGCACAACACAGACTTGTACGAGATATTTTATTACTTGGACTTATTTTGTTGATAGTTAACACTGTCCGATTAATAACGCTAGCATAATCTTCGCCATAGCACCGAAGGTAAGACAATTCACTGCCGAAATAAAATAAAATGAAGCACAGCCATGTACAGACGGCAACGTAACACTGCCTGTAAGATGGACAGATTAATGCCTCAAAAGTGGCTACGCGCCGTTCCAAGCGGCTAAATTTCGTACTAGAAGCATGTCGTTCAGCAGAAACAATGCGACGTTATAGACTGATACACAAGATATGGTATAAATCAGCTTTTGAATACATCGTTGCTGAGGATCAACACTGGGAATGATAGGGTTAAGCCTGGTTCGAACGACGCTCCCCCCTCCCCTCCCGTTTTCTGAAGGTCGCCGGAGACAGAGATCGCCACGTCTGTGCGGACGGCCCGCTAACCTGAGCTACACGCTGCTAAGCCTACATTCCAATGTGTAACGTCTGTACAGGAAACACCAAGACTGTCGTCGATTGGCGTATTACAGTGGCCCGTAGTCAAGCTATTGTTTAACAACACTTATCTATTTACTTGTTGAACTTATCTTAGGGTGGAGGTTTTTATGGACATGTTTTAAATTATTTGGTTGTGTCCGACCAGCTCTGCCTGTGCAAGGGGCGATGAAAAAAAAAGAGGACGTTGTGTAAGGGGAAAAATGTTGAAAAGCACCGTAGTGAAATGTTACCACAGGTTCCTCTAATGGGAATGCAGTAATAGTAAAAGTTAACCCAACTCACATGGGAGACACAGGAAATAGCAATCGTAAATAAAGGCAGTAACACCGAACAATAAATTCTGCAGGATTAAAAACAGTTAAAAAAGGGGGGTTCAAACTTTGTGAAGCTTATGGGACTTAACTGCGGGGTCATCAGTCCATTAACTACAAACTACATTATTCTAAAGACAGCACAAACATGCATGCCCGAGGGAGGATTCGGAACCCCGACGGGGAGCATAACGCCTCAATGCGCTCGGCTTCTCCGCCGCGGCAACAGTTTCTGGTGTGCTGTATCTTACTAAGCGAATACATTATAACGTAACAACAGTAGGAAGTTAGCTGTACAGTAGTTTCTGTGGCAGACAGAACTTTGATTTTCAGTAGAAGGAAGGAAAAAGAAAAATGGGTTTCATTAGAGGCAAAGCTCACGGTCGGATTGTTCTGATAAGGATGATTAGTGCCCTTTTGAAAGAAACCATCGCGGTATTTGCTTGGAGTGATTTAGGAAAATAACACACACATCAGGATTGTCGGAGGTGGATTTGAACCGCCGTCTTCCTGAATGCCAGTCCGGTGTGTTAGCTCTGCCCCACCTCGCTCGATGATTTTCAGTATTGTTTTCCGTTATTATTGGCACAATTTAAAAATTTAGAATACTTTTAAGCACCCGCATCCGAAAAGCTCTCATTTGGCTTCATGTCTAAACTTTTGTTTTGATCACCCCCGTATTTGTAAATATCTGGTTTTAGAAAGCTACGCGCCTTGTGCTCCATTAGCAGGTAAATTCATACACCAGGCGGTCTCGGGAAGGAAACACAATAAGACCACTGACGAGGAAGAAGGAAAGAAACTTGCTTTTTTGCCGTTCTGTGTCGGGCAAAATAAGCCGCTTGTTGAAGAGACATAATATCAAATATCTCAGGCCCCCGACGAAAATCCGGCAATTACTGAGACCAGTTGAAGACGCAGTAGGTCTCAGAAATCCTACAAGATACCTTGCGAGTGTGGTCAGTCTTATTTTGGACAAACAGTACGAACTGTTGAACAACGAAGGAAGGAACATGAAAGGTTTTATCCTTTACGATACCCAGACAAATCTGTTTCAGCTGAGCATCAAATTCGTGGCTCGCACGAACGGCTTCTGGGACAGTATTATTAAAGAAACTATCCTCGGTTGCACAGTGGTAGAATGCCATACTACAAATCTAAAGGTCGCGGGTTCGATCCCCGCCAGGTCCTAGGATTTTTATCCGTCACTTTCCACTTCTTTCACCTCTGGCAGTATTGCTCATGTGAAAAATACCGAGTAGCACCGTGGTTCGGAACCCACGTTAAATTGTAGGTCCCCCTATAACTGGCTGGGTAAGTCAGTTCGAAGGTCGGAGGAAGGCAACGGCATACCACCTCCAAACAGGACCATGCCTTGTAAAAGCACTGTGAACATGTGATAACAACGTTAGCAGAGACGGCGGCCTGCAGCTCAGCGCGGCGTGGGATCCAGCTATCGCGCAGTTAAAACTGGCGCATCCAACACCGACTCAAAGCATGCCCATATATGGCGATGTCGCGGAGCACCAGTGACGTCACAGCGGCAGCCAGTGCATATAAGCCCGTACTTGCAGCCACTAGGCAGGTCACACTTGACAATGGCCAAGGAGTGCTTGGCCGAAAGCTCGTGGAGTTTTATTAACCACCTGACGCGGACGGAAACCCGAGAACTTTGAATAAAAAGTTATCGCCGCGAGACAATGCATTCCTACACCGAGCGGTTATTTCGTTGCCACGTTTGGTTAATGTTCATAGACGCACCCCCGCACAACTGTAGCGTGTGAAATTGAATAGCACTCATTTGACGGCGCTGAAAGGGATGCTAAGCGGATATTTCCCTCTCGCTGGCCATCACAGAGGCAGACAATAGACTGTTAGGCGCCGCGATGCTGGCAGCTGCGAACGGCCGACGCGCCGGCTTCCCAGTGGCCGTTAACGGCCAGTCGACTCTTAGTTTGCAATGAGCCTCGTTAAGTCTGGAAATTGCGCGCTCTATAGTTAAGCGCCTTTACGGTTACTTCGTCAGCAGTTTGGACTGTGCGGTAGCGGCTGGGTAGTGCGCTGTGCGGCCCTCGGCCACCTGCTGCTTAGAGAAGGGCGGATAGTGTAAGTCGTCGTTGATAGCAGACCCTGTGGGAAGGTGACCCTCATAAAGCTTCCGACTCCTTGTTTGCGCAGCGTGTTTGGCTGCTCTTTCCGATTAATAATACCGACACCGGAGTGGACAGCAGCAAATTTACTTGCGTAAGCACGCAATGAAATAGAAGTGAGATGTTGATGCTATGGCTCTCTGTCGCTAAATATCGCATCGAAAGTGCTGACCCTAAAACCGGCACTTCAGTATCTTTTGTAAGTAACTGTTTCCTTATCTCAAATTCAAATGTTTGTATAGCTTATGGGACTTAACTACATGGTCATCAGTCCCTAAACTTACTACTTATGAACTAGCTAACACTAAGGACGGCACAAATATCCATGCCCGAGAGTAGATTCGAACCCCGTGGAGAACTTGACTGGCGCGCCGCAGACCGCTCGGCCAAAGTTAATAAATCAGTCCAGAAGCCTGGGCGAGTGTTCTTGCTAGAAAGAGCAGATAAACAACTGTCAGTGTCCCGCTTAAGGAGTGAATGGACATCGTTTAGTTTCGGTACGGTGGATGTAAAAGAATTACGGGCAAAATTTAAATACATTGTAAATATGTGCCGACAAAGTGGATTAAAGATGGGAAAGACCCACCGTAGTGTAATAGTAATATTCGAAACATGCCGAGAAAGCAAAGGCAGTGCACTCTTGGTCCAAAAAAGGAAATGCAAATCAAATCAGAGAAAAGTTAGTAGAGATTCGCGCGTCTATAAAAAATAGTCACTATGGACAGACAAAACTTTTGGCTGCGGCCAATGAGATGCTGCGTGTTTCTTAACTTCTTGTTTAATCAATACCCAACCTTCTTAAGGCTACGCTACAGATCACAGCGAAGTGAAGTTGACATTTGAAACACACGAGGCGCGCTGCTAGCGGGTGTCCGAGGCTCAACCGTGAGTCTCGCTTGAGCCACGGACACGCGCTAGCAGCGCGCCTCGTGTATTTCAAACGTCAACTTCGCTTCGCAGTTTCTCCGGGTGTAATTGACGCATCGCGATGCAACCGACGCTTCTTTTTTGTGATTTTTCATCCTATCGATTTCTTAAGAAATGTGCTGTATCCATTAAAAAAAGTTTGTGTTGAAAATATTTCTTCACGTTTTAGTGTCTCATAGTACCTACTTTCATGAGCCCCTACTGTACGTTTATGACCGTGAAATGGTTTTTTCAATACATCTTGTAGTTAGAGATATCTGGGGGGGGGGAGGGGTGAAACAGTTGAGTGGGACACCCTGTATATATAGAGCAAAACAGGAATTCTGAACACGTATCGCTCGGGTGGCAGCCCGCCACTGACATTTGCTTTTTTTTTTTTTTTTTTCTCCCTCCATTCTGCCGTTGCTGAATTTGCTTTGTGTAGTTGTTTATAGCTTCCGCCTGTGTTCCCTTCTTCATGGACTACTCGCTCCGCCAACCTAGCACTAAATCTTCGGATGGGGGATTGGCTTGTTAGCAACTCGAGTAGCCGCTCGGTTGGCGCTGGCCTCCCTCTCCCCCTATGACGTAATATCCACCGCGGTGCGAGGAGAGCGGCACCGCAGTGTGGCCGGCCCCGGCCTCGCGTAGGCCGGGAGTCAAATATGTTTACGCGGCGCCAGGAATAGCCGCCGAGGCGCCGGCGCCAGCGCCAGCCGCGGGTATTCGCGACCGCCCTGGCGCCGCCGGCAAGGCCGCCACCAGGCCTCAGAACGTGCCGCTTCTTACTCGAGCGGTGATTCAGGCGCGTAGCTGAGCGAGTCTTACGTCCCATTGTCTCTGTCGATGGAGCCGGAGCTGTAATCACAGCGCAGTAAGTGTTCAGTTTGAGATGTTCCACGTCCAAAGTAACTTCTACCCGATGAATCGAAGGCCAAGCAAATCACGAGTCAGCGAGGAATCATCACAACAGATAGTGCAGCATGGGTCACAGCAGTATGTTATAACTTCGTACAAAACCTGTGCAGAAAAGCTGCTCGACCTCAGTTGCTCTCAAAGGCGATGCTCTCCCGCATTGTGGCTATGACACAGTCTGAAAACTGCGCGAATGCAATTGGGTCTGGTGTGTCGATCTATAAGGGGCACTCAAAAAGAAACGAGCCGGATGTACACTAACATTTCCCGTATGTTAGAATATTGACCCTGGCTGTTGACACTTGTCCCGCTGTGGCACAAGGCGGTGAATGTCTGTCACATAAAGTTCGCGGGGCTGAGATGTCAACCACTTCTGCACGTTCAGCAGGACGTCGTCGTCAGAGTTGAATCGTTTACCCCTCGACCCTTTTTAAGGGGACCAGACAGAGGGGTCTTGACTCTATGGAGGGTGGCCGAGAACCTCCCATTTGAATTTCTGCACCATTGCCGCCACTGTGTTGGCCGAGCAGTACGTTTACATGCAACACATCTTCCGGAAGACAAAAACCGAATTTGGTGAACAGTTTTTCGCTGTCGTGTTTACATGTTATAAACTGAATCGGATTTTCTAGCCCACTTAATATGGCGGCTGAAAAACAGCTGATTCAGTTCCTGACTTAGTCCGCACAATCGCTATTTTTCTTTACTGAAATACACAAATTCACGATCACTTTAATATTTTTACTTTTATTTCACGGTAGAAAATGTCGCTCTGTCCATACGTGCCGAAAATTCTTAACTAAAACACAATCTGACAAGCCAAGAACGCTTCAAAAACGGTTGCGTTTAGATGGTCACGAAAATCGGTTGTGGAACTGGAAAACCGCTTTACAGAAGTGGATTTCCAGAACAGATATTTGGAGTGTTGACATGACCAACCAAAAGTGGATTGGGGAAATCGGTTTACGAAATACGGTTTTGGGAGCCTATGTAAACGGGGTCTATGAGACTTTACATTGTCGTGGAAGACAATAACCCCACCGGTGAGATTGCCTGGTTGTTCTGGCGAAGGGTGGTCGAAGTTCGTGAGTGAAGCTGGGCATTCACTGTTGTCCCATGCTACAGAAAGTAAATCAGAAGAACGTCAGCATAACCTTCCTGCACTCGTTCGGATATCCTTGGCTATTATAGGTGGTGGTGACCATGGATGATTCCACTGGAGACTTTGTCGTTTTCATTCTAGTTCGTAGTCATGAGACCATGACTCATCACCAGCCACTACTCGTGCCAGGAACGAATTTCTTTCCCAAGCATGATGCTGTAGATGAGCAAGACACTGTGCCGTTTGACATGCTTCCTCGTGTGGTTGAAGACTGGGGCACCCAATGTTGTGGAAGTGCAGTCGTTTGTTCATGATGGTGTGAACACTTCTGATGCTGAATCTGATCACGGCAGCTATGGCTTCCTCTGTCACTCGGCGGACCTGGGTATTGAGTGCATCAACCAGCTGGGTGCTGTCATCGCTAATGCAGTGTGGTGTTCCATACCGCGCATCATCGGATAACGACAATCCGTCCTTCCCTGAAGCGCTTGTGCCACGTCTTGACCCTTGCAAGGAACGTGCAGTGTTTGCCGTACACTTGTGACACTCGTCGATGAATGTTCTCCCTTCTCCTTCCACAGCCAGAAAACGAACGACAACTCTTTGCCCTTCTTTTGACGCCTCCGTGTCACTGTCTGCATTGCGATTGGTAGCGGTGGACGATGGATGCATGCTGCTGCTAGCTTTGTATAGTCGCGTGACGTGCATGTGTGCCCTATATCGACGGGCTGTGAACTTGCACACTCTGGTGGGAACCACCCCTCGTTACCCACACCACGATATTACCCTCCCGTCGCCGATCTGCGCATTCTACACTCGTGGTCTTTTCGTTTTGAACGCCCCTTATATTTTAAACATAAATTAAGAAACCCTGAGACGGTTTTCATCTCAAATATGTCCGACATTGCAGATAAAGGTGAAGCAATGAATTAAAATAAGTGATGCGGTTGGAATCGAACCCGGACCTCCATGCGCACTAGGCAGACGTCTTACCGTTAGACCACCGCACCACTAACGGTAAGGCGTCTGCCTAGTGAGCATGGAGGTCCGGGTTCGATTCCCGGCCGCATCACTTATTTTAATTCATTGCTTCATCTTCAATACCCCTTATATTATTTGGCATTTACTGATTGCTTCAACGTATACGTCGAAGAATTTCTGGGAAATTCGGCATCCTCGTCTTTATCATCTGGTTTGTGTCCATAGGCTGTGTGGTAACAGTGTTACTACCTGTGACGTTGCTTATAAATGGTAAAGTATTAGCAACGCCAGATTTCCTATGCGTTATATAGTCGCCTCTCGGTGAAAACTCGAAAGGTGACGGTGGCGGTAGAAGGCCTACCTACAACAGACGGAGCGATGCGTGGAATGCGGGGAAGAGCTCCCCCGCGAGTAATCTGGGGCTATTTACGTCCATCAGCCGCGCCGCTTCTCGGAACACAAACGCATCAGCCGCGGCCTGAATTGCCGAGATTCTCCTCTGAACAGCGCCGCGCATGAATGAAGCCGGCCGGTGCTCGACTGTTTATTGTACGATGGAAAAAAGTATACAGGCGTGACACTACCATCTTGAGATTCATATGAAGTGGATGTCCATATTTGTCCCTTAGTACGCTCGGAAGACGACACGCAGCACATACAGGTCACGCACTTTTTCGTGGTCCCTCTGTGATCGGCGGAAGTCGGCTGAGTTCGTGTCTACCGAATGTTTATGCTCTCTACCAACCTTACCTCGTAACAGCATTGTAGTACACCATAGACATCGTCAATGTATTGTTGATTTGTGCTTGGTATTGTATTCCACTTCGTTATTTGCTAAAATAAATGCACATACCCCGGCGACTTCTTTTAGAAAAGAGGCTGTCCTTGAAAAGTGGTATGAAGAATTTTAATTCCGATTGTTACTCAGTTATGGCAATAAAAAGAGGCAGACAGCGTTGCTACGCCCGCGTAAAAAGTCCCTTTTAAAATATTAATATTTCGTAGATACACGCTCCAGTTTTCTATTACTCAAACTTTAAATAATTTCATGCTCCATCTGTGACACTTTAATCCCGTAGGCCTACATGTTGTTTCTTTTAAACCTGTAAGCTGGCGGCACTGGGAGAAAGGGGCGAGGATGCAATGCGCCACGAGCTGAATGCAAGCTTCAGCTACCAACAGTCTCCGCTCAGGGGCCACGTTTAAGTGTGTGATCTGTATGTCGTGCATGCTAAAGAGGCACGGTCTGCAGAACTAGCGAATCGCCAGTAGTAGCCTACGTAATGCCATCCGCTTTGGTTCGACACGCGATCCTCCATTGACTCCTGGGTAGATGGAACCCTTGTATTAGCAACTAAATGCTTGCTGACTACCGATTGCTCCCACTGCATTTGGCACTCTCTCTGTGCGAGCTTGCTTCCGCCCACAGTTCCCGTACACTGTCAGTCTGCTTTCAGACTGAACCTATGTACCAGGGCAGAAAATAATTTCGGGGGAGGTGGATTTTGGCTATCTCCTTCCTCACAGCGTTTTGCGCCCAAGCTGATTCGTCCACAGTTTCTCAGCACCGACACAAAGCTGCGACCAAGGCCAGGAAAAAAATCGCTAATTTGCGCGCAACGTCAACGTGGTAGGAAAGAAGCTAAGAGCACCCTCAAACGTAAATGAAACGTCAGTGCTATTCATGCTCTCGGAATGCAACAACTGTTTGTTGTACAGCTGTAGCTAGTGCATTCGCCTATCTATGTAGGTACTTTCTGCGAAGTGTGTTCCGAACAGAGCTAGAAGTTAAAAACACACAAATTAAAACATCATCGCACATCCTCAAACTTGACCGCATCAAAAGCGAAAATGTAGTTAGCGGCATACTTTCCTTTCATTATTTTGCAAGGGGTGTCGACGACAAAGAGTTCCGTAAATATTTGTAATTACATTTGTAGTTCCTTGCAAGTCGCTTGTCACCATTTTGATGTAACGAATGAATACAATTGGAATTTTTGAGTGGTGTTAACTTCGAGACAGGCGCACGTTTTCAATTGTAATGCTTGCCTTATCATATTAAACTTAACATAAAATTGTACCTGTCAGTGAATAACTTACATTTTTAATGATCTCTCTTATTACGAGATATATTGCAAATGAAACTTTTGTTGCCCCTGTAAACGATCAGATAGGTCACCTGCAATAAAAAGTGCAGGATGCAGAAAATAGGTTTTTATTCTGTAGGATATGCGAGGCTCGTGTTCGATAGAAATATCTAGTTTAACAGCGAAATACTCGCTAAGAAAAATTGTAGTGGTCGGTCGTGTATACAGAGCGTTTATTAGCCCTTTCACAATCCATTTTGGCGAATCTCCAACGTAGTAGGAAAGAATCTAAGGCAACTAGAACACCATCAAACGTAAATAAAACATCACTGCTATTCGTGCTCTATGAATGCAATTGTAACCTAAAGTAAACCAGTTAAGAAGTTAATAACCATAGGCACATTTTGTGCAGAGGCAGGGTCATGTCAGTTAGGAGCGTTGATAAGTTATTGAGATGATAAGTAACGAAAATGTTTACAGCTGAGCTCCTAAACTGTTCAACTTTCCGAGGGAGTAAGAAACTCCCATTCCCTCCCCTCCCCCCATTGTAATATACACTACTGTGCACAGTACACACTCTTCCAGAGTTGCCACCAGTTCGTGAATCACCGTAGTTTCAGACCTTTATTGTTCTGGCCTTTTTCCCAGGCGGCATTGATACAATTGTGCTCTTATTTCTATGGAGACTCGCACTTATCAGTAATATCTTAGGGCCATTTTTAGAGTCTTTCGGACAAAATCTTGGCTGAGTTGTGATGTCAATGTTATTGTAGAGTTATGTTACTTGGAAGACTAAGTGGTTGTCACATTTGCGCAGGTGACGGATTCGGCGGAGGGCGCGTGTGGTGCAAACTGGCGTACTGGGAGCTGGCGACGCGCGTCGGTCGGCTGTTCCCCGTCGAGGCGTCGACCGTCAGCGTCTTCTCGGCGCCGCACGCCGGCGATGGGCTCTGCATCGAGGCGCTGCAGCCCGCCCTGGCGCACGACGCCGTCCGCCGCACCCGGCCCAAGATAGGCCTCGGTGAGTGCCTTGACTGAAGATCAACTGTAACGGACACCCAATTATGCAAACAGAAGTGATAACATCACACTAATCCCCACTATAAATGATGATGATAAATTGGTTGGACAAAAAGTAGAAGAAGCACTGCTATAATTCATTTTAATGACCAAAACTACATGCCCTCAGTATATCGCCTCACATCTTTATCACCTTCAATCACACAGACAAATCGTACACTGACAGGGTCATATGTGTCGATGTCCCAAAAGGAATGCCTTGTAGCACCAGTTGTGTCGTATTTAGTGTTGTAGTGCGTGCAACAGAGAGATTCCTTCCAGTGGTGGATCCAGGATTTTGATCCAATTGAGCTAAAAACCAGTTACTACTTATGGGGCTTTATTGATAATGGGCTTTACCGAGGTAAACACCAAACTCCAGTCACTTTTTTTTTTTTGGGTGGTGGATGGGTTGAGCCCATTAGCCGCTATTTCCACATCCACTGCTGGATCTTCCATTTTGCCAAATAGGTTGGAATCACACAGGCTGGTGTTGGGTGAAGACAATAAATGTTCCACTGTATCCCATTCGCACACATGCGTGCCCTCCTGCACCCACCTCTTTACCAAATGTGATGACAACATGAGACCACCACATGCCTCATATATTCCATAAAAACCTCATCTGTATTTCCTTAAGAGATTCATACCGTGCTTAAAGTGGCCTCCTTCACCTTCGAAGTGAGCAAAATGTGCACTGGCATTTGTTTGTGCCCAAAACATTTGTTGTAGTGCATGCCTATAGTAGTTCTAGTCGTTGAAATGTAAGTCGTATTTAAGTAAATATTCCGATGTGACTTCAGATTCAGTGAGTTCACGTAAAGAGGGCAATATTCCCAAGTGGTTTTAAGTGAGAAATCTTTGTTTTGGGCACAAAAGCATGCCACCCCCCCCCGGGCTTCAATCAATGCCTCTTATCTAGGTAACGCCTATTCTAACTTCCTTGACTGTAACCAACTCGCACAGCTGTCATTGCTCACTGCATTAACGAGCTGACGGTTATCTCAGTTAATCTAGATTTAGGCTTTCCGTAAATTCTGTAATACTTCCCTCCAGGCAAAAGCCACAATGGTTCTTTTGAAAGGGTATGGCCAGATTCCCTCCCCATCTTTATCACAATAATTGGAGTGTGCTCTCCATCTCTAATGGCCATGCTGTAAACAGGACATTAACCCATAATCTTCCTTCTTCCATCTAAATGTATATCCCAACAGGTAGCACATCTGCTATATGACCTTTGTCCTTTTGTGGTGAAAACTTTGTATCCCATCCTCCTAAAAGGCTATATGGTTGATACCAAGCAGTGCACTCCATTGTACCACCAGCTCGCTGATAGCTGCTAGACGGTCAATGGAGCTCGTGTAATTTCTGCAATACTTCTCTCCTACATGCTGCCAACCTGCTTGTCAGATTTAAGTAGAGTGGACAGGCAAGGCAGTCCATTCACAGAATATCTTCTCATTCCAAAAACTTCTCCGCCTACACAGTTCATTGTGGTCACGAGGTTATTGTATGTGAAAATGAAATTGGGCACAAATGCGTCCCTGAATAGAAACTGCTGTGGGAGTGGTACAGATAACAATAATGTTAGTGAACAAGTGTACAACACTCAAAGATCTGGATGCTAACACACCCATGCAAGAATATTCCTCCTGGTTACATCTGGTTCACCAGTTAGATCGTGTTCTAGAATCTTGCTCAGCACTTTACACATTCAGATTTCTCCCCGTATTGAGAAAAAACTCTGCAAACTGAATGTGTGTGTGTTTTTTTTAATGCAAGATCATCACTCATCCCACTACACATTGGTTCAGTCCCTGCGTGATCATTGCAAATGTTTGATCAGGGTACACTCACCAGTGAACATTGTCACTTCCTCCTTTTCCATATGCCAATTTTTAAGTACATCTTCTGTTGTAACCATTTTTATAGGTGGCTGTGCCTGACCCCATTAAACAGAAGTGACTAGTAAAAATATTTATAAATCCACCAACTGTGAGATAAATTAGTGACAGTCCTAACTTGGATAATGTAAAAGTTTAGATGATTAGAACTCCATAAAGAAAGCTGCAAGGAAGATATATTCAATAACTGTTTCCCTGGTACCTGTTTCTCATGAGAGAGAATTTGTTTTCACGCAGATACTTCCAGTTGCTATTTTAATTTTTTAGTTTGGCACTCTTTTTCCTCAAAATGCTGTAAAATTGGACTCTGCATTCTGGTGCACAAAACTGTGTTTCATTAAAACAATAATCAAAACTGAAGTATCTTTTTACATGTCCCAACATATAATTCTTCAGACAGTACAAATGTATTGCTCAAGCAGTCTGTGGTCATTTTACTCAGCTATTTGTAGTTCATATGTTTATGATCATATTTATGTAACAAGGGTGCAAAACATTTTACTACTATTATTTATCTTTTGAAATAGAAATGCAGTTTATTTGCTGCAATTTATTTATTTATCGAGACACAGTAGTGGGTTGTACAAATTAGTGTTGTTTAAAGATTATAAAAATCACCTTTTCTGATGTAAATAAGTGCTTAGGTACATTTTATCATCTTTTGGCTTTGGGTTTTGCAGTTCTTCCCATATGGCCACGGAACCAGAACCACAAAGCCCGAACCCAAAAGATGATAACCTGTATGTAACAACTTATTTACTTTAGAAAAAAAGACATTAACTGTTCATAAATATAATGTCTAAAATTGAATTTCTAGAACCCACTGAAGATACTTGGAAGTAAAAACTGAAAAGTGTCTGGCGGAAATATAAATAAATTGCAGCAAGAAATGGTGAACATATAATTCAAAATTTCCTGTGGAAAGGAAGTTATTTCACTGGTAGCTTCTTGTGACACAAAGGCTTTCTCTACCTCTCAGGTGTGACTCTGAGCCTCGAGGGCGACACGGTGTGGGCGCACAACCGCAGCAAGGCACCCATCTTCGTCAACTCGCCTACCCTGGACGACCCGGACTCGCGGGCGCCCCTCGTCTACCGGGTGCCGCCCGGCTACTGCCTCGACATCTTCGACCGCAGCAGAGCGGTGCCCGACCGCTGCGCCGAAGGGCCCGTCGACCCCAACTCGGTGCGCATCAGCTTCGCCAAGGGCTGGGGACCCAAGTACTCCCGCCAGGAGGTGACGGCCTGTCCTTGCTGGCTCGAGGTGCTGCTCGCGCCCTGCAGGTGAGCTGTCCAGTTGTATTTGACAATGCGAAAGGAGAGCTCCAACAGCTGGCGGTTCAGTTGTAGGCCCTCGACAACTGCTGTCGATACCAAACAGCTGTCGTTCAGATGCATTGCTGGAAATGCGTGATCACGGTGTAAGACTAATTGAAGAGAACAGTTTGAAGCAACTGTGGCTGCGACATGCCTATCGGGGCTGCTCTTTTCCCCACATAGAATAGAGACAGTAATTTTTCTAATGAATGCTGATGTTAAGAGTGCTAACTTTGATTTACTGGGTGAACTGAATTCAGATAGTTAAACTGGTGTATAAGCCGCAGAATATTTAGCCTAAGGCCATGGTTCAGCACCCTGTTCAACTTCTGTAAATAAAAATAATAAGGCAACATGTTTTTTATGTGTGTATTTTGAGTTTGTTTTTCATAGTACTGATGATATATTATCTTCTGTCACAGGTGATAAAAGCCACCACCAGTACAACACTTTTCCCTGCAACGGAACATCCGTCACGGCATGTCGGACTGCTGTAAACTGTCAGAGCTTCACCTGCAGGACAGAAAGTCACTCGGCGTGTACTACTGGCGTATCCCGCGAGACCGGCGAAGACTGGCGGCCACGTGGTGTGTCGAGGATGTCGGAACTGCTTCTCGGTGCGAACTTTTTGGACGACTTGTCGGTCCGGGGGTCACCGAAGCACTGACTCTCGTGTAGATGGATAAGTGTGATACGACTGATTTGTTTGTTATTGCTTTTTTTTTTTTTCGACTGCTGAAATCGCGGAACGAGGGTTGTGATCGAAAACTCAGGGATCGGCTCGGTGGTCGATAATTTTTGTTTTAATCTCCCCCCTACACACCCCTGAACATTAATGGATACTGTACAGAAGAAAGACAGTGAAAGCGAGACAGAATTATATGAACTGTGAATCTGCTTCAAGGGAGAAATTTCTGCTGTAAGTGCGGTAGTACCTTCCTCGACCGAGGGTGTCGAGTGTCTCGGCTGTCTGCGGCCGGGCAGACAATTCGGTGTACACCTTCGGCACTGCCTGGCACGCCTGATGTGGTGTTCTGGGAGGGGCACAGTTGTGTTTGGGCTCGTACTGTGGAAGGGAGAGCTTGTTTTGTTTTTTCTTCTGTAAGGTGCCTTGTGATAGTAGTGTGGGAAGACGATGTCTACGCGAGAGTGGACTGAAACGGTACCTCGGAGGGGCGTCGTAGGCCTCTGAATTTCTGCTCAGTGTTTACCAGAGCTATTTTGTATATTACGTTTGTAAAGTATGGAACGGATTAAAGTTATGCATATACATATAAATATATATATATAAATAATATAAATGGAAATACCACGAGTTATACATAATGTACAGTGTATCAAGATTGCTCTTTCCGGCTTAGGTGAATAATTAAGCAGTTTGTCTGAGGTCCTCGAGCACTATCTGGTAAAGCTGAAATAATTGCGATTTGAAAGTCTGTGCTGCAGTCTTGTTTCTTTTATTGCTTTTCTGTGAAAGCTCTTCAGCTCTACATTTTATTCAAGCAAGTATTTTTTAGTTATTTATTTTTTCTTTTCTTAAATCCTGATGTATTTTGTTAAAAGTGCTCTCAAATCTGAACTTTCTTTTTAAAATCTGTTGAACAATATTTGGTATGTTTTGCTCACTTTTCCAGTTTATGGTTTGCTTCCTTTATATCAGACACCATCTTGAACACTTCTGTGTAATTCTGTATTGACCTGAATCAAGATTTCAGTTTTCGTTCTGATCCACTGTTACAATTATTGTCATTTGTACATTTGCTTCCATTTTCTTGAGTCCATCTGCTTCCAAAATTTTTCCAGCTCCTGAATTTTTTCTTGGGAGACTTCTCTGTTTTGCAGACTCAGTGAGTAAATGCAAGTTCAGGTAAAAACATTCACAATTGACATATGAATACATGGATCTTGCAGATCCATGTATTCAAATGTCACATATGTATTATTTTGAAGAGGAGCTAAATCAACTAAGACAGTAACTAAGATTTCTGAATAAGGTGCCATTTAAGTTTATATACTTTCTAAAACATAACCCCCCCCCCTTTTTTTTCTGTATATGACGTAAGACTGGAAGAAACACTTTTGTGGATTTTATTCTGGTCTGATTTCTTCAAAGACTGTGTTTGTGGAATCCAGCTGAATATTGTGGGTTGACTACCAGAATATGATCAACTTTCTAAATCTGCTTTCTGTACAAATATTATTGTGATAACACTGTTACCAATTGAAATTAATGTTTTCACATGAAAATTTTTTCATTTAGTCTGCAACACAGAGCCTTTTGCATTCAGTCTGGATTAGTGCTTCTCATTCTACAGAGAAACACAACTGAATGAAGTATAAAGGTATCAGCTCGTGATGCAATACGGAATACGGTTCAGAGTCCAAACAATAGTAGAGAGGAAGCAAGTGCAATTCAGACAAGTAGTTAGATGGCCGAGTGTAGCAGCCGGTAGATGACTGTGAACTGTCCAAAGATATTAATTTAAATATTCAGCGGCCTTTCACTGATTCGATGAGCTTTCAGTGTTACTTTCCAGAGAAAATGGAAACTAATATTGCCTTTTTTTGTAAAAATATATAAATATGTGCAATAAGAAGAGTCAGCAATGTTAAGATAAAAAAGAAAATGCACTTTTGTTATCAATTATGAGAATTGTATTGTTTGTGATGGTTATTTGGTGAGAAAACAGTGCCTTCAGTGTTGTTAAAATATTGAACTTCCATCGATGCTGTGAAAGTAGTTGCTAGTTGTTCTGGTCCAACAATATATGCCTTCACCATTTTGCCTTCATGAGATAGAAAGGTAGGAGTTACATGGCAGTGCAGAGAGAAAATAATGTTGAAATGTTTGTAAAAAATTGTATTATACAGGCAAAATGAAACTTAAATTATTGTGTGTGCCTATCCTAATTCATAAACATATTAGTGCCACTTAATCCCTGAAGTAATGCTTATTAGCAGCAAACAATTCTCAGTTAATATTAAATTTATAGTGGCATCAATATTTCAGTACTTCAAATTACTATTAACACTATTTAGAATGTTTTCAAATTAAAAGAAAAAGATGGCTATGAATGCCTAAAAGTGCCACAGAAGAAAGTATTATATTTTGGAAATAGTTTCTCATTTAAGCATTTTTATGTTTTAAAAACAGTAGTAATTTTTTATTCCATGTAAAATTTCTTAAAAACCACTGCTGTGCTTGTTGCCACCAAGAAGGATAATTATGTGCCAAATATTATAATCAAAATTTTGAAGCAAATGTGTGCCCCCATCCCCCCCCCCCTCCTTGTATTGTTACGTTTCACTGTAGTCCTAAAACCATTGACTTCCTTTCATTGTACCCTGTTTACTTTTATTCTCAAATGAGTTGGCTTTAAATAGAAACAAACTCATGTGGTGGCTGTGCCTCAATTGAACTGAACTGATTGTGCTGAAGACTTTGTTGGCTGTTTGCAGTAGGGCCTGTCGGATGTAGTTCTCAACCTGCCTTCTGTGCAAACATGTTCACTACTCCTCCTTTCTAATACTGCAAAGACAATGAGCTTGTTAATGGTTTTATGGAAATGTTGTACTGCACATGGCAGCTTTATTGTAAAAAGAAATTATTTAAATACCTATAAATATATATATAAATATGTATATGTAAAAAATATTATTTATGTGCCATTTTTATATTTGTATATTGTACTTACACATTCAGGGCAAGTGTGTGCAGAAGGAGAAAGTTGGTTGCAGATTTAAAACTATTTATTTTCTTGCTGTTCCATACTCCTGTTGTTGAATTTGAGGGCTCTTTAACTGGTTTGAATTTCCAAATACTGTTCTAGCCAACTGTAGAGAATACAAAAGAGCACACTTTGAGATTAGCCATGCAGAAACTCTGTCCAGATATCCTATTTAGATATACTGCACCAGTTTGTTTGTAGTTTCATATTGATGATTGGAAAACTGTACAATTTGTATGAACATTTGGCATTCTTAATATTTTTAAGCAAAAGTTTTTGCTGTAGCAGCAGTATTATACGTATTTATTTGGTAGGTACTTACTTGTACTTCCAATTTCGGAATGAAATAAGGGAGAGAAATATATGGTACAAGTACTTAGTAAAAATCTGATCCTACATGGGAAACCTGCAAGAAACAACAAAATGTTTTCTATTGAGGTCATTATAGAGTAACTGCAGAGCAATTTCTTCATTTAGCATTTCTATATGTTGTATTGTTGCTGCATCACTATTGTGGCTGCATCACAAGTGTGCTCCTCATACAAAATTTACTTGTAATTTGTTCCTTGAAAATGCAAAACATAAACATATACTTGCTTTGCAGGCTCCATGTGTGTGCTAATGTACCTCCTAGTACCTCATCAGTAAAATATTTATTACAGTAAAAAGATAATTCCAGAGTATAGCAGGTACAACTAGGATTTATTCTTAAAAATTGTTAGTTACTCACTTATAAAATTTATGGCCTCTGATTTATCTCAACTGTAAGAGGTATCACTGTGTTAAGTTAAAACAGCACTGTCAACACTTTATAAAAATTTATTGATCTTATTGTATCAAAAGGAATGTGGTATAACTGATTGCAAACTGAATGCTATTGAATATTTAATACATTGATCTGCCAATACAGTGTAATTTGTATTTTTAGGGAATTTTAGGTTTGTAGTACTTTATTTCAACAACTTGGTTTCAAATTAAAGAAATGTCATAATTTTTAATGATTTTATACTTTGGAATACAGCCATTGCCAATATATATTGTGAAACTCGTATCTTCACATTTAAATTATATTGTGATTGTGCCCTGTTATGCTCTGGTCAATTATTTCCTTTTATACGGAAGTATTTCATCGGCACATAAGATGAAGTTGTGAGCCTGTTTTCTGCATTTATAATGCTCCACGGTAGAAATGTACTGTCAATATTAGGATTGTTGTGCCGCTTACTGTCTTTTGGAAATCATAGCACAGCTGAGAGCTCTTCACTTACAAAATGTTTTCCTACATTACTGAATTTAAATGGCAAAATTATTGAGACTTAAAAGTGACAATCAGACGAAGGAAAGATTTAAGGGAAACTGCTGGTTTCTCATTTTTCTGAATGTATATATTGTACAAAAAAGTGAGTGTGAATGTGAAAAAGCATGCTTGAAACAGTGGAATGATTTGCACTCCTTGGCAGGAGTGACAATGCCTCATTTATAATAAACATCAAGGAATTTTAAACTAAAGTGTATTTATTTCTCTTAACCTTTCCTGAATTTACTCCTTTGACACCTGTGCCAGACAGTAAATAAATAATAATAATAAAAAAAACTGAATGGTGTGGGATACTGTTTGAAACTACATAGTTGTAGTTACTGTTCCAGAACAGACATGTGTACCTTTAACATAGATGTTATATAGCTCTTTGTCACAGCTATAACATAGATTTATAATAAAAGTGAATACTGTATGAGTGTATATAGATAACACTGTCAGAAAATAACAAAATATATTCAAAATTTATTTCCAACATAACACAAATCACATAGAAAAAACGGACATGAGGAGTTTTGGGCTGAGGAAACTGACTTCACTGCTCAATATGGTCATTATTTGCTGTGCATAAAGAAATTGCAGAAAATGTCATATGCTTACACAAGATGATGACTTTTGGCAAAGTAGTTGGTTGGATTAAGTGTTACAAATGGCATTTATTTATTTGCTATTACAAGGGTTATTCATAAAGTTGTAAAACAAACCATCACAGATATTTAAAAAAAATATATTTAATAACTTACACCTAGTGATTAAAGGCAAGGCACTGAATTAAAATTTGTACCGTAGGTTGCGATTTGAACTTAAGTGCTCCAACTCATTTTATTCATTTCATTATGTACTTAAATAGTAAATAGTACACTGAACATAGCAGAAGTCAAAATTGAGGGGGGGGGGGGGGGAGAGAGAGAGAGAGATATTCATGCTAAATAACAATCATAAATTACAAGCAAGAAACAACACAATCTGAATTCAACAATAATTACATATTCATTGTTTACAAGGCTTTTCTATTATTTATATACATTTACAGAGTAACCAGTAATGACTTCAACACATTTTTTTCTGCTGCTGCAATTTAAAATCACTTGGTAGGCTTCAGTATAACTGAAGTGATATCTATGATGCATTTTTTTAAATTCAATGCTGCTCTGCACTGAGACATTTGGATATTATTCATGTTTCTTGGGTTGTGGGTGTGTATGTGCTTATTCTGTTGAATATGTCCAGTTCGCTTTAGAAGGTACTCGCTTGCAAACAGGATATACTCGTACGTGTAAAGGCTTTGCAGCGGAATGAAATGTGGTCTACTCGTTTATAGTTTTTTTGTTGCCGATAACTGTGACTGTTCTTTTCTCTATTCTAAAGATGTTTTGCTAGTTGCTGAATTTCCCCAGATTATCATTCCATGTTGTAGTAGTGCATGGAAGTATTCTAATACGCCAGAATGTCAGTTGACTTGCTTGCACTTTTACTTAAAACAAGAAGAGCATAACTAGCTGTTAAAAAAGCTTTCACATGACAGTCCCATTTTAAATTATTTTATACCCATATCCCTAAAACTTGAGTTTTAGTAACTGTGGTGTCAAGATATCTGAAATCACTACACTCCATGCTTGTGTGGCACTGGGCCAGCAACTGTAATGAATATTTTGGTAAAAAACAAAGTTTTGGTTCCCTTATTCACACACGGCGTGATACACATATTCTAGGCAACATCAGATGCTTTATGCAGGAGCCATTCCCTGGCCAAAATGTTCTCCAGGTATGGTATTCTAACAGATTGTTGTACAATTGAAGAAGAGTGGAATTTCATAAAGACAGTTTATCATTTTCTTTTTGAAACCAGCAAAGTAATTTGGGCCACTAAGGTATCTATTGCTTCTTCCACAGAGATTTTGTTAGCAGCTGGCAGTACGTCTGCCTCCCCAACAGAAAAATAAATTCTACCTCGATGTTCCCCTGTTTAATTCATGTCAACATTGTTGAGGCTGTCCAACAACAGAATAGCACACCAACATTGAACATAATGGGGACAATCTTGCCTGTACCTGAGGTGTAGGTAATATTTAGGTCAAACAATGGGACATCCAGGTTGGAATTTCAACAATACGAGGATAGGTAGCAACTCGCTGCAAAGGTAATCATTGAGCTGTAGAAAGATGTGTAGAAGAGACAACTCCATTCACAACTGATTATCAGGACAACCTTCATCAGAAAAAGATACATATACTTTCAGGCAATCACTCAGACGTAACCTCATACACACATTACCACCATATCTGGAAAACTAACGTCTTTAGTGACTGCGGAGGGTAGGGGAGTGACATGGAGGGTAAAGATTGTGAATAGAATGTTCTCCAATGCATGGGGGAGTGTAAAGGCTCTGATAGGTGAGAATGTGAGAAGCAGATTGAATTGCACTAAAGGGAAGAGGTGGGGGACATATTAAATCATACAAAGTAGACAAAATAAACAGCTGGAAAAGTGACATGAATTGGAGGGAGATATGATAGTGGGGAAGAGGTAAGAATGTTAGGCAAGGTGTTAACTTCTCATTCCTTATCTTAGGTGGAGGCCAGGATGGTTACGGGACTGTAGAATGTAGTTTAAGGATTCCCTTCCATGCAGTTCAGAAGACCTGGTGATGAAAAGGATCCAGATGCCCCCAGTTGTAAAACAGCTATTGAAATCAAGAATATTGCGGTCAGCTACATGCTGCACTACCTACATTATGATCAGATAAATATTGTATTCCCAAGACAGATTTAGTCTCAAATTTTAATTCAGTGCCATGCCTTATAATCACTATCTGTGATATGTTGATAGCAGATCTGTCTCAGGAATACATATTTCTTTGATCTTACTTCCTTACTTGTTTCTCTATTTTTCTGCATAGTTTCCACATTTGTGTAAACATTTTTCTGAATATTCTAGAAGCTTTTGTACCTACAAGTCACAGATGTCTACTGCCAGTGAGGATACACAGTCTTTATCTATTTCTTTTCCGAGACAATTTTGTACAAAATCCATAAATTTCATTGTTAAGGTTAAAATAATGAATTACTGGTCTTCACAAATCTTTTTGTCCCTGTCTGACCAAATCATCTGAGATTACTAATGATTATGGTATCCTGTTTGCAGTTCATTATGGACATTTCCCCACCCCTCCTTCATAGTTCTTGCCCACTTATGCACTTTGCCATCCATCACTCATCACATTGAGATTGTGTTCATCACTTATCTGTCTATGAATCTCTGCAGCTCTTATCTTTCCTTGTAGTCAAAAACCGAATCACTAACTGCATCCCACAAACTGCCAACTGATAAAACTAGTTTAAACATTTACAACCCACACTGTAGAACTATACTTCGGCATTGTCAATGCAATTGTCATTTGACGAGCAAGGCATTCTGAGATTTGGTGTGTACAGGCATTTGTGTTCATATCACATTCAATTAGCTATGGCAATTTGAACCTTTTATTTATTTACTTTTGGTCCTCTGAATCATACATTGTACAGACATGCACATCATGATATAGGACAAGTCAGAATAGGTGATGTGATGGAAGATGATGGAGATGCCATGATGATTACATTTAACATAAGGTAGAAAATTAATGCTATAAAATTATACATAATTACATGTTTGGAAGGGTACATCATTAGATGAGGATTCAGTGTAATTTTTACATAGGTCTCATACTTATTCAATATCAGAATTTAACATTTTACATTCATTTATATTACATTTCCTTCAAATGATGTTAATAACTGACATACATTGCCTGATGTTCTTTGAATGTGAAGCTTCTTATGACAGGTTGGTTTCAATAAATTCCTGTATGCTGTAGAAGCAATGTTTAATTATGAGTGACCGCAGTTTTACTCTAAAATCCTTCACTGGTCCAATATTCTTCACTTCTGGTGGGAGATGATTGTACAGTTTTATCCCCATACATTTTACACCTTTACTGTATAGCTTTGTTGAATGTGGAACTAATCGTAGGGAGTTTTTTGACCTTGTATCGTGGTGGTGCCAATCTGAGTTTATGTCTAGGTTGCCAATGTTTTTCTTCGTGTAACACAGTAGGTCTTGTATGTACTGGCATGGGAGGGGTAGTATGTTCAGTTTCTGGAACAATGGTTTGCATGATTCTTTCTGTTGTTTGAACAGTATTAATCTAACTGCTTGTTTCTGGAGTTTAAACAGCTTCATTGCCTCTGCACTATTCCCCCAGAAGATAATTCCATATCTTAGTACAGAATGAAAAAGAGCATAGTACATTGATGTGAGTGTGCTGATACTAACAATGTTTCTTATTTGTCTAATCATAAAACATATTTTACTCAATTTGGTACAGGTTATGTTAATGTGGCTTTTCCATGAAAGTGTGTCTGATATGGTAATCTCTAAGAATTTGGTTTCCTTGACGAAATTTACTTGATCGTCACTCAGTGATATAATTGGGACTGATTGGTTTTTATTCTGAACTGTGTGAAAGGTAATACCAACTGTCTTCTTTATATTGAGTAGTAGTCTGTTTGATTCTAGCCATGAGTTTAGTTGGGTTGTGCTTCTGTTTACTGCACCTTGGAGATGGTCTGTAGAGTCAGATATCATAACTGTGGTGTCATCAGCAAAGAGAAAGGTTTTGTCAGTGGGTAAACTTAAGGGGAGGTCGTTTACATAAAGCAAGAACAGCAAGGGCCCTAACACTGAGCCTTGGGGAACTCCATGTTTTATGGTTTGGGTATATGACTGCCCAGCATTAGCTATGCCTGGTTGATTGGATTCATTTATTTGGACGTATTGTTCTCGGTCTTTGAGGTAGCTTTTAAACCAGTCATGGCCGGTGCCCCTTATTCCATAGGAGTAAATTTTTTGCAGCAGTATATTATGGTTAACCATATCAAAGGCCTTTGTTAAGTCAAGAAAAATTCCTATGGCTGGAAGCTTCTTGTCTACTAGTGTTAAGAGTGTGATCTAGGAGTTTCTGTATAGCATCGGTTGTAGTTTTTTCCTTTTGGAAGCCAAACTGAGCAGGTGATATGATATTATTTTTCCTCAGGAATGACTTGAGTCTTTCTGCCATTGTGTATTCAAATATCTTGCTGAATACTGAGAGTACTGCAATTGGTCAGTAATTGCTAGTATCGTCTCTATTTCCTTTTTTATGTATGGGTATGATTTTTGCAGTTTTAAGTTTGCTTGGAAATATGCCATTGAGGAATGAAGAGTTTATTATGTGGGAAAGTGGTTTACTAATAAGCTTGCTACAATTATGAAGAAGGAAGCAAGGGATCTGATCTTGTCCTGCAGTGGACTTTTTTTTAAATTTTTGTTTGAATATTTTTTTCTATCTCTGCTTCTGTTGTTGTTGTTAAGAACAATGTGTTGGTGCAATTATTTGGGTAAAGTTTTGGAAGGTGATTATTTTTTAGGTGATCTGTAAGACTTTCAACAGATTTAATGAAATATGAGTTAAATTCATCTGCTATTTCTTTTTTATTTGAGGTTAACTTCCCATTTATTTTTAAGTTGACATTGCTTGTCGGATGCTGATTTCTACCACTGTGTGTATTAATAATTTTCCACATGCATTTACTTTTGTTTGCTGATGTTTTGAGGAGGCTATCATTTTGCAGTTTTTTGGCTGCATTTACTACATTTTTAAAGATTTTTTTATATTTAGTGAAGTAATTCTTAAATTCTTCAGTTTTGCCAAATTCGGTCTTGCTGAGGGAGAAAAGTTCTCTTTTTCTTTTTGCTGAGGTAATAATACCCGTGGTTATCCACTTAGAGGGTTTACTGTTAGAGCAAATACTTTTTGTTTTTAAGGGGAAATGGTAGGTGAAGTAATAATTAAAAGTATTGAGAAAAGCCTCAAATTTGCCATCTACGGTTTGGGACTGATATACTTCGTACCAGTTTTCTGTTTGCATGTGGGACAGAAAGGTGTAGACATTGCTTTCACAATAGTTTCTACTTTGTGTTGAAAACTTTTTTAGAGGGGGCTTGCTTTCTGGCACATTTATTTGTAAGAATAGAGCATTGTGGTCAGAAAAACCTAGCTTTACAGAACATGCAGTGCAATCTATGTCAGTAGCTACTTGGTCTAGACAAGTTTTACTGTAGTTTGTTATTCTAGTAGGAGAGTTAACCTTTAGTTCCAGGTTATAAAGATTCATAAAATTTTTGAAATTTAAATGGTCAGTATCTTCTACTAGGAAATCTATATTAAAATTGCCAAAAATAACAATTCTGAAGTTTTTCCGTTTTGTTAGTTTCTCTAGTACTAAGGCCAGTTTGTTATAGAAGAAGCTCAAGTTGCCTGAGGGTGATCTATATACCGATACTAAATAAATATTAAAGTCAGTGAGTTCTATGCCAGATAATTCTATGTCTTTTTCGGTGCTGTGAGAGTTGCATATATCCAGTGGTAGAGCAGTAATATTATCTTTTACAAATATGCAGCTCCCTCCACCTCTGAATTTTTTCCTTGAGAAGTGATTAATCAGTTTAAACTGTGGTAGCACAACACATTCAATTTCAGAAGAACACATATGGTGCTCAGTAATACATAGTATTTGCACATTTGCTAATTCACTGTTACTATTTGTTAAGATTTCTATTTCATTCACTTTGTTTCTAAGTCCTTGCACATTATGAAAGTAAATTGTCTGATTGCAAAATTCTAAAGGTACTGGACACTTACTGTTTACATACTGACTGCTATGGTGATTGTCTTTCAAACCTTTTACAAAACTTATCTTTTGGATTTTTGCTTCTTGTTGCCTTTTAATAAAAAATGATTCTCTTGGGGTGGCAGCATATCTTCTGTAGTACACTCCCCTTCTTCTGATGATACAGTTGTTGAGGCTGCTATCACAGATTTTGATGGAACTGCTGTGTCATCTGGGATATATTGATCCTGCTTCATCTTCTGCTGTTGTGAAATTTTGCCGATGAGGTGTAGTAGGCACTGCTGCTGCTTCATATTGTGTGTGGGAAGGTACACTTGCTGCTTCTTCTGCTGCTCCATTAGAAGTAACCATTTCTTCACTCTCTGTTTGCATAAGGGAAGGAATTGGAAGAACAGAAATTACTTCTCCTTGGTTTGCAGATGCTTCCAGTAACATGCTTATGTTCTGACACAGAAACTTCTTGCCCCTGTTATTTAGGTGCATGCCATGTTTCGTATAGCAGTCTCTTTGCATGGATTCCATACTTATAAAATGTGCATTTTGGTAGGCCTTGCAAATCTTTGAGTATAGCCTGTTTGCTTTTCTGATTTCCATGTTTACACATGACCTTTCTAAAAGGTCATGCCTATGTGGAATTCCGGCTACAAACACTGATTTGTCTTCTGTAGAATTTAATATTTCCCTAAGGGTTCTCGTTGCACTGCAGAGATCGTTTTTGTAGACATTATTGGCTCCAGCTATGACAACAATATTAGTATGATTTTCAGTTTCTATGTTTTTTGCGATTTCTTGAATAGGTGCACCTGGTTTGACAATGCCAGTTGCTTGTATACTATGTTTGTAACGTAGTATTTTTGCAATTTCACGTCCGTGGCTATCAGAAAATATTTTAACTTTGATGTTGTCTTCATGTTTATGGATGCATTTTCTGGTCGTGTGCTGCTTAGGCCTACTATGTACATTAGACAGGTTGTTGTCGTCACAGTTTTCCGCGGATTCCGCATGTATATCAGAATCGAGTGCATCAAAATGATTATTTATTACCACTGGGTTTTTGAAGTTACTGGGTTTCACATGAACAGTCCGTTTTGGCCTAGTAAACTCGTGTTTCCGTGTTGTTTCGGCCGTTATACCCAATTCAGAGCACTCGTTTATTGTTTACTTTACCAATAACCCTAATACACATTGCATTGATTCTTTTATGCAGGTGAGAAGGTAAGATGTGGAATGAGTTGAAGACCGTATTAATTTAGATTACACAGATCATAGTACAGTTCATTTATAAAAATAAATTACACTTGAACAAAATAGAAGGGAAGTGGAAAAAATATTGCACATCTTTTACAATACATGGCAAACAGTAAAAATAATATGCATAAAAAGTCTGTATGCCTGTTACATTATATGCAGAAAGGGAAGAGGAAATATATGAAGATGAGATAGGAGATACTACACAGAGAAGAGTTTGACAGAGTTCTGAAAGACCTAAGTCGAAACAAGGCCCCTGTAGTGGTAGACATTTCCTCTGAGCCACTGAATTCTCTGGGGAGCCAGTGATGACAAAACTGTTCCACCCACATACAAGACAAGCGAAGTACCATCAGACTACAAGAAGAATGTAACAATTCCAAAGAACACAGGCACAGGCAGGCGTGAAAATTACAGAACCATCAGTTTAGTAAGTCATGGTTCCAAAATTAACACAAATTATTACAGAACAATGGAAAAAAACTGGTAGAACATGTTCTTGGGGAACAATAGTTTGGGTTTAGGAGAAATGTAGGAAGGCACGAGGAAATACTAACACGATGACCTAACTTGGAAGATATGTTAAGGAAAGACAAACCTACATTTAAAGCTTTTATAAATTTGGAAAAAGCTTTTAACAACTGAAGGGAATATTTTCTTTTAATTTTGAAGTCATCAGCGGTAAAATATATGAACAAAAAGTTGTATACAACTTAAACAGATCCGGAGAGCAGCTATAAGGGTCACAGGGTGTGAAAGAGAAGTGTTGGATAGGAAGGCGGTAAGACAGAGTTGTAGCCTTTCCCCAATTCTATTGAAGCTGTGAAAGAAAGCAATGAGAAATTTGGTGTGGGAATTAAACTTCAGAGACAAGAAATAAAAACTGAGGTTTACTGAGAACATTATCATTCTGTCAGAGACAACAAAGGACCTGCAATAACAACTGTACAGAATGGACAGTGTTTTGAAAGAGTGTTATAACATGAAAATTAACAAGAGCAAAACAAGGGTAGTGGAAAATCGCCAAATTAAATTGGGTGGCATTGAGGGAATTTTATTAGGAAAGGAAACAATAATATGGTACACGAGTTTTGTTATTTGGACAGTAAAATAACTTATAGCGGTTGAAGTACAGAATATTTAAAATACAGAATGGTAATGGGAAAAAGCATTTCTGAAGAAGAGGAAAGTTCAAATGGACGTAGATTGCTGTTTTTATTCAGAGACAAAGAGGGTATGAGAGTAGCATGGAGAGCTGCATCAAACCAATCTTCGGACTGAGGATCACAACAACAAAGGCTGCCAAAAAATTCATTTAATGAATATAGCTATATCATACACACATACCGTATCTTTATTTCATTTTAAGTAATGCACTGTTTCCATTTATGCCTTTTTGTCATTTTGCACTGAATTAAATAGTTTATCATTAGAATACTGTAGATCTTTCTGTACCAAAGAAGCATCATCCATTCTTATGCTGTCATCGTGACTTCTCAGGCTGTGGGATTGTCAACCATGGAGGTTATAGTGGAATAAATAAAGTAAAGTTATGAATATTCCACGTTTCTTAAATGATTACAAAATGAGTATTCTGCTCATAATTGAGACATCATCTTCCAACAGAAAGAAAATTTTGTATACTTTTGGAAGAATTACCCTAGAAGATAATTCCTTAATACATAACAGAGAAAGTACCTAAAGTGCTATTAGAGTGGAATAGTAGGAAAATGTCATAAAAGCAGTTTGATGAACCCTCTGCCATGCACTTAAATGTGATTTGCAGGGTATTTATGTAGATATAGACTTAGTGTCACTGATGTCTGCAATATGTGGGTTTACCCTAAATGGTAGAAGTTGCAGAGAACTACTATTTCACGGTCTGAAGGACATGATGTTTTCAGAGAAACCTGCTTTCTATGTGGGGGTTGAGTAATTTGGTGCAGTGTTTTCTCTGTGTTTGCTGAATGTCTTGTACAACTGAACCCTGCCATAGGCATTTGTGATTAGAGCTGAAATGGATATAGTTAATTTTGGTCAGGTTAATAGTCAGTGAGTATAGTTTGAACTGCTAAACAGTTTAATAATAATAGTAATAATAATAATCTAATTATTATTATTATTATTATTATTATTATTATTATTGTATGGTTCTTGTTAGCCACCATATTAAACTATTGTTACTACAGTACACAGTACTTACGTTCAGGGGATAAAAAATTGTGTGTGAATGGGATCTCCCGTCACAGAGCCAGGACCAGTGATTTAAGCCATTTCAGTCCTGCTTCATTTATACTGTGAAGACCAGCCAAACCGTCAGCGAAAGAACACAAGGGGGTGGTCTATTGCTATGTGGCCCATAGATCAGGTGCATGCTGCGTAATCACACGAATGTTCTAGTGTCATTCCCCATTTGTACTTCCAATAATTGCATCTACCCCCTCCTGTGCAAAAACGATTCAGCAGAGTCCACTCCCTGCAAGTGAGGTTCATGCCACCGACGTTACTGCAAGGGCTGGGGATGAGGTGTTTGTTTCGCCCTTCAAAGATGTCCCATGAGGCTGCCCAGGGCGTTATTCCTCGAGCTGCACGTACCCCCGGGTGGTGCCAAACGAATGATAATTCTGGTAGCTGGACTGTCACACCAGTGATATCCCAGCTACGTCAGATACCCCTACAACTTCCCACCATGCAATATCTCCCACAAAATTTCAGCCGACTTAAGTCCAGAAAGCCACCTCTATATTTAGCTTCCCAGTTGATAGCAGAGAATTTCTCACCCAACAATTTAGATAAGATATACGCATGGTGTGAAAATTTGAAATATCACGGCTGCCTGACCCTGATTTGAATAATTTTCAATATAAGCAGTGTGATAGTTACTTTTGTAGATGCTTAGTAATTCACCAGTTAATGAATTCCAAGCTGACATTTCTTCTTTATGAAGAGTGAAATTCAATTAGTAAATCTTCCTTTCAGGTTCCAAAATATGAGTCTTGAAACAGTGAGGTCCAGCAATAGCTGTGCCTCTAAGTGCTTTTAGTCATTAATTAATTATCAATTTGTCATTTCTCATTCATCTATGTACTTTGTAGAATAAACCATTCGTTTATACATTTAACTCCATATTTATTTATATCAAGGAGTTATTCCATCAATTAGTAAATAGGAATATGACACAAATATCTTGACAGACGTCAGACACAGAATACAAATAAAAATCAACAACTTTTTCTTCTTAGCAACTGTCTAAGCACACACTTTCTCCAAGGAACTCCAATATATATGTTTAACTGGGCAGACATAATACCTGAAGCCACTTGCTGCTGCCACCACCTCCAGAATCTGAAACAAACAGATTCTGGCGGCAGCTGCTGCTCCAATCATGCCTAATCAATTCACTAAAATAAATTGATGATTGTTTGGGTACCTCAAGGTATTGGAGAAGTGGGGGAAGTAGCTTGTACCACTACAAATTGGCAATTGATCCCAAATAATGAAAAGTGTGAAGTCATCTATATAAGCAGTGAAAACATCCATTAAACTTAATTTACATGATAAATCAGTCAAATCAACTAAATACCTAGGAATTATAATCACAAGTTACTTTAATTGGAAAGAATGCACAGTAAACATCATGAGGAAGGCAAACCAAAAGCTGTGTGTCATTGGTAGAACACTTAGAAAATGCAACTCATTTTATATTATCACAATACAGGGGGGTCACAGAAATGGTGCAAGAATTACAATAGAAGACATAAAAAAAAAGTATCATTCACGGGGGCAAGATCTATTTGTAAAATTTCTTTCACCAGCCTTCTCTTTCATATACAAGCATATTTGTTGTCACCCGCCTACATAGGGAGACACGATCATCATATTAAGAGATGTCAGATCAGAAACTGAAAGATTTAGGTAGATAAAATATTATGACAGTTTTTTAAAAGAGCTGGCTGCCATTTGACTGAAAGTTTTATTTATTTTCACTACCTGGTTTCGGCCTTAGGCCATTTTCAAGTGCTGTTATAAAAGTTGTCAGATAAGTTTCCTTAGGTTGTGGTCATAATAATAAAAACAATAAAATATTCAGAATTGAGTCCATGTCGGAATTATGAAATTGCTAACACATTTGTCCCCACGTCTTAATTTAAAAATAATAAAATAGGTATGTGTTCACCACAAGTTGCCTTTGTGATCTTATGGTGAACACATACCTATTTTATTATTTTTTAATTAAGATGCGGGGACAAATGTGTCAGCAATTTCATAATTCCGGCATGGACTCAACTCCGAATATTTTATTGTTTTTATTATTAAACCCTGACCTAAGGAAACCTATCTTACAACTTTTATCACAGCACTTGAAAATGGCCTAAGGCCGAAACCAGGAAGTGAAAATAAATAAAACTTTCAGTCAAATGGTAGTCAGCTCTTTTAAAAAATTTTATATGACTGAGGCTCCTGACGCTGACAAAATCATTATGACAGTAGTTTGATAAATCTCTGTCAGCCACTAAGCTGTAACTTACAAAACAAATATGTAGATTTAGAACCAGGTTAAGAGTTATGAAAGTAATTTGCAGCCATTAGATTGGTGGATTTTTCATCACAACATTAGTATGATCAGTAAACATTGTGAACTTGCATAGTATATGTAACAAAGGCAAATCATTATCTAACAATGGAAAGTCCAAGTAGGAATTCAGCAACAAACTGAGGATAGCTAGCAACTCACTGTAAATACAATCAATGAATCACAGACAGGCATGTTAAAAAGACAATCACACACATACTACATCAGTATAGAACTCACTTTCATTCATACAATGTTGAGCATGGTGGTCTTTGAGTTCAGCTCTTGAAATAGAGGGGTCATGGGTTCAAAATCTGGTCAGATCACAGATTTTTTAGTCCATGATAGCTTGACGATTATCTTTAGGTGAGTTGCAAGCTATCTTCATTTTACTAAAAGATAAATCATTTGCCGTATATGTGCAACAAATGGCAGAGGATAAAGGGGGGGGGGGGAAGAGGAAAGGATATGACCTGCTGACCTGTAGTCATCATTGATTCAAAAAGTATAACTCTTGCGAACCACAACTAACTCTTTATCCACACAAAGTTATGAGTGCTATCAACAAGGCATCTCAAATCGATTCTATATTTCTAGATTTCACGCTGTATCTCACAAATGGCCTCTAATCAAATTGTGTGCTTACGGAATATCGTCCCAGTTGTGCAATTGGATTTCATGCTGGAAAGAACACAGTACTTACTAGCTGATGGAAAGTCACAAGTAAAACAGAAGTAATATCTGGTGTTACCCAGGAAAGTGTTATACGGCCACTACTGTTCCTTATCTTTATAAATGATTTTAGGAGATAATCTGAGCAGATCTCTTAAACTGTTCATGGATGATTCTGTCATTTATTGGTTAGTAAAATCATCTAAAGATGAAAAGCAGGTGCAAAACAATGTAGATAAGATATCTGCTAGGTGCAAAAGTTGGCAGTTGACCCTAAATAACAAAAAATGTGAAGTCAGTCATATGGGCTCTAAAAGAAATCAATTTCAATTATATGATAAATCAGTCAAATAAAAAGGCTGTAAATTCAACTAAATACGTAGGACTTACAATTACAAACAACTTTAATTGGGGAGAACACATAGAAAGTATCGTGGGGAATGCGAACCATAGGTTGTATTACATCGGCAGAACACACAAAACATTTAGGTGCCATAGTGGCACACTTTGTTGAGAAGTACTTTGTGATCGACACAGTTGAGAGCCTTGGGAAGATTGCAGAAGTATCCCAAAGATTATTAAAATTTTCATTTACTTATTTATTTTATAATTTAGAGGCTTAAATACATGACCCACAAAAAAAACACAACTTCAGTTTTGACAAATCATTTGAATGTTTTCTGTTTCCTACCAGTTTAGGCTGACAAACTATGGGCCTACATAAAAAAAGTGTAACATACTGACAAATACACAAAATTCACAATTTGTTCGACAGAAGAGTGACAACCCTGTGCCACCTTTGCTTGTCCCACACAGGACAAGGCAGCTAAAGTTGATGTGGACACAGATGAGAAACCAAACCTCACAAGAGATGGCACACAGCTAGTTAACGTTAACTGTAACTGAAGTACTTCCCAGCAACAACTGTGGCTCTGCTTGGCTCACAAAAAAACACAGTTTGTTTACTACAATGGATACACATAAAATTTGACATAAGCTGTAGCAAAATACACATTTCCTCCCTTGTCCATATGCTGTTCATGTTGCCTGTCTGTAGTATGCATGCCCACAAGTGTGTTATTACATTAAGACAACTTCACAAAATTAGGCAAAATCATGTCAGAGAGCACCTTTATATTGACATAAGGCTGAATATTAACAAAAATATTTTATTATTTTAATAAGAAAGTCATACAACCTAATAGAAAACATGATGGTGAGCAGAAAAAAATGAAGACACAACAGGATGCTAATGTGATTGGATACGACTGAGATGCGACTCCCCAATAAGCAGGAGACCCAGGTTTGGATCTTGGTCAGGGGATTTTTGAATAATCTAAAATGTGTCATGGCCTTTGTGAAGTCTTAATTTCATTATGTACTCAAATAGCATGTACATTTCCAGTTACTTTTTTATCTTACATGTAATGAGAACTGAATTACAATAACAATAGAGTAGAAACCTTCTTTTTCTGTTAAATCCAAAAGATAACAACAGCATTATGTAAACATTCTATAGACATGCAAAACACAAACAATAATCTGTCTTGTTTCCATATCACCCCTTTCCAGTAGCACAGTCAATTTAGATCAAACCTTGCCAGAAATCAAATTTCATGACAGTTCTTGTTGTCCTTCCCACCTTCTGCAGTGCATGCTTGTATTTTGTTGTCTGGCAGTTCAACTGGAGTGTCTTCAAGTCATTTACCATTCTCATTCCCAAGTATATGGGCATTAACCAACTGATTCTTTTTATTTTAAGCCAAAAAAATTTTGGTGTACTTTCAATTACTTTGTAGGGGCCTTCATATGGAGCCTTTAATTCTTTCTTCAGTCCGTACAAATATGTGTTGAGTTACTGAGGTCCGTGCAAGTGCATATGAATAATGATTTCTTTGCTTTGTTGAAATATTGTACAGGTTTCAGACAATACTTTTTCAGTTGTGAAAGAAGTTGAGGTAAGTCTTTCCATATTCTCATAAAAATCCTGATTGTCAAGGCAGAAAACATTTCTGCAGTTGTCGTATTAGGTGTTCCTTCTGATGGTACATCAAAGAAGAGAAAGACTTACAAGTATTCTTTCACTCCATTTATCAGTTGCATTGGTATGGATGCTTTAGGTTTCCAATGAGATGTTCCCATAGTCTATAATTTGGGTATAGTTGCAACCATATATTTTTGATAATAATTAGAATATCTCAGAGTTAAACTGTCATCCACAGTCCGTCTCATTTGGTGTAATATTTAAAATCTAGTGATCAAAAAATTGAACAACTGGTACTTCTGCATGTATGTAACTCTTTTGGTGTGTTTTCATCAGACGGAAGTATTTGTCCTATCAAGTTAGCATGAATTATTTTGAAGTGTTAGTCATTACAAAGAAATTATACTGTAGTTTGAACATTTCAATGTATCTAACAAGCAGTACATGTTTTTGCCTAAATTGCAAGATTATTCTTGATATTGATCCAGCCAAACCATGATAAGATTAGTTGTCTTCATGCTGGATGACACAAATAATGATAAATGTTGGAAAATGGTGTATCTAAGTGGTGCAAGAATATAGGAGTGAATAGGAATGAAAGATGATGTTGAATGATAGAATTTTGCACGAAGCAAAATTTAATCACCACAAATACTTGGTTTAAGGATTACGAAAGAAGGTTGTATAGATTTCAAACCCAGGTTTAAAACTATAAAACATATCCAGGGGCAGATATAGATTCCCTGACCATAATAACAGTAATAATTTTGTATGGCTCATTGGCCTGGTGTTCAATTGGATGCCACAACATACTCATTATGAACTATAGATTAAAACTTAAGAAACTGAAAAAAAAAAAGGGAGAAGGTAATGGGATGGAACCTGGATAAACGGAAGGAATCTGAGATTACTGAGAAATTCAGAGGAAGCATTAGGTAAGAATTGATCAAAATGGGACAAAGTAATACAGTGGAAGAAGAATGGGTAGCTTTCAGAAAGTAGTAAGGGACACAGAAGATCATCTAGGTAGAAAGACAGGACTTAATTTAGAAATCCTTGAATAACACAGGAGATACTAAACTTAATTGATGAAAGGAGAAAATATAAAAATGCAGCAAGTGAATCATGTAAAAGGGAGTACAGATGGCTAAAAACAAGGTTGACAGGAAGTGTTGAAGGAATCAGATTAAATAATGAGACAACAAAAGTAGTGTACGAGTTTTGTTATTTGGGTACAATAATAGCTTCTGTTGGCAAAAGTAAAAAAGATTCAAATTGCAGAAGGACTATGGGAAGAAAAAAATTCTGAACAAGAGAAATTTGTTGACATCAAATATTAATTTGAATGTTAGGAAGCCCTTCATGAAATCATTTGTCTAGTGTGTAGCATTGTAAGCTAATGCAATGTGCGTGATATGGAGTTAAGACAATAATATGATAGAAGTTTCTGAAATGTGCTATAGGTAAATGAAGGAGATTATGTTGGTAGATCACATAAGTAATAAAGGAGGCACAGAACATAATTGGAGAGAAAAGAAATTTCTGGCATATCTCAACTACAATAAGAGATAGAATGGTTGGTCAAGTTCTGAGATATCTAGAAATTGTCAATTTAGCATTTGCAGGAAGTGTGTGGAATAAAAATTGCAGAGGGAGTCAGATAAATGAATACAGTAAGAAGATTGAAAAAGATTTAGGTTGCTATTCTTATTCAGAGGTGAAGAGGCTTGCTCAGGATAGAGTAGCATAAAAACCAGTTGTTAGACTGAAGACCACAACAACATGTTACAGATCTTTAGTTAATTGTGAAATATATTAGGGATAACGTAAATGGATCAGTGTTGCTTTCATATTCATTGAGATTAAATACATATGCTAGAGAACAATGGTCAGTATAAATAATGATATCTCTTCCTTCAAAAATATCTGACAGCCATTTATATACTCAGCAGCTCTCTGTCACCCTACTTCGTGACATTATGAACTTTTTTCTAAGGAAAAACAAAACTTCCAGTCAGTCTCCACTATTTATTTCAGCATTGTTTGAAAATATGCGACACCTACTGACTTTCAACAAACTTCACATACAATTTCCAACTTTTATGAAACTGTTTCTGATGTATAACCCCCTCTTCCCCCCCCCTCCAACCCCCAATACTTTATTACTTTTTAACTACTAACTCTGTTCCACAAACATTGCCAACTTGGGGTGGCTTGTATGCCTCGACTATTCATACAGCCGTACTGTAGCTGCAACCACATATGCGGAGAGGTCAGACAAACATGTGGTTCCTGAAGAGGGGCAGCAGCATTTCAGTAGTTGCATGGGCAACAGTCTGGATGATTGACTGAGATGGCTTTGTAACATCAGCTAATGTGGCTTTGCCATACAGAAAGTAAACCAAAGTCGTTACTCTTCCCAAGGACAAGACCTCTAAAACTTTTGACAATGGTAACTGGAATATGCTGTTTATAATTCTGAAGGTAGCAGCTGCAGGGGGTCGAGAGGTTGCTGGTGGGCGTGCACTCAGCTGGTGCTGGAGAGCTGGTCATTTGTCAGGAGGCCAGACTCCTAAACGCCATAGTATGCCCTGCAGGGAGAGGTAGGGTATTTGCAACATTCCCTAGGTCTAAAAGTACACTTTTTGCCTTTCCATTCCACTGTCTAGCAGACTGTTTTAAATCATAAATGGCCTTAGATAGTTTGTAGACTTTATTTTCATTACCATCCGATTGCTTCATGTAAATGGTTTTCTTCAAATCTCCACACAAAAAAGCAGTTTTTACATAACAATGATAAATTGCAAGATGCAAATTTACAGCTAAACTGATGAGAAGTCTAAGAGTACTACACCTCACTACTGGTGAAAAGGTTTCTTCATAATCTATACCAAATTTTGGGTAAATCCTTTAGCAACAAATCTAGTGTGATAGAGTGCTGTAGCATGTGCACTTCTTTTTAACTTAAATAGCTATTTGTTACCAACCATACTTCTAGTTTTAGGTGTATCCACAAGTTCCCAAACACCATTCTTCTGGAAGATCGTTATTTCTTCTTTCGTGGCCTTTATCCAGTTTTCTCTGTCACCCCTCGATATATCATCCTCCAAATTCACAGGATCTTCGAGCAAACTGGAAAAATCATTTACAACATATGTTGTAGTCTCTGGATTTCGGTACATGGGCTGACCTGACAGGACTATCATCTTCTAGAGTATCACTTTGTTTGCACAGTTTCTTCCGTGTCTATCACTGACTGAGCCGTCTCTTCTAAGTCTACCACTGAATGAGCATCCAGGAGGTGTCTGAGACTTCATCAGTGTCTGTCTCATCACCTCTTACTTCCACAACTTCCCTTGCCTCAACCTGTTGAGAATTCTGGTTATTTGGCCAGAACATATAGTTCTCTACACTTTCAGCTTGTGTTCTTGTATTGTCAATCCAGAACTCATGTTCAAGAAAAATAATACACCCACCTTTCTCAGTTTACTTGAGAGTTCTGTGGGACAATTAATCGGATAAAGTTTAGTGTCTGATACCACTCACCAGCTTTGAACAATGATGTCATATGCTATCCAGAGATGTTACATTTGTGATACTTTTTATACAAGGAACACACTGCAATAAACAATTCAATGTATTAATTAGCTTTCTTTCATTGAAATATATGAGTGATGTGTATCTAATTCAAATTAAATTGCTTGGAATTACATAAGATCACATACATACAGGAACATCAGAGAATATTTGATACTGAGTAAAATATATGGCGAAATAATGGAAATTTGGTATTAAAAATATTCATAGAACTTAATGGGACTACTGCCAGAAATTGTGTTTCTTTTCTTTATTTGGGTGATTGGGGGGGGGGGGGGGGGCACTAAACTCAAACTGATGAATAATATAAACATGAAAAATGTTTGAAGGTGAATAAATAAATAAAACAATAATTATCACACATTATAATTAATATTCATAGAACATAATAGGACTACAACGGGAAATTGGGGGTTTTCAGTGGAAACATACTAAGCTGAAACATAAGAAATTGTTAAAACATATTTCAGATTTAGTTAGTGGGTATTGATATCAAGCCTAGTTACTGATACCAGCCCTTCATATTTTTAGTTAACATATCACCTATAGGGATGAAGTCTATTTTCCGATACCAGCCCTTTGTAATTTTAGTGGGTATATATACATGAAAAATGTGAAGTGACCTTTTTAGGTCAAATCTATATACTGATATCATTTCATCATATATTTTTTTAAATCTCATGAGATGCAAACAGATGCATGTTTTATGTTATTCACAATGAACAAAACGTAGTTAAAAAAAATCCCGGGATGCAAACAGATCCACATTTTATTCCGCTCAGAATGATGCCCAGATCGGTTAAATTTTACTTACCGTCCTGGCTGCCTCACATGATAATGTTGCCAATTATGTGATGATGGCATTAGCTAATCTCGTGACAACACAAATGTTTTGACATGAAATCTTTGTTTTATGAGGGCAATTACTTTTAATGAGCAGACAAGGATACATACAAGAACATCTCAACCATAGAGCAGCAACAGCATTATTTCTTTACTTCATGGTCTGTACAAAAAATAATCAAGTCAATCCAAGTGGATTTCTAAGAATATTAACATCTTGGCAAAAAATTTATACCCTGTTGTTAATGTTGCCAATATAACCACGCAGAGGCTGTTGGTGTGGTAGGTAAGGTTTTACCACCCTGTCTGATGGATCTCATTCAAACATTCATCGATAGTGCGTGATTTAGGCATTTTCACCAACGAAATGTACTTAGCAAACACATTTTCCCAATTAGACCAAAATATTGCAAAAATTTAATTGTACCTATTTTGTCACTGAGGATTTCGAACAACTTTTTCGCTTTATACTTTTCTACATCTGCCATTTTCCACCAAATGATAACTACTTCCACAAACACTTGATTTCCACTAATTAAAACAAAATACACTTTACATAGCAGTAAATAATTTATGCTCAAATAATGAATGACAAAAATTATATTTTTAACAGTTTTGCATACGATTGATAATCATATTATTTCATATTTTACATCTGTAAGAAATCCTCATGAACCACAGACATTACCAAGGTGGGGTGGCTTGTGTGCCTCAACAATACAGAGAGCCGTACCATAGGAGCAACCACAGTGGAGGGGTATCTGTGGAGAGGCCCGACAAACGTGTGGTTCCTGAAGATGGGCAGCACCCTTTTCAGTAGTTACAGGGGCAACAGTCTGGATGATTGACTGAGCTGGCCTTGTAACATCAGCTAACATGGCTTTGCCATGCAATTACTGCAGACGGCTGAAAGCAAGGGGAAACTACAGTCATCTATTTTCCCAAGGACATGCAGCTCTATTGTATGAACATATGATGATGGCATCCTCTTGGGTAAAATATTCCGGAGGTAAAATAGTCCCCCATTTGGATCTCCAGGTGGGGCTACTCAGGAGGATGTCGTCATCAAGAAAAACAAAACAGGCATTTTACAGAAAGAGCGTGGAATGTTTTATTACATAAGTTAGACAATTTGAAAACAGAAATCGATAGGTTAAAGTTATATATGGTGGGGATTAGTAAAGTTTGGTGGCAGGATGAACAGTATTTTTGGTCAGGTGAGTACAGGGTTATAAATACAAAATCAGATGGTGGTAATGCAGGAGTAGGTCTGATAATGAATAAGAACATAGGAATGTGGGTAAGTTTATATGCCAGTCACCTTTGCCGATGGTGAGATTGAAGAAATGTATGAGGAGATAAAATAAATTGACAGTTAAAGGAGAAGAAAATTTAATGGTGATGGGGGACTGGATCTCAGTAGTAGAAAAGGAAAGAGAAGGAAATGTAGTAGGTGAGTATTGACTGGGGAAAAGCACAATTTAATAATCACAACTGAAGTAGTGGTTTTCCTCAAAGCCACATTTTGAGAAATATTTGAAACCCAATTTCAAATGCACAAATCACTTAAACAATTTATCCCAAAATGAAAGATCACACGGCAAGATCACATGGCAAGTAAGACTATTTAATACAACGCGATGCTGTTATCCGAATACAAATATCTGTCTAGTCTGTCTTTCTACTTGGGTTTAATGTTATCAGACTTCGTCCTGTGTTCTGTTACAGTCTAATCGTTCCGTCCTGGCCCCATAATCTGTTAGTTTGTTGAAAACAGTTCACTAAACAAAATCATAACGTTTGCATTCTTACAGTACAACACGAAAAGCTGACAAAAGACAAGGAATAATTATAACATCTAAGAATAACTGACCAGTCTTCGATGGGTCTTTCAAAGAATAAATTAGCCCCCAGGTTACTGTACTAATATCACAACAGTAACACCCACGAAGCAAGTTGTTCTCGAAATATTTTTTGAACATCAGCTTTCCAGCGATTTCCTCTCAGACGGTACTGCAATCAATATTTTTTATTATTCATTTGTGTGGCCATAATTGCTTTAGCCTACAATTTAGGTAAAACAGTCAATCCGAAGATTGATTTGAACACCACAGTGCGTTATTTAATGTATGGTCCTGTTTGGAGGTGGTATGCCGTTGCATTCCTTCGATCTTCAAAGTTATAGGGGGACCTACAGTTTAACGTGGATTCCGAACCATGGTGCTACTCGATATTTTTCACATCAGCGACTCTGCCTGGGGCGAAAAAGTGGAAAGTGAGACATAAAAATCCTACGACCTGGCAGGGATCGAACCGCGACCTATGGAGGGTATATTTTGTTCGTCAATGCAACAATAAAAGGAATCGATTGCATCTTATTGCAGTTATTTCTTTACATCTTTCAAAGTGTCGCCGCACTTGTACGAAGGATAGGGTTTATACAATTTGGAGGCCGTGGCAGGCGGCGTTACTTTCAAATTACACTGTAGGTCGTCAAAAAATGTTATTGGGTAGATACCTAATAGCATACCTTCAATTTGTACGAGTGAACATCTGGCGTAATGTCCTTTTTGTTGTATTCGCATAAACCATGTCAACAATTGACACTCGGGTGAGGTGGTTTGGTGAATACTTGAAAGAAGACAGTGCACTGCGTTAACTGTCAGCACCATCAAAAAAGAATTATATGATTCCTGTAAAAAAAAAATCACTCAGTAGTATCCCTTTTAGTATCGCAACTTCTTCAAGTTTGTATAAATTTATGTTTCGTATTTTATACGTTTCCTTGCAACAGTTGCATAGCTGCGTCGTTTGCGACAGTCGTGACATTGTACCACTGGCAGCAATGTTGTTTTCCGTTCAAATGTGATGTCTGTAGTTTTGTAAATAATTTATGTTAAATTTCATTTTGTTGTAATTTCACGGGTGAAAAGTAGGGAACAGCTATGATAATTTTGTAAACGTTTTGTTGCATTGTTCTTCCGTGTTGGCGGCTTAGCGTGTTGATGTTGGCAATAGATGAATATGGCAAGGGTTGTATGACGTTGTCGTTAGCCAATCGCATTATTGTATATGGTATGTAATGAGAGTCACTGTTTTTTTACGCGGAAAATACGAACGCATTTTGTTGTTTGGCAGTTTATGCTTTGTTTTGTAGCAATATGGCACGAAAAATAATGTCGGCAACGAAATGTTCATTTTTCTATGATAATTAATTTACAGACCAGATAAGGGTACAGACAAGAACCTGTCAGTCACAGAGTGGGAACAGCGTTAATTATTTATTTACTTCAATGTCAACACAAAGGATTATTTCCCTGGTGCGTTAAAATCATAGAATGAGTTGTATAATCCTTTCTTTTGACCATGTAATGCTGTTCTTACTCTATGGTTGACAGGTTTTTGTATGTTCTTTAGTCCAGTCAGTAAAATTATTATCTTTAACGGAGTCCGCCACTGCTCAACGTAAAACTTAGCCATGTAGCGATACATCGTAACGTGTGAAATGTATTATAATTACCTTTTTTATATCATAATTACTTTTTCGTATACCGTAACAATTACAATCGACTAAATTCTGATTGGCAGCCTGCATCCGCTCCGTCATTAGTTGCCTCATTTAAAACCGTTCTTATTCGTTGCCAACATCAACACTTTACGCCTCCAGCAAGGTAAGTAAAACTTAAAACAACGGTTATATATATATTTAATGATATGCTAATCTGTAATATTATCAAATTTCTTTGAAACGAGATGTATTAGTTTTTCAATCTGACATATCTGGTACCTACCATCACATTGGAGAGTAAATGAGAAATCTACTATTTGTGTATAGACCTTACTATACAACATAAATTACTTCTTTGTTGTGCCATAAGGTCAGGTCCCTAAATTGGCTCCTAGATTACTACTTACATAAATCATGGAACCCCCATAATCTTGACTAGGTCTGCAATAGCTGCAGGCTATGGTGTTACATACGGATTTATCTCCTGTTCTCTTAACCATTATCATCAACACATAATATTATTCTGTTATTCCCATACAGTATAACACCAAGTTCATCAAGTTTATATTTCACAAACTGAATATTTACATGTACAAATGAAACGGAATTTTCACTACACGAAAGAAGTGCATAGAGTTCTGTGTCATATTGGAGGCACCCACATTTGATTCCATTGCAGTGGTTCTTATGTTTGTTGCTGTGGTTGTATCACATTTTGGTGCAACTCGATTTTCTTGGGGGAGACCATAAAAAGTCATTCTTTCTCTGTGACATTTTTACTCTATTTGGGACTCCATTGTTAGACATTTTTATTTCATTCCCTCAATAATTTATAGGGTATGGGCAATTTGATACACTTGATAATAGTTAAGTATGGAATGGTTGCTTCAATGTACTTGATGACACTATACTACGTGTTGGGGGAGATGATTTAGCACATACCAAGGTAACTTTTTCATTTGGTCCATGTTTGCTTATTGATTAGAGGCACATGACAAGACTTTGACAGAGGATGGAGGCAACGTTTTATAGCTCACTGTGGTGTCTTTTTCTGCCAGTGCTGCTGAAGTTTTCCTTGACAGTGCTGATTGTAGGGCTATACCCATTTCTACTAGCAGTAGTTCTTCAGCTCTTGACATTGCTGTTGGTTCAGCTGCAGTATTGTCTGTACTGTTGGGCATATCCTCAAACATAGCTTTATCGGGCCAAGAATATGTTTAATGACCTGTGGTAATAAATTTTACAGCACTCCTTTTTACCAGGGTACTTTTGATGACATTCAGTAAAATTTTTCTGTTATTGTGCATGTGTAGTCCATGCCTAGTGAAAGTTGTAGGAAGCTGTTTTACACCCTACACTGTGATACAATTACTGTAATATGACTTCTGCATCAAGTAGCAATTCATTTTGAATATTTTATAATTTTTCATTTGGCATATCACACCTGTATGGTATTGTGCACAGAATTAATTACATGTGCATCTTTTTACAATGCTTTCATTTAGTGAGGCCATAAAACCAATTTTGTACCATTAATATGATTTTTACCACCTAAGATAACAGCACAATAGTTATTTTCCTAAGTTAGGGTTATTATTATTATTATTTTTCCCCTTGTAGGTTGCATCTTTGAACGCGGCATTTGGCTTTATAAAAGATGTCAATTTATAGTTGTTGTTGTTATGGTCTTCAGTCCGGAGACTGGTTTGATGCAGCTCTCCACCCTACTCTATCCTGAGCAAGCCCTTTCATCTCCTCATAAGAACGGCAACCCACATCCACTTGAATCTGCTTACTATACGCAACTCTTGGTCTCCCTCTGCGATTTTTACCCCACACACTTCCCTCCAATGCTAAATTTACGATTCCCCGATGTCTAAGAATGTGTCCTACCAAGCGATCCCTTCTTTTAGTCAAGGTATGCCAAAAATTCCTTTTCTCACCAATTCTGTTCAGTACCTCTTCATTAGTTATGCGATCTACCCACCTAATCTTCAGCATTCTTCTGTAACACCACATTTCAAAAGCCTCTACTCTTCCTGTCCGCACTGCTTATCGTCCATGTTTCACTCCCGTACAAGGCAACACTCCACACAAATGCCTTCAGAAAAGACTTCCTTACCCTTAAGTTAATATTCGATGTTAGCAAATTTCTCTTTTTCAAAAATGCTTTTCTGCCCATTGCCATTCTGCATTTTATATCGTCTGTACTGCGACCATCACATGTTATTTTACTACCCAAGTAACAAAGTTAGGTATTGAAATTTTATTCCTGTTATTTTTATTTATTTATTTTTACACAATTTCTGCCATGACAGTCTGATAATAGCAGTACCTGTTTTTCTTTAATTCTTTTTTTTTCAACACTGATTTTTTAGTTCTCTATATCCTTCAGCAGTTTGGACTGTAGTATTATATATCACTTGAAATTACTGGTGTTGCAAGCTTATTTTCCGTGTAATTGTTCTGTTCTAGGTGTAACTTTCCCTCATTACAATACTGCCCATTTGCTATTTTCAGTGTCAATTTCTTGCTGACTGATGCACGTTTCTTTTATTCCATATCACACTGTCCATTCTGGACTAGGATGTTGTAAAGCTTGTAACAGTCACAAAGGAGTGTCCTTGACACCTAATACCACCCCAGATTGGAACGATTAAATCACATCCTTCGTCAGGGCTTTTAATTTCTGTCCCCATGCCCTGAAATGAGAAACACCCTACCCAAGATCCTTCTGACCCCTCCTAAAGTGGTGTTCCGTCACCCACCCCACCTCCACAACATCCTAGTCCATCATCCCTTCACCACCCCCAACCCCTTACCACAGGCATCATATACCAATCCCAATCACAGGTTTGGCCACCTGTGAAAGCAGCCGTGTAATTTACCAACTCTGCTGCAATCATTGCACAGTGTTTTACACTAGTGTGACGACGAACTAGCTCTCCAGCAGGATGAATGTCCACCATTAAACTGTGGCAAAAAGGAAGATGGCCCACCCTGAGGCACAACATGCGGCTGAACACTGCACTGTTCATCATCCTCTCCACTACCAGCTCTTTTGAACTACACAGATTGGAGTTGCCCCTTCAACACATTCCACAGTCCTGCAACCATCCTGGCCTCAGCCGAAGATAACTTGCCATCGCTACACTCTACGCCTAACATCCCCCTTCCCCACACATTATCCTGTATCCTTCCAATTCATGCATCCTTTCAACTGTATCCCCCGTTATTATATCCCCTTAATTAATAACATTGGTATTTTTCCCCTTTTTTTCTTATTTCAACCCCCCCCCCCCCCCACATACACACACTCCTCTACACTTCCCTTTTATCCTTTCTTGCCCCTTCCCTTCACTGTGTTCAATGCTGCATCTTACATTTTTCCTATCAGAGACTTTACAATCCATCATGCTGTTGCATGGAACGTTCCATCCCCACCCTTACCCAGCATCCTTCCCCCCTCCACTCTCCTCCTCGATCACTGTCAAAGTGGTTATATTGCTGGAGTGGCCAGAGATGGAGGTTGTGTGTGTATAGTTGTCTGAGCTATTGTGTGAATGTACTGTATTTGTTTCTTTTTCTGACAAAGGCCATGACCGAAAATTTAAGTTGTGTGAATGTGATTCTCTATTTCTCGTGTTTGTCAGTGGCTCAGCAGGGCTCTTTATGGTGAGTTGTTATCTGTCCTCCATTACTGACATTCCAATCAGATTTTCCAATGAAATTACGAATAGTCGCATCCTGCAGCAATGATGACAGAAACTACCACTACCTGAAGATCTGGATAAAAGTCGCCATCACGATCACTTCTGTACTGTACTTCAGTTCGTTGGCATCGCAATGTTGGCAGCAGGTGGCATGCAGCATGCTTGGATAAAGGAAAGCAAGTCAGTTGTTTATGATAAAAAGTACAATGAAATGTACATTACAAATGACTGGTGCTTAAAACTATTAGTATTTTCAATATGTAATAAGGACAGTTCACAACTCACCGCAAAGACGTGGCAATGAGCTGTTACAGGCACATAAAAATGACACACACATACAACACTTCCAGATATCGGCCATGGCCTTCTTCAGAAAATAGAACATTCATGCAGTTAAACAGGCATTTTTTAGATATTAGTATCTTCAATTAAATTATGGGGCATAGTAGGTGGATGCTTGAAAGTGGAAGGATCACTTTGTATTGTAAAAAGTAATAAAAACTTTCTAAACAAAAGAGAAATCTCCAGCATAGAAGATCAATGTTTCAAATGAATAGTGTCTAAAAATTACATAATGAGGCTCAGTAGGTGGATGGGAGAATGTAAATGGATAAGGTTGGATCAATATCATTACTGTGCCATTTCACTTGAGTCAGCCTCATCCATGTAATTGACTGGCCACCAACTGAGCTATTCCTACACGATTCACGATCCCACCTCACAACTCTACTTCTAGCACTCCTGGAAGAAAGGATATGGTGGAGACGTGGCTTAGCCACAGCCTAAGGGATGTGTCCAGAATGAAACTTTCACTCTGCAGTGGAGTGTGCACTGATATGAAACTTTATGAAACTGATATGTTTAGAAGAAGTATATGAATCAGAATTTTATTGTCTCATAACATACAAGTTAAATCATTGATTTAGTGTACAGGAGACTCGTCAGTTTAAAATAATAATATATACATACAATGTAGTTATAAAATCACAGAGCATAATTGTATGTTTTTATCCTGCTCAAATACTCAGATCATCATTTAAGAATTCATCAATTGAATAATAGCATTTTTGTACCAGAGTGCTGTATAATTTTCTTTTCATTGATTCAGTTTCAACCTTTCGAAAATGTGTGTTTTTTAAATTTATTACATATTTTCATTCCCATATATTATGGAGCCTGGGCATATTGATTTAGTCTGTGTGTAGGGAGCATGGAACTGTCATGAATTTGATCTCTGGACATTCTGATCATAAATGAAAACTGAATGAGTATCTCTCATCAGACTACTGCAACAGATGTTCTGATTTACTAGATTGAGCAGTAGTAGACCTTAGCTCAAAACACAGGTCCACATTCAGCTCACTACGTCATCTAAAGACCAACATTCCAAAAGCAACAAACACACACCAAATGTATGGTCAGTTGCAATGTGAGCTTTGACTTAAGTTTTTCTCAAAAGATGGTGTCTAATTTTCAAACTTTTGCAGAATGATTGAAAATCTGATATTTGTTTTTAAGTTACTTTCCAAAGATAATATGCCAAAAATGTAGCCCACAAGACCATGCTTTTCACTTCCACTTTCGTGTGTATATACTGGTCATATACATTGATGTGTATGTGATAAATCTTCTCTGTGGCATTGCCTTGAACTATTATGATATACTGACATAAAGCACAAGTTATAATTCAGAAACAATCCAAATTCAATTAACTTAACCCGCGAGCACTCGCACATGAGCATTTTGCTCACAGTAATTTTAAAATAATCGGCATTTCATCAATTTTAAATAGTCCAATATGTGTGTTTTCTTATAAATGCAACTAGAAATACTTATTTAGACATATTAAGTACATTTCAATCTGTCCTTTGACTGTCAGAAAAATTTCATACACGTGATCGATCGCGTAACTTTTCAAGGTGCAAGTTCTCGCGGGTTAATATGGTGTATAAGTGTAAACATTTCAACTCCTGATTTGTTGCTGGCATCAATTCCACTTGGAGCAGATGCTTATTGTAAGTGTAATTCCTTCTGTATTGCTTGATGAATCACATTCCCACAGTTGTTTGTCTGTTGCTTTTAAATGCGCCCTAAAATATGCAGAAGTGAAACCATTGTTTAAAAAAGGCTCTAAAGAAGATATGGGAAATTACCGTCCAATTTCACTCCTTCCCGTGTTTTCCAAAATATTTGCAATGATTGTTGCAGTTCAAATTCAAAATTTCTGTCACAAATTTAATATAATTTCAAAAATTCAATTTGGATTTCAAAAAGGGAAAAGTACAATCTAAATTATAAATGAATTTGTCAACAAATTTACTTCCACCTTAGACAAATCACAAAAAGCAGCAGGAATATTCTGTGATCTGTCCAAGGCGTTTGACAGTGTGAACCACTCCCTATTATTATATGAAATGGAAAAATATGAAATTATGGGTACTGCCCTACAGTGGTGTACGTCATATCTAACAGAGAGGAAACAAAGGGTTGTCATAATATCGAGCAAAGGAAAATACTCCTCTAAGTGGAGAACTATCCCACAGGAGGTACCACAAGGCTCAATTCTAGGCCCAATCCTTTTTCTTTTCTATATTAATGACTTAACCATAAATATAAATTATCATTAAGTTCTATTTGCTGATGACACGCCAGTACTGATTGATAACAAAAAAGCAGACGAAATTCCTGAAAATGTCTTAAAGTCTGATTCCATTTAAATGGTCTAAAATTAAATATAAAAAAAAACACAGGTAATACAATTTAAGACAAAACAGTCTAAATTAAATAATATACAGATCAAGCACAATAGTCAGGAACTACATGAAACAGATAATGTTAAATTCTTGGGAATGAAACTGGACAGCAATCTATCCTGGTCCTCACATATAGACTACCTAAAAAACAAATTAAACAGCCTTGCATTTGCTATGTCCATCCTAGCCAATGTAACTAGTTTAGACACAAGAAAAATAGTGTACCATAGCTATTTTGAATCAATTTTGAGATACGGCATCATATTTTGGGGAAATGCTAGCACTATGATAAGAATATTAACCCTGCAGAAAAAAATTATTAGAAACATGTGTGGTTCAAAGCCAGGAGACTCTTGTCGGCCATTATTAAGAGATGTAAATATTCTGAGTGTTCCCTCATTCTACTTATTCGAAATAATTCTTTTCATAAATAATAATCCAAAACTATTGTAGAAGGAAGAGCTGCAAAACACGACATATCAAAAACATTTGATTAAAATGTAATTATTATAAAAGAAAAATTAAATCGTAGTAGTCCATGCATCACTCTTAATGAATCGATACACAGCTACCACACAAGACAGAGAAATGATGTTCATGTAAAACAGACAAATACAACACTATTTCAGAAGGGAATACTACATCCTGGAATTAAACTATATAATGCTTTACCTGAAGGTAGTGACACAGTAAGTGACACTAACAAATTTAAAATTGCCATTAAGGATTACTTGGTGAAGCACCGTTTCTATTCAGTTGATGAATACCTATAGGAAAAAATTCAGTACCAACTAAAGTAGTATAGTAAAATGTATAGACTAAAAAAGAAACAAAGTATATTGTAAATTTACTTTTAGTTATTGTGATGTATGTTGAAATGGTTCAATATCTATTGTACTCAGTACAGTCCTAGATTCACAGGACCAGTAAATAAGTCGATCCAGAAGGAAAATGTAGTTTATTTTGTAACACTACAACTGTCATTATATTTGAACCACCTTCAAAGTCACTACAGAACAAATCAATTCACTGATAGCAACATATGGGTGAGTAAGCAGTAAATTTGTATAAAAATTGTCTTTTGTTCCAAGTTCTTAGTACTGAATGGAATTAAGCAGCTGCAGGTGGAAAATCACATTCTGTCTTGCATTGGTATCTACATCTACATCCATGCTCTGCATGCCACCTCACGGCATGTGGCAGAGGGTACTTTGTCTACCGTTGCCACTTCCTTCTATTCCAGTCGCGTGTGGTTTGTGGGAAATGATTGCCTGTATGCCTCTATGTGTGTCCTAAGCTCTCTGGTCTTATCCTTGTGGTCACTTCATGAGATATACATAGGAGGAATCAATATATTAGTGAACTGTTCATCACACATAAACTCTTGGATCTTTGACAGTAACTCGTACCGAGATACAGAATGTGTCTTTTCCAGCATATGGCACCGGAGTTTTATGATCATCTCTGTGATGCTTTTATTGATACTAAATGAGCCTATAATGAAACATGCTGCTCTCTGTTGGATCTTCTCTGCGTCTTCTATTAGTCCTACCTGGTACCGATGAGCAGTACTCAAGTGATGGCCAAACAACAGTTTTGTAACCTACCTTTTCAGGGACTAAACTTCGTGAGGATTCTTCAGAAGAATCTGTCTGGCATCTGCCTTACCCACAACTGATTTTATATGGTCATTGCATTTCAAATCACTCCTCATATCTACTCACAGATATTTTATGGGAGTAACTGCTTCCTGTGTTTATCCTGCTATTGTGTAGTTATATAATAAACAATCATTCTTATCTATGTAAATTCAGAACTTTATCTTGTTTATGATGAGGACTCAATTGCCATTCCCTAAACCAAGCAACAATATGCTACCCTTTTCCAGTGTTGCAACTACTTGACAAACTACAGCGTCATCTGCAAAATGCCTCATTGAACTTCCAATGTTATCTGTAAGAGCATTTATATATAATGTGAAAAGCAACAGTCCCTTGGGGTCATGCCTGAGATCATTTTAACATCTGAAGACTTTTCTCTGATGACAATGACATGCTGCTTTCTGTTAGGTGGGAACACCTCGAATCAGTCACACAGTTAGTCTGGTATTCCTTATGCCATCACTTTGTCCATCAGTTGACGGTGCATCAGTTGGATGGATGCCTTACTGAAGTTAAGAAACATAGCATCTGCCTGTGATTCAGTATCTATGGCCCTCTGGATGTCTTCGATGAATAGTCCAAGTTGTGTTTCATATGATTGTGCTTTTGGAAAATGTGTTGATTCCTACAAAGAAGATTTCCAGTCTCCAGAAATGATATAATAGTTCCAAAATTCTGCAACTGACCAATGTCAGATATATAAGCCTAAAGTTTTGCCCATCTTATCAATGACCCTTCTTGTTACTGACCAGATACATAAAACTGCAGGGAACTGGGTGTTGTGTGATTATCCTCATCATCAGTTTCATCATCATTAATGACACATGTCAATAGAACCTGAGGTAGGAGTGAGGAATATGAAGGGGACTGGGAAAGTTAATTTATTTCTTAATTTATAAGTCGTAATATTTTCTCCTTTTTTTTTTTAAATTCAATATGTTCCAATTTGTATTGCCAATCCCAGCACATGATATAAAGATATAGACTATAAATTATTTCTCTGATTATTAAACATATCATTGAAACAAAAAATGAGTAGATTGTTCATCTGTCACAAAATATGTGAAGAGAAAATAAGTTATCTTCTGTCTGACAGCTGATGTAGACTCATTGTAAGGATGTGATGAGCTATTTTGCCAAGTTTAAAATATATATGAATCTTTCAGAAAGTGTACAAAAGCTTTTTGCATAGTGATAGTGATCATTTACACCCATCAGGTCTTAAAGACATATTTTAACAGCTGCACAAGATTACTAACAATATCACCAGACTATTAATGAGAACAAATAATTTTTATTTGAATATCTTCAGCCAGCTCAAACATTTACAATGATTTCAGCATTTATTTAAATTTCTTATTAATATTACTTTTATGTATAAAAATAGAGATTGTTCAACTTACCTGAAGTACAATCTCATTGACAGACACAAAAACACAAATAAAAAAAACACACACAAACACAAAGATTCAAGCTTTCGCAACCATTGGCCGCTTCATCAGAAAAAGAGGAGGGGAAAAAGGGGAAGGATGCAGGTTCTAAGGGAGTGGATGAGGAGTCATTCCAATCCCGGGAGTGGAAGGACTTACATTAGGAGAAAAAAGGAAAGGTAAACAAGCACACACACACACACACACACACACACACACACACACACACACACACACACACACATACACACACTGACACACATACTCACGCAAACACACCAATGCATACATTTGAAGAAAGCAGTTAAGACAGATGCTCTGTCCAGAGAACTGACACAAAGATGTTAGAGAATGGTGGGCGGGAATTTGAATTTAGCGGAAGTTGAGACCAGTTGGGCAATGGTAAGAGAGCATATGCTGAATGGCAAGTTCCCATCTCCGGAGTTCTGAAAGGTTGGTGTCGGTGGGAAGTATCCAGATAACCCGGATGGTGTACCACTGTGCCAAGATGTGCTGGCTGTGCACCAAGGCATGTTTAGCCACAGGGTGATCCTCATTACCAACAAACACTGTCTGCCTGTGACCATTCATGCGAATGGACAGTTTGTTGCTGGTCATTTCCACATAGAACGCTTCACAGTGCAGGCATGATAATTGGTAAATCACCTGGGTGCTTTCACAAGTGGCTCTGCCCTTGATCGTGTATACCTACCAGGTTACGGGACTGGAGTAAGTAGTGGTGGAAGGGTGCCTAGGGCAGGTTTTACAATGGGGGCGGTTACATGGGTAGGAGCCAGAGGGTAGGGAAGGTGGTTTGGGACTTTCATAGGGATGAACTAGGATGTCACAAAGGTTAGGTGGGCAGTGGAAAGACACTCTTGGTGGAGTGGGAAGGGGATGTCATGAAGGACGGATCTCACTTCAGGACAGGATATAAGGAAGTCGTATCCTTGCTGGAGAGCCACATTCAGAGTCCGAGCCATTCCTGGAAAGTATCCGGTGACAAGAGGGGCTACTTTTAGGGTTCTTCTGTGGAAGGTTCTGCATTTGGGGGGATGAGGAAGTATCCCTGGCAATTTGCTTCTGTACCAGCTCAGGCGGATAGCTGCGGGATGTGAAAGCTGTTATTAGGTTATTGGTGTACTGGTTCATGGATTCGGGACTGGAGCAGACTCGTTTGCCAAGGAGACCTAAGCTGTAGAAAAGGGAACGTTTGATGTGGAATGGGTGGCAGCTGTCATATTGGTTGGTTTGATGTGGACAGATGTTGCAGTTGGCCATTGGACAGATGGAGGTCAACATTGAGGAAAGTGGCATGGGATTTGGAATAGGACCAGGTGAATTTGATGGAACCAAAGGAGTTGAGGTTGGAGAGGAAATTCTGGAGATCATCTTCACTGTGAGTCCAGATCATGAAGATGTCATCAATGAATATATACTAAACTTTGGGTTGACAGGCTTGGGTACCCAAGAAGGCTTCCTCTAAGCGCCCCATAAATAAGTTTGCATACGAGGGGACCATCCTGGTTCCCATGGCTGTTCCCTTTACTGGTTGGTATGTCTAGCACTAAAAGTTGAAGAAGTTGTGGGTTAGGATGACGCTGACTAGGGTAATCAGGAAAGAGGTTATTAGGATGGTGTTTGTGTGTGTAACTCCTCAAACACCATCCTCATGACCTAGGTCGTGAATTACCTTCTCCCTTCCGTTCCCATCCCTTTTTTCCTTCCTTGTCTCCTACCTGGAGAAGGAACTGTGTTCCAAAAGCTTGTCCTTTTTCTTTTTTCTTTATTTGTGTCACTATTGGCGGTACAGCACAAAAGTAAGTATCGGCCAGCCAATGTATCTCTTTTGAAAAATAACTTACTACATAAATATACCATTGTGAAAATACCTGGTGCACTACATGGCAACTACACATCCAGCGCCATTGCCCAACCTCCTGGACCCAAGTAGGAGATTGTAATAGATGACCACCCCACAGTACAGTTCCCATAATACTACAATTTTAGCTTTCTGAGTATGATGAATGTCTTACAAAGAACACAAAGTACCAGTGCTAAAGACAGTCTTAAAAACACAGACTTATATTTACATTCGAGTCTAGTAATAATTATGTTATTTTCAGGTAATCTGACAGAAGTTCTCACTGAGATGCAAAAATATACTTTTGAAGGAAATAACTCATTTTACAATACACAGCACTGCTGTCTGAAGGGCAGGCTAATGACAATGGAATCATTCATCTTAACTAGCACTGGTATTATAGATATGGGCCTACAGCTTTACAGTTTATATGAATTACTGTTTTTGTAAAAGGATACTCCAGATGCTAATTTTAGGAGATGGAAAAATTTCTCAACATAAACACATTTATTTATTTCTACTGCTGGAAGGTGATTTTCACAGATTAAAACTTTTGACATAGCTCACAGGGCATGTTGTAATATTTCACAATGTTTCTTTTTTAATGCACTCTCTTCAACTTTAGTATTCCACATTTATTTCCAAATTTTGCAATAGCTGCAGGATTTGTTTCAATATCATGAAGATTACCTATGTGCTTTCTACTATTTTTTATAAAATATTCCATAAATGTATGTGAACTGCAAGAATGAGTGCAATATGTGGATATTTTGCTGTGATTACTAACCAGACTCCATAGTCCCCTCCAAGAATTGTGACACTTAAATAAATCTGAAAGTACCTTCATGTTTGCTATATCTACTTACTTTTGTAAATCTTTTTGTCCTGTAGATAAATGGAGTACATCTACCCTTAATGCCAATATCTTTAGCAGTTTTGATCATGTCATTTACTATTTCAATGCATTTTATTTTAATTAGTCTTGTGGTTACACTTCTTTATGTTGACTCTTTTCTGTAGGCATTTTGATTTGTGATGGAGCAATTTCATCAAATTTGAGTTTGTGTCAGCAATATGCAACTGTATGCATCATTTTTTGCAAATTCTACAGTATTTGGTCAGAATATAGAGAGACAAAGTTTAAGAAAAAATCTAAACTTCCCTTTGTTAATTACTTGCAGATAAAGAATTTGGATGATTTTGGAATTTGTTGTAATACTCATTGAGTTTGGTCATACAATTAAATACTGTGCTGTGATCAGTTTGTAACAACTGCAACAGTTTCTCAAGTCTAGCAGCTGGAACGTTAATTAGCTGTTTTGGGGAGTTATCTTGACAAACAGACTGATGCACCATACCGGTAGGTTGTGGTTGTCTTGGTTGCCCTTCATCAGAATCAAACAGTTTTAAATAAATAAGACAAAACAGTGTTTTTTGCTTTTCAAAACACAATCTGCAAGCCACTCTACTCCATGCTCCACAAAACTCATGTGTGACCTATTCCTTAAGTAGTGTACCACGTCCTAAGTTTGAAATGTTCACAGTGAAAGCATGACCGAGATACACATATTGCTCCAGAAGCAAAAACTACAACAGAGGAACAGCACATCATGGAAATCTATACAGTACCATTAATATCCAAATGGGTGTTTTTGCAGCAATCAGTCGTTATTTGTAAGAAACTGCTTTATTTTGCAGATCTAGATTTCGGCTAGTGACTTGCCATTATAAATGCATACATTTTTTATGTTAGCATGTTATGCATGTGCATTGTACCTCATAGATGGTCTGTAATACATTTCCCAAGTTGTAAACCACTTTATTGGCAATAGCTTTATTTTTTTAATTTATTTGTTTATTTATTAGTCTTTCAGCGTGTTCACCACGCAATTGGCTTCGTCATATGGGGTTTTACATATACATTTTATCTTTTTAGATTACAAATTGATTACATAATTTACAGCATATACATATTATTACAGTTTTTCTTTTACATAAATAATTATCTGTCATTATACATATTCTCTAAGTTACTTTGGAGGTATTCTTCAACTGAGTAATATGGCATGTTTTTGAACCATACCTCTAACACTGTTTTAAAATTACTTAATGTAAGGATTTTTACAGACTGTGGTAGCTTATTATATAATTTAAGACCTAGTTGTTTGTGGCTATTGTGTATCAGGGACAGTCTTGAATATGGAATATCTAACATAGTATTGTTTCTAGTATTATGTGTATGTACATTCATTCTGACAGTAAATTTATGTATATTTTCTTTTATATATAGTAGACAGTAGTACATGTAGAGACTTGGGAGTGTCATTATACTGAGCTCACTGAAGTGTTTCCTACAGTATTCTCTAGGTCCCAGCCCTTGTATACATTTAATTGCTTTTTTCTGCAATTTGAAAATAAGGGATGTGTCTGGTGCATTTCCCCATAGCAATACTCCATACTGCAACTGTGATTGAAAGAATGCATAGTAACAGAGAATCAGTAATTTTTTGTTTACACACTGCCTTAATTTATACAATAGAAAAATCACACGTGCGAGTTTGCTAGATACATTTTTTATTTGATCATCCCAAGAAAGTCGTTGATCTATTTTAAGGCCCAGCAGTTTAACACATTGATTGTCTTCTTTTCGTACCTTTAAGTTAAAATATATTTCCTCAGTTTTTGTAGTATTTATACATAACTGATTGGCTTGACACCACTGATTACTTTTTTCATATAGTTGCTTATTTTTGTCTTTCACTACCTGTTTATTTTCACCAGATATAATCATTGTCATATCATCTGCATACAGCACATTTTTACAGGATATATAATTTGGAAAATCATTAATATTGACAATAAAAAGGAATGGTCCAAGGACAAACCCTTGTGGGATTCCTCTCTTAATTGTCATTAATTTTGACCTCTCATTGTTAACATATACTAGTTGTTGCCTGCAGCTCAGATAAGATTTAAATAAATTTAATTGCAACACCATAGAATTCTAGCTTTTTTACAATAATCTCATGTGATACGGAGTCGAAGGCTTTACTTAGGTCTATAAGTGTAGCACACATGGTCTGCTTCCTTTCGTAGCCATCATGAATTGCAGTTATCAGACTTTCGACAGCTTTTATGGTTGAGAGGTTTGATCTAAATCCAAACTGACTTTCATTCAGTAAGTTATTATTTTCAAAATACTTGTATATCTGTACATGCATACAGCTCTCTATTATTTTAGAAATTATAGGGACAATTGATATTGGTCTATAATTTTCTGGTTTATGTCTGTCACCCTTTTTGAATATTGGAATAGTAACTGTAATTTTAAGGCATTCGGGAAAAATGCCCTCTTCAAGAATTTTATTTACAAGATAGAGCAGAGGCATTTTAATTTCCATAATTATACTTTTTAGTACATAGTTACTGAACCCATACTAGTCCTCAGTTCTGGAGGTATTCAACTTATTTACTGCCTTAACAATATCTATAGCACTAATTTTTTTCCAAGCGAATCTTTCATTTGTTTTATTCTTTGATTGCAAAAGGAAGGTCTCAGCATCTGAAGTATTATCATTTTGTGTTACAAGGGAACTTGCACAATTTACAAAATATTCATTAAAAATATTACAGTTAAGTGGGACAGTGGTTTCTTCCTTTCCTACATTTATTTCATTTTTTTACTACAGTCCAGGCTGCTTTACACTTGTTTTTAGAATTTGAAATGTATTTTTCATTTGCCTTTATTTTTGCTGCTCTGATTTCAGATTTATAGATTTTTCTCAGTCGTATATAGTCTTCCCTGTTCTCACAGTTGGTAGCAGCTTTAGCCTTCAACATAAGTAGAAGTATCCTAATTTTATCAAGGTGAGGGGTGTACCAGTTTTTTGTATGTTGTGGTTTGTGCCTTTTATGACTGCTACTTCTCTTAGTGATACGGGGGAGTTAGTCTCTAGTGCGAGTTTTAATTGGGAGATGAAGGTGGAGAAACATTTATTTACATCTTCCTCATGAGATAATATGCTGGACCACACTATTAATTTCAATTCATTTTTCATTCTTTCAATATTCTCTTTTTTTAGAATCTGTGTGTAATTAACTTACTTGTGTTTTCAGTAGGTAGGTTACTAATTCTGAGCCATATGCCATCATGGTCAGATATTCCCAGTTTGATGGTGTCACACTCAACTTGACTTCTACAAATATTGCTAATTATGTTGTCAAGGCACGCATCCATCCTGGTTGGTTTTTCATTGAGGCAGCAAAAATTCAATGAACTTAACATATTTAGAAAGCTAACCACATGTGTTCTGTTGATTCTTACATCTATATTAATGTCTCCTGTTATAAAAAAATTATAGTGCTTGTATTTAGCAATGTTTAAGATTACAGCAGAGAGTTGTTTTTCAAAAATTTCTTCATCAGTTCCTGGTGTTCTGTAAACAGTTGCAATAACAACTTTTTGAGTGTGCAGTACCACAGCAGTTGCTTCAAAGACACCTACGCATAGGCTAGTGAGATCTATGACTGAATATTGCAAATTTAAACTTTTATTTATGTATATGGATACTCCCCCATGTATGATGTTTGGCCTACAGTAACTTGATGCTAGTGTGTAGCCAAATGGTACAAATAGGTTTACATCTAACTGTGAAAAACAATGTATTACACACAATCTATGAGCTACATGCGCTAACATGGAGCTAAGCGAATGTAGAACAGACTGATTTATAGCGTTGTCTAATATATACGCTCGCGCTGTATTTCAATGGCTTTTGCCAGTTGCCACATTTAACGCATATACTCATTATAAAAACTAAAACGGCCAGCTAAATTCACGGTAAAAACATTTTCGTTGGACGAGGCTCCGAGAGGTATTTTGATGTGATTAGCCATGAAAATGTCGGAGACGTCCACCATGAAACATTTAGGCCTACTTCAGAATATTGTTTAAAATGTAGAACATTCAAACCAATTACGAACTGTGGGACTATAACATCTGTTTTGTGTTATCGCTCTACCTGTCATCCAAAACATTAAAATGCCCGTACGTAATTTTACTTACAATGCTGTACAAGAAAAATATTATGAATAAAACTAATACCTTTTTATATTTCTAGAAAATTAGACAAATCAGATCTCTGTAATAACTTCAACTGAACAACTTTCAATTTCTCATTGATTGTGTACCGATAAGACGGATAACGAACCGTAAGCATCGGTGGTTCAGTGGTAGAATGCTCGCCTGCCACGCGGGCGGCCCGGGTTCGATTCCCGGCCGATGCACAATTTTTATCGACGTCTTGATCAGTTGAGATTGGAGCATAGTTTTTGTCACAGGTGAGGAAGGAACGCTCTTTCCCTTAAATAGGATCCACTGCCAGAATTGTAAATACCAAACAATATGTTTTGAAAAAAGCTGCACATGAATTTAAATGTGCAGAGTGGTAAAAGAAATAAATAAAATAAACAGCTTAATTGTGATCACACTCCAATGCACCAATCATATAAAATGTTTATTATAAGCACAATGGAAAAAAAAGCTATGGGAAACTTTACAACAAGGCGAGAATTAAAATGGCCAGCTTTCTGTGAAGTAATTTCTCGTAAATTGGTACAGAATAAATCTCTTCCAATTAACATGCTGACCGTTCCTTTGTAGATTTATTCGGCACGAAATTGAAACGAATTATTATTTAGCGTCCGACAATCATTCGTGAACTGTGAACAGTGGTACGGTACACACAGGACATTTAAAAAAACTGCATACAGGCCCGTATACAGTATTATTTTGCGGAATTACAGTCGCGGTGGAGTAGCCAAGCGGTCTAAAAAAAAAGGCGCCACGCTGCGGAGCGCGCGGTTGCTCGCCGTCGGAGGTTCGAGTCCTCCCTGGGTCATGGGTGAGTGTGTTGTCCTTATTTTAAGTAGTTTGTAAGCAACGGACTAATGACCACGCAGTTTGGTCCGATAGAAGCTTTTGAATTTGGAACTACAGCTATTAAACAAACAAGGAGATTCTCAAGGAATTTGCTGAAAACATAATGCAACAAATTTTGTTCGAGAGAACCATGTGTATTTGCTCCTGAGTCACTGTGTTTGGCGAAAGGTTTGGGTAAAGCTCTGTTTAGGGCTCTAGGTTAAGAGCTGAAACGTACCTGCCACCTCTTTATTGACGCCAATTGCATGTCTCAAGCTATCGAACGGAATCAAAGTAGCAAAACAACCAAAGCACAGGTCGAAAAAGCAAACTAAGCCCGTCATGTGACATTTACAGCAGATTTCAAATCTGTTTATAATTAAGTGATATTTGTGCAGTGTATTGTGTTTAGGTCGAGTTGTAAGAATACTGAATAGCGTAGGTCGCATCTTCTTTACCTTCTCTCTCTCTCTCCCTCTTTTTTAATTCAGAAAACGAAGGTCGTACAAGTGTTGCTAGTTGTTTTAGCCATGTTAAATGTATGCATTAAAATGTCAATAAAAATACTGTAGGCCAATTATCGACCTGCACTAGTACAATGCAGAAATGCAGGAAACGCACTTAAAATGAAGGAACCTGTACCTAAAACCAAGACAAATTGGAAAAAAAAGTATAAGAATTTATTAGGTGTTTCTAACACAGGGGACCAGATTTCCAAACTAAAAATACAGGACACGTTTGGGTACCGATGTGTGTGACACTAATGTTGCCTTTACCTGTATTATTAAAGCATAGGCCTACATAAACACACGAACTGATGCACACAATAATAGTGAACATAGCCCACCCCCCAAACTGACGTGCCACATCAGCATTTGCTACAGATATCTTCAAATGCAAATAAGTTGAAAATGAGAGATCTGTTTTTACCAACTAGATACACAGTTCTCAATTAATAAATTTTATCTTCACGTATATTTTGAATATGCTTCACTTTCTCAATAAGCTGATCTTAACAGCTTTTTCGCAAAATATTTTCATCAAACTCAGGTAAATTCTTATTTCTTTACTGAACAGACTTCCATAGAAGAAAATATGTGAGCTGAAATCAGTTAACGTGTCGTGAAATCTACTTAAGAAATCAGATGCACATGTCGTCTGCAAACAAAACTTTAAAAAAATCATAGCTTGTCCGAGAATACTTTAAAACTTATACAGCGGTTTTGGGCAACCTGTGCTCTTTTGCATATAAAAAAAAGAAGGATCGTTCTCAAAGATTGAAATATAGAAATTTATGAAAAAATTCTGTAAAAACTCTTGACTCATCCCCTTTCAGTTGAGAGCTATTGATTACTACTACATTTGTTCGCCGTTTTGTTACACTAACATTACTTAAAAATGTAAATTCAAATTATATGGGGGACGGTTGGTGAAATACGGGACAATCTACGACGCGTATTTATTTTGTCTGGACAGCGGGACGATCCCGTAAAATACGGGACGTCTGGTCACCCTGTTCTAACACTACAGCAATACCAAACCATTTGTGAACCGGTTTTGTTTGTGTTTGTTACGTTAAATTACTAAATATTTCATTACTAAATACATCACTTGGAAAATGAATGACGCGGTATTCATCAAACGTGTCCGGATTAAGGTAAAGTAAGGTAAAGCAGTCAACAATCCGAACATTGGTTTGAACACCACAGTGCTTTACTAGGCGTGGTCCTGTTTGGAGGTGGTATGCCGTTGCCTTCCTCCGGCCTTCGAACTGACTTACCCAGCCAGTTATAGGGGGACCTACAGTTTAACGTGGGTTTCGAACCACGGTGCTACTCGGTATCACAGAGTGACATCACATTAGCAATACTGCCAGAGGGGAAAGAAGTGGAAAGTGACCTGGCGGGGATCGAACCCGCGACCTTCGGATTTGTAGTCTGGCACTACCACTGTGCAACCGATCCGCACAAGGAAAAGTAAAACCAACAATTATGAACCTTTCAACAGCAAGACTAATCTGAAGATTACCTATTAACATCTGAAGATTTCTTTTTCTTTTAGCAAAAAGCCACACAGTTCTTTAAGTAAATTCGGATACTGGCAGTGATCAGTCTAGGATCCCTCTCAATTTGGATCCCATCCCCGTCAATTCCGCCCCCTAGCTAGTCCCCCCCCCCCCCATTCTCGGCGCCACCTTTCCTCTACATGGGTGCCCCCAGAAACTGCAGTTCTTGTGAAACCGTAACAGGTCCTGTCGCCAATCTTGCTAAAATCACTCGTTGTATTTTATTTTTTTTTTTTTTTTTCTATGTGAAAGGGATGTGTTTACGAACAAAGATGCTGTTGACATTACTTGACATCGCAGGATAGAGGCGATCTATATAGATTATCTTCAAAACTAAAACGCCAACATCGCTATGTGATTATTTAATTTACTGACGACCGGTTTCAGTGGGCAATAAAATTCTACAATGTGTTCGAGTTATTTAAAACATTGAAGTTAAACAGAGGATGCCACATAACACTTAGTCAAAATACGTAAGTTGTTTATCAACTGCTTGTAAGACTCTTTACAAGTGAGCATGACTACATAGTACCGACTATATATACCCCGACAATCTCGTCCGAAGGCCACACTAATTGCTCCAAGCATATTCGAACGCGAGCCAATGAATGTGGGATGAGCCTCTCCTACTTTTACATCACGTAAGGGATAATGCAAGAGAAAACGGGCTTCCGGACGTGTTGATTTTTAAGTATTGGAATGTTGTCAGAAAATATGGGACTCGAGTACACCTTTTCCAGAATTTTCCGGAATTTCGAAGCACTAATCTGAATAACAGGAACAAGCAATTGGCGAGAGAATTGCTAAAACAGCAAAGCGAAAGCAGAAGTCAAGCACAAAAGTAAAACGAAAAAAAATCTTTTGAATGTTGTTCTATACGCATTGTTATTTATCATAAAGATCCAAAACTAGCAGTTACGTACACCAATTGCAAGGAAAGGAAACAATACTGACTTCAGTGGAATTCAACGAATCGAACAGCAGACAACAATGAGTATCTCACAAAGTAGTTTTTTCAAAGCATTATAACTGTGGGGCAGCAGCAGTCATGCAAACGACATTTTACTGTTGCAAAGGAAAGTAGAATAATAAGTAATGCCAACAAAACGGAACATTGTAAACCTCTTTTTGTTAAATTGCAATGCCTGACTGTAGTAAATTTATACATTAATAATGTTTATCAGATAGATTTTATAATGGTAAAACATAGATAGATTCCGGAACCAAGCTATAAACTGTAAGACATACCCAGGGGCAGATATAGACTCTGACCATAACTTGTTAGTCGTGAACTGTAGGCTGAAACTGAAAAAACTGCAGAAAGGTAGGAAAATAAGGAGATGGGACTTAGATAAATTGAAGGAACGTGAAGTTATGGAGAATTTCGGAGAGAGATTTAGGCATCAATTGACAGAAAAAGGGGCAAATAAACAGTAGAAGAGGAATGGGTAGCATTGAGAGATGAAATAGTGAAGGCAGCAGAGGACAAAATAGGTAGGAAGGCAAGACCTACAAAAAATCCTTGGATATCACAGAACATACTAAATTTAATCGATGAAAGGAGAAAATATAAAAATGCAGTAAATCAAACAGGCAAAATGGAGTACAGACGACTAAGAAATGAGATTGACAGGAAGTGCAAAATGGCTAAGCAGGAGTGGCTGGAAGCCAAATGCAAATCTGTATAAGAAGGGGAAAAGTAGATACCGTCTACAGGAAAATAAAAGAAACATTTGGAGATAAGAAAAACAGCTCTATGAATATCAAGGACACTGATGGAAAACCAGTTCTCAACAAAGAAGGGAAAGCTGAAAGGTGGAAATAGTACATAGAGCTGCTCTACAAAGGAAATGAACTTAGAGACGATGTTGTAGCAAGGGAAGAGGAAGTAGATAAAGATGAAATACGAGATACTATACTGAGAGATGAATTTGACGGAGCCCTGAAAGACCTAAGTCGGAACAAGGCCCCAGGAGTAGATGACATACCCTCAGAGCTACTAAAGTCTCTGGGAGAGCCAGCCATGACAAAACTATTTGAACTGGTGTGTAAGATGTATGAGACAGGCGAAATACCCTCAGACTTTAAGAAAAATATAATAATCCCCATTCCAAAGAAATCAGGCGCAGACAGGTGTGAAAATTACAGAACCATCAGTTTGATAAGTCATGGTTGCAAAATTTTAACACGAATTATCTACAGGAGAATGGAAAAGCTGATAGAAGCTGACCTCGGGGAAGATCAGTTTCGATTCAGGAGGAACAAAGGAACCTGGGAGGCAATACTCACTTTACGTCTTATCTTAGAAGATAGATTAAGGAAAGGCAAACCTACATTTTTAGCTTTTGTAGATTTGGAGAAAGCATTTGACAATGTTGACTGGAATACACTCTTTCAAATTCTGAAGTCAGCAGGGGTAAAATACAGGGAAAGGAGAGTTATTTACAACTTTTACAAAAGCCAGACCGCAGTTATTAGACTCGAGGGAAGCATCAGTTGTGAAGGGAGTAAGACAGGGTTGTAGCCTTTCTCCGATGTTATTCCATTAGTACATCGAGAAGGCGGTGAAGGAAAGCAACGAAAAATTTGGAATAGGGATTAAAGTACAGGGGGAAGAAATAAAAACATTGCGTTTTGCTGATGACATTTCAATTCTGTCAGAGACAGCAAAGGACCTGGAAGAGCAGTTGAATGGAATGGACAGTTTGTTGAAGAGAGCGTATCAAATGAACATTAACAAGAGCAAAACAAAAATAATGGATTGCGGTCTTAGAAAATCAGGCGATACTGAAAGAATTAGATTAGGTAACGAAACAATGAAGGTGATAGATGAGTTTTGTCACTTGGGTAGTAAAATAACATGCGATGGTCGCAGTACAGAGGATATAAAGTGCAGAATGGCAATGGGAAGAAAAGCATTTTTGAAAAAGAGAAATTTGCTAACATCGAATAATATTAATTTAAGTGTAAGGAATTCGTTTCTGATGGCATTTGTGTGTAGTGTTGCCTTGTACGGGAGTGAAACATGGACGATAAGCAGTGCGGACAGGAAGAGAATAGAGGCTTTTGAAATGTGGTGATACAGAAGAATGCTGAAGATTAGGTGGGTAGATCGCATAACTAATGAAGAGGTACTGAACAGAATTGGTGAGAAAAGAAATTTTTGGCATACCCTGACTAAAAGAAGGGATCGCTTGGTAGGACACATTCTTAGACATCGAGGAATCGTAAATTTAGCATTGGAGGGAAGTGTGTGGGGTAAAAATCGCAGAGGGATACCAAGAGACGCGTATACTAAGCAGATTCAAGTTGACGAGGGTTGCCGTTCTTATGAGGAGATGAAAAGGCTTGCTCAGGATAGAGTAGGGTGGAGAGCTGCATCAAACCAGTCTCCGGACTGAAGACCACAACAACAATGTGTTATTGTATACTAAAAACAATGCTTCTAATCTTGTACTGAGAAGTGATGTGCATAGTTATTTTACTAGAAATAGAACACGTGCAGATGTTCCATATCATAGATTAACTAAATCACAGAACTCTTATATAGTCCATGGACTAAAAATGTTTAATAAGCTGAGAGCAGATTTTAAAGAATTGCCTCTAAATATCTTCAAGTCTAAACTGTATAAATTATTATTAAACAATCCTTACTACACTGTTGGAGAATTTTTTGAAGATGAAATTAACTATCTGTAAGATGTGGTTTGTAATTTACCTACTTTGTTTAATTTGAACAATATTGGTGTAATAGAATCTTAGAATAAGTATCTTCCTGACGTTGTCTATTGCTGTAAGAGCCGAATGACAATAAAATTATATTATTATTATTATTGTCAGCTAGGTGACGTGGATCGCAAACAAATCAAATGAGTTGCGACCGAAGCTGTCAGACGTTTTTGATAGATTCAAGGCTAGGGAATGGTCTGCCAGGTAGAACCACATTCTTCTAGCTCTATATAATGGCGTTACGTACTCTCGGATGTCTTCGGCACAACGATGGGTTCACGATGAAGACAAGAAAGTTGCTATTAAAGCGATCGATAGACCATAGCGTTATCGGAATCTATTACAGGCTCATTTAGTAAGCGCAAAAACGTTACGCTTATCTCACGAAAAGACCACAAGGATTCATTCGAGATATTAGACCTCATACGGATTCATACTGACAGTCTTTTTTTTTCGGGGAACCATACGTGACTGGAGTAGGAAGAGGGAGGGACCATACTACGCGAAGTACCAAATTTTCAAATATTTGTAAAACTAAGGGACCCAACTGGGCAGGTCATCGGTCCCTCAAATACTGAAGCTAACCTATGCTATGGACAACACACAGCCATGCCTCCGAGGGAGCGTCCGCGCAGTCCGTGACATGACGCCTCAGACCGCGCGGTTACACAAAGTAACCTCCTCCATACTCAGTGACGATGTAGATGAAGATGCGTAAAATGAAGCGCAAATCGTGAAGTGTTTCACCATGACAGCCATAGCGATTTCCATCCTTCTACTAAAGTCGTCCCATCAGCATTACAAACATTTGAATTTCTGATTTAGTTGAAAGCTGTATTGAGTGTTCGAGATCGTAGGTAGCCTTTTGCTTCAAAATAGCTAATCATAATGCCAACAAAGAACGTGTATTTTGTGAACACACGCTGGACAAAAGATAGGAATAGATTTAAAACAGAAAATATAAAAGCTCTTGTATGTGTACAGTATAATTTCAAGCAATTCAAATGCCTGAGCTTTTATCAGTACTTTTTGAAAACCAAAAAGCTCTCGAGATAGATTCCGTCGTCCTCCTAATATAGTTGGTTCAAAAGTGAAAGAGACAAGAATGAGACAATTGGGTATAGTGATGATGAAGAAACTGTCAAGGTTCTCAATATATTGTTTTACAATAACCACACAATGTTACTATTTTATTTTGTAGTAGTTTTACGTGGTTCGTTAATAAATTTGTAAATTACATTTTGTTAACTGTAAAGTGTCCTCACTTTTATATGAACTGACCTCGTTTCTGATGATGAACATACAGTAACCCTATTTACGACTGATAGTTGGAAATTTCTACAAGTTTACTAGCTATGGAGCGTAAGGTTATTTACAACTTGTACAAAAACCAGACAGTGGTTGTTAGAGTTGAAGGGCATGAAAGGGATGCAGTAGTTGTTATTCAATTTGTACATTGAGCATGCTATAAAGGAAAGCAAGGAGAAATTTGGAGAAGGAATTAAAGTTCAGGGTGAAGAATTAAAAAATTGCGTTTTGCCGACGACATAGTAATTGTGTCCGAGACAGCAAAGGACCTGGAAGAGTAGTTGAACGGAATGGACAGTGTGCTCAAAGGTGCATATAAGATCAAATTCAAATGTTCAAATATTTGTAAATCAATCGGACCAAACTGCGTGGTCATCAGTCCGTAGCTTACAAACTACTTAAACCTAGTTAAACTAACCTAAGGACAAACACACACACACTAATGCCCCAGGGAGGACTCGAACCTCCACGGCGAGCAACCGCGCGCTCCGCAGCGAGACGCTTTAGACCGCTCGGCTACTCCACCGCGGCTAAGAATAAATAATGGTCGCAGTACAGAGGATATAAAATGCAGAATATCAATGGGTAGAAAAAGCGTTCTTGAAAAAGATAAATTTGTTAACATCGAATATTGATTTAAGCCTAAGGAAGTCCTTTCTGAAGGCATTTGCGTGGAGTGCTGCTTTGTATGGGAGTGAAACATGGATGATAAACAGTGCGGACAGGAAGTGGCTAGAAGCTTTTGAAATGTGGTGCTACAGAAAAATGCTGAAGATTAGGTGGGTGGATCGCGTAACTAATGAGCAGAATTGGGGAGAAAAGAAATTTCTGGCATGCCTTGACTAAAAGAAGGGATTGATTGGTAGGACACATTCTTAGACATCAAGGAATCATAAATTGGAGGGAAGTGTTTGGGGTAAAAACCGCAGAGGATGACCAAGATATGGATACAGAAGCAGATTCAGACAGATGTAGGTTGCCGTTCTTATGTGGAGATGAAGAGGCTTGCTCAGGATAGGGTATTGTGGAGAGCTGCATCAAACCAGTCTCCGGACTGAAGACCACAACAACAACAAAATTAAAAAATCTTTGGGAGGTGCCGTGGAGGAGGGGCTTCAGCCCTATTAGTCCACCTCCCTCCCCCGCGGCTGCGATACTACGTGTAGTTTGCGTCATACTATTGAACGAAAAGCGGAAGTTAATCGAAACTGGCAACAGATTAATAAAAATGCAAATTAACGCGACTCATTAATGTATGTGTCAAAGCACAATATAGATTTCTTAAGAACACTCAAAAGAATAAAGATACGTGTTATCCACGACTGACAGCACTTTCACTACGACCATACTGCTGAAAGGAAAGCCGAAGTTGTATGAAATTGATGACAAATGAATAAAAAGAGAAAATTAACACAACTCTTTGCTCTATGTATCTTCTGTTTGCTGTACGAAAAATTACAGCTACATACAACACACTAATTGACCATTACGTCAAAACTGTACAGACGGCGAAGTTCACCAGTTCATCCGTATTTTAACTATTGTTTTCTGTAATCAGACACACGACTGCTCGCACGTTTGTAGTATAGAAATATGGCGGCGAGACTCCAGTGTCGCCAATGATATTGTACACGGCGTTGCCAGTCTAGTAATACTAAAGCCTTGTATTGGGAGAGTACCGCCATTATAGGCTTATCTCGTACTAGCGGCGCTATGGGCGCATTTATGATGAAGGGAACCGATCTGTACACCGACGTGGTTTGACAGTACGTTAAGTAAAGAATCAACTAAAGTTTTTAATAGTTTCATCACGTCTACTGCGAATATTAAGGAAAAATTGGTAATATGAGATCAAGACCTTTCATTTTTGAGCAAACTAGTAGTAAAATTGTTTCGCGCTAAATTTTGTCAAAAGTAAGATAAGCTGTAGTTATAAGAGGCTTCAATCCAAGTCGTTTGAGTTGACATATCTGATTTAAAGTACTGGTACTTATTAAAAGACAAATGTGTGCTTTCACTTACATGTTAGCTTCTTTAATACTTTTTATACTTGAGACTAGTTATTTAGGCCTTTAAGGAAAATAATAAAAATTACAAACTCAAATAATTTGTCTAAAAATTTGAAAGGTAATTTATATATTGCTAGTGATTCTCCCAAATTACGAAAATATTCATGTCAGCGCAGAGATCCACTCGTGAGAATTACATGTATGTAATTATACGTTCGTAAACATTCATATATTGTCATCCTGCGCGTCGATGTGCGCGTAATCGATTTAGAATTCCATGTTCGATATTTATTCCTTCAGGCCGAGCTACTTCGATTGCAAGCATTCCTGGAAATTACCGGAATAAGTTTAACTCTTGAAAACGAGATTAAATGTGGCATCTCTCCCCTTGTTAGTAAAAGTTAGTCATTTTAGACTATGTTTATTTTTCCCAAGGAAGTTATAGATGTAGTCGTTTGTTTTTAATATGATTACTGTATATGAAAAGATAAACCTAGTTTACTCGATATTTCAATGCAAATTTATTTTATTTACACAATTTTGCATTCTCGTACGGAAATGCATATTTTCCTCCAATGCGATGTAGCCACAATTCGCGTCTTTTCACATTCCTTTCGCCCTGTGGAATGCGGAAAAGCTTGCTACCTCGGACTGACTTGGTATAACAATCACTGCACAATACAGCGGCATTCTTCACGGTATAAAAATGGAATATGCTATAATAAGCTCTTAATTTAATACACGATGCGTCTATGTATAGATTTTCAACACCTGTAAGTGCTAAAATAACGGCTAGTTAAGTGGAATATACCACTTACACTGATGGATCGCTTAGGCCTAAAATGGCGGACGTGTGCTACCCGTGCTCAAAAAATAGCAGCCGGCGGTTGTCGGCTGGCCACACATGAAAGGTTGGCGCTACTCTCCCAATACAGGGCTCTATACCGCCTACAGGAAAATAAAAGAGACATTTGGGGACAAGAAGAGCAGATCTACGAATATTAAGAACTCAGATGGGAAACCAGTTCTCAGCAAAGAAGGGAAAGCTGAAAGGTGGAAAGAGTACATAGAGCAGCTCTACAAAGGAAATGAACTTAGAGACGATGTTGTGGGAAGGGAAGAGGAAGTAGATCAAGATGAAATAGGAGATTCTATACTGAGAGATGAATTTGACAGAGCCCTGAAAGACCTAGGCCAGAACAAGGCCCCAGGAGTAGATGACATACCTTCAGAGCTACTAAAGTCTCTGGGAGAGCCAGCCATGACAAGACTATTTGAACTGGTGTGTAGGATGTATGAGACAGGCGAAATGCCCTCAGAATTTAAGAAAAATGTAATAATCCCCATTCCAAAGAAATCGGGCGCAGACAGGTGTGAAAATTACAGAACCATCAGTTTGATAAGTCATAGTTGCAAAATTTTAACACGAATTATCTACAGGAGAATGGAAAAGCTGGTAGAAGCTGACATCGGGGAAGATCAGTTTGGATTCAGAAGGAACATAGGAACCCGGGAGGCAATACTCACTTTACGTCTTATCTCAGAAGATAGATTAAGGAAAGGCAAACCTACATTTTTAGCTTTTGTAGATTTGGAGAAAGCATTTGACAATGTTGACTGGAATACACTGTTTCAAATTCTGAAGTCAGCAGGGGTAAAATACAAGGAAAGGCGAGTTATTTACAACTTGTACAAAAGCCAGACCGCAGTTATTAGACTAGAAGGGCATGAAAGGGAAGCATCAGTTGGGAAGGGAGTGAGACAGGGTTGTAGCCTTTCTCCGATGTTATTCAATTTGTACATCGAGCAGGCGGTGAAGGAAAGCAAGGAAAAATTTGGTGAAGGAATTAAAGTTCAGGGGGAAGAAATAAAAACATTGCGTTTTGCTGATGACATTGTAATTCTGTCAGAGACAGCAAAGGACCTGGAAGAGCAGTTGAATGGAATGGACAGTGTGTTGAAGAGAGCGTATAAAATGAACATTAACAAGAGCAAAACAAAAATAATGGAATGCGGTCTTAGAAAATCAGGAGATGCTGAAGGAATTAGATTAGGTAACGAAACAATGAAGGTGGTAGATGAGTTTTGTTACTTGGGTAGTAAAATAACATGCGATGGTCGCAGTACAGAGGATATAAAATGCAGAATGGCAATGGGAAGAAAAGCATTTTTGAAAAAGAGAAATTTGCTAACATCGAATATTAATTTAAGGGTAAGGAAGTCTTTTCTGAAGGCATTTGTGTGGAGTGTTGCCTTGTACGGGAGTGAAACATGGACGATAAGCAGTGCAGACAGGAAGAGAATAGAGGCTTTCGAAATGTGGTGCTACAGAAGAATGCTGAAGATTAGGTGGGTAGATCGCATAACTAATGAAGAGGTACTGAACAGAATTGGTGAGAAAAGGAATTTTTGGCATACCCTGACTAAAAGAAGGGATCGCTTGGTAGGACACATTCTTAGACATCAGGGAATCGTAAATTTAGCATTGGAGGGAAGTGTGTGGGGTAAAAATCGCAGAGGGAGACCAAGAGACTCGTATAGTAAGCAGATTCAAGTGGATGTGGGTTGCCGTTCTTATGAGGAGATGAAAAGGCTTGCTCAGGATAGGGTAGGGTGGAGAGCTGCATCAAACCAGTCTCCGGACTGAAGACCATAACAACAAGAAGTAATACAAGTGTGTCTGCCCACCCTGGACGGGAAATGACGGCGCCGTATCAGCGATAAGCGACAGCCGACGCCTTCTGATAACGTCGTGGCGCATGCGGGTAACCACGCTTTCGCGACGGAGACGTTGGTACCATGCGGGAGCGATGTGACGCGTAAGCCGTGAGCCAACAAGGCGCGCGAACAAACAACGAGAGCAGCACTGTTCTAACAGTCGACCGCCGACGAGGAACTCCCGCAAGGAGCTTGTGCAAGCACTGGCTTACGTCTGTAACTTGAGCACAGTGGCACAGCCACGGGGGAGGAGCTTAAGCCCCCCCCCCCCCCCCCCCGAACCTTACGAAGATTTTTAAAATTTCATTATTTTTCATTGTTTTTCTTTGTTGTAGCCTTTCCCCAATGTTGCTCACTCTGTACATTGAGCAAGCTGTGAAGGAATGCATGGAGAAAATTGGAGAGGGAATAAAAACTTTGCAGTTTGCTGATGACATAGTAATCCTGTCAGGCAGCAAAAGATCTGGAAGAGCAACTAAACAGAATGGACAGTGTCTTGAAAAGAAGGTGAAAGATGAACATTAACAAAAGAAAAACAATGGTAATGGAATGTGTCAGAAAATCAGGCGATGCTGAGGGAATTAAGTTAGGTAATGAGACAATAAAAGTAGTAGATGAGTTTTGTTATTTAGGTAGCTAGATAACTTGTGATGGTTGAACTAAAGCAGATATAAAATGCAGAACGGCTATGGGAAGAAAAGCTTTTCTGAAGAAACGAAATTTGTTGACGTCCAATATTAGGTTAAATGTTAGGAAGACCTTTCTGAAAGCATTTGTCTGGAGTGTAGCATTATATGGGAGTGAAACATGGACAATAAGGAGTTCAGACAAAAAGATGATAGAAGTTTTCGAAATGTGGTGCTACAGACGAATGATGAAGATTAGATGGGTAGATGACGTAATTAATTAGGTGCTCAACAGAATAGGTGAGAAAAGGAGTTTCTGGCATATCCTGACTAAGAGAAGGGATAGATTGGTTGGACACATTTTGAGACGTCAAGGAATCGTCAACTTAGCATTAGAAGGAAGTGTGTGGGGTAAAAATCGTACAGGGAGACCGAGGGACGAATACAGTAAACAGATTCAAAAGGATGTAGGTTGTCGCACTTATTCTCAGATGAAGAGAGTTGCATCAAACCAGTCTGCGGACTGAGGACCACAACAACAACAGTTTTTTTTTTTTTTTTTTTTTTAAATTTGAACAGTTCGGCACCGGAAATTTGAAATAGGACACATGTAATAAAACACAACGTAACTATAATTTGCCAAGCAGAAGTTAACGTGACAATGGTTCGCCAACGCGATGCCGCCACTGGGAACGTGTGCTTTTATTACTGTGGGCGGTTTTAATGCCGACGCGACCCGAAGCGATTGTTCATATGTGGCGACCCACTGCTTAGCAGGTCGGTGACGCCACCTAGTCTTGTTTTAGTTCAGTTTTTACACAGAGTCTCATGTTAATTAAACAGTTATAACATCGGCGACCTTCTTATATTTCTGACAGCGAATGATAAGAAACCTTTATTATTAATAAATTCAGTAGGCTTTCTTTTTAAAATATGAGCCACCCCCCCAGAACCAAATTCTGGTTGCGCCAGCTTGAGCAAGTTGCTTCGTCTACCACATGTACTGTACGTCAATACTCCGCAATCAGTGGCGTAGAGTACTATGCGTACCATGGTAAATCCAATACGATTACCCGTATGTTTTCGTGTGAGCTCCAATCTCTCTCATTTTATCCTCGTGGTCTTTTCATGAGATATGCGTAGGAAGAAGAAATATGTTCGTTGACTCCACGAGTAACGTACCGTAAACTCTCGGAACTGTATCGCGATACAGAACGTCTCAGCGTCTGCCACTAGAGTCTTCTGAGTATCTCTGTGACGATATTCTTTATTATATCCGATAACGCGTTTCGCGCTGGTAGCTCATCATCAGACTGGAAACAGACAAATGTTTTATTACAGCCCTTGTACCTGGCGGGCAGCGAATCTAATATGGCTAAGGTGAATAAATTTTGAAAAGTCACAACTTTCTTTGGTGTAGATGGAGCCACAGATCGATCTATTTAAAGCTGTGGCTGCACCTCCACCGAAGTTCTGATTCTTCGAAATTTACTCACCTTAGCCATATTAGATTAGCTGCCCGCCAGGTACACGGACTGTAATAAAACATTTGTCTGTTTCTAGTCTGATGATACGCTAACAGCGCGAAACGCGTTATTGGATGTAGTAAAGAATATTGCAACAGAGATTGCGAATTATTTAATTATTCACCACTGTTGCTGCACCAGCCGCCACCACCATCATGGAATAGAATGAAATGTGTATCTCTGTGACGCTTTAGCGCTTACTAAATGAGTCTGCAAAAGCGTGCTGCTATGTATTCGATCTTCTCTATGTCTCCTAACAACTGTCTGGCACGGGTCCCACATTGATAAGCAACACGCAAGCGTCGACCGAACAAGCGTGTTCTAACCTACGAGCAATTCCTTTGTTGTTGCAGATCCTCTGGCAAGTCGCTATTTGTTTCCAGTATTGCGACTTCTCGATAAATATAGTGAGACCCGCAAAGAGCATCGTGGAACTTCCGATATCATGTAGCGAAGCGACCGGGAGTAGCTGCTAGCCGTAAGGTCGCTATTACACGGCAATAGTTTTGATCAAATCTTTGGCAAAGAAATATTATCAAATATTCGTGAAATATCGTTGAAATAAATCTTTGACGTGGTGCTACACTGTCATATTTCACTTCATATTTCAAGATGGCGGACAATAAAAAATTGTTATGCGCTGCAATTGCTACAGCCACAATTACATTTTGTATGCATTTGGACGAAGACAAGCTGGGTGAAAAAGAAAACTTGGGTGAAGATGTGGGTTACACGTGTTGACAACAAAAACACCCAGAAAATTTGTAGCGGGTCTACAAGTGGAGGACGTCAAGTCATATAAGTAACCTGACGTATCAGTATTTACCCAGTAAATTGTCTTCTCACATCACAGAGAGAATACGCGCATGAGAAATATCTGCAGAAGAGGGGGCTACAGCGACACTGTGATTTCTTGCTACTGGAAACATGTATTCTAGCCTCCAGTAAAGCGCTCGAATACCACTGTCCTGCTCATTAAGAAAGTAACTCCTGAAACTTGTGAGTCAATTTATAGCGCAGTGAAGAGTGACTATCTGAAACTAAAGTAACGTTTAGTGCACTAAATGATCATTAAGAACTATTTTAATGATTGTATAATAATTATGTTCCAATGTGGGGATAAACTTTACTAACAAATAAGATTTGTGTTTCATCAACTAACTACAACATTTAAACAACTGCGCGAGGTGGCCGAGTCGCTGTTTAACGTGAGGCATCCTGGTTTCAAAAAATAATTTCCTTCTCCATGTCGTCTGCGGTACAATAGGACCGTATTTCATACCTAATAACCTCCGCCACTTTCTTACAGCTCTCCAGTCTTCCAGATCTATTGGCCCACTTTAGGTTACGGTAGTAACACTAAAAGTGAGCCTTTGCGATCGCCTTTTGACGGCTGGAAATTTGAATGAAAATTACGCCTTAACCGTTCATCTTACACGGAAATTCATTACATGAATTTGTAGAGGAGAAATTTTTCTACAACTTTGCTCTGTTATGCTTTTTTCACATCTCGCATCGTTTCACAGATATTTGCAAAAATAACGGCGATTTTACTATGTCTGACTGTCCGTCTGTCTGTACGTAACGTGTTCCCTGTTTTAAGACGAACCGTTCAACCGATCAGCACCAAATTTTACAGACATAATTGTAGGCCGCCAGAGACCAGAACCTCCCTTTTTCAAAATTTTCTGGCAAAAAATACGTTAGTAACACTAAAAAAACCAATTGAAGTGTAATTATAATTGCAAACGAACCGTTCGTCTGACATGAAAATTGAATAACCGAATTTGTAGAGGAGAAAATCCTTTACAACTTCGCTCTTTTATGTTTTTCAATACCTTGCATCGTTGCAGAGATATTTGCAAAAATAACGGCGATTTGACGATGTCTGCCTGTCTGTAACATGTTCCCTACAGACATAATTGTTGGCCGCCAAGTTATGATTTGAATGTTTTTACATATGTCCACATTTGATATAGAAACGATCCCTTTCCCTGAAATGTCACATTCAGCCCAATTAATTTTTCAAATATATCAGCTGCAAACATCAGCTCATACATCCACTCCCACATCCTATTTTGTAACAAAATGGTGAAATATCACCTTCGTTTCCAAAAATAACATAATTTCATCCTGCAATGCCCCGACTATAATAAACACTTTCCCCATACTCAACAACCTCACACTGCTGTGATAAATTACATCTTCATACTTTGCCCACAATGCTTAAGAAAAGATGTGAACTGTCTGTAATGGAACATTCTGCCTCTGATTGTGTTCACAGCACCAACAACAGGACGTAGTTGCCATCAGCCTGCACGTCGAGCTTCAACAAAGCGAGTAGTGGGATCCGCCGTACCCGCGGCGGTTCATGACAATGTTTAAATAATCCAGTACGCCAGGGCAACTGTCTGCGCAAATGCAGTCTGCAATGTGCTTGCGTATTACGCCAATCCTACATCTACATATACATAGGTACTCTGCAAGTCACATTTAAGTGCCTGGCAGAGGGTTCATTAACCACTTTCATAACTTGTCTCTACCGTTCCATTCTCTAATAGCGCGCGGGAAGAAAGAACACCTAAATCGTTCCGTTTTCGATCTGATTTCTCTTATTTTATGGGATGGCCATGTCTCACTATGTAGGTCGGTGCTAGCAAAATATTTTCACATACAGAAGTAAAAGTCGGTGATTGAAATTTCGCAAATAGATCTCGCCACAACGAATAACGTCTTTCTTTTAATGATTTCTACCTCAAATCGTACAACATTTCCGTGGCGCTTTCCCCCTGTAATGTGTTAAAACAAAACGAGCTGCCCTTCTCTGAACCTTCTCAATGTCTTCCACCAGTCCCACATGGTGAGGGTCCCATAAGGGGCAACAGTACTCCAGGAGAGGACGCACATGTGTGATGTAGGCAGTCTCTTTGGTGGAGCTGGTGCATCTTCGAAGCGTTCTGCCTATGAAACGTAACCTTTCGTTCGCCTTTCCCACAATATTTTCCATGTGTTCTCTGCAGTCTAAACTGTTCGTAATTGTTACTCTTAGGTATGTGGCAGAATTTACGACCTTAAGGTTTGACTGATTTATCGTGTAATTGAAGTTCTACGGATTCCTTTTAGTTGTCATGTATATTACTTCACACTTTTCTTTGTTTAGTGTCAATTGCCAATTTTCGCACCATGTAGAAATTTTGTCTAAATCGCTTTGCAGTTGCTTTTGATCCTCTGTTGACTTCACTAACCGATAAACGACAGCGTCATCCGCGAACACTCTAAGGGAGCTATTCAGATTGTCTCGTAAATCTCTATCTATAAATAGTATAATGGTGGTTCGATGAACCCTCTGCCAGGCACTTAAATGTGATGTGCAGAGTATCCCGTGTAGATGAAGATATAAAATCGAAAGGACACTCACTCACTCGCTGACCAAACGCGAAATCTCTGAAACTACTGCCCTATGAAGCCGAAATTATGCCAGTATGTAGTTTTTTAGCTAGAAGACGTCAGCTAACAAAGTATTTTACGACAGGACAGAATTAAGGTGCATGGCAGGGGATACTATTGCTACAGACTGACGAAATCTACAGTTTCATTCCGATCTTCACGAAATTTTGCACGCTTGACTCTCAAAACAAGAGGAAGGTAACCGTCTTCCTAAAGTTTCATACAGTGCGTGAGGAAGGGTACTTCATAAAATAAAACTAGAAAATGTGCGTTTTTCAATGTGACTGTATTTCTATTGCATACAAATCTATAGTTTTGTTCCGATATTGATTTGCACACTTGACCTTAAATACAAGAGGAATGTCACCATCTGTATAAAATTTCGTTCGGTGCACGGTGGAGGGTATTTAAGTTACTGACTTTGCAAAATGCATAGTTTTTCTCCGTTCTTGATGAATTTTTTGCACACATGGGTTATAAACCAAGACGAAGGTCACTGGATACATAAATATTTGTGTGGTACATGACATGGGGTACCATGCAAAAAACATTGCCGAGAGAGGGAAAGGTGGAAACGAACAGAGAGCTGGGAGGAGGGAAGGGGAGGTGGACCACGAGAGAGTAGAATATCTGGGCAACGCCGGATTTACAGCTAGTCGTTTATAAATACAAGGAAGAGTAGGGGACCTATAACGCCTCCCTGGGGAACGCCAGATATCGTTGTTATTGTTGTTGTGGTCTTCAGTCCGCAGACTGGTTTGATGCAGCTCTCCACGCTACTTTGTCCTGTGCAAGTCTCTTTATCTGAGAATACTTTCGGCAACCTACACACCTTTGAATCTCTTTAATGTATTCATCCCTCGGTTTCCCTCTACGATTTTTACCCCACACAGTTCCTTCTAATGCTAAGTTGACGATGTGTCCCACCAACCTATCCCTTCTCTTAGTCAGAATACGTCAGAAATTCCTTTCTCTCCAGTTCTGTTGAGCACCTCCTCATTAGTTACGTGATCTACCCATCGAATTTTCATCATTCGTCTGTAGCACCACATTTCAAAAGCTTCAATCATCTTTTTGTCTGAACTCCTTATTGTCCACGCTTCACTTCCATACAATGCTACACTCCAGACAAATGCCTTCAGAAAGGAGTTCCTAACATTTAAACTAATATTGGATGTCAACAAGTTTCGCTTCTTCAGAAACGCTTTTCTTCCCATAGCCATTCTGCATTTTATATCTTCTTTACTTCGGCCATCAGAAGTTATCTTGCTGCCCAAGTAACAAAACTCGTCTACTACTTTTATTGCATCATTACCTAATTTAATTCCTTCAGCATCGCCTGATTTTCTGACGTTACATTCCATTATCCTTGTTTTACTCTTGTTGATGTTAATCTTATAACCTTTTTTCAAGACATTGTCCACTGCATTCAATTGCTCTTCCAGATCCTTTGCGGTCTCTGACAGGATTACTAAGCCATCGGCAAACCGCAAAGTTTTTATTTCTTCTCCCTGAACTTTAATTCCCTCTCAAAATTTCTTCTTGCATTCCTTCACTGCTTGCTCAATATACAGATGGAACAACAATGGCTAAAGGCTACAACTCTGTCTTACTCCGTTCCCAACCTCTGCGTTCCTTTCTTGCCTTTCGACTCTAATAACCGCTGTCTGGTTTTTGTATAGGTATTTTGCGATAGGACAGAATTAAGGTGCATGGCGGGGGATACTTTTCCTACAAACTGACGAAATCTACAGTTTCATTCCGATCTTCACGAAATTTTGCACGCTTGACTCTCAAAAGAAGAGGAAGGTCACCGTCTACCGAAAGTTTCATACGGTGCATGGGGAAGGGTACCTCGTAACATAAAAATGGATTCCTAAATACCTTGGTCGCTCCATAACGTGAGAACGGCTCGACCGATTTCACAGATCCTTCTTTTTATTTAATTTTTTATTTATTTATTTATTTTTATTTCGTTACTCTAATAACAAGAGTTGTACGAAATAAAACTGGAAAATGTGAGAACAACGAAGTGCGTTTTTCAATGTGACTATGCTGCTATTGCATACAAATCTATAGTTTTGTTCCAATATTGATTTGTACACTTGACCTTAAGTACAAGAGGAATGTCACCGTCTGTATAAAATTTCGTTCGGTGGAGGGTATTTCACTTACGGACTTTGGAAAATGCATAGTTTAGCTCCGATCTTGATGAATTTTTTGGATACATGACCTATAGCCGGCCGCAGTGGCCGAGCGGTCTGCGACGCGCCAGTCATAGTCTGCACGGCCACTACGGTCGGGGGTTCGAATCCTCCGTCGGGCATGGATGTTTGTGTCGTCTTTAGTATAAGGTAGTTCATAAGTAGTTTGTAAGTTTAGGGAGTGATGAGCCCGCATTTAAGTCCCTTAAGCTTGACAAACATTTGAACATTTTTGACATATAAACCAAGAGGAAGGTCACTGGATACGTAGATGTTTGTATGGTACATGACATCGGGTACACCGGCCGCGGTGGCCGAGCGGTCTGCCGCGCGCCAGTCACGTTCTGCACGGCCACTACGGTCGGGGGTTCGAATCCCCCCTCGGACATGGATATTTGTGCCGTCCTTAGTTTTAGGTAGTTCATAAGCAATTTGTAAGTTTAGGGACTGATGACCCCGTAGTTAAGTCCCACAAGCTCTACAAACATTTCAACATAGGGTACCATGCAAAAAACTTTGCCGTGAGAGGGAAAGGTGGAAACGAACAGAGGTTGGGAAGAGGAAAGGGGACGTGGGCTACGACAAAGTAGAATAAATAAATATCTGAGCAACGCCGGGTTTACAGCTAGTCGTTTATAAACACAGGGAAGAGTAGGGGACCTATAACGCCTCCCTGCGGAACGCCAGGTATCACCTAGTCGAAATGTTTGCTCGAGCGGGAAAAGAAACCTCGTTTCTCGGAAGATTTTTTAGCAATTTCTCGGCGAGCCGCACAAAATTCTTTCTTTGTCAGACCGCATGCGGGCCACTATTTACCCATCACTAGTGCACCCAACTAGCTTAAATTTCATAGAGTGGAGATAGGTCCGCCATGTTTGAGGCAAATTGAACTAACGTCCGCCATGTTATTTGGGGTATCGGCTGACAGTTCGTCTGCCAACCGACTAGAGAAGTTTACCCATTTACAGTTCCACGTTTTAAATAAAGATTGACTATTGAATACGGATGTGCATCAAGTTCCGTCAGACTTTTTCGGAGCTGCGAATTGACGAGCCTGATAGTATATTTCCTAAAAATGCGGTAATGAAATATCACGAACCTGTCAGTATTACTGTTCCAGTTCGAAGTATAGCAGTTAGATGCGGCTTGTAATAACAACGAAAATGCCACTGTGAAAATATTGGTGTAGATTTCAATGCAAGTACGTGGTCTAAACGAGCTGCGAAACATACAGTGAGTAGTATTTGTTATGACAAACAATCATGACCATGGATTTGCATCTGTTGTTAATGTGTTGTAACAAATGCTTTTAAAAAGTCTAGCATACATTTATATTGCGTTTACTAAACCTACTAAGTCTACAAACTTGTAAAATTGCTGTTAAAGGGTTTAGTTGTGAACTTTAGTGAACGAAATTTGCGTACAAAGACGAAATTGAAAACAAAATACTGCAGTTAAAAATGCGCCTAGATCACCTGCCACGAAAGCATTCCACGTCAAAATAAGATGTCGTTAATAAGTTTCCTTGTTGCCATGCTGAAACAAGTAATGTTTGGTACTTGAAATTTGAGTACAAAGACGAAAGTGGCAATAGAACATTGCAATAAAATAAATGTGCTTGGGTCAGCTGCCACAACAGCTTTCCACACCGAAATTACGTGTCATTAATAACTTTCGTTGTTGCTACGCAGAAATAAGTACATATTTGTTCCAAAGAACACAGACATATACAAGTGAAACAATTCTGGCTGTCACTACTGCTTCCACACTGCATGTCAACCATGCTCGATCAAGTATTGTCAACAACAAATGAAAATACTTTTAAAGAAGGTGTAGACACTCAAAATTGTGGTTTCGACAACCACAGGAGCGACAGAAGAAGATATTTCTCAAACCATACTAGGTAGAAAACTGAGCATTTTTTATGGCGTGTACTTCAAGGGAATTGCGTGATAGGACATCTGAAGCTTCACTCCTGGGGCAGCTAAGTGCCAGTCAGGAATTTTATATGAATGTAGAAGACTGAGCTCAAAACAAGGTAAAACATTTGGTGTTCTTGGACGAAGAACTTGTAGTTTTATCACTTCCATTTGTGAATTTAAATGTTGAACAAACTTTATGCATATTTGATCAGCAAAAATTGTATAGTCATTACACACTGGATACAATACAAACTAAATACAACACTTCAAGCTCAACAGCAACTTACGATAGACATATTCCTCTCATGTGTACTGAACCACCAAAAATATGGTGGCCGAGTTTACAGAAGTTGCCGAAAAGAGCGCTGTAACTCGTGTGTTGGGCACTCTATGAAATTTTAGCTCGTTGGGTGCACCAGGATGCACTACCTGAAACGTCACGTGGAAGAGTGGTGGTCACGTGACGGCGACCTTCCTGCTGGGTAATCACGCGCCGGCCGCGGTGGCCGAGGGGGCTGAGGCGCTCCAGTCACGGTCTGCACGGCCACTACGATCGGGGGTTCGAATCCCCCGTCGGGCATGGATATTTGTGCCGTCCTTAGTCTTAGTTAGTTCGTAAGTAGTTTGTAAGTTTAGGGACTGATGACCCCGTAGTTAAGTCGCATAGACTATACAAACATCTGACCATTTAGTAATCACGCGGCGTAGGTCAGGACTGCAGTTATCAGCGCGACTGCTGACTGGGCCGCGGAATGGCGCGCTCGTGCTCGTCGGCTGACGCAGATACCGCTCCCCTACCAGCGGTCAGCTCTCTGCTGGACGCGGGTCGCCAGCAGCCAGTTGAGGTCTGGACCGCCGCAGCGCACAGCCCGCCATGAAGAGCATCGGGAGGCGCTGGACTTCTCCGGTAGGTGTCCCAAAAGCATTCCGCTCTCCGGCCGAGTGCGCTGGCAGACTAAACCTGATTAATTTACGAGGTGCGTCCAGAAAGTAAGTTCCGTTTGGTTATATAAAACGAACGGGTACAGTTACAGAAAAAAATATTTATTGTACAAAAAGCTACAACTATTAAACTACTTTTCTACATAGCTGCCGAAATTTTGTAGGCACTTGTCATAGCGTAGCACAAGTTTCTGTATGCCTTCTTCATAGAAGGTTGCCGCCTGTGTATTCAGCCATCTGGTAGCATGTTCTTTCAGCTCGTCATCGTTTAAATGTTGACAGGACAAATTTTAGGTGTAAGAAGAGAATTTCCGTCAAAAGGTGGCGTTTGTTTTCAAGATAGTGCCCGACCTCATGTGGCGAATGTGACCAAACACCTCTTACGGGAATTTCACTGGGACGTGTTTGATCACCATCCATGCAGCCCGGGCCTCGCTCCCAGCCATACTCACCTCTTCTTACACCTAGAAATCTGTCCTTGGTGGTCAGCATTTCAACGATGATGACGAGCTGAAAGAACATGCTACCACATGGCTGAATACACAGGCGGAAACCAGCTATGTAGAAAACTAGCTTAACAGTTGTTGATTTTTGTACAATAAATATTTTTTCTGTATCTGTACACGTTTGTTTTATATAACTAAACGGAACTTACTTTCTGGGCGTACCTGGTACAATGAACTTTGAAATCAAATTGACAATTTAGCAAGCAGACAAAAACAGAATTATATTAAAGGCGTATGTCCAGCTTTTCCATCCACTCGACGGTTTTAGGGGAGGCTTCATACAGTTCTTCAATAGTTCCTGTGAATGCACGATTTGGGCATTCCAGAATGATGTGCTGGGTCGTTTGTTCAGGATGTCCTCAGTCGCATGGGGAGTATTTCGCATGCCCAATCTGAAGAGCATCTCTCCACTTCTGCCATGGCCTGTGCGGAGTCTTTTGCGTGTGACCCATATTCTTCTTGGCAGGTCTGTACCAGGTACATTTCTGCCAGGTGATATTTCCATATGGTTCCTGGCTATGGCAGAATCGGACCAATCATATTTCCAGGTGGTCTTGGCATCGGAAGAGATGGATATGAGATTTTGAGCTGTTCTTCATGGTGGTCTTCTGGATCTCAGGCGACGATTGTTTGGAGTAATGACTTGGTGGACAGGGAGATTAATATTGCCGGAAATTTTATTCTACTCGTTAACTAACGCAGCTTGCCGTCTGACATGTGGTGGAGCTATATTACAGAGAATGGAGAGCTGGGGCAGTGGGATCGATTTTATGGTCCCAGAGATCATGCTCATGGTGTTATTTAGCTCGGTGTCCACTTTGGATGTATGGCTGCTGTCAAGCTAAACAGGACTGCAGTACTACGCAACAGAATACACCAGTGATAAAGAAGAGAGATCTTCAGAGTATGTGCATCAGTTCCCCAGCTCGAATTGGCAAGCTTTAGAATGATGTTGTTTCTTGTTCGTATCTTAGTTGCTGTTTCTGTTAGGTGTCATTTGACTGTGAGTGAACTGTCCAGTCTGACGCCAAGGTATTTTGGGTTTGGGTTGTGGTTTAACTTTTTTCCAGCAAAACTAACATCAAGAGATCGAGTGGCTTGTTGGTTGCATAGCTGAAATACTGTAACTTCTGTCTTTGATGGGTTGGGGATTAATCTCCAATTAATCTTTGGATAATATGGTCGCAGAAGAGAACAGCGATCTTTCTTGACGATATTTGTATCATAATGTCTTCATGTCAAATATTTTTTTTGGACCTCTGCCTTAGAGACTGTTATTACAATACAAAGATTAAAACTGTGCCAGAACTGGGATTCGAACCTGAGACATTTGCCCTTCACAAGCAAGCGCTCTACCGCCTGAGATATCCCAGAACTGTCCACGGTCCGTCCTGGCGGAAGTAAATCTGTGAGGAGGGACCGTGAAGCGTGCTTGGGTAGATCACTCGGTGGAGCGCTTGCCTGTAAAAGGCAAAAGTCCCAGAATCGCATTCAGGTTCCAGCGCACAGTTTTAACTACAACTTTCAGTGTTGTCCCGAACCTGCTAAACGGGTGATAGACAGACAGATAGACCGACAATTCTTTCTCGGAATACCAATTGGGGGGATGTTTTTCCAGCGTAATTCTAATTTAAGGAATTCTCGGGTTTTCTTCTGTATCACGTCGTAATTTCTCAAGATATTTAGGCAAATCGAAACGTTGCTGTCTTCAGGAGGACTCTGATGAATGCTGTGCAGAACACCCGAGAATTCTTTAAATTGAGGGAGGGGTTACCATCTGAAGACAATGTAATCTAGTGGCCAATGTGTCCTGCAGAATAAGGTCGCCCTCGGTGAACATAGCTACCGTATTGTTGGTCCATCATATTTCGGGCTTGCAGCGGGATCATTTTGACATCTTGCAAGACATGATGCACCAATATGATAGACCAATCAATACACCGAGAAAACGTTAAGATACATATCCTATTGTTGGTGTATTCTTCAAATTTTCAAATTCAAATGTTTATAAACTTTGGGGATCAAACTACTGAACTCAAACCTTCGGCGGGAGCGGCCGTGCACACCGTAGCAAGGCGACGTAGACAGTGCAGTCTTTATGGTCTTCAGTCCCGAGACTGGTTTGGCGCAGCTCTCCACCCTACTCTATCCTGAGCAAGCCTCTTCCATCTCCTCATAAGAACGGCAACCCACATCCATTCCTAACTGCTTACTGTATTCGTCTCTTGGTCAGCCTCTGCGATTTTTACCCCACACACTTCCCTCCAATCTAAGTTGACTGTTCCTCAACGCCTCAGAACGTGTTCAATCTGTCGATCCCTTCTTTCAGTCAAGGTATGCCAGAAATTTCTTTTTCCACAAATATGTTCACTACCGACCCATTATTTACGCGATCTACCCAACTATTGCCCTCTTCGTTTCTGAACCATTTATCGTCCATGTTTCACTCTCGTACAAGGCTGTACCCCAGGCAATTGAATGTTTTCAGGAAAGACTTCCTAACACTTAAATTGGTAGTCAATATCAACAAATTTCTCTTCTTCAGAAATCACTTTGTTAAATAAAATTGCAGCATGCGTGGTTGTTTAGGAACAACAACTCCTTTACTATTTATGTTAATTATTTAGATGCAGACAAAGTTGCATAAAATATTGATTTTACTGACGACTAGTTTCGTGGTCGCCTGAGCTATAACATAAACAACATACACAATTCGTTGTTTAACGTTGTTACTAAAAATCTTGGGAAATTCTTCACCAACGTGTTCCAGATTTTTACTTAATACTCTAATTAATAACCGGACACAGGCTATAAGTTTTTCTTATATATTCAAATTTTAAACAAATATACAATATATAAAGGGGAAGTACTGTTAGCAAAAATCTCGACAACTTTTTGACTTATTTACTTCGAATCTTCACACGATCTTCTGTTAAACGTTCAACTTCACATGGTCTACATGTTTCTGAATGTACGTGATGTATAAATATTGTATCCACTCTGTGCTGTATGAAGACTTTGTTTATTGTTGTTGCCAAAAATGCCCAAAGATCTTGACAATTTTTCCAAACTTTTGCATTATTTGTCCTTGTAAACACTGGTGTCAAAATTACAGCTACAAACAGAATTTTTCCAAGCTTGCCCTTATTTTGCCACAAAATAGCATAAAAAGGTGAAATACAAACAACGTAAAGAATACAACTGCGGCATGCATAGCTGTAGACGACAATGTTTCCTTCATTGTTATTGTATGTTATTCAGTGGCGAACCCAGGATCTTGGTCTGCGGGGAGGGGGGGGGGGGAGGGTTGAGCTCATAAAAAATCCGTACCTTAAACTGATGTCGAAAAGTCTTTATAAAAAACAAAAACAAAACAAAAAATAAAGGTTGTCGGATGTCCTGATCCATGTTTGCATATATCGTTTATTCATTCGCCTGATTTCTATTAAAAATAAGAGAGCAAAGTTGTAGAGAATTTTATCCTCTACATATTCATTTAGTCAGTTTTCGTGTCAGATGAACGGTTAAGTCGTTATTTATTTAAAAAAATAATAATAAAAAATAAAAAGAAATGTTCAAATGTTTGAAAAGTTATGGTGCCTAACTACAGTGGTCATCGGTCCCTAAATTTACAAACTACTTAAACGAACTTATCCTAAGAACAACACAAACACCCATGCCCGTGGTAGGACTCCAACCTCCGACGTAAAGCGGCCGCGCGCACCGTAGCAGGGCCCTCATTGCACAGGGCTATTCCGTCTCGGCGTTATTTACCGCCGGCCGCAGTGGCCGAGTGGTCTGCGGCGCGCCAGTCATAGTCTGCACGGCCACTACGGTCGGGGTTCGAGTCTCCCCTCGGGCATGGATGTTGGTGTCGTCTATAGTATACGGTAGTTCATAAGTAGTTTGTAAGTTTAGGGACTGATGACCCCGAAGTTAAGTCCCTTAAGCTTAACAAACATTTGATTTCGTTATTTACCATTTAAATTTCGAGCTGTCAAAAGGCGATCGCAAAGGCCTGCTTTTAGTGTTACTACCGTAACATAAAGTGGGCCAAAACATATTTGAGAAAGGGAAGTTCTGGTCGCTGGCGCCCAACAATTATGTCTGTAAAATTTGATGTCTATCGGTTGAACGGTTCGACCTAAAAGGTTACAGACAGATAGACGGACAGACAAACGGCCGTTATTTTTGCCGTTATTTTTGCAAATATCTCTGAAACTGTGCGAGGTAGGAAACATAAGAGAGCAAAGTCGTAGGGGCTTTTATCCTCTACATCTTCGTTTTGTTAGTTTTAGTGTTAGATGGACGGTTAAGCCGTTATGTTCTTTTAAATTTCGAACTGTCAAAAGGCGATCGCAAAGCTCCTTTTTAGTATTACTACCGTAACCTAAAGTGGGCCAAAAATACATAGCCCCACTGGATTCTCCACTGATTACATTCCGATAACTTGTTAATGTGCTAAGTGTGAGATACGACAATCTGTCTTCTTCTTCTTCATGTACCGTCTCCATTTCGGAGTTTAGCTATAATCAGAGCTATTTTAGTTTTCGAAGTTGCGGCCTTAAATAGGTCAGATGTTGAGACATTAAACCATTTTTGCAGGTTCCCAAACCAGGACATTCTTCTCCTTCCAACAGATCTGTTTCCTTCTATCTTTCCTTGTATTATGAGTTGCAGAGTCTCATACCTTGGACCTCTCATGATGTGGCCGAAATATTGTAGTTTTCTTTTTTTCACTTCCTGTAGGATCTCTACGCTTTTCCCCATTCTTCTCAGAACCTCCTCCTCATGTTCTGTCCATGATATTCGCAACAGCCTACGGTATGTCCACATCTGGAAGGCTTCTATTTTTCCGTTCGCAATATATGTTGAGGATCCAAGCTTCTACTCCATACAATAGGACTGGGAACACACAACGTTTGAGCATCCGAGTTCGTAGGTCCAGGCTCTAATCGCGACTACATAGCAGCTTCCTGATCTTCATAAAGGACGCACGGGCCTTCTCAATGCGAATCTTTATTTCTGAACAGTAATCCATGGAGCAGTTGACACTCGTACCTAGGTAGTTATACCTCTCGACTCTTGCCAGCCTTTCGCCTTTCACATAAAGATGTTCATTTGGCACTTCAGTTTTGGTGACAATCATGTATTTTTTAATGAAAGTCCAGCTCCAGTTGCATTTATTGGTGCTTTATTTAAGCCCACACTACCGGTTTCGGCCTTTATGTTAGACCATTTTCAAGTGTGACAGACCTGCATATAATGTGTAGCAATAAGTTTACAAAAATTACATGGTACAAGACAGAATGTTACATATGTAAAAAGGTACTGTACAGAAGCAGAAGGAAACTTACGTTATGCCATAGAGAAAGCAACGTCAAATAATTAAAACAATAGAACTCAGAGAATTTAAAACTTTTGGCTCCCAATGGCGACATGAGAAAATTGGCGTGTCATATTTAACATTCCAAAACATTATAATCGGCATGTTCTGATGTGTTCTGATATAAACATTACATCATTGCAAGCACCAAGCACCAATAAATGCAACTGGAGCTGGACTTTCATTAAAATCTGAACCACAGATGCGGCAACAGCAAGCACCCAGTGATGGAGAAACTATATCATGTATTTGGTCTTCTTAACATTGAGTGACAGACGATATTCTTGACTAGCTGTGATGACATTATTTAACATACGTGTAGGTCTTGCATATTTTCAGCTAGAAGTACTGTATCTTCCGCATAACGCAAATTGTTCACTCGAACGCCGTTGACTCGTATCCACCAGCATCATTTTCGAGGGTGTTGGTGAAGATTTCCTCTGAGTAGACGTTGAAGAGGAGTGGTGAGAGGACGCACCCCTGCCTGACTCCCCTCTTGATTTGCACTTCTTTCGTTTGTTCAGACTGAACGCGAACAGTCGCACTTTGGTTTAGATACAGTTTTACTATTACTCGTAAATCTCTTGCGTCAAGGTTCTTACGTTTCAATGCTTCTATGAGTTGCTTGTGTCTTACTTTATCAAATGCTTTACTATAATCAATAAAACAGGCGTATACATTTCGGTTGACATCAAGACACCGCTGCATCAAGACATTGTAGGAAAACAAAGATTTCCTTGTACGAAAACCATTGCAACAACTCAGATCTGGGGGACATTAATCATATAATTGTCGTTTGTCCAAAATATCTCCATCATAGACAACAATTCATCTCTGATCTCAAGAAACTTAGGGCCCCATTCCCTACAAGTATTCGTAATCTACTTATTATGAGCAATAGAGCAGTGCTCCGATGTTTGGCAAGATTTATTTTAGTGAGCAATTTGACATTCTGTTAGTTCACCTTTAAGGCAACTTCAAATGATGCGTCTTTTTCTTTCGTGTGTCTTTATTAATTTCGGATATAATTTAAAGTGACCTTAAAACAAGTATGTTAATACAATGTAAATGTGTGTGTGGCTAAATGGTGTACTGACGCCGAATGCCAAATAAATTTTAAAAAAATACTGAAATACGGTCTTTGGCTGCCTGCGTGATCGCTGAAACATCCGAAGATTGTTTTTCTCGTTGCGTGGCAGTTATAAGCCGCGTGTGCAGGCAGAACGCTTGTCAGAGCTCGGGCGTTGGCTGTTACCACGGCGTGGTTACCATGTGTAGCATTTCGCCGCTCACCGTCAGGCCGAGATACTCCCCGGAGAAGACGAAGAGGGTCACGATGCGAGAATGGAAGGTCAGTTATCCCGTACCGCAAACACAGAATAAAAATATCAAGCGCGAACATCACAAGTTTTGCCGCCAACATCGCCTCCAAAGTCGCATATTTTTGGCGTGGCGTTAAGGTTTGCACCTAAATGCTACGCAAATTTTGAATGTAATTACATCGCTAGTACAGACAGGTTACGTCGCAAAGTTAGCGCTGCTTCCTTCGTATAGATATTAACAGTTTGCTGTCGATATCTAGTAAACTCGACTTGAGACTCAAGAGATAAGTAGAACGCATAATCATTGACTGCGATAGTAAAAGTGCATTATTTATTCATTTTGTTTTTTGTTTTTGTTTTATTGTCACAGAACAAGATTGTCATACCTTCACCCCTGCGACTGTTCGTGTTGCGTAGTCACGATTTTTGAGAGAGGAAAAAAAGAAAAAAAAAAAAAAAAGAACTGTGATGTGGCGGCATTCCGAAATGTATTTCTAGTACTCATCTTTTTTTGGTTCGTCTTTGCTTTATAAATATTTAAGTTAATTGCATTTGGATAAGGGTCTGCCTTGAGCAAATCATTGGTTGCTTTTTTTTTTATTTTTTTTATTTTTTTATTTTTTTATTTTTTTATGCCCATACATGTTTCACTACAGTTGTAGCATCTTCAGTGGGAGCTTTTTATTGCTTTAGAGTGAACAACAGAAAATATTTTTAGTTTTTACAGTTATTACAAGTTCATCCTTTTAATTATAAATAGGTACAAGAATTTCATATATGTATATATAGGCCTACCTTGTTTTACATGTTTGTTTTGTTACATCATCCCTGTGGGTCTTGGATTACAGTTTGTGATTTGCAACCATATGGCACTTAATGAAATAAAAGGTTTCAGCTTGGTAGGCGATGTGAGATGTTTATTTTATTAAAATTCACAACATATCGATTTCGTCCCTATGATGGAACATCATCAGTGCATGCTGTTAAAAACTAGGTACCTTAGTCAGACATAAAATCAAGATAAAATTACATATACCAAGAATGTTACAATTATATAATGGAATTACATACCAGAATTGCAAGTCATGATGACCTATGTGCTCTGCTTAAAATATTTTTTCGTCATTATTATTCTGTGCTGGGCTGGCACAATATGGAATCTAATTACATATGGCACTCATATACCAAACTGTTTGTTGCTGAAATATTTAGGTATTTAATTTCCAAAGTGAAAGTATCCTGCAAATATTCTAGTGATTTATAATTATCCATTACTTGTTGTCTGTTTTGTTTACTCATTTCTCTCTCAAGACCACTACAATATTTTTATTAGACCTTATTTATTTGTTGCAGTTTTCTTATCTGCAAGTATCTGTTACACAGAAAGTAGGCTGAAACATACTTTACAACTTCATTGTCATATTGTACATGGTTGACATTTTTCAAAATATTTACGTGACTTTTATTACTTACACACATGATGTGCTATTTTGTAAAAATTTAGAGATCTGAATATGGCAACTAAGATTGTCGAAACCGGTTATCTAAAATAAAATATTCAACAAGAGATCTTTTCATCTTCAGATCTCTAAATTTTTACAAAATAGCATCTGATGTTTCTAAGTTATAAAAATCACAAACATATTTTAAATGTACTGTGTTAAGTACATATAAAGTAGATGTGTCAAATTCAAAACTATATGACAAACCTGGTCACTCATTTTTTAAAAAAATAAGAAAACACATTTTTCTCACTTGTTCACACTGTTTGTACAAGAAACTGTCTGGACACTAAGCAGCCTCTTTGATAAGTAGTCTGATTTTTTTAAAAAGTGACAAACTATGGCGTATAATTTTAAATTTGACACATCTAGTTTATATGTAATTAACACAGTACATTAAAATATGTATGTGACTTTTATAATTTAGACACCAAGCGCTATGGCACATGAAGTGCTATTTTGGAAAAATTTAGAATCTGTAGATAACAACTAAGTTTGTCGGTCATCTAAAATAAAATATTCAACAAGCGATCTTGGCATATATATTCTTAACAAATTCGTCATATAATTCAAGGTTATTTTCTAGGAGCCGTGTACATCGAATGAAACGGCAGTGCGATCGATATATATCGGACGGCGTTTCGTGCAGAAACGATAGGTATCGAACAAGCGAAAATTATTATTTTTACGAGTATGTCATGATTTTAAACGATGTGGTTAGGCAGGAACCTAAGAGTACAGCTTAAATTGTTGCGAGTGAAAAATCGAATTATATGATTTTTACGAATATGTCACGATATCAAATGATGTGGCTAGGCAGAAACCTAAGAAAACAGCTTAACTTATGAATGAACAAGCACTCTTAGGTTCCTGTCTAACCACTTCCTTTAAAATTGTGATATATTCGTAAAAATCTTAAAATTCTCTTGTTCGATACCTATTTATTTCATAGCTTTGGCTGAAAAGTCTGTTTTCTTTGACAACGAATATGAGTTGTTTATTAAGTCAATGCTGTCAATTTACAATGCGTAAAACAAACTTTACCCCCCTGTAATGACTGGATCTGATGTACTTTTCCGATTCACGAACTGGTTGCAATTTTTATTGGACAAGATATTTCAGAAATTTATCACCTTAAGAATCCACATTGGTATTAGCTACATTAATCACCTGTTCCGCTTTCTTAGTATCTTGTCACTTGTCACTGCAAGCGGAGCGAGAGTCGAACGTCTGATATATATCGATCGCACTGCCGTTTCTTCGATGTACATGGCTCGTAGGAAATTACCCATTTGCCGTCATATCTCTTGAAATGTTTGCTGTACTGTGATTTAATTTTGAGGTGCATTCACTGCTATGTAGATATTAGCTTATATGATAAATGTGTTGCGAAGGGTCATTAGTAGTAAAGAAGGGTGCAATACAACCGTGAGGTCCGGGAAACCCGGGAATTTTTTCATCCATGAGAAATTCAGTAATACACAGGATCGTTTTTTTAGAATTCCGGGAATTTTTCATTGTTTTTTGTTATGATTTCATTTTTTGTTATTTTGGCTGGTACGTTAGGCTACTACTGCAGAATAATACTGCAGCAATAAAACATGAAAACGTGAGAATAACACCAAAACAAAACATTAGTAGAAAAGAAAACAGCAGAATACAGTGCACACGCAAGTGTCTTCCGTTAGCGGAATGTATCAAAGTGTTAGGATGAAGACTATGTGACAATTCCTAACAATAAAATGCGTTTGAGTTCTTATCTGTTTACAATTCTAAAGGTCGCAGGAAAAAATGCGAATAGTGGTTTAGAAGAGTTAATTTAAAATCGAATGCTGTTTTACGCAAGATAAATTGCGTTAAGAGTAAGAATGTGCTATGAATTTCTCAAATCACGAAAGGTTTGTCTCTCATTCAAAACTGAACATTTTTTCGGGTTCAGAGGACCAACCATTTATGCGTTTATTAAAAATTTTTAACAACACATCTATGTTTGACATATCTTCTACGGTAACAGACGCTAAGAAAGACTAAGCTTCAAGGTTACTTTATTACATTTATTTTAGTTCTTTCATAGATAGATTACTTTTAATTATGCAACAACTGTGGCAAAAGTTAATTTATCCTTAAAAAATATGGGATGTGAAAACAGCCAGTCAGAAATTTGTGAATAATTCTGTGTTGTGGACATACTTTCGCTGTGTTATTAGATTCCTAGGTAAAAATTTACATACGACCTCGACAGCGTAGCGAGCTGATGTTGGGAAAGACCTTTGAATGTTGTTTGAAACCTCAGTCACATAGAATGAGAGGAAATAATGTTTCGTGTTAACGTGAAACAAATAATTAATGCTGTTCCTGCTATATAGTTGACAGTTTCTTGTATGTACCGTGTCCGGTTAGTAAATTAATTATGTAGCGAACATTTTGTTGCCAACATTAGCACACTACGCCGCCGAGGCCGTAAGTAAAATTTAACCTGTTCGTGCCTTACAACATACCCTAAAATCGTAACACATTCAAAGAAAACAGCTAAATATTTTTGACGAGCGAGAGTGTAAATGTGATATTAATTAAAGCTTTTCTATTCGGTTCAAGCCTAACAACAAACTAGAAAATTGTAACGTATTCGTACAAAGACAGCGTTGTATTTTACAAAACGAAATAAATAAGCGATCTTCCATAAATTACAACGTCTAGAACACAACATCACGGAAAAAATGAAATATAAGTGAGCTGCAATTACGAAACATGAGTAGCGATAAGCATTCTCACTGGCTGTCTGCCCCTGACTCATGATTGGCCGTTCATACTTTCGATCAATTGTCGCCTCGTTACCAACATCTACTAGTCACGGGGAAGTTCTACGCCGGTATAAAACATTTACCTCGTAAAGTATTTATATTTATATTGATCCAAGAAAAAGTGTGTTGTGACTTATAACAGAAAAGTGTATTTCTCTCGGGAAAAGTGTATTTTAACTCAGGATAAAGTGTAGTTTTTAACCAGGAAAATTCCGAGAATTTTTTTTTTCTTCGTCCGTTTGTACACCTTGTAAATTAATACGCCCCTGCACGCCAATGTAATCGAAGATGCTGCAAACTGATATAGATTCGCAGTTGTATCCCGTGACGTAGCTGACAATTTGCAAGGTATGTTGCAAATATAGTGGTAAAAAACTTAAAGTAATAAATTAAAACGCCGCGGCAGATATTAAAATACGACCGTATAAACTTAAGAAAATGATGTAATCGATAACCTAGTTTTTTCCTTTACATCAATTTGAACGGGGTGTCAGCGAGAGTAAGTTTCATAAAGGTATGAAATTAAATGTGAAAAATAGTTGGAAGTTGATTATTGTTACCATTTTCGAGCAGCGTAATTGATGGACAGTGCCGTCGGCTTCAAGACAAACATACAGTTTCTAACTGTAATACTTCTCGTATTATCTTAAAATAAGATGTTTATGTCTTAGTCAGAATCCACACTGTAGGCACCGTTAATGACGTCACCCCGTCTAAACTCCACCTGCATTCCCACTGGACGGAACATCAAGAAGGGCAGAAAAATGAAAATAAATAGATAATAAATAAAAATGCACCATTTGTCGCCTAGTTGGAAATGCAATAGTGTATTTTGTTCTCAAAAGAGAATGGCAAATAAAGTTATTGTTGGAGAATTGACAATGATTCCAACTGCTATTAGGTGAAGAGGAAAGAGATCATATATCGGTAACACAATTAAGACGTACGTCAGTTAAAAAAAGCTTTAGAAGAGAATATATGAACGCGAATTTCACGCAGATAGTAGAGAGAAGTGGAGGACCACAATTTAACGTATAGCTTAGAACGGCGAGGCAGCAATTTCATACACCTTTCTCGTCTGCGCTAGGTCACGTTGTTAACTTTTGAATTTAACGTGATTAATTTTATTAACAGGTGGTCGGAGGCTTTTTCTCTTGCAGCCGCATTACTCCGTACGGCAGAGATGCCGATACCCCAGCTGTCTGCGCATCTCCTATATATATAAAAATTCGTGTAAGTCCAGGAAAGGTTTTAACGGTGAGAAAATACGGAAAAGCTGTCCAGGAAAGAGGAAAATCCGGAATACCTGAAAAGGCTCTTTCCAGTGAGCTATCAATACTGTTCGTCCAACTGCGAGAAAATTCTGTACATTTCATGTTGAAAGCGAGAGGAAGGATCGCATCAAATAAAAATTTGGAAAAGTCGCCCCGAAAGTAGGAAAAACCGAAAGCGATTTTGACAGGACAAGGTTTGTATAAAATAATTTTTTTTGGAAAATCTACCGGGAAAATGGAAAATTTGAGAAAAACTTAAAGTGCGTTTTTCAATGTGTTTTTCATTGGAAAAGTTTTCAGTAAAAAAAAATAGGGACAGTTAAAAAGGAAAGTCACAAAATTCTAACGAAGATCATTTCTCAATGTGTTTCTAAATGTACTCAATACTATAAGTTCAGAACCATTTATCCGATTGCGATAAAATTTTGATCATTTGACGTCCAACAAAAGATGAATGTTCTTGTTGTTGTTGTGGTCTTCAGTCCGGAGAATGGTTTGATGCAGCTCTCCACAGTAACCTATCCTGAGCAAGTCTCTTCATCTCCACATAAGAACGGCAACCTACATCTGTCTGAATCTGCTTACTGTATCCATCTCTTGGTCGTCCTCTCCGGTTTTTACCCCACACACTTCCCTCCAACGCTAAATTCACAATTCCTTGATGTCTAAGAATGTGTCCTACCAATCTATCCCTTCTTTTAGTTAAGGTATGCCAGAAATTTCTTTCCTCCCCAATTCTGTTCAGTACCTCCTCATTAGTTACGCGATCCACCCACCTAATCTTCAGCTTTCTTCTGTAGCATCACATTTCAAAAGCCTCAATCCTCTTCCTGTCCGCACTGTTTATCGTCCATGTTTCACTCCCATACAACGCAACACTCCACGCAAATGCCTTCAGAAAGGACTTCCTTAGGCTTAAATCAATATTCGATGTTAACAAATTTCTCTTTTTCAAGAATGCTCTTCTACCCATTGCCATTCTGCATTTTATATCTTCTGTACTGCGACCATCATTTGTTATTTCACTGCCCAAGTAACAAAACTCATCTAGCCCCTTTATTGTTTCGTTACCCAATCTAATTCCTTCAGCATCACCTGATTTTCTTAGACTGCACTCCATTACCCTAGTTTTGCTCTTGTTAATGTTCATCTTATATGCGCCTTTCAGCACACTGTCCATTCCGTTCAATTGCTCTTCCAGGTCCTTTGCTGTATCTGACAGAATTACTATGTCGTCGGCAAAACGCTTTCCTTTATAGCTTGCTCAATGTACAAATTGAATAACATTGGAGAAAGGCTACAACTTTGTCTTACTCCCTTTCCAACTACTGCATCCCTTTCATGCCCTTCAACTCGGACAACCGCTGTCTCGTTTTTGTACAAGTTGTAAATAACCTTACGCTCCCTATATTATACTCCTGATTGTTTCAGAACTTGAAAGAGTTTATTCCAATCAACATTGTCAAAAGCCTTCTCCAAATCTACAAAAGCTAGAAATGTAGGTTTGCCTTTTCTTAATCAATCTTCTAGGATAAGCCGTAAAGTGAGTATTGCCTCCCGTGTTCCTACATTTCTCCTGAACCCAAACTGATCTTCACCGAGGTCGGCTTCTACTAGCTTTTCCATCCTTCTGTAAATTATTCGTGTTATTATTTTGCAACCATGACTTATTAAACTGATGGTTTTGTAGTTTTCACACCTGTCTGGACCTGCTTTCTTTGGAATGGGGAGTATAACATTTTTATGGAGGCCCAGGGTACTTCACCTGTCTCATACATCTTACACACCAGGTGAAACAATTTTGTCATGGCTGGTTCTCCCAGAGACTTCAGTAGCTCTGAGGGAATATCATCTACTCCAGGGGCCTTGTTTCGACTTAGGTCTTTCAGTGCTCTGTCAAATTCATTATATCAGTATAGCATCTCTTATTTCATCCTCATCTACTTCTTCTCCCCTTTCTACAATATTGCCACTAAGTTCATTTCCTTCATAGAGCCTCTCTATATACTCTTTCCACCTTTCAGCTTTCCCTTCTTTGCTGAGAACTGGTTTTCCATCAGAGTCCTTCATATTCATAGAGCTGTTTTTCTTATCTCCAAATGTTTCTTTTATTTTCCTGTAGACGGTATCTACTTTTCCCCTTCTTCTACAGATTTGCATTTGGCTTCCAGCCACTCCTGCGGGTTTCCATTTTGCACTTCCTGTCAATCTCATTTCTTAGTCGTCTGTACTCCATTTTGCCTGTTTCATTTACTGCATTTTTATATTTTCTCCTTTCATCGATTAAATTTAGTATGTTCTGTGATATCCAAGGATTTTTTGTAGGTCTTGCCTTCCTACCTATTTTGTCCTCTGCTGCCTTCACAATTTCCTCTCTCAATGCTACTCATTCTTCCTCTACTGTTTTATTTTCCCCTGTTTCTGTCAATTGTTGCCTAAAGCTCCCTCTGAAATTCTTAAGAACTTCAGGTTCCTTCAATTTATTCAGGTCCCATCTCCTTGTTTTCCTACCTTTTTGTAGTTTCTTCAGTTTCAGCCTACAGTTCATAACCAACAAGTTACATACGTATTTCATATTAGGTGAGTTATGCTGCCTCCTACTGCCAGGTACTGAATATCTGCGATCTCAGTAGTCATTAGATATCGTGAGAACAGATGAGGCATTCCGCGGAACTCACGGACTTCGAACGTGGACAGGGGATTGGGTGTCAGAAGTCTGTACGCGAGTTTTCCACACTGCTAAACATCCCTAGATCCGCTGTTTCTGACGTGATACTGAAGTTGAAATGTGAAGGGACACGTACAGCAAGAAAATGTACAGGCTGACCTCATCTGTTGACAGAGACCGCCAACAGTTGAAAAGGGTCGTAGAGCTAAACTCCAGATTCCGTGTCGTGGCATAGTGTGGAGTATTCAGAGGTTGGCAGCGGCCGCAGCCGTCCAATCGTAACACAGACGGTGACAGCCAATGAGCTATTAGCGCGTATTAGCTGTTTTTACGAGGGAAATTACTTTCACTGACCGAACAAGGGTACACACAAGAACCTGTCAACCATAGAGCAGGTATAGCATGTTTTATTTATTTTATGATTTGTACGAAACAGTGATCAAGTGATTCTAAATCTTCATTAAGTACTTTTACTGACCTGACAAGGGTACATACAAGCGCCTGTCAACCACAGAGCAGAAAACCATTAATTATTTACTTCATCAATATGCTAACATAAATTACGTCGATTCTTATTTCGTAATAATAACAGTATTTCAGATGCAGTCTATAATTTGCATTTACCAATGAAATGCAACAATGGTGTTGCTTGTAACGTTGTCTCTTGCAATTCTTTGTGTGCTTCCTTCTCAATGTTTTTCCACTTCCGCCAAAATTATTGCTTCAGCGGTGTGACATTAGTAAATAACAACTATATTACTACGTTTTTCGTTCGTAAAAGAAGACAACAATTATTTTCGTGACTGTGCGTGTTTCAGATTACAATAAAAACATCACATTTCGCAGGAAATTTAACGTGTTTCATACGAAAATATTAAATATTCCTTCTACAATAAATATTATCTATTGTGAAGGCCTAGCAAAACAGCTGTTACGCGCTAATATCTCATTGGCTGTCACCGTCTGTGCTACGATTGGTCGGCTGCGGCCGCTGCCAACCTCTGAACACTCCACACTACGCCGCGACACGGACTCTGGAGTTTTACCGGCAGGCATCTATCCAGACCATCACACGGGAATTCTAAACTGCCTCAGAATCCATTCCAAGTACGATGACAGTTATGCGGGAGGTGAGAAAACTTGGATTCCATGGTCGAGGGTTGCCCATAAGCAATACATGATGCAGGCAATGCCAAACAACACCTCGCCTGGTGTAATGAGCGTAAACAGTGTTCGATTGAACAGTGGAAAATGTTGTGTGGAGTGACGAATCACGGTGCACAATGTGGCGATCCGATGGCAGGGTGTGGGTGTGGCGAATACCCGGTGAACGTCATCTGCCAGCGTGTGTGGTGCCAACAGTCAAATTCGGAGGCGGTGGTGTTATGGTGTGGCCGTGTTTTTCATGGAGGGGGCTTGCATCCCATGTTGTTTTGCGTGGCACTATAACAACACAGACCTACATTCATGTTTTAATCACCTTCTAGCTTCTTACTGTTGAATACCAATTCGGGGATAGCAACTGCATCTTCCACCACGATCGAGCACCTGTTCATAATGCACGGCCCGTAGTGGAGTGGTTACACGACAATAACATCCTTGTATTAGACTGGGCTGTTCAGAGTCCTGACTTGAATCCTGTAGAATACCTTTGGGATGTTTTGGAACGCCGACTTGGTGCCAGGCCTCACCGACCTACATGGCTGCCTCTCCTCAGTGCAGCACTCCGTCAAGAATGGACTGCCATTCCGCAATAAAGCTTCCAGCAATTGATTGAAAATAGTGTGTGTGTGTGTGTGTGTGTGTGTGTGTGTGTGTGTGTGTGTAAGCTGTCATCAAGCACCATATTCAATACTAGCATAACAGGTCGAGAGCGCCACGAACTTGTAAGTCATTTTCAGCCAGGTGTCCGGATACTTTTTATCACGTAGTGTTTTTTCTTATGACTGCACTGTAGAAGGAACCACGGTCAGCATTCGACCCTTACTATTAATCCCCGTAGTATAGTAATGGCATCGTTTCCTTTATAAGTAACTAGCTTAAACCGCGGCTCTGCTCGCGTGTTGGTTGATTAGCTAACTTTCAGTAGTGTGCTATGAGACTTGTTTGGAAGGATGAAATAAAATTCAATAACTTCTTTAAAAACAAACATTTTTAATCAACATTCAAATAAAAGAATAAAATTATGTTAAGTAGTGTAGATCAAATCACACGTAAAAATTTAATCGTTTCGAAGAATCCGATCACGAAATTCAACAATAATGATTGTAATAATATCACAGATCGATCACTTGATGTAATCGATTTTTTAAAGAGATGTATTAGAAGAAATTTCTGTTTTACTGCTTTATTTATTTATTTTTATATTTCCTTATTCGTAAGCTTATTCTTACAGAGAAAGAGCTGAAGACATTGTAGCACGCATAGACCAAAGATATGGTCTGTGGCATCACGTTTCGCTGTATTGTAACCTCCTTGCTATAGAGTCGCAAACGTCATCGCTGGCCTTCAGCACGAATTTTTTTATAATCTGACGATTTTAAATCACCATATCTTCCACCCTCTTATAGCTATCGTAATGGAACTGCTATGGTGTACAACGGGAGACTTCGGACAACCGGCCGCGGTGGCCGAGGAGACTGAGGCGCTCCAGTCACGGTCTGCACAGCCACTACGATCTGGGGTTCGAATCTCCCCTCGGGCATGGATATTTGTGCCGTCCTTAGTGTTAGCTAGTTTGTAAGTAGTTTGTAAGTTTAGGGACTGATGACCCCGTAGTTAAGTCCCATAAGCTATACAAACATTTGAACATTTTGAGACTTCGGACAACAGTTACACTCAGACCATTCGTTTGCGTTCTGTAGTTTTCACTGCAGAGCGAAATATTAATACACACATACACACGTGGAATTTTATATACACCGATAACTTTTCATCCCAATTTACTTCACCCTTTTATCATTATCAGCCCTCAAGCAACAATGCAACCAAAACCATTTTCAAAGAGTAAATATAATTTTCAAAGAGTCATTATTGTTCAGTATTTCGCGTTATATTCTTCAAATTACAAAATATCTATCAGATCGCTATAAAACCGTGCCTAAAACCTTCCTCAGGTATAAATTAGTAACTATACAAATATTTAAGTCTCTGCGTCTTGTCGTTCGGACGTAATAAGCGTACATCGAGTAGACAATCACATTAATATATGAGGTACGTCCAGAAAGTAAGTTCCCTTTGGTTATATAAAACAAACGTGTACAGATACAGGAAAAATATTTATTGTACAAAAATCTACAACTGTTCAACTACTTTTCTACATAACTGCCGAAATTTTGTAGATACTTGCCATAGCGTTGCACAAGTTTCTGTATGCCTTCTTCATAGAAGGTTGCCGCCTGTGTATTCAGCCATGTGGTAGCATGTTCTTTCAGCTCGTCATCGTTGTGTTGACAGGACAAATTTTAGGTGTAAGAAGAGGATTTCCATCAAAAGGTGGTGCTTATTTCCACGATAGTGCCTGACCTCATGTGGCGAATGTGACCAAACAACTCTTACAGGGTGGCCGAGGAGACTGAGGCGCTCCAGTCACGGTCTGCACGGCCACTACGGTCGGGGTTTCGAATCCCCCCTCGGGCATGGATATTTGTGCCGTCCATACAGAAACATTTGCGCATACAGAAACTTGTGCAACGCTATGACAAGTATCTACAAAATTTCGGCAGCTATGTAGATAAGTAGTTGAACAGTTGTAGATTTTTGTACAATAAATATTTTTTTTCTGTATCTCTACACGTTTGTTTTATATAACGAAACGGAACTTTCTGGACGTACCTCGTATATAGATAAATAGCTACCCGATCGCCATAAAACCGTGCCTAAAGCCTTTCCCGGGTAGACATTAGTAACTGTACAAATTTTTAGCTCTTCATGTCTTGTCGTTCAGACGTGATAAACGCACACCGAACAGACATTCACATTTATAGATATAGACTGTCTGCAAGTACCCGGCTTTGCCCGGGTTTAAAATAAGGTTTTCTGTAGAAGCGTACAAAACTTTTTATTTACATGTAATAAAAGGGTACATTTATGTTGAAGAAATGTGATGAATAACCTTTTGACAGTTTCATTTGGAGTATGTACAAAAACATTTTCGTCTTCGCCCACTCTGGAGCAAGCCACATACAACTGAGTACTCTCCCCCATGCACCGAACGAAATTTTATGTATACAGTAAGCTTCATCTTGTTTTCAAGGTCAAGTGTATAAAATTTTATCAAGATCGGAGGAAAACTGTGGATTTTGGCGAAATCCATAAGTACCCTCCACCATGCACTGAACGAAATTTTATGTAGACAGTGCCCTTCCTCTTGTCTTGAAGGTCAATTGTGCAAAATTTTATCAAGATCAGTGCGAAGATATAGATTTACACGGACACATTGAAAACGCACTTTCTCTTTTTCTCAAATTTTCCAGCTGGTTTTCCAAGAAATGGAACGAAACCTGTTTCAAAACGTTCCCCATGTAATTTTGTGTACGTCTACCAAATTTCACGATACTTGGTTGTCTGGATCTTGAGTTATAAGAGAACAGACAGGCAGACAACAAATGCGTCTTATAAGTATAGAGATTTACTTTACAGCTCCCTAAAAGATCTGTGTACGCGGAAACGTATTATCGCCTAAGTTATGGAGATAACACCTTCTGGCGCCGATAGATACTGTCATAAGCAAATGTTCGAACAGGTCTTGAGATTTCACGAACTGAGACGTAAATTGTTCGAATAATTCGACTAGTCTTTAAACCCACCTCTAGTAAAAATATTTACGTCAACGACACCGATTTGTTTGTAAAGCGTAAAACGCAAAGATTCATTCTTATTGCAAGACGTTTTATGAGTGGACGATGTTCTGTCGTACGACGGATTCGCAGTTCTTGCGAGACCTTGAAATGCTGAAAAACTTAACCGAATTCTCTCAACGTCTGTGACGTTTCTCCAAAATATTTCAAATGTTTGTATAGCTTAAGGTACTTAACTACGGGGTCATCAGTCCCTAACCTTACAAACTACTTATGAACTAGCTAAGACTAAGGACGGCACAAATATCCATGCCCGAGGGGGGATTCGAACCCCCAACCGTAGTGGCCGTGCAGACGGTGACTGGAGCGCCTCAGTCCCCTCGGCCACTGCGGCCGGCGACATTTCTCCGTGACCTACCTACATGATACCTGAAGGAAGGAAACTTAGGGTTTAACGTTCAGTGGACAAAGTGGTCGTTTGTGACGGAGCTCACGCTTGGTTTTTTTAGGCAAAGATGGAGAAGGAAATCGGCCGTGCCTTTTGAAAGGAACCATCCCGGGAAATCTGGATGGCTGGAGGTGGATTTGAACCACCGTCCTCCCGAACGCGAGTCCAGTGTGTTACCGTTGCTCCAAATCGCTCTGTATGGTATATGAGAGTCACTCTCCATGTTTGCGTGAAGTTCCTTTGCAGTCTTTTGGGTAGCCGAGACGGTTGTTGTTCCCAAAAGGCGCTCTGAAATTTCTCTCAGCTTGGGCACCTGACGTAATTTCAACAAACCAAGGGCTACACCGTGTCTTTCTTTGTGCAGACTGTATTCTTCCATTCATTTGTGGTACTCGTATCCCCTGTAACAATAAAGAAAAAATTACTTTCAATTAATCTAAGGTAATTAAAAGTCGAGTTATATGATACCGAAGTATCACAGTGACTTGTTACAGTAATCATTGTAATTATTTTATACAGCTTCATACAAATACAAACGGAAAATTGATAGTCAGTGTAATGCATAAACACCCTCGTAACAGATCACTAGAGTCAAAAAATGAACAGAATTTGCTTATGGGAGGTGCATGGATGTTCTACAGCAGTATTTTAAACCTTTTCGATTGTGCGACCATCTTCAAAAGAAATTATTCCTGCGACCCTCTTCGAAGAATAAATTTGCTGCAGAAGCCTTAAGAAAAAGAAGCAACTATTTTGGAGTCTCAAAGACAAGGAATTTAATTTTCTTTCTGTGATACAAATATCTTGTGTTTTTCAGAATAGAAAGAATTATACCTATATTCACTTGATTACCGACAGAAAAGTAAATTTTGCACAAGTGTATCGCATTTCAGGCATGAGTCAGTACCTGATTACGCTTGTTAAGGAAGCCCACTGTAGATACACTTTTCCGAATTTCTTAGATTTAATTATTGCGTATTTTTCATTTACCTATCGATTAATTCCTGAAAACTTCAGGCTTTGAGCTTATACGTTAACACGTTGTATTTACTATAATGCAATCTACGTCATGTTGAATTCAGAATAATGTTAAATAATGACTCAGACAATTGGCTCTAAATAATGAGAAATGTGAAGTCGTCCACATGAGTACGAAAATAAACCCGTTAAAATTTTTTTACAAGATAAATCAATCAAAAGTGAAGGTCGTAAATTCCACAAAATACCTAAGAATTGCTATTACTTCAGACTGAAACTGGAAAGGACACGTAGATAATGTCGTGGGAAAGGCGGACCAGAGACTGCGTTTTATTGGCAGAACTCTTAAAAGATGCAACAGAACTATAAAAGAAACTGCATTCACTACGCTTGTCCGTCCATTTTTGGAATATTGCTGCCCAGTGTGGGATCCTTATCAGGTGGGTTTGACGGAGGACATCGAAAGAGTCCAAAGAAGGGCAGCTCATTTTGTATTGTCACGATACAGGGGAGACAGCGTCACGGAAATGATACAGGATCTGGGATGGGAGTCATTACAAGAACAGCGCTTATCGCTGCGGCGTGGGCTACTTACGAAACTCCAATCTCCAACATTCTCCCCCGAATGCGAAAATATATTCTTGACTCCCAGTTACATATGTAGAAATGATCATCAGAATAAAATACGAGAAATCAGAGCTCAAACGGAGAGATTCAGGTGTTCTCTCTTCCCGCGCGCTATTCGAGAATGGAATGGGAGATAAATAGTATAATGGTAGTTCGATGAACCTCTGCCATGCACTTAAATGTGATTTGCAGAGTATCCCATGTAGATGAAATCTCGGGTTGACAATCGAGTCAGTGCCTCGTTTTCTGGCAACGTTTCGGCATGTAGGAAACTTGCCGAAACGTTGCCAGAGAATGAGGCACTGACTCGGCTGTCAACTCGAGAATATTTCCTGATCGAGATCCGCCGAGAAAGTCGACATTCACAATGACTTAGACACTTTAACGTAAATTTCACTTAGGCGTATGTGTTTGTATTACGGATCCCGTGATGTTCAGACAGGCAGTGGTCTGCTTGTTTTAAGGTGCAACTACTGTACTTGCTACTGTGATGGCGACTCCCCGACCAAAACTATACCACCGCGGCCCACAGGCTGTAAAACACTCTTCTACAGAGAGTCCAGAAATTCTAATTACAATCTTCTAGGGGGAGAGTGAGTACATAATATTTCGATAAGTCACATATCCGGAAATGTCATCCAGTGACTCAAACAAAGCCGGCTGCGGTGGCCGAGAAGACCTATTTCTATGCCATCGGTTTTTTCCAAAGTTATTGAAAAGGCTGTATATTCAAGATTAATTGATCATTTCAGTTCACATAATTTCCTGTCAAACGTACAGTTTGGTTTTAGAAGTGGTTTAACGACCGAAAACGCTATATTTTCGTTTCTCTGTGAGGCACTTGATGGGTTAAATAAGAGGCTACGGACATTAGGCGTCTTCTTTGATTTAACAAAAGCGTTTGATTGTGTTGATCACAAAATATTGTTGCAGAAGTTGGAACATTATGGAATACGGGGAGTAGCCCACAACTGGTTCACCTCTTACTTTAGTAATAGACAACAGAAGGTAATTCTCCGCAGTGTAGAAAATGGCTATGGCGTGCAATCCCAATGGGGCACAATTAAGTATGGAGTGCCCCAGGGGTCTGTTTTGGGACCATTGCTGTTTCTTATTTATATAAATGATATGCCTTCGAGTATAACAGGTGATTGTAAAATATTTTTGTTTGCTGATGTACCAGCTTGGTAGTGAAGGATGTTGCTCCTAATATTGACACAGTATCAAATAATGCAGTTCAAGAGATAAGTTCATGGCTAATAGAAAATAAGTTGATGTTAAATCACAGTAAAACTCATTTCTTACAATTTCTAACACATAATTTGACGAAATCTGACATTATGATTACACATAATGGGCATGTGATAAGTGAGACTGAACAGTTCAAATTTCTAGGTGTTCATATAGACAGTAAGCTGTCATGGAAAGCCCATGTTCAGGATCTTGTTCCAAAACTAAATTCTGCTATATTTACCATTAGAACAATATCTGAGATAAGTGATTTTTCAACACGAAAAGTAGTCTATTTCGCTTACTTTCACTCACTTATGACGTACGGCATTGTTTTTTGGGGTAACTCGCCTGATGCAAAAAGGATATTTCTGGCTCAAAAACGGGCGGTTCGAGCAATATCTGGTGTAAGTTCGCGAACGTCATGTCGACCCCTTTTCAGTAGTCTGGGAATTTTGACTCTGGCGTCACAATACGTTTTTTCTTTAATGTCGTTTGTTGTTAATAATATCAGCTTATTCCCACGAGTTAGTAGCTTTCACTCGGTGAATACTAGACAGATGTCTAATCTACATTTGCACCACACCACCTTAACACTTGTGCAGAAAGGGGTGCAGTATTCTGCGGCATCCATTTTCAATAAGCTGCCACAAGAACTTAAGAATCTTAGCACTAATCCACATGCTTTCAAATCTAAATTGAAGAGTTACCTCGTGGCTCACTCCTTTTATTCTGTCGAGGAACTCCTAGAAAAGTTAAACAATTAAGCTAATTCATTTTTTCTTTATTGATTCTTTTCACTTTGTCTTAAGATTGTCGTGTGCAAAGGACTACTTAAAATTTTTCTATTACCATTCTTGTGTAACAATGTATTGACTTGTTCCATGACCATGGAGTCTTACTCCTGAAGTGGGTCCTATGGAACAGAAAAAACAAATAAAATAAAATTAAAAAAACATTTTTTGAGAAGTGCACATGGCGTCACTGGATGATATCTTATCGAGATATTACTCTACTCAAAACAATTAGGGTAAATACACAAAACACATATGGCAACGTATTTTACACATACGCTGGTTAAAATTATTATTTGGTGGACGATAACGCTCGTCCCCACAGAGTTGCACTGGTAGAAAACATGCAGTGATTCCCTCGATTTTTAAGTGTTATGACCTCTGATCTAGACTTCTTTCTTCCGAGATTTGCAATTCTGCTCGAAACTGTTAGGAGAAACTTCTTTTTCAAACTAGCAATTAAACGATAGAATCCATGCCTACATATATTTCTTGTTTTAGCACAACACATTACAAGATAAATTTCATTCACATATCATAGCAGTTCTAGCTCGTTGTTAACAACACAATTGCTTTTTTTTCTTTTTTTTTCTTGTTACGTCTTCCTTTGTTCTTTGTTCGGTGCTTTTGGAGTGACTATGTGCATTTCTTTCTTGGATCCACAGTACCAAGAGGTGGCACTGCCAAAGTATAAACATATGGGAGGCTGCAGGAAGACTCTCCGCCGTTCTGGCCCACTGCAAATCACACATGGCCATTGCAACTGGGATAGATAAATATCCCACGCTAAAACTAATAGCACGGAATCTTTCGTTGAGCCTAAGGCCAGCAGTGGGACATGGCAAATCTCACGACTTTCCATGACACACCACAAACAGTATTATATTTTGCTGTCTCAACTCCTTACTTGAGGTTTACAAGGCGTTTACTTAAACCGAGGCACCATGGGGCTACCGTAATTGTGAAAAATTCATACTCGTTGCCGTCTAATATGGTGTGTGATCACTTCGGAAGGCCAGTACAATTGCACACCTGCGTGGCACGGACAGTATGATGTTATCTATCAACTCTTGAGGGATATGTGGCCATCATTCCATGGGTGCAATATACAGCTCTGAAACCGTTGTGGGAGATACTGGTCCGGCTTCAATACGTCTGCCAAGTGCATCCCAGACATGCTCAATCGTGTTTAAGTCCGGTGAACAAGCTGGCCACTCCATCCGTTCAGTTCCCTCAGCTTCAGTCATGTTGTCCACCAGTGCAGCTCTGTGGGGACGAAAGATACGGTCCACCAGACGGAACTCATCTCCTGTGGCACCAGCGTAGGGTACAACAAATGGTCGTAGGTTGTCGTCTGTATACCATTGAGCAGTGACAGCGCCATTATAAATGACATAGAGGTCCGTTCGTCCACCGTTATTGACTCCTGCCACACTATCCGTGCACCACCATGCTATGGTAATATTTGCTGCACATAAGGAGTATTGTCCACTCCCATAAACCACAGACATTGCCGAGGTGGGGTGGCTTGCGTACCGTAGGTGCAACCACAGCGGAGGGGTATCTGTGGAGAGGCCAGACAAACGTGTGGTTCCTGAAGAGGGGCAGCAGCCTTTTCAGTAGTTACAGTTACAGTCTCGATGATTGACTGAGCTGGCCTTGTAACATCAGCTAACGTGGCTTTGCCACACAGTTACTGCGAGCGGCTGAAAGCAAGGGGAAACTACAGCCGTTATTTTTCCCGAGGACATGCAGCTCTACTGTATGAAAATATGATGATGGCATCCTCTTGGGTAAAATATTCCGGAGGTAAAATAGTCCCCCATTCGGATCTCCGGGCGGGGACTACTCAGGAGGATGTGATCATCAGGAAAGACAACACTGGCATTCTACGGATCGGAGCGTGGAATGTTAGATCCCTTAATCGTGTAGGGAAGCTAGAAAATTTAAAAAGGGAAATGGATAGGTTGAAGTTAGATGTAGTGGGGATTAGTGAAGTTCGGTGGAAAGAGGAACAAGATTTCTGGTCAGGCGAGTACAGGATTATAAATACAAAATCAGTTGGAGGTATTACAGGAGTAGGATTGATAATGAATAAGAAAACAGGAATGCGGGTAAACTATTATGAGCAACACAGTGATCGCATTATCGTAGTCAAGATAGATACGAAGCCAACACCGACCACAGTAGTACAGGTTTATATGCCAACTAGCTCTGCAGATGATGAGGAGATCGAAGAAATATATGAGGAGCTAAAGGAAATTATTAAGACAATTAAGGGAGAGGAAAACTTAATTGTTATGGGAGACTGGAATTCGGTAGTAGGACAAGGAAGGGAAGGGAAGGTAGTAGGTGAATATGGCCTGGGCAAAAGGAATGAAAGAGGAAGCCGCCTGGTAGAATTTTGCACGGAACATAATTTAGTTATAACAAACACTTGGTTTAAGAATCACAAAAGAATGTTGTCTATGTGGAAGAGATCAGGAGTCACCGGGAGATACCAGATAGATTTTATAATGGTAAGACATAGATTTCGGAACCAGGTTTTAAACTGTAAGACATACCCAGGGGCAGATATAGGCTCTGACCATAACTTGTTGGTTATGAACTGTAGGCTGAAACTGAAGAAACTACAAAAAGGTAGGAAAATAAGGAGATGGGACCTGGATAAATTGAAAGGAACCTGAAGTTCTTAAGAATTTCAGAGGGAGCTTTAGGCAACAATTGACAGAAACGGGGGAAAATAAAACAGTAGAGGCAGAATGGGTAGGATTGAGAGATGAAATAGTGAAGGCAGCAGAGGACAACATAGGTAGGAAGGCAAGACCTACAAAAAATCCTTGGATATCACAGGAGATATTAAATTTAATCGATGAAAGGAGAAAATATAAACATGCAGTAAATGAAACAGGCAAAATGGAGTACAGACGACTAAGAAATAAGATTGACAGGAAGTGCAAAATTGCTAAGCAGGAGTGGCTAGAAGGCAAATGCAAGGATGTAGAAGAATGTATAAATAGGGGAAAAATAGATACAGCCTACAGGAAAACAAAAGAAACATTTGGAGATAAGAAAAACAGCTCTATGAATATCAAGGACACTGATGGAAAACACAAGGTCCCTGGAGTAGATGATATTCCCTCAGAGCTACTGAAGTCTGTGGGAGAACCAGCCATGACAAAATTGTTTCACCTGGTGTGTAAGATGTATGAGACAGGTGAAGTACCCTCAGACTTTAAGAAAAATGTTATAATCCCCATTCCAAAGAAAGCAGGTGCAGACAGGTGTGAAAACTACAGAACTATCAGTTTAATAAGTCATGGTTGCAAAATATTAACACGAATTATTTACAGAAGGATGTAAAAGCTGGTAGAAGCCGACCTCGGTGAAGATCAGTTTGGGTTCAGAAGAAATGTTGGAACACGGGAGGCAATACTCACTTTACGGCTTATCCTAGAAGATTGATTAAGAAAAGGCAAACCTACATTTCTAGCTTTTGTAGATTTGGAGAAGGATTTTGACAATGTTGATTGGAATAAACTCTTTCAAGTTCTGAAGCAAGTAGGAGTAAAATATAGGGAGCGTAAGGTTATTTACAACTTGTACAAAAACGAGACAGCGGTTGTCAGAGTTGAAGGGCATGAAAGGGATGCAGTGGTTGGAAAGGGAGTAAGACAAAGTTGTAGCCTTTCTCCAATGTTATTCAATTTGTACATTGAGCAAGCTATAAAGGAAAGCAAGGAGAAATTTGGAGAAGGAATTAAAGTTCAGGGGGAAGAATTAAAAACATCGCATTTTGCCGACGATATAGTAATTCTGTAAGATACAGCAAAGGACCTGGAAGAGCAATTGAACGGAATGGACATTGTGCTGAAAGATGCTTATAAGATGAAGATTAACAAGAGCAAAACTAGGGTAATGGAGTGCAGTCTAAGAAAATCAGGTGATGCTGAAGGAATTAGATTAGGTAACGAAGCAATAAAGGAGGTAGATGAGTTTTGTTACTTAGACAGTGAAATAACAAATGATGGTCGCAGTACTGAGGATATAAAATGCAGAATGGCAATGGGTAGAAAAGCGTCCTTGAAAAAGAGAAATTTTTTAACTTCCAATATTGATTTTAGCCTAAGGAATTCCTTTCTGAAGGCATTTGTATGGAGTGTTGCCTTGTATGGAAGTGAAACATGGACGATAAACAGTGCGGACAGGAAGAGGATTGAGGCTTTTGAAATATGGTGCTACAGAAGAATGCTGAAGATTAGGTGGGTGTATCGCGTAACTAATGAGGAGGTACTGAACAGAATTTGGGAGAAAACAAATTTCTGGCATACCTTGACTAAAATAAGGGATAGATTGGTAGGACACATTCTTAGACATCAAGGAATTATGAATTTAGCGTTGGAGGGATGTGTATGGGGTAAAAACCGCAAAGGAAGACCAAGAGATGGATACAGTAATCAGATTCAGACAGATGTAGGTTGCCGTTCTTATGTGGAGATGAAGAGACTTGCTCAGGATAGGGTATTGTGGAAAGCTGCATCAAACCAGTCTCCGGACTGAAGACCACAACAACAACAAGGAGTATTGTTCCGAATCCATGTTCTCTCCAGATTAGGGAACGGCATTTGCCTGGAGCGATTTAGGGAAATCACGGAAAACCCAAATCTGGATGGCTGGAGGTGTATTGTCTAGGTTAACACAAAATTTGGTTCGTCTGTGAACAGAACCTGGGACTATTGTTACACCCCAATCCTGATGTTCCTCTGCCCAGTTTATGCGGGATAAACGGTGTCGTGGTTTTAGCGGGACACGCCATAGGCCTCCGTACTACAGGCCACATTCCCAAAGTCGATTTTGGACTGTTCGAGTTGACATTGCGCGTCCTGTTGCCGCCTAGCGGGAGCGTTGCAGCTGAGTTGCATTCAGCCTCATGTTCCGACGGGCTGTTAACAGGAGATAACGGTTACCTCTTGCTGATGTTACCCATGGAAGACTTAGGCCTTGCCTTCTTTTGAGAGTTCCTGTTGTCTGAAATTGCGTCAAAGTCCTGGAAATTACATCCCAAAGAATTAGACTTGCGCATAATAGTTCGCGATCGGGAGCGCTCAATTTATTTCGCGGCTCTGCCGCGAACTAGTTCGTTCTTTTAGTTCGTCCGCTCCCAGTGACGGATGAGGGGCGTGGTCTGCGCATGCAGGTGGAGGGAGAACTTCTCCCACCTAGCTGCATTATGCGCTTGCTGATTGAGCCGCTAACGATATCACGCAATCCAAAAGAATCAGTTTGTGGATAATTTCTCGCGTTTAAGTTTAGAGTTATCTCTATATCTTGGCATTATGGAATTTATTAGTCAGATATTGCAGAGTGCAGAATACTTCAAAACAGAAATTTTGTAACACTGAAGTATGTAATCTAGCAGGCAGACGCTCACCTCGAAATGGCTCTCATCAGCAGAAGGCAAACACATGATTTTTAATTCTACTATGTGCCCTCTCGCTGTTGCCCGTCGGTCTTCGGAAAAAAAATCTAACGAACTAAGAAGCGGGATACGTTTGGCATAATAGTTCGCGACCGGTGACGCATGTTTTAGTTCGCGGCCGATCACGCATATTTTAGTTCGCGACCGATCGCTTATGTTTTAGTTCGCGACCGATTGCACATATTTTAGTTCGCGACCGATCGCGCATATTTTACTCCGTTACAGATCGCGCATATCTTAGTTCGAGACCGGTAGTTCTCCTTTTAGTTCGCACCTCTGCCGCGAAGTAGGTCGGTCTTTTTAGTTCGTCCGCTCTTTTTGGCTTTTGCTATCGCTACTAAAAGAGCTCTTTCTTTTGTTATTACAGCTTTTTTATATAATGATCAGTGTTGCCCAAGCGTGTGCTATTGCCCGTATTTTTGGCCAATTAGACATCAAATACTTAAGTAAATAAACCAGTTATTATTTAGACACAGCTGAATACCTTAGACAAGAAAATTTATGGCAGTGAGCTATGAAACTACAGCTGAGCCGCATCTCAGCCCCAAATGACGGTGACTGGACGAAGGGAATCACGCGATTCTGCGCGCTCTCGCGTCCTCTCGCTGTTCCCCGTCAGTCTTCGGAAAAGGAGCGGACGAACTAAGAAGCGAGGGATCTGCGAACTAGTTCGTCTGTGGGAGCGCTCTTCCGAGCAACACAAGGCTAGTCGGCAACAGAGAAAGCCCGACGGAGTCTTTTCGTAGCTCTGTCAGCCGTATATATCTTTCGATATTTTCCCCAAATTTGCAGTTGAGATGCACTTGCCAATGAGAAGCGCCGTATCAAAGCATCTGTGTCTCTGCCATAACACGTCCGCCCGATCACCCCCTTCACATGAGAGCCCAAAAACGGATTTCGCAAACCGATTTTCCAATTCCCATGTTGGTTGGTCATGTAAACATTCCAAATATCGATTCTGGAAAGCGGTTTTCCAGCCCCACAATCAATTTTGCTGCCCATGTAAACGAAACTGTTTTTGAATCGACCTTGGCTTGTCAGAGTGTGTTCTCTTTTTACGAATTTTCGGCTTATATGGACAGTGTGGCATATTCTGCAGTGAAAGAGAAGTATAAATATGAGAGTGAGCATGAATCTGTGCATTTAAGTAAAGAAAAGTGGCGAGTGTTCTGACTGAATCAGTGCCTAACTGAAACAGCTGTTTTTCGGTCGCCATATTGATTGGGCTAGGAAATCCACTTCTGGATATAACATGTAAACACGACAGCGAAAAGCGGTTTACAAAATTAAGCTTCCAGAAAAAAAAAAAAAAAAAAAAAAAAAAAAAAAAAAAATTGCGCGTGTCACTCCTAAAAAGTCGTAATAAGTACCAAAAAGTGACCCCAAATTACATAAAATGCTATGCTATTAGCAGTTGTCGATATGGTAACCACGGTTGGGCCACAGTCACGACATCCAAGCGGCCGGCGAGCTACTTTGTAATGCGATATGGGATGAGTGTCAATTGTATAGCTTGTATTGATTTCAACGAACTTATTACAGTAGGGAACGTATGTAAGTGCCATAAAACCATTAATAACTACAAAATAACTCCTCATTTTTCTTTCTCAGGTTTCCTAAGATCTTTGGCAAGGGATGAAACGGTATATTACATGATAATTTATTTACGATTTTCTTTTAACCTGCAGCTGTTTACTCAAGATTATAAGAGCTGAACTTTATCGTGAAGACGTTACTTTTCTATTCAGGTACGTTAAGCGTTAAGATTAATTATTTACTATTCCTAGTGAGTGTGGAACGTAGGAAACTTGATGGAAAGCACTACCTACATTATTTAATACATTTGCAGCTGAACGGAAAACCTTACAGGCGTGGCAACTCAATGTCACGTGTAATAAAAGTGTTTTTCAACAAAGCCGAAACCAATTCCACAATTGTTGCTGTATCTGACTTAGAAACTGCAAAAATTTCAAGAAATTCGCTAGTTAAGCAAAACTAATTACATTCAAACGGATACACATGCATAAAAAAGACTAGTGAGGTATAATACTATACGAATCGTTAGACTCCATATCGAAATGTTACGCGTCAAAGGAAATGCCTATCATTGAAAAATAAACCATAACAGAAATACATACACTATTGTCCATTAAAATTTCTACACCAAGAAGAAATGCAGATGATAAACGGGTATTCAATGGACAAATATATTATACTAGAACTGACATGTGATTACATTTTCACGCAATTTGGGTGCATAGATCCTGAGAAATCAGTACCCAGAACAACCAACTCTGGCCGTAATAATGGCCTTGATACGCCTGGGCACTGAGTCAAACAGAGCTTGGATGGTATGTACACGTACAAATGCCCATGTAGCTTCAACACGATACCACAGTTCATTAAGAGTAGTGTGAAACGGTCCCTTCAAAATTGTCGCTAAAACAGAAACATGGCGATAACTTAGAGACTAGTGAAGCGATTTTAATGATTTTTTTGTATGAAAGTATCTTTTGATAAAAGACAAATTTCGTAGATTCAACTTCGATTAAATCAAAATAATTGTAGGCCGATCTGTTATCAAGAGATACTTTCATACCAGAAATGATTAAAATCGCTTCACTAGTCTAAGTTATCGCGATTTTTCTATTTTAGCGACAATTTTGGAGGGACCGTTTCCCCGCTTAAATTTGTTTTTCCGCCGCTAAAAAAATTACGTGTCCCACAGTTTTTTTTATGTATTATAACATATCCAAATGTCATAAAAATCTGAGGGTGACACTTGGGTAGGTTTCCTTGTAGGTGTGGGCTGCGGGTGCGTCTGACGCACTCCCAGGAACTAAAATCAATTATGCTGTAGAGTATTCCTGTATAGTAGCATCTAACCGCAATATCATTATACCACAAACGAGACAAAAAGGTTGTTTTCACCAACTACAACATTTGGAAGTAATGTAAAGGATCCAAAGAGAAGCTATGGAACGAACGACGTTTTTATTGCAATGTACAAAAGTGACTTACCGTACAACAAAGTATACATCGAAACGTAACAGCCGGCCGCGGTGGCCGAGGAGACTAAGGCGCTACAGTCACGGTCTGCACGGCCACTACGGTCGGGGGTTCGAATCCCCCCTCGGGCATGGATATTTGTGCCGTCCTAGTTCGTAAGTAGTTCATAAGTAGTTTGTAAGTTTAGGGACTGATGACCCCGTAGTTAAGTCCCATAGACTTTACAAACATTTCGAAACGTAACACCATTATCCCCAAACTATTCGTTGGTGGCATTGTAATTGCAGTGTACTGTTAAAATATCATTGAAACGTTGTAGATCGTGTCGAGTTCTTCTATCAGAGATCAGGTTCCCTGCCGCACTGGAAGTGCGTTCACTAGCTGCATTTGAGACGGGCACACAAAATACTCTTTTTGCCACTACAGCTAGCTTAGGAATGAGAGTACTGTTGCGTTTCTACCATTCAAGCGGTTCATCGTTACCGCCATCAATTCGTGCTAAATAAAGGTCCACCTTATTGGTGGATTGCGCCTCGCGCATTTCACAGTCCAGCCATTCCGAAAACATGCACTTCATTCTTTTGGCTGGTGCACCTGGGTGACATTCTTCAGACGGCACTAAATAAGTATAACACAGATATCACTGAGACAGCAGGAACACCATAAATTCGTACAGCTGTGTAAAGTAAACAATTGGAGTAAGAGGATTTAAAACAGTTCTATGAGCATTATACCGGCATATGACCCTGACACGGAAGAAACTGAGGATTCTATATATTGCACAAAAGCTTGCATACGTTCTTTATTATTTAGCTAAGAAAGACGACAGTGGCAGTGGGGGATATATGAATGTTGCAACTGGAAAAATTCCCGTTAAGGACTCACTCGGAAAAGATAGAGGCGCAGCAACCACGCACAGTGCCAGAATGCTACGGGAATATATATTAAAGGGGTGCAACAGAGTCACAAACCTAACGTAACGAGTGTACATCAGTATCGTGTATTTAATATCAATATAAAACACGGACAAAGTTTCCAGAACTTGAGAGTGATAAAAGGAATGGATATAAAATACGATCACTTCCTCGTGAAGACGGCAAGTAACACCTACCACTAAACAGGCACTAACAGTCCACAAAATGGGAACAAGAAAGAAAGAAAGATCCTGGAAAACTCATTTAGTAAATGATCCTAGCATAGAAACTATATTAATCAAGTATAATAACCTGTATGGTAAAGTATAAAATGCGAAACTGAATGGCTAGTTCAACTGGATCGAGAGAACAGCCTTCTTTCGAAGCACCCTCGAAACAATTCCAAATTTCGAGGTCAGGATATATTCTCTAGCGTCTAGTTTGCTTCCGACACTCGCCTTGGACTCGAGTGGCGCTGCGGTGGGCGACAGAGTGGCTAGCGGCGTGGTAACATTGTCTGTGCTAGCGGGCGGTATGGACGGTCGGGCCAGTCGAGCGTGCACCGCTCGAACGAGCGCGGAGGAAGTCGAGCGCAGCCACACGCCTTGCCGCAAGCTGCAGTCCCGACACCTGTCGGACTGTCATAGAACGACATGTGTCACGCGGGGAGCGAGGTGCGGACCTCTAGCGACTAGCGACCAAATGCGCTTCGTGTAATATACCCTTTACGGCGCCTTGCCTACCGCTAGGAGCGCTAGTGTCGTTTCAACTGTCTGTCAGTAACAAATTTCCAGTGGTGTTTCGACTGTTGGGCATCATTGTTGTTCGGATTCGCGAAGAAAAGTGACTCTTCGTTGTGTGAAGTAAAGCTTTTCTCCGGTGCAGCACGTCGACTACGAAAATGGTGTTTTACCACCCAGCCTATCCCTACGTAAGTTTATTATGGAGTAATATACAATTAACAGTTTCTTCTCTACTGGGCCCGCAGCATATACAAGGTCAAAATATGACATTATTGTAATATATAAATCAAAGTTTGTGCAAATTGTTTCCTCTACAAGCTTGTTTCGGCGTTTGCCATTTTCAAGTGGACCTGGTGATGTATAATAAAATAATTACCTACGTTTACAATATACAATTTTGTATAAAAATTTTTAAAAATTATTTCATTACAAATTCACTTACGTTTAAGTTTGACTGACGTCCATAAAGCATATTAGAGTAAGTGTCTTTTTGTGACAAGATGGTAAGGTCACGTTTTATCTCATTACTTTTTATATTTGACAGATATAGACACTGTTTACTCTGTTGATGCTTTATGTTTACAGTAAAATATATCTGTGCCAGTTAGAGGGTGTACTCGTGTGTCATGGATAATACAATAGCAGAGAAACATCGTTTCATTTTCTTGTGTGAAATTTTTTATCCGTTTTCCTTTTCCAAAATTTCAATAAAGTTCTCTAAATAATATTTATCCTTTAAATCTGTTTGTTCGGTGAGAATATCAAACGGGCATTTTTTCGTGTGTTTGAAAATTTCTAGTTGTTCCAGAATATTTAGAATATGGCCTTTAGGAACTGTGTGTTGAATTTTTAAAACAGTTTCATTGTTTTCAGCTGTGTGATTTTGGCTTTTTAGGTGTAAGTAAAAGTTCGACTGATTGCTTTCACAGTCCCTTGTGTGTTCCTTAAATCGAATTTTAATGTTTATTCCTGTTTGCTCAATATAAAATTTAGTGCAATCATTACACGAAATTTTGTAAACGCCAGGGTAGGAATAAATGTCGGTTTTCGTCTTTCCTGATCATAATTTTGACCTTAGTGTATTGTTTGTGAGAAATACTAGTTTTATGTTCGTTTTCTTAAATATTTCGTTAATTTTGTTCGATATATTGCCAAGATATGTTGTTGGTACATATGTTGCTCTTCTTGTAACTTTGTCTTCTTTTCCAACTGTTATTTCTTTGTGTATGTGACTTGTTTTAGGTTTCAGCTGTTGTTCATATAATTTGAGTACCATTTTTAGGTTGAAATTATTTTTTTGCTATGTATTGTAGTCAAGACTGCTAATACGAACAGTTCGCAAATATTGTTTCATACCTCAATTTGAAAATTGATTTACTTTACCAACAGCACCCACAGTCAATCTTACTCTTCTATTTATTGCATTTTCTGCCTATCCAGTAATGTATACCAACTATATTTTATAATGTGGGGTGCTGATCTAGATTGTAAGACCAATTCCAGTAGTCGATGAAATATTTTCAGGAAATGAAGTTACTGCCGTTGTATAAGTTTTTGGACGTTCAAAACACTGCACACTATTCAGATTTACATACTACTGAAATGCGGTAGTTTTACTCCACAGCTATGGTGGAAGTAAAAACAAAACGTTCCAAACGGGGTTAAATTTTACTTACGGCATCGGAGGTACAGTGTATTAATGTTGGCAGGATGTTCGCTTTACGATGGTAGTTAATTTGCGTTAATTTGTACTTGCGATCAATTTGTATTGTCGCCATAATCTACGACATAAAAACACAAATATGCATTGCCAAAAACAGCAAACCAGACATTCGCTTCAATTTCGGCGATATAATTTCGTTCAAAGTTTTTGTCGCGCCTCATTGGTTTCGTGAAATTGATAGGAACATGTCACAATATTTCTGTGAAGCAAAAGTACGGTCGTATATGTTTTAAAGCTGCACTTTCAGGTTCCTCGAAAATCGTGACATCTATTTTAGAAACAACCAAGTATTTTACGAAACGAAATAAATAATGACTTTTCATCGTTTCTCATCATCTTTGTCATTACGGCAAAACTAAAATACCCGTGAACATCAGTCACAAAAATGAAAATAAAGGAAAGAAAACAAATACACTATCTGTCTGCACCTGACTCATGATTGGTCATGTGCATGCTCCCCATTATCTTCGCGCAGTTACCAACATCAAAACGTATGCTGTCGATACGTAAATCACCTATATATGGATTCAACTTTTAACTATTTGAAATTACATTACAATCAGGTTAAATATGGCGTGTCCAGCGAGATATCTGTCGGTGTGTATCTACAGCTTCTGATTATGATGACGCCGCGGCGAAGCGACCGAGCGCATTGAGGCGCTATGGTACGATGCGCCAGGCCGTTCCCCGTCGGGGGTTCGAAACCCCCTCGGGCATGGATGTTTGTGCCGTCTTTAGTATAAGCTAGTTCATAAGTAGTTTGTAGGTTTAGGGACTGATGACCCCGCAATTAAGTCCCATAAGCTCTACAAACATTTGAACATTATGATGACGGTTTAGGCCTATTATTGGTTCGTTTTGACCAAAGGATATGGCTGACTTATTCAGTACGTCTTATTTATTTCCGAGTACCTCTTCAATCCTTCTCCTCCAGGTTCTCACTGCTTCTGTGATCTCAGTTATTCAGATAGCGGCCCTTCTATATCCTCTCACTGTCTTTCTAAAAGACTGTTCAAAAGTTCTTTGTAAGTCCTGTGTGTTCATAATTTCTTTCTTTTTTCCAATATTTTTTTTTGGTAGCCATTTAATTTACTCTGCCGAGATAATGATCAGTTCCATTCTACTACTAATGTGTTCGTGGTTTCTGTGTAGTTCTTGCCTCAGATCAGTACATGGTCTAGTTGTCTTTCAGGAATCCTATTCTTTTTTCATGTCGTTTTCAAGAGGAATATCTGATGTCTCGAAGTCGACAGATTGGTTAATTAAACATAAGTCGTCGGCGTAAATAAACTTTTTAGGACTTGTAGGACAAATTGTTTGAATTGCTCGTTCAATTGATGTATAATTTGTTATGGTATCGTCACCAAAATAAATTCTACAAAGCTTTTGAACCCCAATATTCGTTTTGGAACCCATGCATTCTCCTACAGGGCCTTACACACTCTTCTCTCTTTGTCCGTCTCCGGAGCTCAGACACCAGAGCGCGGGAGTGCCGAGCGGTTCTAGGCGCCATGTCAGGAATTGCGCGGCCGCTCCCGCCGGAGGTTCGACTCCTCCCTCGGGCATGGATGTGTGCGTTGTCCTCAGGATAGGGTTAAGTTAGTGCAAGTAGTATCTAAGTGTTAAGTGTAAGGAGCTATGAGAACAGTACTTTGGTCCCATAAGTTTGCAAACATTTAAACATTTTCTCAGACGCCAACGCGCGGTAGCTCAGCGCATTCAGAGTACTACCCGTCTTCTGTAATAAAAACACTGTACTAAGAATTTTAAGATACAGGGTACTTTTCCGGTTCAACATTACGTAAAAATTAACACACACACACAGCTGTACGTTAATCTCGCTAATACTCGAGAACGGCTGAACCGATTTGGCTAATTTTAGTCTTGAAATATTCTTGAAAGTTCAGGGAAGGTTTAAACGGTGATAAAATATGAAAAAGTTGTCCGGAAAAGAGAAAAATCGGGAAAACCTGAAACAGCTTTTTCCAGTGAGCTATCAATACCGTTCCTAAATGTACGTAACATTATAAGTTGATAACCATTCAACCGATTGCGATAAAATTTTGATCATTTGACGTTCAACGAAAGATGAACGTTCTTATGAACTAAAAATTTGCGAAAGTTACCCAGAAATTTGGAAAATTCGCGAGAAACTGAAAGAGTTCTTTTCAACTGGATATCAATATCATTGGTCAGATTACTATAAAAATTTGCATATTTGACGTTCAAAGCTAGAGTAACGTTCTTACGAAATTAAAATTTGAAAGTTTTCCCGGAAAATTGGAAAATGCAGAAAAAATAGAAAGAGATTTTTCAATGAAATAGCAAAACCATTTATCTGATTGCGATAAAATTTTGCACATTCGACGTTCAAAGTAAGAGCACATACATAGCAGCAATTGCGAAGCATTGCCGGGACGACTAGTAATGTATATGATTTACAGGCTTTTTTTTTATTAATATCGGGTAATGACAGCACACTTTTTAAACAAATTAGAAGTATTTTGAATATTTTTGAACCTGTGTAAGATTATTAAAACATTACAAAGATATTGATGCACATTCTTTTCCAAAATGCTTCCTCAAATTGCGGTACTATTTAATCCTATGTTATTACACATTTGAAGGAGACCAAACTTTTACCAGATATGTATGACATGATGGCTCATCTTCTATACCTATTTAATTCCACCTATTATGTATATTGCAAGGGTAATCGTACATTTAATTTTTATATTTTTCTCCTAATAGAAATGATATTTTTCTACAATTTAGTTGATTCTGCAATGTAGCTTACGTATAAGGACTATAGAAAGTTGCGGAAAAAAATAGAGCAATGCTTGATAAACTTCAGGAGATATTTGTACCTGAATGCTTAAAAATAGCACTTGTGGGAAATTGTAAATGAAGATATGAGTCCAATTAAATCTGTGCCTCGGATCATTCCTGAAGCATAGTCTTCATCCTGCAGCATTTCATCATCTTCAAGCTTCCTCTTGGCACTTTTAGCAATTGTTGGTTCTTTCGTAACTTGCAGAGCGAATCTTTCAGCTTCGTGCGCCCGTTGTCACATGCAAGCAATTAATCTTCCATATGGGAGCCACATTTTATGCCTAAATTTCCCAGGACTCCTATCCTTCCTATCACTCCATCATGAAACATATCACTGCATCTAGTACACCAAATTTCAGTGTATTTAGTCCTACAAAAACAGTCTCGGGTAAATCTCATATGCAATGGTTGAAACTTTCATTTGTATTCTGAGTGACCCCATGAAGACATTTACTAAGCAAAACAGGGTCACTCAGGTCTCTGAAATTTTTTTTAAAATTTCATTTACTAGCCTAAACCCGCGGCTCCGCTCGCGTGTTGGTTGATTATGATGGATAATGCGCTAAACGTCAAATCGTTTTTTTTTTTTTAAAGAGTTGTATTAAAAGAAATATCTTTTTTACTGCTTTATTTATTTATTTTTATATTTCCTAATTTATATCCTTATCCTTACAAAGAAAGAGCTGACGACATTGTAGCAGGCATAGACCAAAGATATGGTCTGTGGCATCATGGAACTGCCATGGTGTACAACGGGAGACTTCGGACAACAATTACACACAGACCATTCGTTTGCGTTCTTTAGCGTTCGCTGCAGAGCGAAATATTAACACACACACACACACACATAGAATTTTATATACACCGATAACTTTCCATCCCAATATACTCCACCCTTTTATCAGTATCAACCCTCAAGCATCAATGCAACCAATAAAACTACTTTCAAAGAGTAAATATAATTTTCAAGGAGTAATTATTGTTCCTTATTTCGCGTTATATTTTTCAGATTACTAAATATCTTATCATATCGCTATAAAACCGCGCCTAAAACCTTCCTCAGGTATAAATTAGTAACTACAAATATTTAAGCCTCTGCGTCTTTGTAGTTCGGACGCGATAAGGGTACACCGAACAGACATTCACATTAATATATATATATATATATATATATATATATATATATATAGATAAATAGCTATGCTATCGCCATAAAACCGTGCCTAGAGCCTTCCCCGGGTAGACATTAGTAACTGTACTGATTTTTAGCTCTTTATGTCTTTTGGTTCGGACATAATAAACGTACACCGAACAGACATCCACATTTTTTTTTTATTACAGAATTTGGCCAATTATAGACCGCTTAGAACTTAAGACTATGGTACAATATTTTTCTTCTTATCTTCCCAGAACTTCTTCATGCGTTGGCTGATGGCCTGCCTCTGTTCAATGGACATCACCCTCCTAGGTTGTTGTTTTTGTTGTTGGATGGGAAATTTTACAGAATCGATCTGTAGCCTGAAATTTTCCCTGTCTTGTATTAAGTCTTCTGTGATGTTAAGTTTTCTCAAATCCCTTTTTGTCTCTTCCAGCCATCCTGTAGTGTTCTTCAATTTGGAAATGAAATTAAAAATTTTCTTTGTCAGCCTACTGTCTTTCATTCTGTAAATGGGTCCATAAAACTTTAATCTCCTCTTCCTTATTGAGTCTGTGATGGTTTCTATGTTTCTGTATAAATCTTCATTTCTTCTCTTCGTCCAATTGTTATCCTTGTTTTTTTGTGGTTCTAAAATTTTTCTGAGTATTTTCCTTTCTTTCTTTTCTAGTTCTTCTTGTTCCCCTTTTTTTATTCAGAGTTAGGCATTCAGATCCATATAGTGCTTCCGGTTTAATTACTGTTGCGTAGTGTTTAATTTTTGCCTTAAACGATACCGATCTTTTGTTATATAGGTTTTGGGTGAGTTTGTATGCTAATTCCATTTTCCTCGATCTTTCTTGTGGTGTTATCCAATCCATTTGATTGTATCCATTCTCCCAAATACTTAAACTTCTCAACTCTTTTAATTTTCCCTTGTTGTGTTTCTAGATATTTCTCTCTGTTGTGTTTATGTTCAATGTATTCCGTTTTCTCATATGATATTTGTAAACCGGTTTTGGCTGCAGTTCTGTGAAGTGTTTCTATCATTATTTTTGCATCTGTTTTGTCTTTAGAAATAATTGCAATATCGTCAGCAAAGGCGAGACATTTCACTTCGAATCTTCCTCTCCCTTGTCCTAGATAAATTCCTTCAATGTTTTTCCCTTTTAGTTCTTTTTCCCATTCTCTCACTACTTTGTCTAAGACCAGATTGAAGAGAATTGGTGAGAGTCCGTCGCCCTGGCGAACTCCTGTGTTAATTCTGAAGGGTTGAGAAACTTCTCCAAGAAATTTAACTTTAGAAGTTGTGTCTGTGAGTGTCTGTTCAACTAACTTTCTGGAGGTTCTATCGATACCTGCTTCTTGCAATGTTAGGAATACTGTTTGTCTGTCTACGGAATCATAGGCTTTTTTGAAATCAACGAATGTAATGACTGTGTTAAGGTTCCGCATTGTTCTGATCCTGAGAATTGTTTTCAAGTTAAATATTTGCTCTGGGCACGATCTACTTTTTCTGAAACCTGCTTGGTACTCACCAATTGTGTGTTCTGCTTGTGCTTCTATGTTATTCAGCAGAGCTTTGGATATAATTTTATATGTGACTGGAAGTAGAGATATGCCTCTGTAGTTGTTCGTATCTGTCCTGTCTCCCTTCTTGTGTAATGGGTGAATTATGGCTTGTTTCCAATCATCCGGTATTCTTTCTTTTTCCCGGCAATCTTTAATAACGTCATAAATGGTTTCAGCAGCCTGCTTCCCTCCCAGTTTCCACATCTCGGCTACTATCCCGTCTTCACCTGGTGCTCTGTTGTTCTTCAACTGGCTAATGTATTTCTCAATTTGATGCAGTGACGGTGGTTCTGAAGGAGGATTTTCTTTTTGAGGTTTACAGAAAGTTAGTCGTTGTGTTGGTTCATCGCAGTTTAGAAGGTTCTTGAAGTATGCAGCAAGTAACTCACAGTTGTCTTTGTTGTTGGTGATCAGGTTGCCTGTCCAGTCTCTGAAGTGGAGGCTCATCGGTTTGTACCCTGTTATTTCTTCTTTAAAAACTTTGTAGAAATCCCTAGTATTGTTCTGTCTGAAATTTTTATCTATGTCCTCTAATCGTTTTTTGTCATAATTTCGTTTCTCTGCTCGAATAATTTTTGATGTTTGTTTTCTGATCTCAGTGAATGTGTTCCAGTCGCTTTCCTTTTTGCAAGTGTTCCATTTTTTCCAGGCTGTTAGTCTATTCTCTATTGCTTCATCACATGTCTTATTCCACCATCTATGTTTCCTTCTTCTTGGTGGTTGTTCTAGTTCTTTTACCGTTTCTATCATTGCTTCTCTGATCTCGCTCCAGTTTCCCATCGTCTTTGTCTCAAGCTTTTCAACGAATTTGTCCCTATTGTCTGACAGAAATTTTGTGTCAATTCTAGGGACTTTTTTTTATTTTGGGATTTGGTTTCTTTGGTTGAAATTTGGTTTTAATTTCCGTTAAAAAGTGGTCAGAATCTATTCCTAGTCCTCTTCGGACCCGTACATTCATAATTTCTCTATGGTTATGTTTGGTTATTGCCACATGATCCAGCTGATATGAGCCTAAATGTGTATTAGGGGAACACCAGGTCTTCTTTCTCCTTGGCAATTTTCTGAAGAAAGTTGACATTAGTTTCAGGTCGAATTGTCTGCAGAAGTTGATGAGCCTTTCTCCGTTCTTATTGGTTCGTTTGTGTGCAGGAAAATTTCCTACTATTGCCTTGTTTTTCTCTTCCCTGCCGACCTGTGCATTGAAATCCCCTACGAGTATTTTTATGTGATGCTTTGGTATTTTAGATGTTTCGTCCTCTAGTGTTTCCCAAAATTGATCCACTTTTTCTGGATTTTTCCTATTGTCCTTGTTGGTAGGTGCATGTGCATTTATGATGGTATAGCCTTTGTTTGTTGATCTGAATGAGAGAAGTGATATTCTCTCAGACGGGGATGTAAATTTGTTATAGATTCTGTCAGGTTGCGTATTATTTATAGGTATAGATAACAGGCTAAGTAAGAGAATGCTTATGATGACCAGTTTCTTTTGCTTTTTGGTAACCACTCCAAGAATATGCTCCTTTAGGGCAAAGTCCGTGAACTGGGGGGGTCTTCTGCGGACAGCCTATGAAATATGAAAGTAGGTGGCCCATACGGCTTTTCTGATTGCTGTAACACATTCAGAGGTGCATTTCGTCTAATGGTCAGCCTATAATAACTTTGAAGAAGGTCTATTTTAGTTTCTGCCAATCTGTCTCGGCCAGACAGAGATTTTTCATCAGATAGCAACTTTCCTTTCATTTCTCTTCGTAGCTTCCTCACTCTAGCACTCATCCTCTTTTTCCCATGTCCACAAGGCATCACCATAGACATTGAACTCATTAATTTTATCCAAACTTTAGAGTCCCCATCGCCTCGTACATACTCCATGACGGTACACATGACCGTAACCTTAAAATTTGAAACCCTATATAATGCATGAATCAATATAATCAGAAAAGACTACAGAATTTAATAAAGTCATAAATTTGTTTATACTTTTCCACCATTTATAAGTACCCTGTATCCTTAACGACAACGAACAAAACGATCTCACATCGGGGCAGACCGAATTTCCGAAAGAACGAAAAAGGCGACAGCGTCGCTGACTACCAGGCAGGGGGCCCGGCTTCGATAACCGGCAGGGGATTAGTTGCTTTTGATTCCCTACCAATGGTACGAAAGTCGCCTGCGTAGCGTCAAATAAAAAACCTTGCGTTAGGCAGCCGAACAACCCCGTATGGGATTTCCCGCCCAACAATGCTAAATGATATATTTTTTTTAGTTTGATTGTGTTAAATTTTATTTACGCCGGCTACAGCGTAATGTGCTACTTTTGACAACGGCGTGTTCTCTTTACAAGGATAATCATCTTGCTGACCAGACTAGGGTACATACAAGAACCTGTCTCAACCATAGAGCAGGAACAGTATTAATTATATACTTCATGGTCAACATAAAGGATGGTTCCTCACAATCTATGTTTCAAAGAACATTTAACGATCGTTGTCATATGGAACCATCAGCAAATAGCTTGTAAAAAGCTATTTGTTATCAGCACTCTACACTGTCGCCGTTAGTAAAATTTTACCGTTGGATTGAAACCACCCAGTCACATTTTAACTGCTTCTGACAATATCTTATCGAGAGTGTTGCAGAAATTATCCGTCGTGCATTATCTGTTCTGCAAGTATCATTCGCGAGAGCACGTGCAATTATTAGATACGGCAATCCCTCGTTCGCATTCTTTCATTCATTAACTTACCACTTGAGAGGTATTGTCTGCCTTCCACATGTGCTGTTTCAACTAAGAAAAGGCTGCTCCTTAACCCTGTGACCTTGTCTTCGCCTTAATATGCGACTGCAGTGCGCTGTTGTCCTGGAATCTCGCTTCTTTTATTTTCCGTGCCAGGATGCCATTTCCATATTCGTTTATGTTATTCATACTTGGTTACAGTTGCCAACCTTGATTATGGTCTGTACGTTAATGGTATTACTATAACCATCTTTCATTCTTATGGGTCATCTAGGGATCCGAGCGGTTTCCAATGGTCTTTAAAACGTAGCCGCGTCGGATTAGCTGTGCGTACTGGGGCGCCGTGCTACGGTGCGCGCGGCCGTTTGCCGTCGGGGGATCGAGTCCCCCCTCGAGCATGGGTTTTTGTGTTGTCCTTAGGTTAGTTTACCTTAATTTAAGTAGATTGTAAGCTACGGACTAATAACCTAGCAGTTGAGTCCGATAGATTTACAAACATTTGAACTTTATAAAACGTATATATAAATTACGTGGTAAGGTCAGTGACATTTATGAAATTTTCAATTCTTGGTATTATTTTCCACGTCTATACTGAAGTTTTTTTTTCCTTTTAGGCGTAAATCGTTTATATTTATTTTTTAAAAATGTACAAAATACATGATCTCATAGGTAAGTAGTTGTGAATTCTTTCTTCAAAGCTGAATTTGCATGCATAAGATGCATTTCTGATTTAAGACGGGGTTAGGGTCGAGTCTTTAAAGAAAGTGTTCAAAGAAGAACCAGATGATAGGTACATCAGGCAGTCTTCGTGGGATGCTGATTGTTTTCGATGTTTAAGGTTGTACTCTACAAACGGATTTCTTTCCCAACAAGTCATTATGAATTTTTGGAAGGTAACTACTAAAACAAGAAGGACTTTTAAGCGCTACTACTAGAGAAATTAACAGGTTTCACTGGGTCTACCATGAAAACATTAGATCATAAATAAGATAAACTCAAAACATCAGTCCATGAGCATTATCATTTTAAATATGGAAGTGATAGAACTTAATTGTTACGTTTCTGTATGGGTAGAAAAAAACGATAATGAAAGTAATAGGTCTTGTACAACACACTTTCACTTTTTCACTTGGTAAGTTATTTTACATTAAATAATAATTCAATGTTCAGAGACATATTTTGTCTCGATATATATCAAAGATATTGAATTCTTCCAGTTCCTTTCCTGTTCACATCTATTCTTATCTTCTAGAAAGCAGGTTTTTGATTTTTGTTCCAAAGATATTTAAATATCTGTTTGCTTAAACTCTTGTCCGCCGTCGGAGGTCGAGCATGGGTGTATTTGTTGTCCTTAATCTTGAGGATAATGCAATGTAGCGTGAAAAAAATTAAACGTTGCTGAAGGAATTAGATTAGGTAAGGAGGCAATAAAAGTAGTAAATGAGTTTTGTTAATTTGGTAGCAAAATAACTTCTGATGGCCGAAGTAAAGAAGATATAAAGTGCAAAATGGCTATGGGAAGAAAAGCGTTTCTGAAGAAGCGAAACTGGTTAGCATCCAATATTAATTTAAATGTTGGGAAGTCCTTTCTAAAAGCGTTATCTGGAAATGTATGGGAGTGAAACGTGGACGATAAGGAGTTCAGACAAAAAGATGATAGAAGCTTTTGAAATGTGGTGCTACAGATGAGTGATGAAAATTAGATGGGTAGATCACGTAACTAATGAGGAGGTGCTTAACCGAATTGGGGAGAAAAAGAGTTTCTGGCATATCCTGACTAATAGAAGGGATAGATTGCTGGGACTCATTCTGAGACATCAAGGAATCGTCAACTTAGCTCTAGAATATAGTGTATGGGGTAAAAATCGTAGAGGGAGACCGAGGGACGAATACCGTAAGCGGATTCAAAAGGATGTAGGTTCCAGTTCTTATTCTCAAGGCCGTTCTCTGTCAGGGGTGGATGTTTGTGCTGTCTTTAGTATAAGTCAGTTTATAAGTAGCTTGTAAGTTTAGGGACTGATGAGCCCGCAGTATCATAAGCTTAACAAACACTTGAACATTTTCTTATTCTCAGATGAAGAGGCCTGCACAGGACAGGGTTGCGTGGAGAGCTGCATCAAACCAGTCTGTGGACTGAACACCACAACCACAACAACAGCCAGAAATATAAAAGAGAATAGTTGCTTACATCCTTACAGTTTTCCAATTCACTCAAGAATAATTTCTGAAACTTTGCATATGTAATAGTTGAAATAATTACATTTACAGATCAATAGCTCAAGCGGTACTAAGGAACCAGGGTTCAGTCAATGTTGAAACACGCTTATTAGTACTTGGCGTAGCATTTATGGGCGCCAATGCAGTAGCTGATCAGGCATCCATTCCATTATACAGATGGGACGTATTATTCCACACCTGCTAGACGTGTTCACGTACTTTTTCAGGAGTTGTGGATCGAAGAGTCACACGTGTCAGTTGTCGTCCCATCACATGTCACAGGTGCTCGATTGGAGATGGTGCTGGCTGGGGAAGTTCCGGCACGTCTTGCAGAGCGCCGCATATGGGCGAGCATTATCCGGTTGGAACAACGCATCGCCTTCCTGTTGCAAGAATGGCATTTTTTTTTAATATGACGTAATGCCTAATTGAAAGTGTGGTGTCGCACAAGTACAAAGTGCGCGCCACCTACTTTCGCCGCGCGCCGCCATGCACGCACGGCGCGGCGTTCTCACGAGGACAGCCACGAGCGCCCTCTGCGGCAACTCCGCTCGTGGCCACCACTGAAGGACATCGGCACTTGGGACTGAGTTAGCAACCAGTTAGGACCTTCGTAATCAGATAGGCACCAGTGAAGACTTTGCTATTGTACAGGCACTAGGCAGGCCTCTAACAACTATGTATCAACATTCTGCCGTACTATGTAAAAGTTAAGTATTGTTACATTCTGTGCAATATATATCTCTTTCTAATTTACTCTAGTGTTTATAGTTTCTGGCTGCTCCCCTCCGTACCTGCACCAGCGTGCTATTTTTGTTCCTGTGTCGGGCTCATTCCACTCGGCCACCGACAACTACGACGAGGCTGGGACACAAAAGCGGCGACGAAGTTGGGACACAAAAGTGGCGACGAGGATGGGATACAAAAGAAAGTAAATATAAAGTATAGTAACAACCAGCTCATATCAGTATACCCAGATAAAGGCCACTGTAACATTGGTCGAAACGTCGGTTATTAAAGTAACAGCTTTCTTACATCATGACGCGATACAACACCCAGAAAACTTTTATGTCATCTGATTCTGGCCGCGGAAGCCTTCGTAATTATACTCTTTTATTAGTTCCGCGAGCTACCCATCTAATTTTCAGCATTCGTATGTACAATCACATTCCAGAAGCATCTGAACTCCTTATCGTTCACATTTCACTCTCGTACAAGGCTTCACTCCAGACAAATTCCTTAAAAAAATAAAACAGTCACTAACACTTAAGCCGCAGTGGAATTGCCGAGCGCTCTAAGGCGCCTTGCTACGGTGCGCGTAGTTGCTTTACGATGAACTTCTGCAACTGTAGTATTCGTGGGGCTGCTTCGTACTGATTGGAACTTCCGCACTCTCCCCCGTGGCTGTGGTGCGGCGGCGTATCTAGCCGAGCCCCGTTCTCCCTATAGGCCAGTGCGCGAAGCGGGCAAGGAGGTAACGACACAGCGGGCGCCCCCGGCGGCCGAAGTAAAGTGTCAAGTTAGATTACGTAACGAAACAATGAAGGTTTTGTTACCTGGGTAGTAAAATAACGTATGAAGGTCTCAGTACAGAGGATATAAAATGCAGAATGGGAAGAAAAGCATTTTTGAAAAAGAGAAATTTGTTAACATCCAATATTTATTTAAGTGTAAGGAAGTCTTTTCTGAAGGCATTTGAGTGGAGTGTTGCCTTGTACGGAAGTGAAACATGGACGATAAACAGTGTAGACAGGAAGAGAATAGAGGTTTTGAAATGTAGTACTACAGAAGAATCGCTTAACTAATGTAGACGTACTGAACAGAATTGGGGGAAAGGAATTTTTGGCATACCTTGACTAAAAGAAGGGATTATTTATCGTATGGTTTTACAAGTATACAACAATATATACAGGGTGTTTCACTAAGTGTGTTTGCCTCTCTAACTTATAAAATAATAGGTGACGGGAAATTTTGATGCGGTAGGTCAACACAAGAAATGTTACACTTTCTGCGGAGCTATGAACATAGTTTATTGTATCATTTTCCAAAGAGTTGCAGCACAAAGATATAATTTTTTTAAATGGAACAATAGTTTTTTTCTACCGTGCATTGGATTCGTTGAAACCAGCTGCGTCCAAATCAATTTAAACTACATTCCTATCACTGTTAGTTTGGAAGCTACAACCCTTCAAAGTTTCAGGGGCAGATACCACACGCAGTACATAATACATGGCTGTGTGGTGGGTGATGGATGTTATGGCGGTGAGAAGTTGATTTACATGAGATGTTCAAAAGTGTGTCCATGTTCCTCAATGCATAATGCAATGCGCCATCGAAAGGATCTGCGGACGAGATGTAACATCGCCGGTGTGACGGAGCGACATGCGTCCTCGATGCGCCGTTTCAGATCATCTGGGGATGTGGGGTCAGTGACATAAATAAACACGATCCTTTAGATATCCCCACAAAAAGAAATCTACTGGTGTTAAATCGGGCGACCTTGCGGGCCATGAATGAGGACCATGGCGCCCCAACCATCTTCCTGCAAACCTGTTGTTTAGTTTTTCCACAACAGCACGCGCAGAATGGGCTGGGTGACCATCGTGCTGCATCCACATATGGACTCTCGTGTGTAGGCACACATGTTCAAGGAGACCATCCAAATTGTCGGCTATAAAAGCGCGATTATACTCACCTGTCAGTGTACCTATGAAGTAGTGTGGACCGATGATTTCATCCCCAAGGATTCCACACCACACGTTAATAGACCACCTACGTTGACGGTCGACAGGTGGTACCCACCGAGGATTGTCTGCGGCCCAGTAGTGCATGTTATGGCGATTCACTGCACCATAATTTGTGAACGTGGACTCATCAGAGAACATAACACTTTGTACAGACTCCAGCGTGAAATTACGCATGGCCCACTCACAGAATGTCACTCTTGCACAGAAATCGTTCCCATGCAGCTCCTGGGTCAGTGACAGGCGGTGCGTGTGAAATCTGTGGCCGTGTACTATACGCCACACAGATGTGATACTGACACCAGCGACTGCAGCAACGGCTCGTAAGCTGACATGAGGATCGTGGTGTAGTGCAGCTAAAACAAACACCTCCGTCTCCTCACTTTTTGCAGGTCTTCGTCTGTTACTGCGGCGCATTACCAAGCTGCCTGTTTCCCGAAGTCGTCGTTCGGCACGTAAGAACGTAATGGCTGCCGGGGCTCTTCGCCTAGGATATCTCACGGCATACGCCGTGGCTGCTTTAGTGGCATCGTGTCGGCACTCGCCGAGCATCAGCAACATGTCAACGTACTCGTTATTCGTGTATGGCATCGTCATCCGATGTCAGTAACTGTGGTATATTGAGTCCCGGTTGTTTGTGTGGCTCCAACTGTCGGGTATACGGCCGTGTGCGGCGACAGTCGGCAGTCTAACAGCGCATCGAGGAAGCTTCTCGCTCCGTGACACCGGCGACGTTACAACTCGGCCGCACAACATTTAGAAGGCGCATTGCATTATGCGCAGCGTTTGTGGTATCTGCCCCTGAAACTTTGAAGGGTTGTAGCTCCCAAACTAACAGTGATAGGAATGTAGTTTAAATTGATTTGGATGCAGCTAGTTTCAACGAATCCAATGCACGATAGAAAAAAACTATTGTTCCATTTAAAAAAAATTATATATTTGTGCTGTAACTCTTTGGAAAATGATACAATAAACCATGTTCATAGCTTCGCAGAAAGTGTAACATTTCTTGTGTTGACCTACTGCATTAAAATTTCTCGTCACCTATTATTTTATAGGTTACAGAGGCAAACACACTTAGTGAAACACCCTGTATATATATATATATATACTTAAATGCAAATGTCCAAATTTGACATCCAGTCCAGAGCACTTTCTGTCACTTGATGTAAGGATGAAGGAAACCCCACTTATTCATGTTGTAAGCACACCTCCCTTGACCAGTCCTGATGCGGTTCAGTCTCGACCAAGTTTGGCGTGGTAGATGGGATCCCTCAACCTTCTTTGATGGATCTTACACGAGGTGGCCGTTGTGCGGAGGATTTTCGTTCTAGTGTTGTTGCCACTTGGAGGTCACGTCGAAGGAAGTGGTGCTTTCTGTGTCACACCAGGGAGGTTTTCGTGATTTCAGACGACATGCTGGGGAATCCTGTAGAGCATCATACAAGGGAGAGTTCATGTGAGCCTTGACATTCTTTATCAATTTGACCTTAGCTGATTTCCTCCTCAGATCTTACGGAGCAGTGTTAGCCAGGACAGGTATCCACTGAATGGGCGTAGATCTGGCAGTGCCAGTGATAATCCTCAGGGCTTCATTAAGTTGGACGTCAATCTTTGCCGTGTGAGCGCTGTTTTCGCACACTGGCGCGCAGTATTCCCCAGCAGAACACACAAGAGCGAGCGCAGTAGAGCGTAGGGTATTGGCGTCCGCACCCCAAGTGCTGCCAGCAATGTTACGAAGCAAGTTCACTCTTGAGGCAAGTTTCTTTGAAAGCTTTAAGCACTGTTCTTTGAATGTCAAGGATCAATCTAGAGTGTACCAAGGTATACCGGATTGTAGTTATGTGGCACTTCAATTCCATCAAAAGTCACATGTAGCTTCCTTTGGGCTTCTTTATTGTTCAGGTGGAATGCAGTAACCTCAGTTGTATTTGGGTTTGGTTGAAGTGTCCATTTATGAAAGTAATCAATTTAATCAGGTCACTCGTCAGTACCTGCTCGCAGTGCTTGAGGTCTTTACATTGGAAGACTAATGATAGGTCATCTGCGTACTGGATTTTCGTGGATTTCGTGTCTGGGATGTCATGTATATATAGGTTAAATTGGATGGGGACCAGAACAGGGCTTTGTAAATTTAGGGACCGAGGACCCCGTAGTTAAGTCCCATGAGCTATACAAACATTTAAACATTTGCTTCACACAGGTCTCGCCGCACGGCGTGGTTGTTACGGTGACGCGAAGTGATCGCTTGGTAGGACTCATTCTTAGACATCGAGGAATCCTAAATTTAGCATTGGAGGGAAGTGTGTGGGGTAAAAATCTCAGAGGGAGGCCAAGAGACGCATGTAGTAAGCAGATTCAAATGGATGTGGGTTGCCGTTCTTATGAGGAGATGAAGAGGTTTGCTCACGATAGAATAGGGTGGAGAGCTGCATCAAACCAGTCTCCGGACTGAAGACCATAACAACAACAAATTACACCAATAATTACGGAAAATATTGAAAATAATTTTTTGTCGCCCTTGGAAGACTGGTAGACCGTGGGAGTTGCAGAAGAATTTGTGGCTTCACTCAGGTCAAATGGCGCACGGTGTGGTTGTTACGGTGACGCGAAAAGGACGCTCTCACTTGCATAACGCAGATAAAAGTACTCGCGCGGTGGAGCGTTACGAAATTGCTGTTATATTTGGCGCGACCTTCAAGAATTTCACGTCAAGTTAACAGCACTTCTGGCGATTCGCATTTGCTATCAAGACCACGGGTGTTCAACCTTTCATTTTAACCGGGCCACAATGGGAGAATTTTTGGCCCGCATTATACTTAGCTAAAACATGGAACGATTTGTAATTTAGAATTTACTGGTTATGAATCTGTATTCTAAAAAAAAGGCAGTCAGGAAATTTCTCATTTCTACGCTTTATTCTTAATTACTATGAGAAAATATTCATAAAAGAAACTGGCATGCTATTTATTGTAAAACAAGCAGTCAGAAAAGTAGAGAATACTACATGCATTATAAATATACTGTATAAGTCGAAAAATCTTCTAAATATGCAGTACACATGCATTTACTGCCCAGATGATAGAAACATGCCTGCAGCAACATTTTTACGTAAATGTGGGTTCTGATGATAATGTCAATTTACATTACAGAGCAGCAAGAATATAGAATGCAAGAGTCCATAATAAAGTACAAAAATCTTCTTACCTCTCTATTTCACAACTCAAATTAGGTTGCAACTAAAGATCAAATGCGGAAATTCATTAAATCGCTTTGTTTTCTTCATTCAGTTTACAGAAACGTACAAAGAGCAAATCCCGGCCGCGCGGAATGGCCGTTCCCGCAGGAGGTTCGAGTCCTCATTCGGACATGTGTGTGTGTGTGTGTGTGTGTGTGTGTGTGTGTGTGTGTGTGTGTGTTGTTCTTAGTGTAAGTTGGTTTAAGTAGTTTGTAAGTCTAGGAACTGATGACAATAGCAGTTCGCTCCAATGGGTTTACAAACTATTGGTCTTGTTTGGCCGTGTCAATTTGTTCTGTTGTCGTGAAGAATGCTGAGAGTTTAGGGCTGAGGAAAAGGTGGCGAGAGACAGTGCTGTCAAATTTGGACACGCAGAAGTAACAATGTTTTGTGGAAGCTCATTATACAGACCTTTATCTTCAGATGGGGTTTTTATTTTTAGCAATGGATACCATAAAGAATTCCAGTAACAAACATTGCCAATAATCACGATTCACATGAAGATTTCTATCTCCTACCAACTTGTACTTGTAGGAAGTATGGTGAGATATGTCCTTTATCGCAATTGCACATGAGAAACACAGACTTTCCTTCTAATTGTAATGTTGTTGTTGTGGTCTTCAGTCCGGAGACTGGTTTGATGCAGCTCTCCACAATACCCTATCGTGAGCAAGCCTCTTCAACTCCACATAAGAACGGCACCTACATCTGTCTGAATCTGCTTACTGTATCCATCTCTTGGTCTTCCTCTGCGGTTTTTACCCCACACACTTCCCTCCAACGCTAAATTCACAATTCCTTGATGTCTAAGAATGCGCCCTACCAATCTATCCCTTCTTTTAGTCAAGGTATGCCAGAAATTTCTTTCCTCCCCAATTCTGTTCAGTACTTCCCCATTAGTTACGCGATCCACCCACCTAACCTTCAGCATTCTTCTGTAGCACCACATTTCAAAAGCCTCAATCCTCTTCCTGTCCGCACTGTTTATCGTCCATGTTTCACTCCCATACAGGCCATTCTGCATTTTATATCCTCTGTACTGCGACCATCATTTGTTATTTTACTCTCCAAGTAACAAAACTTATCTACCTCCTTTATTGCTTCGTTACCTAATCTAATTCCTTCAGCATCACCCGATTTTCTTAGACTGCACTCTGTTACCCTTCGCCTGATTTTCTTGCACTCCATTACCCTAGTTTTGCTCTTGTTAATGTCCATCTTATATGCACCTTTCAGCACACTGTCCATTCCGTTCAACTGCTCTTCCAGGTCCTTTGCTGTATTTGACAGAATTACTGTGTCGTCGGCAAAACGCAATGTTTTTAATTCTTCCCCCTGAACTTTAATTCCTTCACCAAATTTGTCCTTGCTTTCCTTTATAGCTTGCTCAATGTACAAATTTAACAACATTGGAGAAAGGCTACATCCCTGTGTTACTCCCTTTCCAACCACTGCATCCCTTTCATGCCCTTCAACTCTGACAACCGCTGTCTGGTTTTTGTACAAGTTGTAAATAACCTTACGCCCCCTATATTTTACTTCTGCTTACTTCAGAATTTGAAAGAGTTTATTCCAATCAACATTGTCAAAAGCCTTCTCCAAATCTACAAAAGCTAGAAATGTAGGTTTGCCTTTTCTTAATCTATCTTCTAGGATAAGCCGTAAAGTGAGTATTGCCTCCTGTGTTCCTACATTTCTCCTGAACCCAAGATGATCTTCCCCGAGATCGGCTTCTACCAGCTTTTCCATCATTCTGTAAATAATTGACTTATTAAACTGATGGTTCTGTAGTTTTCACACCTGTCTGCACCTGCTTTCTTTGGAATGGGGATTATTACATTTTTCTTTAAGTCTGAGGGTACTTTACCTGTCTCATACATCTTACACATCAGATGAAACAATTTTGTCATGGCTGGTTCTCCCAGAGACTTCAGTAGCTCTGAGGGAATATCATCTACTCTAGGGGCCTTGTTTCGACTTTCTAATTGTATTATACATCTCTAAATTTCTAGTTTCGCAATTGCACCTGAAGTAGCCGTGTCTGACGGAAAGTTTGAAACAGAATATATCCAGTTTATAGTAAGTTTTGTTTCTCTTCTCGATACTTGCTGCAGCGCACTGATAACTGCTTTGGACCCCATGTTGCCCGCGGGTTGTGAACCCCCTGATCTATAGACCACCCGAATACTAATACTGTACATCTTGGGAACAGGAGATACACGCCAGCCGATGAATTTCATCCTCCTACTGTGTTTATCATAAGAAAATAAGCATTACGTTATGTATTCTTCCTCATCTGCTGGAGCCTCATTTCACGTATCAGCGAAAGCCAAGCTGTCTCGACTAGAGACGTGTACGATAGCAGTAATAAGTTTCATGCAGTGGATTTTTGCAACAACTTTTAACCGTTATAAAATGTATATAAATTCATGTATGACGCATATTGAAAAGTTAGGTACATTGAAATGCTCTGTTACCAGGCCTTCATTGTCAAAATTTCAAAGCATAAAGTCAAGAACTTTCTGAGATTACGGTTAGGAACATCTACATTTTGTATTTAAGTACAAATGTAAATGTTCATTTGTTCAAACTCTCAAATTTGTGAAAATTGTTCATAGATTGCGTTGAAATTGTAGCCCTTTTAACGCCATCTGCTATAAACATTGTGGAACGTTATAAAAATAATATAAATATTCATTTGTGTAAAATCTTTGATGTTTATGAACGCCGGCCGCGGTGGACGAGGAGACTAAGGCGCTCCAGTCACGATCTGCACGTCCACTACGGTCGGGGGCTCGAATGCCCCCTCGGGCATGGATATTTGTGCCGTCCTAGTTCGTAAGTAGTTCATAAGTAGTTTGTAAGTTTCGGGACTGATGACCCCGTAGTTAAGTCCCATAGACTGTACAAACATTTGAAACATTTTGTTTATGAACGATTTCTTTGAAATTTTTACACGACAGAATCCAAGAAGCTCCACATTCTTCCCTCTCCCTTTCTTTTCTCCCTTTCTCACTCCGTTCCTAAGCAATGCTTCCCTCTAATACCCTTCGACCCTTATAACTCAATTCAAATGTTTGTAGAATTTGTGGGAATGAACTATGGGGTCATGAGTCCCTAAGCCTACAAACTACTTATGAACTAGCTAATACTAAGGACGGCACAAATATTCATGCCCGAGGGGGGATTCGAACCCCCGGCCGTAGTGGCCGTGCAGACCGTGACTGGCGCGCCGCAGACCGCGGCCGGCTCCTTACACCTAATGTGTGGCTTCTAAGTTGTATATAACCATCCATTTCTTATATTTTACCCCTGCTGACTTCAGAATTTGAAATAGTGCATTCCAGTCAACATTGTCAAACGCTTTCTTCATACTACAAAAGCTACAAATGTAGGTCTGTCTTTCCTTAGTCTATAAAATTCAAATGTTTGTATAGCTTATGGGACTTAACTACGAGGTCATCAGTCCCTAAACTTACAAATTACTTATGAACTACTTACGAACTAGGACGGCACAAATATCCATGCCCGAGGGGGGATTCGAACCCCCGACCGTAGTGGCCGTGCAGACCGTGACTGGAGCGCCTTAGTCCTTTTTTTTTTTTTTTTCTATGGATAGTTCTGTTCATTGCGGACGCTCATCGTATTTGTTCGTTGATGTTCAAAGTGTTCTTGGCTCAGCTTTTTTATTACAGAGGGCGTTGAGCCCCCTGACCGGGCGCGCTGAGCCACGGCGCCCGGCTGCCTAAAACGGCGAGCGAGAATGTATCTGTGGCCGCGTGCGCGAGCTTAAAAGGACGGAGCGAACCCTGAAACACGTAGCGGTACGACCTATTCTCACACTTCATAAAAATTGATCGAGTCGCTTCGGAGTACGACCACAAACGCTGCGGCACGAGATTTTTTTTTTTCATATTAATAGAGATTGTGGTGGTTGGGCACACAACCCATTAGGGAGTCGTCGTAGACAAAAGTTGATAGCACGGTGTGTCTCAATTGTTTTGGTGACTGTCGGAAAGTAGCTCAAACAGTGGCTGTACCGTTACCCATAAAGATTTTCGTGTAATTATGATGTCTTTGTTTTAAAAACTAGGGAAACATAATTTCTGGATGCGTCTCGTATATTTCCGCAAGACTTTTTTTTGTGTCGTCAATTTATCGTCGTTGAACCATATTAAAATTTAACATTATTGCCCCTTTCCACCTCTCTTCCCAAAAAATTGCCGCTCTGGGCGATGGTACTCTTCCTCCCTTCACAGAGCGGGTCATAGGCACACCAATGAAGAGTAGGTACACAAGAAATCGTTGGTCAACAGGGATTTACAAAATATCTTTCATTTCAAACACAACTGGCTCTTTAATCGCTCGAAGTAAAGAGTAGCCGAGCGGACACGGGTGCCGTGGCTCAGCGCGTCCGGTCAGGGAGCTGAACGCCCTCTGTAATTAAAAAATAAATAAATAAATAAAAATTATGAGCCAAATATTCAACGAACAGCCAAAACAAACTGAACTGACGACTGCAGAGCATCGATCTACCTACAGGGCAAAAATAAAAAATAAAAAAGAAAGAAAGAAAAAGAAAGGGGTCTGGAGCCTCACATTGCGTACCGCGCGGCCTCCCGCGTCGGCGGTTCGAATCCTCTCTCTGGCATGGATGTTTCTGCTGTCTTTAGTATAAGTGACCGAGTTTACAGAAGTTGCCGAAAAGAGCGCTGTAACTCGTGTGTTGGGCACTCTATGAAATTTTAGCTCGTTGGGTGCACCAGGATGCACTACCTGAAACGTCACGTGGAAGAGTGGTGGTCACGTGACGGCGACTTTCCTGCTGGGTAATCACGCGCCGGCCGCGGTGGCCGAGGGGGCTGAGGCGCTCCAGTCACGGTCTGCACGGCCACTACGGTCGGGGGTTCGAATCCCCCCTCGGGCATGGATATTTGTGCCGTCCTTAGTCTTAGTTAGTTCATAAGTATTTTGTAAGTTTAGGAACTGATGACCCAGCAGTTAAGTCTCATAAGCTTAACAAACATTTGAACATAACTTAGTTTAAGTAATTTGTAAGACTAGGGACTGATGACCAACGCAAGTTGGTTCCATAAAATTACAAACATTTGAACATTTTTTGAGTGATTTTAGCCTTTTGTTGTTTCTTATGCATATAAACTATTAGGGAGAAAATCTAAGAGCCTTCTTAGACTGTTTGCAGATGAAGCTGTCATTTATCGTCTAGTGAAGTCATCAGAAAATCAAAACCAACTGCAGAACTATTTAAATAAGATATATTTTGGTGATCAAATATTCAAAAGTTTGTAAACCTATTGTACCAAACTGCAACTAGCGGACCGCGGTCCAGGTCCGGACCGCGGAAGTCCAAAAACTGGACCGCCAAAAATATTTTTAAAGTATAGGTTACACACTACAATAATAATTATTTAAAAAAAAAGCACTCTTTTCTGTAGATAACAATTCGTATGAGAGCCACCCTTACAATTTTCCTAGAATTTTACTATTAGCTGCTGGATGATTAGAACCCTGGTCATGACGCAAACTGCGTCATTCAAATTTCTGGGGGGGGGGGGGGGGGGGTTGAAAAATTTGTGTTGTAGGCCAGCGTGTTTTTTTTTTCTTTTAACAATTTACAAAACGTGAAATAAAATATATTTAATTTCAATATTAAATGGCATAACAGAACCTAATATTTCGGGAGTTGGGGGGGGGGGGGTCTGTGAGTCATTGGCCAAGGGGGAGGTGGACACCTCTGGTAATGATCATATCGCCTTATGTAGGTGGGTGCTAACAAAATATGTTCGCATTTGGAAGAGAAAGTTGGGGAGAGAAATTTAGCAAATAGATCTCGCCGCAACGAATAACATCTTTCTTTTAACGATTTCCACTCCAACTCGTGCATCATTTCCGTGACGCTCTCTCCCCTATATCGCGATAATTGCTGCCCTTCTCTGAACTTTGTCTTAATCGTTCGCCATTTCCAAAAGGTGTGGATCACACAATACGCAGCAATACTCGAAAATAAGACGTAAAAGTGTAGTGTAAACAGTTGCTTAAGTAGAATTATTGCATCTTCTAAGTATTCTGCCAATGAAACTTAGCATTTAGTTCGCCTTTCCTACAATATTTTCTACGCGTTCTTTCCAACTTATGTTGTTTGTAGTTGTCATTGGTTACACTCTTTCTAATCCTGCAGTTAGCAGGAGTAAAATATAAGGAACGGATGTTATTTACAACTTGTACAAAAACCAGACAGCAGTTTTAAAGAGTCAAAGGGCATAAAATGGAAGCATTGGTTGGGAAAGGTGAAAGACGGGGTTGTGGCCTATTACCAGTGTTGTTCAGTCGGCACGTCGAGCAAGCTTTGAAAGAAAGCAAACAGAAATTTGGAGAAGGGGTTAAAGTTCAGCGTGAAGAAATCAAAACTTTGCAGTTTGCCGATGACGTTGTAATTCTGCCAGAGACAGCAAAGGACCTAGAAGATCAATTGAACGGAATGGACGGTGTCGTGAAAGTAACGTATAAGATGAACATTAACAAGAGCAAAACCAGGATAATAGAAAGTAGTCTAATAAAATCAGGCGATGCTGAAGAAATTATGTTACGAAACGAAACTATAAAGATGATTGAAGAATTTGGTTACTTGGGCAGTAAAATAATAGGCCTATACGATGGTCGCAGTACAAATGATAGACAATACAGAACGACATTTGGAAGAAAAGCGTTTCGAAAAAAGAGAAATTTGTTAAAATTGAATGTTAATTTGAGTGTTGGAAGGTTTTGTGTGGTGTTTCCTTGTACGGTAGTAAAACATGGAAGTGATAAGTAGTTCATACGGTAAGAGGATAGAAGCTTTTGAAATGTGCTGCTACATACGAATGCTAAAAATAACGTTGGTAGAGCACGTAACTAATAATGATATACTGAACAGAATTGAGGAGAAGAGGAATATCTGACATACCTTGCCGAAAAGAACGGATCGATTGGTAGGACACATTCTTAGACATCATGGAATAGTGAACTTCGTATGGGAGGGAAGTGTGTGGGGTAAAAATCGCAGAGTGAGACGAATACAGTAAGCAGATTCAAATGGATGTGGGTTGCCGTTCCTATGAGAGGATGGTGGAACTTGCTCTGATTGAGTAGGGCGGAGAGTTGCCTCAAATTAGTCTTACTCTGTTTCTGAATTATCTGCAAATGGTCTGAAAAGTTGTAACAGAAATTGCAAAGAGTGTTCTATCATTTGTGGGTGCTTCGTCCCTCGATATTTCAGACAATATTTAATTCATCAGTTTTTGTGGAACATGTAATGACCCACCACAAGACTCGCAGGTAGCTGATCAATTTTGTAAATAACTATTTAAAAATTTAAATCACATAACCGATATACGACATAAAACAAGAGAATTCACGATTTTTTTTCTATGAATTTGGAAAGTTTTATGAGTAGTTGATAAAAGAATGAAGCGTTATTGAAAAAGATTGTAGACATGAGGAGCAGTCTTTTCTGTCATACCTCGAAAATGACGGGCGTTCACCTCCCGAAATACTGGCTGTTGTCCAAGACGTTGCCTAACTATATTCCCGTAAATTATTTGAACATAACGTACAGATTAAGCCCAATTTTCAGAAGAAGAGTAATCGCTGCAGCGATTAGTAAATTAAAAACACATTTCACACTACAACATTTGGCTCAAGTCATAAGTTGTCAGCAACCGTAAAAAATCGAAAGCCTTCAGACAAATAACATATAGGGAAGACCAGGGGAATGGCGCCACCTTAAGGGAAACCAGTTTTTCTACCTCATTAAAAGTCTGTCTTTTTCGTACAGAATAATACCACAGCTTCGCCAGCTAATAATTACTTTATTGTTATTTTTTCAGCCATGTGTTTTGTTAAGTTTTATTGTTAAAAATATATTGTGAATGTATACGCAGTTGCGCCATTATCTGGGGGTAATGACGCCATACATTTGAAAATCGAGGATAAACCTACATGATTAATGAGCAGTAGTAAATAAGCATTACAACTGTTCTAATTTATACTTATCACTCTACTGTATCAGACATTTAGAAGGCTTCAAATACTTGTCAATGTAAAATTGGAACGAAAGTAGATTTTATAATTTAGTCTTGATTAAGACACCGCAAAAGTCAGAAATACAGTTTTTGGCACTTCAAAACTACTACATTCTGCAAGTGCCCATTTCACAAAATGTATTCATCTGTATTACACTTCATTTTGCCTAAATTCCCCACCATGGCGTCATTGCCCCAGTTGGAAAATATGGCTAAGAACTTTAAATTAAAGCCTAAGATTTTGCGAAACAATTAGGTTAGAGACACGAAATTGAAGCTAAATATCTACAGATTACGTTAATACGAGTATTAAAAAGCACTGACAGCCTACAGAGGTACTTATTTCAATAAAATACAAACTCGAAAATTAGATCCAAAACGTCGAAACTAAGGCAGTGGATATTGCCACTCGAGTGTCAATAAAATCATATGGTTATTGCCACTCTGTGCGCGTCTGCGGCTACGGACAAGGGTTCATTACATTTAAGTTAATAATTCTGAAATAATTATGGAAAAACCAAACAGTTTAGTGTATATAAAAGCACTCGGTATTACATAGAATATAAAATTTTAAAATTTTAAACATGGCTGCATACAGTAATGGTAATTCAAAGCAGTAAAAATAACAGGTTGAATGTTATTTTTACTACATAGGATATATATAATACGATGATCTTGAAAAAAAAAATAATTAAAACTATGAAAATGTAATGTTTTATTTGTTTCTCGCAGTCTGTTTTAGCAGAAAATCTGTAAGCGACGACGACACTAATTTTGACACTTTTTCCGACATCTAGGTATTTACTCATGTTTCTCATTTTCAAACTTCTACTATTTTACTCGGTACAACCAGTTTATGCTTATCTTAACAAAGTTTAAACTAGCTGAAAGTGCTTATTGAACAGTTGTAACATCGATTGTACAACATGTTTTATTTCCTTTACATTTTGTGATTCACTGTAAAATTGGGTCGGTTTTATTTATTTATTTTTAAGCGTAGTTTTCTGTCTCTGTCTTAAGAAAACGCTGCATCAACGACTAGGACAATGAATACGTTATACCCAGAGCTCGCCTGGAATTGCTTCTTGTTGCCCGTATGACACATGTAAACGTAGACGTGAACGTTCCACTCGTGCAGAATGAAATGTTTTACCCAGTAACGCTGTAAGAGAGAGCAAGGGAGGATTTGTAGATGCGAGTGTGACGCCCGCTTCGATACAAAATAGTAGGTGCTAAAAAAATCTTTAAATTCCACTCGGTCTTCTAATGAGTGTTTGACGTGTTCAAATCTAACATGTGTATGTTTGCACATGAAAGATAAGAGAGGCCAAATCGAAAATTATCTGGCGATCACTTAGGGTCAAAAGATGACAAAGTTAAGAATTTTCACAAAAGTAAATTTTGAACCGTACATGAATTGTAGTAGTCTTATGATCAGTGCTATTTTAGCGTTACTTGATATATTGCGGTCGGGGGTTCGAATCCCCCCTCGGGCATGGATGTTTGAGCCGTCTTTAGAATAAGCTAGTTCATAAGTAGTTTGTAAGTTTAGGGACTGATGAGACCTGGTACCCTGTAGTTAAGTCCCATGAGCTCTACGAACAAATGAACATTTAACTCGACATATCGTTATCGTTTTTTGTACCAAAAAAGTGCGGAAAGTTTCCAAATGTGAGAATGAAGGCAACGCCGAAGTGTTCTGTTAGGCGACTGAACGTATAACCTAGTATATTTCTGTGTATTTCTTAAAACTCATCTCTCTCTACTAACAAAAATTAACCTACGAAAGTACTGATAATCTCATTTTACAGATTTGACTAAATTGGAACCTCAAATTTACGTAATACATCATGTTAGGCAACTGACACTCGAAAACCGACATGTAATCGGTTTAGCAAAGTAGATTTTGTCTAGCACATGAACACGACGGCGAACATCGCATTTGGATTTAAAATTAAGATTTTCGTTCTCCTCAAAATGGTCGCATGTACGCGTGGTGATAGATGGGCATTGGGCACCGTGTGACAGCGACCCACTTGTAAGAATTACTGAACTGGAGTGTACGCCAGCACTGCTTCCCCCACCCTGTTTCTCCGGCATAAACACGACGGTGCTGCCATCAACATCACCACTTCGCTTTGCCGAGTAAATACCTAGATGTCGGAAAAGTGTGCAAATTAGCGCCATTTCCGCTTACAGATTTTCTGCTAAAACTGACTGCGAAAAGAAAAGCAAAACATTAAATTTTCATAGTTTTCAAATTATCGTTTTTTAAACGATTTTCTTCATTCAAGATCATCGTTTTATGGGAGAGGATCGCGACAGTACCTCACACGGCTGCGATGACGTATCGGACCGGAAATCGTTGTCACGTGTTCAGACGCACGCAGCTGCACAGTAAACAACACTTTGTAGAGCTTTCTATAATGGGTCGTATGAATAAAAAAAGAGCACATGCTCCAGAGAAGATTCTCAGAGCAAAAGAACATTCTCTGAGTAAGTTCTCAAATTCGTATGAATAAAAACTTCGAAGCATATGCTCTGAGCAGGTAGTCAATTCTCGCTACCTCCCCTCCTACTTGAGTAAGTTCTCCGCGTGTCATGTCCGCCACAGATCAGCTGTCCAATCGTGTATTTCCTTAAACTAGCCCAATCAGGCAAATTATCAAGTCTATAAATAGTAGGCATCGACGTGTTCAGAAAGAACTGGACTGTGTTTAGATATTAGTTTGTTGTGAAGGAGCATATTATTAAGACTAAATATGCACTTTTTACGAAAATGTATTCTGCTGGCGATACAAAATTTTCGTCACGCGAGAAACTCGTTTCTTAATGAAGTAGGGTTTGCACAATTTGCGAACGATATAATAAGAATGCATCACATATTCATCTGTTACAACGTGGAATGCTGTCGGAGTGTTCTAACATGAGATAGGCCTTGTTAAATATGACACCCAATGGTTTGGTCATAAGCGTTAGGCCATGCGATTTTGAACAAGAAACACGCTGCTAGGTATGTAATTAAGCAGCTATTAATTTTCCTGTCGTGTTTACGTACTTCTAACATCACAGAAGTTACGATTACGAAGTCAGAAAACGTATCATAAATAGGCCAACCGGTTTGGATAGAAACAGTACTTCAGTAGGCCTACCTGATATTGCAGCAATATTTATTTTGTGATAGAAACAGTGCAGTCCTGGGATACACTTTATTTGGAACTAACAACATAAGGTCTTACTAATAGACCCTATTTTAAAACAATATTATTTTGCTATGTGACTGTTTACAACAGTAAATATACACGCCAAACAAATGAGTAAACACGCAGCTGAATCCATTTGTTTTTCATTTTTATGTCGGTAATGAAAACACCTCTTACATCACTCTCGTCACTGTATAAAATGCTGAAAGTGTCACACGACTTTCCGAAGGAAGATACTCGTCAACAAAATGTTTTTATTTGTATTAACTTTATAGATCCCCTCGTATTTCTTAAAGGCTACATATAAAGGAACTTGTTTTTGCCTTCTAAGTAACAAAATTGTTGTCATTTTTATTATAAACCTCAGTAAAACGTAACCTAAATAGAAGTTACTCAGCACGGACTATGCCATAGAGCTCACTCCAGAAATCTGAGAATGTTCTCACGTCGTGAGAAACTTCTGTAGTTTTATTCATATGAAATTGGAGAATGTCCATTTTGAAAGTAGCTGCTACATGATACGTTTTCTTGTATTAATTTTTTCTTCCTTGTATTAGCTCCTGTGTTAATCAACAGTTGGCAAATGCAAACAAGCAAAGCTATAAGACATATTTAATGGAATCACATAGGCCACCTTTCTGTGATTTGCAATATTAACTGTATTACCATTGTAAGTTAAAAATGCCTTGTCCTCAAAAAGTGGGACAAGTTATTACTGAAAAAACTATAATAGCTTTAACTTCACCTGAGTAAATAAGTTCATTAAATTATGATACAGACGCCTAGAAAAATGAGTTTGGAGACATAGTCCAAGTGACATCAGAAAAACATTTCTCAAACGTAGAGGTTCTTTTATTTAGTTTAAGAAAACATCATCAAAGTAATTCATGGTTATGGAATGACAATTATATACCATATATCGGTATAAACGAATTTTATGTAATCCAGTCTGTGTCGGCAGCGCACAATATCCTGTCATCATATTAATCTTAGGACAAACGCTTGAAAACGGTAGTGAGATACATCCATATTCAATGTACGAAAATAATTAACGTGAACACACATGTTCCAACAAATGTTAACCAATGTTTAGTCTTTAACAACAGTCCCGCACCAGCTGTGCGCAAAAATAGTAATCAAGCAACTTGTGGAAGAAAATGAACAGTGACTAGTAATAAACTTGTTATTCATTTGATATCAATAACCGACACAAACGTTCGAATTTAACACTTCCTTTCTATCACACAAAAGGTCTTAAATTGTAACTGAAATCTATAGCACGATATTACTGTTTAAAAGAAGTCCACTATTTTGGTACACCTGCTAATGTTTGGAGCATATAGCCTAGATACACCAAGCATCACAATAAGGCGCATTTTTTACCTACGAGTATATAATCATATATTTCAATCGAAAATGGAGTTTTGTTTCAGCTGTTCCCATGTTATTTTGTTAAAGCCAGGTGGATAGCAGAAGCACCTCGTCACGTGATATCGATTTCCGGTCCGAAACGTCATCGCAGCCGTGTGAGGTACTGTCGCGATCCTCTCCCATCGTTTTATGTATATTCTATGTAATACCGAGTGCCTTTGAATACACGAAACGACTTGGTTTCTCCCCAATTATTTCATAATTATTAAATGTAATGAACCCGCGTCCCTAACCAAGTAATTTTATTGACACTCGAGTGGCAATAGCCACTGCCTCGAAACTGACAATTCCTTCACACTAGATCTGTCAAAAGAGTGTTAATTTAATCTGTGTGCTATACAATGCTGCCACTTTAGGCATGCGTGCGTGCAGATGATCAGCATCTGTATTATAAATTATACACGGAAGTAATAAGGTTGTGATGTCATACGTTGGTTCTCGTTTAATCACACTCGTTAAAAAATATATTTGTCTCTGTCACGCCTACTATAGTAATAAATTTGGTAGATTACTGAAGTTGATAGCAGTGGCCTTCGTTTCACGCTAGGCAAGCCTCGCGCAGTACTTTTAAAACAGTCTGTGGAGCCTGTTTCTGACTGCAATTCAACAATACGCTTTCATTGATAATGATGTTTAGGTGGTGGTTACCTGAGCAAAAATATATTGGCAAGATTTACTGTGGTGAAAGTTGTGCGCAGCACTTAGCTAGGCTTCACGAAGGCCACAAATAAGATACTCGAGACAAAGTGTCCCGACAACAAGTAAGAAGCAACTAAGCATTGATTACAACTTACAGACACCCTGGTATCTCTCTTTATTGGCGAAGTTTTCAGTCCAACTCTAATATTCATTACACAAAATATTGTCAATTTTAATAATTATAAATCTGAAGCATAGATTTAAAATTTGTGATGCGGCCGGGAATCGAACCGGGACCTCCATGCGTACTAGGCAGACGTCTTATCGTTAGACCACCACACCACTAACGATTAAGGCACCTTGGAATAGTCTAAGTACGATTTCCCTCTACGTTACAAACTTTAATTCAGCTTCTGTGTTCCGAAGATAATTGCCACCACTGCCAAGGCTCTCCATGCAATTATCTTTGGAACACAGAAGCTGAATTAAAGTTTGTGACGTAGATGGAAATCGTACTTAGACTATTACAAGGCGCCTTACTCGTTAGTGGTGTGGTGGTCTAACGATAAGACGTCTGCTTAGTAAGCATGGAGGTCCGGGTTCGATTCCCGGCCGCATCACAAATTTCAACTCTATGCTTCTGGTTTATAATTATTGCCTTTGACAAAATCCGTCTCACGGCTTGTTTATTTGTATTAAATTGTCAATTTTTAATTTTAGCACAAGTGGGAAAAAAAGTTCGGGGGGGGGGGTGGGTTCAACCCACTGGTCCCCCCCTCCCGTATCTACGCCCCTGGAATACGGTACAGTGTTACGCTCCAAACCACTACGGGCGAGGAATGCCTCTACAGAATAAAAGCAGATCCTTGTTCGATTTAATACTATGTATCTCACATGTATTCCCCTGTAACAAACTGACGTATTCAGAAAAGTGATGACTTTGCCATAAAATATTAGCTTTCACTGATTAACGATTGGTCTTGTGAGAAAAATTTTTACTTTTGTTGTAGCTAAGTGTCAGCAATTTTCTGTAAACAACGAGTGCGTACAGTTCGCTCCCAGTTATCTATCTGCTCAATTATTACACGTCTTTCACAGTGATACTTGCTCCATTTGCAGTCGCTGAAAATAGAGCCGAGCTGTCTGGAGCGCCAAGTTGCGGATCACGAGGCCTCCCGCGTCGGAGGTTGGAATCCTCCCTCGGGAATGGATGTGTGTGTTGTCCTTAAGTTAGTTTAACTTAGTTGAAGTAGTTTGTAATGTAAGCTACGGACTAATAATCTGGCAGTTGAGTCCGACAGATTTACAAATTTGAACATTTTTGAAAATAGAACATGCATTTTCAAAATGGTCAAGGGTGAATTTGTGTAGATCGAGTTATCCACATCTTCAAATGACACTGCATCGTAGTTATTTATCTCAGCTATCTTTGCATAAAATATTAGTCGACCGAGTAGAATATGGTGTTGTGAAGTCTGCCCTTGCTTTATTATCGTTGAGATATCACACGTCTTCCCGCGGGTTGATGATTTATCACAGCTTTTTAATTTTCGCGGGTAGCGGAAGCGTCCTTAAAGTCAAACAGCTGATCCGCCCTTGAGACTACGCTATTGATTGAAACACTTTTTTATGTGGTGATGATTTCATAATTGTGCATTTAATGTATGTTCTCCGGATTCTAAAAATTATCTGGCCACTTCTAGGATACGACTGTTAGTGTGATATCGGTTATCAGAACATCGAGTTCCAGGAAACGGTATTTTTATTGATCGTTGAGTACCGGCTGACGGCAAACTCTCTACTAAATCGCCTGACCTCTAACGTCCTTTCGCATTCGGCTAAAGGATTCGAAGACAGCTGTACACCAGTGCATTCAAGAGGTACGACACCAGTTCGCGGAATTTGGCACTTATGAGATACCTAAAATATTCATATGTTATAAAAGGATTGTTGAGTTTCATTTTGCAAAAGACTATCAAGTGACAGATTCTGAAATCCAAGACAGTTTTTTTTTTTTGCAAAGTTGTGGATAAGAGGGGAATGTAAATGTCACGAAATGCGAATGACCGCATGGGAGACACTCCCTTTTGTTCATTTCACTGTGATATTAAGTTTATGGGTCTTTAAACTTAGTGGCTTCTCTCCTATGGTAAATTTGATAGTAGGTTGAATTGTTTTGACAGGTCAGCATATGATGTTACTATTGAAGTAAATCTTAGTAGTTCCTTAGAATGAGTTTAGTATAAAAGTTTAATTTGTTTTTAGCGGGGAATATCATACGTTACTGGAAGGCATCTCCACGTTTTGAATTAGGAAATAATATATCGCCGTGCCATAGTGGAATAAACAAGACCCTTTTCGTGTTCTCCAAAGGAACGATACCTAGAATGTCAACAGCCTTAATAGTTCACACCTCGTATGCAGAAAGTAATAATGCATAATTTTAATAAAGTTAAGAGATGGTGTTATAGATAAGTCATGATACCACGCAACCGGCATTCTAAACGTTACTTTTGTGCTTATACGGAATTAAAGTGCGAAAGATTTCTGCCATTAAAACTTCATATTTTGAAAGTGCTTAAAATTTTGATAGGAAATCAAATAGATTTGTTAAATTTGAAATTAGTGTTGCAACTAATCTCGTCAATATTCCATTCTATAGAGAGAGAGAGAGAGAGAGAGAGTAACAGTCCCAAAAACTTGCATGTAACAAGTTGCATATAGACTTATCTAAGCAGATTAATAGTGTGGATGTGGAGCAATTTGTTTCACTGGTCGGCTAAAACTAAGAGTAATGAAGTAGAAATGCAAAAATGTTTAGGTTCAGCTTCTTGTACTGCAAGACTATTGAACTTTTGAGCATGGAAAGTAGTAAATTAACACATTTGACTCTTTCATTCCATGATGGCCTATAAGAATATATTCTGGGAGTAACTGCTCAATTATGTGTAAGCTAAAGTACTGTTAGGTGAAACTGTGTGGGTTGCAAATATTTCTTGCAGCCACCTTCTTAAATAGTTTGGAATCCTGTCATCAGATAGTAAATTTAATCTGTGATAAAACTGTTCAATATTGCATATCAACTTTAGGTAATAGGAGCAAAAATTATCTGTACTACTTATGAGTGAACATGATATTTTTTTATCACAGAGGACTGAGACACACACATTCATATAAATGTAAGACAGAAGTTTTATATTGTATATTGAAATTTCATCTTGGTTTCCTTCAAGTTTTCTAAGAATGTGTAGAACTAATTGGTCCTAACTAAATATTCAGTAAGTAGGCTAACCTTAAATTTTTTCAAAGTATGTTATATGTTCTGATGAAGGCAAAAGTACATACCATTGAGAGGGAACACACCAAACATAAAGTAACATCGATGTCCCTGTGAACTGTGTGTAATAGGCTGTTTGGAGTGAACTTCTCAGCTACTATATTTAGACGGAGTCCTGAGTCCAATGCTCTGCAGCTGGGAGTGTTGCCAGTCGGTCAGGTAGTATTTTATGAGAAGGCTGGCCATTGCAGCAGGCCTTAACTTTGTAGTAGGTTGTTTCAAGGGCAGTGTATCACCTCTCATCCGTATTCAATTTTTCTTACAGTCTGGTGCCTATAGGTTGGTAAATCAAAGGAGAAGTATGGTTTGGTCAACTATTTACGATACCGATAAGGTCAGTGTGGTAGTTTGATGGAAAGAAAGCTGCATAATTTTGTTTATTTTAACCTTCAAAATGAGGCTGTTTGGTTTCTCCCATTTGCCTTGGCATCTTTCCTGTAAAATTTGGCACTAGAAGTATATTTTTTGTAGATTTTTTGAGCGCATGCTAAAAGCATAAGCTCACTGGAATCCTGGTATTTTGTAGATCCGTCTCTTCAGTTAGGTTGTGTAGTCACCCTCCACACTTATCACTTGCAAGTAACACTTGATGTTGTGAATGTTTCTTAAACATGCTGTAGCTTTGTGTTCATTTTTGCAGTGACTATTTGCATGTAATTTTATTTTTTCCATGAGCTGCAACTTGTGCTTTGTTTTGCAGAGCAATTTTTATCATCACAAGAGACAATGCAAATGCAAAACTGCTATTGCAACTTTTGTGGGTGTATAAAATGTTTTTATTCTGCATTCTCAGCTTTAATTTACTTTGCAAGTTTTTTTTGTTCCTTGCAGTTAAAACTGTTTTTCTTAATGTTTTGCTCTGCATGTAGTGGATTGATACTGTTTAAATGGAAGTTGTTTTCGTAAGCTAAGTTTACAAATTTTGACTTGATGAAAAGAATGGTGTTCACTTTGTCAATAAAATCAGTAAATGATGCTGTTGAACTTAGTGACAGTTGTCATGATATGTGTATCTCGTAGCAATATGTCAAAGATTAGGGATTGTAGTAGGTAACATACAAGCATATCTTTTTGGTGGAGGTAGTCTTCCTTAATGATATTCTAGATGTTATTGTTAATGTGAAAGAAAATGAAGTCTGTTGTTTAATAATCATGTGAAATTGTTAGTCATGTATAAACAATATAGTGAGGACAGTTTACAACTCACCGCAAACACGTGGCGACGAGCTGCGACAGGCACATACAAGACATACACATACAACACTTTCAGCTATCGGCCATGGCCTTCTTCAGAAAATAGAGCACTCACGCAATCACACAGGCACACAACAGTCATACAACCATAAGAAGGCCATGGCCGATAGCTGAAAGTGTTGTATGTGTGTGTCTTTTGTATGTGCCTGTCACAGCTCGTCGCCACGTGTTTGCGGTGAGTTGTAAACTGTCCTCACTGTATTGTTTATTCCAACCTGGACTTTCCATTATTATGTTAGTCATGTATTATATCTTTAAGATAGTGTATTTAATAATGGAAATCCAGATACTGTTAATACGTTACCCAATAAAGTGAATAAAATGAATAACTATTTTTGTCATGGGCAGATAATTTTAAGCTTTGTTTGTGGGAAATACTCACTAAACCTCGAGGTTGTGGTGTTAAGTTATATTAGTTAACTTGTGATTCAGTGTGCAGATCATATTGATATGATTAGTATTGCTTTTCATCAAATTTGGAATTTATTAAAAGAATATAGTTAGTAAAAAGTGAATGCCATAGTGGATACATAGTGCTAAGGCATAGTTTCTGTGTTGAGTGTTATCAATAAATTGACAGGTTTTATCATATTCGTAACTAATTTTTAAGTTAAGAGTGCAATATCATGTGAAATGTGGATTGTAGAAAATAGTCATAGCCTTGAGACTTTTAGTAGTTTCTTTGCCCTTGATCAATTAGTAATCCTCATATCATAGTATAGAATGGGTTGGAAAGTGTTTGAACCATGTTTATCTAGTGGTAAGTTATTCATTCATAATTGAAATCCTTTAGGAGTAAGACTCCATGAATGGAAAGGCAGAAATCTTGGGTTGACAGGTGCAGATGTGCACACAAAAGCAAGAAAACTTTAAAAGTAAAAACCTCTCAGAGCCATTGCACAAATACACAAAGAAAAGCTAGCAAGTTTCCTTTCTTTTGTGTGTGCCTTTCAATTAAATGCTGCTGCCGTAGTGGCCTAAGAGTATCTGCATTCCACAGGATATTCCTTTAACTGTTCATAATTGCAAAGTTATATATCATTGTAGTACATCTTCTGCGTGCTCTTTTATCATATTGCAGACAATGGCAGAGCAAACTGGTCTGCCAAAAATGCAGATGCAAGCAGCAGACGCAGTTACCCACCTGGATCACATGTGTGCCCTCGACATTGACTCGAAGGCCTCGTACGTTCGTCTGTCCGGCATCATTTGTACAATTGGTAAGTTTAAGTATCGGCCAAAAATATTGATTATTGCAGTCAGTCAAAACCTCCAAAAAGGCAAAAGGCTGGAGTTTGGATCACTGTCATGGGGAGCATCAGTGGAACTTCAGTAGCTGCCGTAGATTGACAATGCACCACGTTTCCGTGTAGGTTCGCCCACTCCACCTACCAAAGCCCATGATTTAATTTAAAATGGGGTGTAATTTTACTACGTGATTCCACCGTGGCGTCGTCATGTCAGAAAAACCATATTTCTGTTGTCGCTAACTGCAAATCAGCTTCAGTTGGATAAAAGTGCAGTTTGTCAGTTATGGCTCGTGCGTAGGCATTTGTAACGGCACGATGAGTGACGCAGGTGAAGGCGGCCGATCAGATTCCGTGTTTCGTGTGTTGTGAATTTGGCCTTTCTTCACATGCTTTTTTGTTCAGATGTAATTATTTTTTGCAGTGTAAATTCAATTAACTATTCCTCTCAAGTAATATGACTGACAATTTTTCCAGTGAATTGCAATACATGAATAATGTAACATTATTAAAATCAGTGTTCTTATCCTTAAGAAAAAAACCAGATGTTGGTTAATTTGGAAGAATCTGTGTATCTTGAAGTTCCGGTTCAAGATCTGGAAATTTGGGTGCTACGTGCCGATACATAAAAAAACAACTTGTTTAATGTATACCTAACCATCTGAAGGCTATGCTACAGATCACTTTTTTAAAATGAAAGGATGTTTCAAACAGACTTTAAGACTACTCTTTAACACTACTGATAACTTCAAAAACAGGCCAGCACAGCCTTATGGTTAGGTACATAGGTTACACAAGAAGTTTTGTCTCATAGTAGAGCCTGATTATCCGGTTCAGAACCGCTCAGTATGAGTAATTGCGCTCGTAAAGGCTGCGAAAGTCATGGAATCACCACAACTAAAATCACTGGTGAAAATAATTTTGACTACATAGTACAGCCAGTACGCTAAGTCTCCATTACAGAACGTAAATATAAATCCCACATTTATTGCAATGCAATATGTTGATATAAAGATCTTTACAGCCACTACACTGATTTGTTTACAAACCATAAAGAGAAAGCTATTTGTTATTGGCTGTGCGAACGCGACTGCTGAATGGACATTGGCAATGGCGCCAGAACCAAACATGAAACGCCACTTGCGGACTAAAACTGCACTTCAGCCTTTAAATTGATCAGTGTTTTTAATTAAATCACAAGGCTTGTTAAAATGTTACTGGTAATTTGGATGAAACGTTTTGTCACAGATGTGGCCTACTATAGATACATTTAGCAAACATGAACATCATTGCTATTGTTTATTCATTCGCAACAATTTAAGGTGTACTCTGCGGTTCCTGTCTAACCACACCCTTTAAAATTGATATATTCATAAAATATATTAATTTTGTCAGAATAGACATTGTTGAGCTTGTCAACTTTGCCCACTACACTACACAACGTGCCATTGCCACGGGTTACAGCCAATGAGTTGAATTGGGTCCTATAAATGATCCAAAAGTATTGCTCCCTTGAAACACTTGTCATTTGCAGGGGAATTTGCTGCATGGTAAAAATTTAATATTTCATAATTTTCATTGGAATACATCTCTGCCCATAAGTTGACTAGCAGTACTTCAGTGCTGTGCGCCACACATGGCCATTGCCAACATTACAGCACCAATGCACATACAGTACACTGCTGACTGTGATCTGGACTTTTGGCACAGTTACATTTACTCTTTTTGCAGACACTTGCTCATCTTGCTTGATATTGCAAAAATTTTAAAATATTTTCATTGAATGTTCCTTTACCAGTGTCTGAGGTCAGTTGTTATTGAAGCCTTAAAATTTTTTTCCCAACAAAATTGGTGTAACTGTAACTTCATGGATTTTAAGGTCAGTTGGGAGCGTTAATTACTTTGACTTAAAACCAGTTGCAGATACCCAATATTTATTAACGGGGGAATTATATGAAGTAATAATGACCCTCACCACTTTAGAGTAATATCTAAGAAATTATTGATTACATTATTTGAGAAATTTGTCATAAAATTGATGTGTGAAGTACTGTGTGGTTTAAACAAATCCGGAAAATACAGGGTGGAGTTTCAGGAGGAATAGTCTTAGATATTGTAGTAAAAGTATTTTAAAATAAAAAAAAAAAAATGCTATATAACATTTCCAATTTTTATTAAATTCAGGGGTACAGCCAAGTTAAATGCATTTTTGTTTTGTCGATAAACTGGTTGCTATGGGTTTATTTATTTAATCTCAGTAGTGTTGATAAAGTTAGCAAGTTTAGCTTTAGTTGACATTAAAGTGTTTTTTTTCCCTGCCAAGTCTCGTGCAACATGATTATGCCACATGTATTTACTATTTACACAAGTTGAGTATGTCAATGTGTTATTTGTGCCTAAGTTTGGTAATAATTAATGCTGCTGCTGTTGCTCACACAGACTACAGCATATGTTTGTGTGTAAAATACTCTGCATAACACTTGTAAAATGCCCAGCAGTCATACTGCATCTGAATGTGTAAATTAACCTGTGAATGATGTAAGGCATTATTCAGTTAGTATTAAATACCTTAAAGGATTCAACAATATTTTGGAAAGAATAGGTTGCTACACCCAATAAGCTGCAGCAAGGCACACAACAGAATAAACAAAGCTGAAAGTCCCCCCAGGGGGCTCACCGCTCTGTGGTGAGTACGTGCGTGGCGAACACGGGGCCCCAGCCTTTGTAGCACTCTTTCCTTTCCATGCTACACGACGCTTCTTCTACTGTCCTTTTCCCCTCTTGGGGACAGTCTGTGCATCCTTCGGGGAACCGAAGTTCTGACCTTTTTGGCTTAAGCTCTTCTTTCACCTCTTTATTTGCCTCCGCATCTGCGTTTGAGGCTTCAACTCCTACTATATCTCTTCCTCCTCCCTGTACGCACTTGAAGGCCACCCATATGGGTGACTGGGCAATGCGTAAGTCCCAGCCCCGGGCTGGCATGTAGGGTGCGTGCGTACCCCCTGGTTAAGGCCAGGGGAGGGGCAATTGCCTGTGCTGATACCTTCCCGATTCGCCGATTGGTCCCTCCGTCTGTAGATCGGGAGGTGTGACCTGGGGTGGGAACAATCACCCAAGGCGGGTGTGCTTCCGTTGGGGGCCCCCAGCAGGAAGGAGCGTGCCATCGGAGACACTGGCAATCGTGGGGGATACATCTGCGATGGTTATAAAAAAAAGAAAATGTAAAGAGTCTTTAGAAATTGACGTACTGAACAATAGTGTCTCTGAACAGAAAAATTTACAGACATCAAAGTTCCTTGTGGTGACCCGTACTGAGGAAGGACAATCCTTTTCGTCAGTGAACCCATTTATTATTCAAAAAGGGGTTGATGCCATTGCCGGCCCAGTTAAGACCTGCAACCGCCTGCGTAATGGAACACTACTGTTAGAAACAGAAAGTGGCTCCCAGGCACAGCGGCTGCTTAAGGCTACTCTGCTCCATAGCTACCCGGTTCGTGTTGAGCTTCATCCAACCCTCAATTATTCCCGAGGGGTAGTATTCTCAGCCAGTCTAGACGGTCTGACTGAGGATGAACTAAAAGAATATCTGGCAGTGCAAGGTGTCATGGCAGTACACAGAGTGACGAAAAAAGAAAACAATGTTTTAGTCCACACTCGCACAGTGTTTCTGACCTTCGACCGAGTGGCTCTGCCACCGAAGATCAAGGCAGGGTATGAGGTAGTCACAGTATGACCTTATATCCCTAACCCTACTCGGTGTTATCAGTGGCATCGCTTCAACCACACAAGCCAGTCGTGCAAGAACCCGGTAACATGTCACCTGTGGTAAAGAGGCACATGAGGGGATTTGTCCACCACTGTCTCCCCATTGCATCAATTGTAACAGGAATCATGCTGCCTCCTCCTGGGAATGTCCCTTGTTTGCCGATGAACGGGCCATTCAGGACATCCGTGTGAAGGAAAAGGTCTCAATAAAAGTTGCATGTAAGGTGTACGCCGGTTGTAAGCCTAAGACCCCACTGCGTGGTAACTACAGTACTGTAGTTGCAACGCCTCCACCAACATGGGATATGGCCACAGAGACATGTAACCTACAGTTTATTACAGTAGTTGTCAAACAGTCTACATAGACAGCGGCGTCATGTTCAACGAAAAGTGTGAGTACCTCTTCCAAATCTTCATCTTCAGCTGTGAAACCACAGATAGGCCCGTAAGTCTAAGAAAGAGCATTTGCGCGAAGGATTTCCTCCGCACCCCTTCCAAAACATCTGAGCCAACCAAGGAGCTTCACCTGGGATCCAAGAAGTCAAATAGGGGGAAAACTCCCTCCCCCCCCCCTTTCTACCTCACAATACGACGATGGCATCCCATGGAAGCCTATAGTCTCTCCAGGTGCATCAGCCAAAGATGGGGCTGCCGACCACAATCACGCAGCTGCTGTGGTCACCTCTGAGAATATGGAGCAAGACCCTCCCATCTGTCACCACCAGTTGCGAACATTCGCACTGTGGCCCGCCGCCTTCGTCGGGCTGATGTCCACCTTCATCTCATTTTCTCCTATTATGGATATTCTTCAATGGAACATTCGTGGTATCTGGTCGAATTGGACAGAACTGCAGCTTCTAACGCGAACATATCACCGAATTATCTTCTCTCTACAAGAGACAAAATTGCTCCCTGGTACTCGAATTACTTTCCCACGCTACACTATCGTTCGCTTTGACCTTCCTCCAGCGGCAGGATTTCCAGCCCACGGGGGCGTAATGTTGCTTATTCGGGATGACGTACACAGTACACCGGTCCCTTTGTGTACTCCAATACAAGCTGTTGCTGTCTGGATATACCTTCCTGGATTTATCTTCACATTGTGCAATATTTACGCTTCTTCCTCCTTTCCCGTCACTAGATCTGATCTTCTAGATCTTATTGACCAGCTTCCACGTCCGTTTTTGTTGGCGGGAGATTTCAATGCCCACCACCCCCCTTTGGGGCTCCCCACAACCATGTCCACGGGGCTCCCTCCTGGCAGATATACTGAACCACCTTCAGGTCATCTGCCTTAACACTGGTGAACCAACTTATCTTTCGGACTTCACAAACACTTTCAGCCATATAGATCTCGCTATCTGCACTGCTCAGCTGGCACGGCCTCTTGAATGGTCTGTTCTTTCAGACACACATTCGAGCGATCATTTTCCGTGTGTAATTCACCTTATGAGCATCCTGACCGCTGGCAGATAACCAAAGCGGACTGGGAGCTCTATTCGTCACTGGCGGATTTTGGTACTTATCATTATCCTAGTATAGACCAAGTGGAACACATTACCACAGTTATTCTGACAGCCGCGGAATGTTCCATCCCCTGCAAGACTTCTCACGCACGTCGTCCCCTTGTCCCATGGTGGACCGCGGAATGCCGTGACGCTCTAAGAGCACGGCGACGTGCCCTTAGAATCTTCAAACAACGGCCCACACTCGACAACTGAATCAAATACAAATGGCTGCGGGCCTATTGTCGTCGCCTCTTTCGCGACTGTAAACGCGCCAGTTGGCACTCATTCACGAGCTCTTTTAATAAGTCTACCCCTTCCTCCATCATTTGGGGTAACCTCAGAAAAATTTCAGGCACTATGGCTCATTCCCCGATTCCCAGTCTCTGTGTCGCAACTGACACCGTCGTCAATCCTCCACAAATACCCATCGCACTGGGTCGACATTTTGCAGAGGTCTCTAGGTCTTCACATTACAATGACGTTTCCTTTCTGGGAAACGGACAGTGGAGGCGACTCCATTGCCCTTTACCTCTCAGAACCGTAAATGCTAAAATAGCGAGTTTACTGTACGAGAGCTCCACCACGCACTCTCGTCTTCGTGGTTATCCGCTCCAGGACCAGATGGCATTCACGTGGCGATGCTGCAACACCTTTGGTGATGGAACGCACGATTCACGGGCGCCTGGTATAGTGGCTTGAAATGCGACATCTCCTTTCTAATTTCCAATGTGAGTTTCACAAGCACCGTTCTGCGGTGGATCATCTTGTCGCCCTATCTACTTCAGTAATGAATAACTTTTTACGGAAGCGCCAGACAGTAGCGGTGTTCTTTGATCTGGAAAAGGCATACAACACCTGCCGGAGGATGGGCATCCTCCGCACTCTGCATACATGGGGTTTTCGGGATCGCCTGCCAATTTTTATCCGGGAATTTTTAACAGACCATGTTTTTAAAGTGCGTGTTGGTTCGGTTTTATCGAGCACTTTTGTTCAGGAGAACAGAGTCCCCCAAGGCTCGGTCCTGAGCGAAGTTTTATTTGCAGTGGCAATCAATTCTATAGCCGATCACCTTCCACCGGGAGTCTCAGCGTCCCTATTTGTTGACGACTTCGCAATCAGCAGCTCTGAGCAAACGGGTCTTCTGGAGCGGCGCCCCCCCCAGGGGGCTCACAGCTCTTTTATGGGTACGCGTGTGTCGCGCACGGGTCCCCGAGTCATTGCAGCCTTTTTTCCTGCTTTCCCCAGGTTGCATTACCCCTCCTAGTTCCCCCTCCTTCCCATCCCAATTGCTCCTTCCTACCCTCTCCAACCCCGTCTCTCGGTGTTACTCTAGATGACAGCTTGGCTATCCCATGGTACCGATTGTCCTGCAATTTTGGTGTTGTCTGCTGTGTACACCTGTTTTTGGCCCAATTTGGTCCCCCCTCGGGGTTTGACCTTCCATAACAAAATTGTCCGCTAACGTGTGAACCAATTGGGAAAGAACTCCCGACCTAGCCCCTTCGGCGCGGGTCCTATCCTTTCCTTTCGACTTCCTTTCCTCGCTGTAGCCCCCATCCCCCGCTAGGTCCCCAGCACGTGTAGCCAGTCCATGTGGGGGGGGGGGCTGTTATGTACCCTTTGGCTGAGGCCCCTGACACAACAGGGATCACACTACTGGTGTCTGTGCTGTGACCTCTCCATGCAAGCCAAGGAGTTGATGCCTGTCCTCGGGGGTATCCGAACTCCCGGCAATGGCCATCGTGACAGGTGGCCTTTGCTGAGGCTGGGTGGCGCCCAAGGAGAGAGCCCCGGTTTCGGAGTGGGTGACACCAGGGCGGACGTCTAGCACTATGAAGAGTTAGACTCCAAAATGGTCGTGCATCGGCCGTCTCTCAAGACAGGAAGAGATCTTTTAAAGCTGCTACTGCGGATAAGAGGATGTTTCCCTCCCTCGCTACCCCTTGGGAGGAAGTCCAGGCTCGCCGGTTAGGAGCAAAATTCTTTCCTCGCTACCTGGTTTGCACAAGGACTGATGGAGGAACTTTTACTACCACTAAACTGCTATTCTTTGTTGATACCATAGAGGACAAGTTTGGTGAAGTAGAATCTGAGTAAACGTAGATCTGGCTCATTGCTCATTAAAACAGTCTCGGCAGCCCAGTCTGAAGCTTTGCTCGCATGCACCACCCTTGGCAACATTCCAGTAACAATACTCCTGCACAAATCCTTGAATATGGTACAGGATGTGATATTCCACCGGGACCTCCTCCTTCAAACTGATGAGGAGCTTAGGCTCTTATCTTGAGCGGCGTGGTGTACATTTTGTTCGCCGCGTTCAGAGGGGACCTAAAGACAACCGCGTCGATACTGGGGCCTTTATCTTGGCCTTAGAGGGGGACACTCCCAGAGAAGGTCAAGATAATGATATATTGATGTGAAGTGAAGCCCTACATTCGCGATGTTTTCGATGTATGAGGTTTGGTAATATGTCCTCTCGCTGTACAGCAGTCCCAGTATGCGGTGATTGTGGACGCCCACTACGTGAGGGGAGCCCTTGTGTTCCTCCGCCGGTGTGCGTCAACTGTCATCAACACCACTCTTCACGGTCGCCAGATTGCCCTATGTTCAAGAAAGAAAAGAAAATACAAGAGTACAAATCCCTGGAGCGTTTGATGTACCCTGAGGCCTGCAGTAAATATGAACGTCTGCATCCCGTGCAGATGGCGACGACCTTCGCTACGACGTTATCTTCTAGCCTTTCACCCTCCCCTTCCCACTCCCATCTCCCCCCTACACCCCGTTCCCACCCCTCCCTCACATCTCCCTCTCCTGTAGCCCTGCCTTTGTGTCCCACACCTTCCCAGCCGGAGAAGTGCACCCCTTCTCCGTCGCCTGCCGATGACAGTGCCCCATCTCAGGGCCTTCCGTCCCGGCGTTCCCAGAATCGGAGATCTTAGACTTCCAGTCGGCCATTTGACTCCCAGTTAGTTAGTTCAAAGGTCGCCCGATCTTCGTCAGTACCAGACCTAACTGACAAAAGTCCTCTCTCTGGGGCGGATCCTCCCCGTCCTACGAAAGAGAAAGAGAAACAGAAAGAGAGAGAGAAAAAGGATAAGAAGAAGAAGAAACCAGAGTTACAAGATAAAGCCCCTCCGGTACCACCGGAGGTGCCGACTGTGCTTTTGCAACTCGCTCATCCCATTGAGCCTGAGGCTGATCAGCTGTTTATGGATGTTGTCCCTTCTTCTTTGGTGACGGACGCTGACAAAGCAGCGTGACAGACATTACCCCATTCGCTTCCCGCCTAGATCCTCGTGATGTGATCATCCAATGGAACTGTAATGGTTACTACCGTCACCTCTTGGAGATTAAACAGCTAATCTCTCTCTCTTCTGCGGCCTGTGTCGTCCTGCAGGAATCGAGGTTTATGGATGCACATTCACCGACCCTCCGTGGGTTCCGTGCTTTTTGTCGGAACCGGGTTGGTCCCCTCCAGGCGTCTGGTGGGGTTTGTACTTTGGTCCGGACAGATATTGTCAGTACCTGGATTCCTCTCCAAACTCCATTGGAAGTGGTTGCTGTCCGGGTTCACTTGGACACTCCATTGACCATTTGCAACCTCTACCTTCCACCTGACAGGCCACCTACTCTCACGTCGCTAGTGGCCCTCCTTCAGCAACTCCCCCCTCCTTACCTCATCCTTGGGGACTTCAATGCCCACCATCCTTTGTGGGGCAGTGCTTATACATCTAGCCGGGGCCACCTCATAGACCAGTTTCTTGCTGACCACAATCTGAGCCTTCTCAACGATGGTTCCCCAACTCATTTTAGTGCCGCTCACGGCACCTTTTCTGCCATAGACCTCTCTCTCACTTCTCCTTCTCTCCTTCCTTTATTTCACTGGTCGGCGTATGACGACCTCTGCGATAGCGACCACTTTCCGTTGATCCTTTCACTTCCCTCACACCTACCACGGGCCAGGGTACCCCGCTGGGTTTTCCGTCGTGCTAATTGGCCGCTATATACATCCCAGGTTGTTTTTCCATCTTCCCCCTCGGGCTGTATAGATGATATTAGAAGCCAAATGACCAACATGATTACCCAAGCTGCCAACGCCGCTGTTCCCCGGTCGACAGGCCCTCCTACTCGCCGGCCGGTCCCTTGGTGGAATGCAACAGTTGCCGCAACCATTTGCGAGCGCCGTAGGGCCTTGCAACATCTTAAACGCCACCCATCCCTCGCTGGTCTCATAAATTTCAAACGTCTGCATGCCAGAGCTTGTTACTTAATCAAACAAAGTAAGCGGACATGCTGGGAGCATTTTGTCTCCTCGTTGGGCTGTTCTGTCCCTCTGACAAGAGTGTGGGCTATGCTCCAATCTATCCAAGGTAGCTGGCGGCCGTCTTCCATCCCTGGTCTTGCCCTACCTGATGGGGTCTGCACAGAGCCATCTGTTGTTGCAGAACATCTTGCAACTCACTTCGCCAATGTATCAGCGACTACTTCATATCCGGCGACCTTTCTCCTTAAGAAACATCAGGCCGAAACCTGGCCCTGACGATATCCATAATCAATTGCTGAAACACCTCAACCCCTCACAACGACAATGTCTCCTAAAAGTTTTTAACCGTATTTGGCTTCAAGGGGTCTTCCCCTCCCAGTGGAGGGAGAGTATTGTTGTCCCTGCCCTCAAGCCTGGCAAGGACCCGTCGGCGCTGGACAGTTATCGACCAATTTCTTTAACGACTCACTGGACAGTCTCTTCACCATGCGCCCGTCTGCTCTGCTACCGCCGGGAGTACGCTTGCGTTCGTTACTCGGCCAGCTCGGCGTTACAATGCTTTCTATCTTCTCGACTGGAGAGAGCACCTCTCCACCGTGGCGAAGCCCCGAAGTCAATGTTAACTTTGACCTTCATTCTCTTCCAAAGGACTCCACACCTAGTTTCGTCTACCAGAGAGAATTTCTCGCACTTGGGTTCAAATTTGATGACAATTTGTTCATTTACACTGATGGCTGACAGACCAGGGTGTTGGGTGTGCCTTTGTACTTGGCAACGTCGTTTTTAAATATCGTCTTCCTGAGTGGAGTTCCATCTTTACAGCTGAGCTGTATGCATTATATCAATATGTCCAGAGAAACTCCCTCAATAAGACTGTCATCTGCTCGGACTCTGAGTGCTCTGTTGAGCCTTCGCACGCTATATCCGGCCCATCCCCTGGTACAAAGCATCCGCAATTGCCTTACTTCTCTTTCAATGAGCGGAACTACTGTGACGTTTCTGTGGGTCCCTGGCCACGTGGGAGTGTTGGGGAATGAGTCTACGGATACGGCTGCCAAGGAGGCAGTTCTCCTTCCTCAGCTATCTACCTTTTCTACTAGCTCTGATGACCTTCGCACTGGTGTCTCCCAGCGTATTATCTTCCGTTGGTATTTACACTGGTCATCCCTGTCAGGGAAAAAATTGTGAGCCATTAAACCTGTGCCTGATCTCTGGTCAACGTCATCTCGACCCTCCCGCTGAGAGGAGATTGTTCTGGCCCGGCTTCATATTGGCCACTGCCGTTATAGCCACCAGTATTTACTACGTGGTGGTCCTGCTCCCTTATGTAAGCACTTTGATGAACCTTTTACTGTGAACCATCTTTTAGTGCAATGTCCGTTTTTTTAATCGTCTCCGTCATGATCTACGTTTACCATTAGAATTGTCTGATATTTTAGCTGATAACCCGCATTCTGTTAACAGTTTTACTTTTTATACAGCATGCAAATATGGCAAAAGCCATTTAAGTTCTAACCCCGGTTCTATTTTACTATGGGCAGTGTTGGGTGCTAATGACCACATCAGTTGTGCGCCCTACAACCACAAAAAAGAGAGAGAGAGAGAGAGAGAGAGAGAGAGAGAGAGAGAGAGAGAGAGAGAGAGAGAGAGAGCTTTCATCATTATTGGAAGATCCAAGATTGCATATGATCTTCCAGCATACTGGGGCTCATGCATTTACTAATCTAATAACACCTCATCTAAACCTGACATTCCTCAGAAAATGGATTGGTAGCTATGGGCATGTTTTGTGGCTTCTAAGGTTACAGGACTGAAATTTTTTTCATTTATGCCTATGGGGCTGATGGAGAGGTGAAGTCTACAAAAAAAAAAAAAAAAAAAAAAAAAACAATAAGAGTAGATTTGATTGTTTGTGTTAGGAATAGTGTAGCTTATCTAAGAGAATACAAAGACCTCAGAAAAGCTGGATGTGATGTCATCAAGAAAAGTCAAAAGTGAACTCAAATTGGTGGTGGAATTTTGAAAATCGCCTTCAAAAGTCCTGTGAAAAGCCTTGTTGAAGCTGGGGTCCCTCCCCTGCTGTTAAACTGGCAACAGTTATTAGTCTCGTATGTTGCCAGTGTCAGTACCTTGCCCCACCATCCATAACGGAGGCTGGTTTTTCCAGCTGCTGCACTCTCCACAAGGACAGCTAAAATAGTCTCCCTGTTGCGATCTCTGTTCCCTCCTTCAGTCGCTTGGTTACCTTCCCGTCCCTCCCACTCTTCACTACCCTTCCCGTACCCCTCCTCGGTCCATTCCTCACTTGCACCTAAGGCTGGACTTGACCCGAGACTCAAAAGCTTCAGTCTCGCCATTGAACCACTTTCAGCAGTTCCAGGCACTTGTTGATTCATTCTGTGGTGAAGAAGTTGTTTACTTACATGGTTCCCTGGTAAACGGCTGTGCTGGGTATGGTTATGCCCATGATGACAATGTTGAGTAGTATTACTTGCCCTGTGGAGTAGCATTTTATAGCTGAGTTGGTTGTTATTTTTTGTGCTCCTGAACATCTCTAAGCCAGCCCAGGGAGTCATTTGTAATGGCCAGTGTTTTCCCACACACCATTTGGTGCAGTCTATTCAGGACTGTTTTCAGCCTTAGCAAGTCTGGCCATTCTGTCACCTTCGTTTGGACACCGGGCCACATTGGCATCTCGGGGGTGGGGGATGAACTTGATCAGCTGACAAAGCTGGCCACTACCTCAAAGGCCCTGGTCCATGGTCTTCAGGAAAGTGATCTCCGATTGGCATTACATCACAAGACACTTCGGCTTTAGAGTTCTGACTGGGCTGACTTGACTGTACCAAACAAGCTGTGTGCGCTCGAGCTCTCCACGGCCATGTGGAAGGCCTCGCTGAGGGCCTCTCGTAGGGAGTTGGTTGTCCTTTGTCACTTGCATATTGGTCACACCTGGATGCCGCGCGGCCACCTTTGGTGAGATGACGCGCCACAGTGCCACTGTCCACTTGTAGCTGCCTTGACGTAGTCCTTCAATTTTCCTAGATCTACATTTACTTACATACTCCGCAATTCACCGTAAGGTGCATGGCGGAGGGTACACTATTTCCCTTCCTATTCCACTACCAAATGGAACGAGGAAAAAAGAATGCCTATATGCCTCCGTACGAGCCCTAATTTCTCTTATCTTGCCTTTGTGATCTTTACGCGAAATGTAAGTAGGCAGCAGCAAGATTGTACTACTCGGCTCCAAATTCCGGCCCTCTAAATTTACTCAACAGAAATTCATGAAAAGAACCTCGTCTTCCTTCCAGCGATCCCAATTTCCTGTTGGATTTCCCTGTAATCTTGGAGATGATGCCTGTATGGCTGGTTCTGTTTTACATTTTATTTGCACAGCTGGTTTTTCTTGTATTTACTGGTGAGTACTTTAGCCTGATCTCTCAGGCCCTCGTCCCTCCCACAATTTTAATCTGTTACCTTTGTGTTGTCTATCCTGCTTTGGACTGGAGATCTTTAATATTTGCAGACTGGCTGGCTAATCCTTTATTGTCTTTGCAATTGGCCAGCCAGTGTATTACTGCAAACTTTGTTTGGTTACTCTTTTTCTATTCCTTTTGTGTATTCTTGTTTATGTTGTCAGTGTAATGTTCATTGTCACACTCTACATCTTGTGGGTCTCCCCTGTGTGTGTTGTAACAGATTTTATTTTTTAGCATTGGGATGTGATGTCTTACCTAGGAACAGGGCACGAATGACCTAGCAGTTCAGTCTCCTTTAAAACACTGGCCTTAGCTTGCCGATCATGTATGTTGTGTATTTAACATGAAACCTTTTCAATAATGAGAATAAGTAACAACTCGCCTTAAAGACAAAAAGTCATTCACACAACTTGAATTTTTGGCCATAGCCTTCATCGTAAAGAGCATACACACATTCAAATAATCACTCGGAAACATCTCGTGCCCACAATAGCTGTCAGTGGTTGCTACGGTCCAACTTGTCAGAGATAGTGGTCATGTGTATACGAGTTGTGCCAGAGTGATAAAGTGACTGTCTGGGATGATGATGATGATGATCTTTTTCTTTATGTAGGGCCAGCTTCTCGTGATCCTGCTACACTAGAGAAGATGATGGAAACAGGCATGAATGTAGCGAGGTTGAATTTCTCGCACGGCAGTCACGAATACCACGCAGAAACGATAAAAAATATTCGTGAAGCTGCAGCCAATTACAGTAAGAAATTGGGCATGGAATATCCACTGGCAATTGCCCTGGACACCAAAGGACCAGAGATCAGAACGGGGCTACTTGAAGGGGTAAGATATTGTTTTTGATGCCACAGCTGAAATGGCAGCACACTTATTTCTCATTGTAACTGTAATTAAGAAATAACATTATCCAAGACAAATATGAACACTTATTTAATTATGCATTTCCTACAATTTTTATTTTAATATAGGTATAGGTAAATAATTTTGGAGTAAGTGTGACCACTCACGGAGTAGTGTATGTTAATGACTCTTTACCTACTGTAGTTCAGAGATTTAAGTAATGTAATAATTTAAGAATATTGTGAACAATGGTAGAAAAGCAAAAACTTCTCAAATTACTTGATAGCACTTGTATTGAAGACAGTCTACCTTTGTAAATGGCTTTAGTTATCTGTAGTTACCTTTGGCAGTAGATTGGAAAGGTATTTTCCTGGATAGAAAATACTGTATGTCATTTAACTATGTGCTCTATCATTATCGTACCAGAAATTCCAGAATGCCTAAATTTAAAGGTTGCTCATTTTTAGAGGTACGTATCTGTCACTGTCTGTGGAAAGAGAAATTTACAGTGAAGAGTGAGGTTTCAAAGCTATAAATATAAAAAAATGAAATAAAACAAATAAAATAAATTAGATGCCATTTGACATTTAGTCTGTTCCATTTTCCTAAAACAGGGTGGCTCAGCTGAGGTGGAGCTAGTGAAGGGGCAGACACTGAAGCTGACGACAGACAAGGCTTACATGGAAAGGGGGACTGCAGAGACTGTGTATGTGGACTACGACAACATTCTGAAAGTGGTGAAGCCGGGGAACCGCATCTTCATTGACGATGGGCTTATTTCTGTTATCTGCACCTCTGTAGGTGAGTAAAACAAGTGTACATTACGTTATTTTCCAAAAACCCTGTTTTTTTTTCTCTTAAAAAGCCTCTGAACTCTCACCTTTATCAGTATGTTGAGGTCACACTCATTGTTTTGGCCTAGATTAGAAAAAATTACAGCTGTTATGTTACATTAATAATTAACCATAGTTAAACTATTAAAGCTTTTTAAGCCTACTTGATACAAATTAACTTTGGTAAAATTAGTAGCAGTGCTGCTATTTAGGAAGATCTCTACCATTTAAATTAAACTGGTAGATACAAGCTTTTAGCTTAGGGCTATTTATTGCAATCATAGCTACTCATTTAGCTAATACAGTACCAATTTTTAATATCAGATTATATGACTATGTCCAGAGAATAGAATGAGGCCTTTTTTTTACCTTCATAAAGCTTCTGCTTGCCAAGCCTTGTTTTTTGGAAAACGTTTCTTGGGTTTTTGTTTTATGGTAGGAAACATCATTAACTTATTTTGTCTACTTGCTGTCTGCATTGAGAAAAGTGCTGCTGGCTTTTGCAGTAATTATTCTGAGTGACCAAGACATCAACATAATGAATTTGTAATAAACATAAGAGTGTTGCTTACATTACACATGCTGACAGTGTTGTGAGAATCTCAACTATTATGCTGTCTCGCAGACAGTAATGGGGTGTATTGCTTCCAGCTCCACCTCACTTGGTGTGTACTGTGGAGAATGGTGGACTGCTGGGGTCTCGCAAGGGTGTCAACCTGCCCGGCATCCCTGTAGACCTGCCGGCTGTTTCTGAGAAGGACAAGAAGGACCTGCTCTTTGGTGTGGAGCAGCAGGTGGACATGGTGTTCGCGTCATTCATCCGGAATGCGGCAGCACTGCAGGAGATACGCAGTGTCATGGGTAAGTCCCCTGTCTGTAGTGTATCAATATGGCCATACAATTTATTAACCTTCAACCCGTACGTCCCCTTACGGACACAGTGTGCACTGGTCTTTAAGACCTGGGTGTCATTTATTTGTTTCTATTGGCATTTTTACCATCTAATTGACTTAAAATCCATTTAGTGCACCATTTGTTCTCCCCCCCCCCCCTCTCCCCACCATCCCCCTCCCAATAGTTTTCTCACTTGCAGTTGACTGTGAAAGGAAAAACACACAACTTGTGGGTGCATAGGAAAATACATTCATCTTACACCCCTTTTTGACCGTGAGCGGAGAGTGCGATTCATTAATTACAGAACTTTAGACAGATACACAATGAAGACTTACCTCGACATACTCTTAAACGGCCTTGAGGCTACTGTGGATGGCAGTGTGCTGGTATGCATTCAAAGAAAGGGAGGGGAGAGAAGGGGGTGCCATGGTCAAATGACCGGTGTACAGCCTGAAGGTTAACCCTATAAAGACCAAATTAATCTGGATATCGCATATGAAACTGTTCAGCTGCAGATAGGCACATAGAAAAGATGATCACATTCACACAACTTAAATTTTTGGCTACAGTCTTAACCAGGAAAAGTAAATCATACATACATACATACATACATTTGTTCACAAAATCACTTGGGCACAAGTCATGTGTGCCTGAATGATTATGTATGTGTATATGTATGCTCTGCTCTTTTTTGATGAAGGCTGTGGCCAAAAGTTTGTGTGAATGTGATTCTTTTCTACATGTTTTCTTGTTACCGAGGAATAGGCTTCATGGTGAGTAGCTGTGTTACTATAGTATTGAAATTACAATCTGGACTTTCCATGTTTATTCAACAGTTGCTTAAACATTGAATAATTTTTTCCCCTTTACTGTTCAGTTTTCTTGTTACACTATTCATAATTGTCTGCCTAAGTGTGTTTGGATGTGGATATGTGTGAGTGTGTGTGTATTTGTTTACCTTCCTTTTTGTCCCCTAAGGTAAGTCCTTCCACTCCTGGGATTGGAATGGCTCCTTTTCCACTTCCTTAAAACCCGTATCCTTCCCTTTCTCCTCTCCTTCCTCCCTCTTTTTCCCGAAGAAGCCACCACTGGTGGCGAAAGCTCGAATGGTTGTGTGTTTTTGTGTGTGTTTAGTGTTCCTATCGACCAGCCTGTACTTTAGGTAAGTCAAAAATCTTTATTTTATACTATTCATAATTTTCTCATTACATGTTGAATGGAACAAGGCCACTGGTGTGGTAGATCCATGTCAGCTGGTTGTGCTGCCACTGCCATGTTTCCATGATATCTGTAAGCAAATTGTTACTGGTATTACACTATCAAATTATTAGACATCATGTAATGGGTACTTTTTATTATTTATTTATTGTGTTCCATAGATCCACTTGAGAACCTTACCTTGTTGTGTTGTTGTGTTATCATGTAAATAACAGAAGTTGATTAGTTCATAACATAATATTAAATATAGCCTATGTTACTCGATTTCAGGAGTATATAATCATACATTTCTATTTTAAATTATACTCTCATCAATCCACCTTTAATCAAATCTAAGGCCTCGGCTTTGATTTGATAAAAAAAAAAAAAAATAGAAAGAAAGAGAAAAAAAAAAAAAAAAAAAATATTGCTTACATTTGTGACTTTCATACAGTGATAAATGTAACCACTCAAAGCACTGTTTGAAATAGCATTCTTATTTTGTGAATGTGGCTGCTGTTACAGCAACAATTTTGCATGGTGTTTTCCAGCAACAACAATATTAATGTACGGAGCAGATAAGGCACTGTATAACACGCAATATCACAAGTACAAAAATAGATTAAGAAGTATGGTGAGCTACAAAAAATTTGCAGGAGCCATTACCAGTGAGGTACAGCCAAACAGTGCTGCTGATGAGATAAAAAAGAATACTCATGAAAATAAAAAAATGTACTTAACAAATTTTATCTTGATGACGCCTGTGGTTTTACCAAGTTAGTTTCCTGCCCCCCCCCCCCTTTTTCTAATGCAGACACAAAACTATTGTATAAGCAACAGCTGAACATAACACTGCCATTTTGAAGCAACTATGGCAAAATGTTGGACAACAGTGTAATAATGATATTGGCCTATGCATCAAACTTTGGTAATTGAGAGATATGAGCAGAATACTAGCAAAGGGAATGAAACTTTTGTGGGACGGAATAGGGATAACAAGAAGACAGGATGAAGAATGAGATCAGTAAAATAAAGAGCCATTACATGATAGGGTAGAGAGATCGAGACTACAGTGGTATGGCCATTCAAAGAAAATGGAATAAGAGGATACCCAGGAGGATACAAAAAATACAGATGCAGCAGAAACGAGCAAGAGGAAGATGGAGGGATAGATGGTTAAAAGGAGTAGAGGATTGAGTCGATGAGAGGACTGGGCCAGAGTGATAAGAGATGGTGCAAGGCAAGATGTGGTGGTGGTGGTGGTGGTGGTGGTGGTGGAGGAGGAGGAGGAGGGGGGGTTGTTCCTGACAGGCCCAGACAGTGGCTCGAACTGTGAAATATGGTGGTGGAGGAAGAGGATTCATACCACTGATGAAAGGACATCTTCAAACATGGAAGGTATTCTGAAAGCTTTAATTTTCGGCCACAGCCTTCATCAGGAACAGACAACACAAAGTTCACAAAATCTAGAACTGTAGTAATCAGAGATAGTAGTGTGCATTAATTATGATTCTGTGAATGTACGTGTAACTTTTCCTGATGAAGGTTGTGGCTGAAGATTAGTTGTAGAAGTATGATTGGCTATGCTGCACGACTGTCTGCAGTTCAGCAACGAACATCTTTACGATGAGTTTTTACCTATCCTCTGTTCACAGCTGTTATTTACAAATATGAGCTGTTGTACTGTACTTAGCCATTTATTGTTAGATTAAGTTCAAATTTAATTCAGTGCTTAATCTCATGATTTTTTTAAAGCGTGTGAAGGTTTCTGTTAAACATCTTTCTAAGTTCTGTTTGGAAATTATGTGGCCTACTATAGTTACTTGGTTTGAATTTTCAGGTGAAGGAGGAAAAAAGATTCTGGTTATCTCAAAAATTGAAAACCACCAGGGTATGGTGAATTTGGATGAGATCATAGAGGCATCTGACGGCATCATGGTGGCTCGTGGTGACTTGGGCATTGAAATTCCTCCTGAGAAGGTCTTTCTGGCTCAGAAGGCAATGATTTCCAGGTGCAACAAGGTGAGTCTTCATAAATGTGATGTGCGCAGAAATGGAATAAAAGTAAAGGATGCTAGTTAAGGTTATGATGTACGTTAACATTAAGGAAAAATCGTTGTCTGGAATGATAAATTCTGTGTTCGATTGATATGTTTAGAAAATTTTCCTCTGAAGTGAAAATATTATTCAAAAGAGATAGTAACTGGACAGTACGTACCTTAGCTTGTTACCGCCGATAGTCGCACAAAAAACTCCAACTGAAATGTGACAGTCAGGTCGACTACCTCACAGAGGTTATTCTCACAGCTGCCGAACGTTCCATACCTCGTACTTCCTCTTCTCCACGTCGTGTCCAGGTCCCTTGGTGGAATGCAGCCTGCCGCGACGCGCTTAGAGCCCGGCGCCGTGCTTTACGCACCTTCCGCCGCCACCCGACTTTGGAGAATTGCATACATTATAAACGTATGAGAGCGCAATGTCGTCGTATCATGAACGACAGCAAGAAAGCTTGCTGGACTGCTTTTACTAGTTCTTTTAACCGTTTTACTCCTCCACGTTTGTTTGGTGTGGCCTACGCCGTCTATCCGGCATTAAGGTCCACTCCCCAATTCCTGGCCTGAACGTGGAGAATGCAGTCCTCGTGGACCCCTATGACGTTTCCAACGCATTGGGCCGTTTCTTTGCGGAGGTTTCGAGCTCTGCCCATTACCACCCTGCCTTTCTCCCTCGCAAACAGGTAGAGGAGGCCCGGCCGCCTTCTTTCCACTCTTCTAATCGTGAAAATTATAACGTCGCCTTCACCATGCAGGAGCTAGACCGTGCTCTCGCCCTGTCCCGATCTTCTGCTCCCGGGCCCGATTCCATTCACATTAGAAATGCTGAAGAACCTCTCTCCTGCGGGCAAGTGCTTTCTTCTCAGTACCTATAATCGCATATGGACTGAAGGTCATGTTCCCACAAGTTGGCGTGAAGCCACTGTTGTCCCCATCCCCAAACCAGGGAAGGACAAACATCTTCCTTCCAGCTATCGTCCTATTTCTCTGACGAGCTGTGTCTGTAAGGTGATGGAACGCATGGTTAACGCTCGGTTGGTCTGGCTCCTCGAATCTCGCCGCCTCCTGACTAATATCCAATGCGGTTTTCGTCGACACCGCTTTGCTGCTGATCACCTCGTTACGTTGTCGACCTTCATAATGAACAACTTTCTAAGGAAGCGTCAAACAGTAGCCGTGTTCTTCGACTTGGAGAAGGCATACGATACCTGTTGGAGAGCGGGCATTCTCCGCACATTGCACAGATGGGGCCTTCGGGGCCGCCTTCCTCTTTTCATTCAAGAGTTTTTGGCGGATCGCAAGTTCCGGGTACGGGTGGGTTCTGTTTTGTCAGATACCTTTTGCCAGGAGAATGGGGTACCACAAGGCTCCGTCTTGAGTGTAGCGCTCTTTGCCATTGCAATCAATCCGATCGTGGATTGCCTTTCAGCCGACGTTTCCGGATCTCTTTTTGTTGACGATTTCGCAATCTATTGTAGCGCCCAGCGGACGTGCCTCTTGGAGCGTTCTCTTCAACGCTGTCTTGACCGTCTATATTCCTGGAGCATCGCAAACGGCTTCCGATTCTCCACTGAGAAAACTGTGTGTATAAACTTCTGGAGATACAACGAATTTCTTCCACCCTCTCTACATCTCGGCCCTGTTGCTCTCCCTTTCGTGGAGACTACGAAATTCTTGGGACTCATGTTGGATCGGAAACTTTGCTGGTCCACGCACGTGTCCTACCTGGCTGCCCGATCCCTTAACGTCCTTCGTGTCCTCAGTGGCACGTCATGGGGAGCGGACCGTACCGTCCTGCTTCACCTTTACCAGGCCATTGTTCAGTCGAAGCTCGACTACGGAAGCCTTGTATACTCCTCAGCGCGGCCGTCGATTCTCCGCCGTCTCAACTCTATCCACCATCGGGGATTACGTCTGGCGACCGGTGCATTTTATACTAGCCCTGTTGAAAGTCTGTATGCCGAGGCTGCTGTATTACCCTTGACCAGTCGGCGTGACATACTCTTGTGTCGGTGAGCATGCCGCCTGCGGTCGATGCCCAACCATCCATCTTACCGATTATTTTTTGACGACTCACTCGATCGCCAATATCAGTTGTCTGCGATTGCCTTGCTTCCACCTGGAGTTCGGTTTCGCCGCCTACTACAGCGGCTCGATTTTACCCTTCCTTCCACCTTTCGGTTGAGCGAAAGCCCATTGCCACCGTGGCATAAGGCCCCGGTTCACACTCACCTCGAACTTAGTTCGCTCCCCAAGGAGAGCACTCCGGATTTGGTATACCGCTCGAGGCTTGTCGAACTCCGTTCGCGGTTGGATAATGCCATATTTATTTACACTGATGGTTCCAAGAGCACTGCCGGTGTCGGATCTGCCTTCGTTGTAGAGGACAACCGTTTCCAATACAAGCTCCCTGACCGGTGCTCGAACTTCACGGCTGAGCTTTTTGCCCTCCACCAGGCCGTTTTGTACACCTGCCGCAACCGCCAACCTTTCTATGCCATCTGTTCGGACTCCCTTAGTGCCCTGCAGAGTCTTAAGGACCCTTTGTCGCACCATCCTCTCGTGTATCGGATCCAACGCTCCCTCCAGTTGCTAGCAGATGACAGCTGTCACGTTTCTTTCCTGTGGGTCCCTGGCCACGTAGGTGTGCCCGGAAATGAGACGGCCGACATAGCGGCCAAGGCCGCAGCTCTTTTAACTCGCGTGGCTACCTTTTGCGTCCCATCTGACGATGTTCAACGGGCTCTCCGCCGGAGTATCGTGTCGCAATGGCACAGTGCGTGGTTTTCAATGTCCAACAACAAATTGCGAACTGTAAAACCGATCCCGACCGCTTGGAGGACCTCCTCATGCCCCTCTCGGCGGGAGGAGGTCATCCTGGCCCGGTTGCGGATCGGTCACTGCCGTTTTAGCCATCGTCACTAGCTGTCCGCCGACCCTGCACCGCTGTGCTCCTGCGGTGAACTGCTGACCGTGCGACATGTTTTACTGTCTTGTGTTAACTTTAATCATCTCCGTGTAGCCCTTCACTTTCCGTCTACTCTGGAGGAAATTTTAGCTGATGACACACGAGCAGCTGCTCGAGTTTTGCGTTTTATCAACTTGGCCAACTTATCCAAGGATATTTAACCCTTTTAATTGTCTTTTATCTTTCGTTTTTAGCCTCTTCTGGATGTTCTGACAGTCCCCATTTTTTTTGAGGCCATAGCGAATCTGATTTTGACTGGGCGCTAATGACCATAGAAGTTGTGCGCCCTAAAACCACAAAAAAAAAAACAACTGAAATGAAATGTGGGCACAAGCTTTGGGAACCTGTTCCCTTCTATCCCCTTTCTTCTCTCTCCTCCCTGGTATAGGTTCCCAAAAGCTTGTATCTGTTTATTTTGTAATTCAGAAATATTTGTGTACACAAACAGCCTTAAATCTTTAATGAACTTTATTTTATTTCGCTCCTTGTTTTGATACTCCACTGGAATAAACTCGAGGCCACACTGACATATGCCCAATTAAAAGTACTGTCAGTATGATCAAATTTACAGGAAGAATGCAGGTCCTGGACATCTTATGTGCCTCTTGCGCATGTGACAGCAACTGTCAAATGAAGCCTCATATGCCCTGTAGATAATACCAATAGAGTACTGAAACTGGTAGTGAAATTAACAACTGTTGGTGTACTTAATATTTTTCAATCAAAACTCTACCAGCTGCTGTTCCACACTAAATGGCAGTATGGAGCTTCAATGTTTTTAGTCTCCATTTGCATCTTTTTGTGACTATCAGGGGTATAAACCCTGTATTAAACATTACAAAATACTGAAAGATGGCAAAGGAAATTTCTGGCTGTAACAATAAACAAAATGAAGCAACATTTGCATATAACAAACTGAAATGTGGAGCTGAACAGATGCATGAAACAGAATTTGAATCCATTTTGTCCATTTCAGCAACTGTCAGTTTCTCTTCCTTTCAATACTGTATTTGGGCACTTAGTGCACTTCTTCAGGTATGTATCTAAAGTGCCCAAAACTAGTAATAAAAAGGCCTTTTTTAGAAATTGTACAGAGGGATAAAAAAAATCACTTGTAAGTGTACAAGAGATTGCTCAGAGGAAATGTGGTTGGTTGGTTGGTTAAGAAGGCACCTGCTTATTGCATGAAACCTAGTCTCCCATTTCAGATGCAAAGCATTCCTTCACTCTCCATCACTCCCTCTCCCATACATGCAGGATCCCTACTTCCACTATGCATACCACATCCTTTCACACAAATATATCAATGCCCATGGTCTTATCAGGATTGAACACTACTTCTCACAAAGTCCCTCAGATTCCAAACCAACATTTCCTCATATGCCTTAACTACATATCACCACATAAATTTCTCCTTTAAGGGGAACATAACACAATCAAATATGTGGCACAGCTGTAAGCACCCACATGTTGCCTTCCTGTGCAAACTTGTTTTTGGGCCATCTGAAGGAAACATTCATAACCTCCCAAACACCTAGTCTGGTTCAGGTTCATTGATACCTTCATGATTTAGACTAGAGGCCAAGACACCCAATCTTCATTCCCTCACAGCCTCAAAACCTTTTGCCTCCACGTCATCTGGTCCTCCTCAATCTTCCTTAACCTTGACCACCTTATGTCTAAAGATACCATCCCCTCTTGGCAGCATCATGTCTACCAACAGTTCTTAAATTTTGACAACTGTAAGACCTTTCACACAATAAATACCTCTCATACAGTCTGATTGATTGCTAGTGGATGTCTCCAATATATGGAGGACCATGAGGGTCTTCTGTCAGTGACCTAGTCCACAAACTCCCCCCGTGTCACACCCTCGCAACACCCCTCCCCCTTTTAAAGAACCAGATAGTCAGCATCATTATCACATAACATCCTAAATCAAAATTAGAGAACCACATCATTGAAGTTTAATTATTCATCATACCTGTATCCTGTAACGACATTCTACTTGGAATACTTCATACACCTCTAAAAGTGGTGATCTACTATCCACCCAACAATTCAGTTTCACAAAGAATACTCTGCGGCATTGGCCCCCCTTACTTAGCTTGCATTTGTTGCGAATCTTTTATCCAGTGCACCAATTTTCAAGCGACTGTATAAGAAAGGCATAAGAATGGACACACATACGGTATAATATCATTAACATTAGTTTGCTGTAGAATTATTGAACATATTATCAGTTCTAAAATAGTAAATTTTCTTGAGACCTGAAAGCTTCTGTCAATGTATAAGCACAGTTTCAGGAATCATTGAGTGCGAAACTCGTCGTACCTTTTTCTCTCATGACATCTTGTGAGCTATGGATGAAAGGCAACAGGCAAGTCTGCATATTTTCAAAAGGTGTTTGACACGATATAGCACTGCAGACTACTAATGAAGGTAAGAGCATATGGAACAGGTACCCAAATGAGTATGACTCAGATTACTTCAGTAATAGAATCCAGTACAGTACATTGTGCTTATAGTGTGTACATCAGACTAGGGCAGGGGTTCCAAAATACAGTCCATGGTCCACATCCAGTCTGCAAAGCTATTTAATCTGGCGTGCATTTAAGTTTTTTTTAAAAAGTCCTAAGCAAAACTTCTCACTAGTTGAAAAGAAACTGCCAAGAACAGTGCTTTCACTTGTTCTTAAATAACATTTAAATAAATTGAATAAAAAAAATTAAAAAAGTGAACAATACAATGTAGTCTTTGCTTCATTTTTACAACCTACAGATAAAAGCTGAATCTTTTACAACACACTGTCAAGGACTAGAAAAGTTCCTCACACTTTGCCAATTGCCAGGAGTTAAAAGGTGAATATGAATTTCCTACTCTGTTTGCAATGGAGTATCTGGGTTATCCAATGAAGTTTCGTCCACATTCACACTCCGTTGAGATACAAATTTTTCAGAAGCCTGTTCCTTAGGTTGTAGATGTTCAGGCAGCACTGGAAATCAAATCGTTGATATGCAAGCTGATGACATTGTGGAGGCCAAATGTATGGAAGGCAGCCTTATTACATTTCCTCTAAAAGAAAACTACCTGAACATTTAGCAGTTTTCTTTCTACACCTGGCACAGTTAACAGAAGGGAAGGAAAAATTGAACCATACAGGTCTCGGGTGTATTTCTGATAGTGCCCAAAGAATATTATATTTTGATCATTTTCTTTGCTGAAATGGATAAAATCTAAATACTGAAATAGCCTGAGTGATGTACATTTACAGTATACAATACGAAGTAGGAGGTAGAAGAGGAAGTATTGGCGGAAATAGAGGTGAGACAGGGTCGATAACTGTTGGGTTAGTCAGTTCTCACTGCTTTCTTTTGAGGAAATTATATTTGAGAGATATCTTATGTGGATGATTAAAAATTAAGTTCAGATATTTTCTTGGAGACATGTATTACCCAGCCCCAAATTGATTCACATTTTTTTTTCTTCCCCGTGACCCAATAATTAGGAGATTCCTGGACTACAGAATTGTCAAGAGTACACCCAGGGAACTGTGGTAGGACCATTATTATTTTCTATCCATATAAATAAAGCTGATGGACAGAGTTGCAAATTGCTGATGCTGTGGTGTAAAGGAAGGTGGTGTCATTGAATGACTGTAGTAGGTGCAGAATTAGTTGGAGCATATTTCTGGGTGGTGTGACAAATGGCAGCTAACTCTGTTGAAAATTGTAAGGTGATGCAGATTAGTGGGTGAAACAATCCTGTAATGTTCAAATGCCGCATTAGTAGAGTGCTGCTTAATGTCATGTCAATTAAATACCAAGGTGTTAAGCTGCACAACGATATGGAATGTAACAAGTGTATGAGAACAGTCATGGGGTAGATGGATGGTTAACTTCGATTTATTGGGAGGATTTTGGAAAGATTTGGTTTTGTCTGTAAAGAATTCCACTGCCATAGTCTAGTGGACAGCGTGGTGGGTTACCGTGCAGGAGGCCTGGGTTCTATTCCTGGTCGGGTTGGAGATTTTCTCTACTCGGGGACTGTTTGTCATCATCCTCATCATTTCATCATCATTGACACGCAAGTCACCAAAATGGCGTCGGCTAAGACAAGTTGTACCAGGCAGGCCAAACACAATCCACACAAAATCATGTCTGTAAAGAAGATGGCATATAAAATGCCTATTTTCACATTAATAACAAGATGAAAATAACATTAGTGCTCAATGCTAATTATTATCATGCAAGATTAAATTATTCTTAAAGAGCTTAGCTGGCTTTAGAGCTGTTCTGCCAATAGTCGCACAAAGGAGGAGGATGGAAAAAATTGGACTAGCTTTTGGAATAGGGATCCTTCATAAGGTAGAAAATGGAAGAAAAAAGCAGAAGGGGAAGGTTATTCATGACCTGGGCCTCTAGGATGATGATTTAGGATTGTGTAAGTTGGAGATAAGGAGTATCGACATTCCATTCGGAATCGCGGTTTTTATTTTTTACATGTAATGGCAACACATTACAGCTTCAAAAAGGAAATGGGAAATCCATTTACCACAAAAGTGGAAAGCTCACAAAGGTGCTGTGGTGGTATATGCAAATATATATTTTGTAGGCATAAATCACAAAAATAAAATGGTAAAAATTAAAATATAATAAATTGATCACACTTAGACGATAAAAAAAAAAAAAAAAGCTTTGAGTTGCCACAAAAGTTCCTATGAAAGGATTAGTATAGAACTCGCGAGAATCTTAGTATATCTGGATGGTTATTTTAGCCATACTTCAATTTAAATAATTTCTCAGATACATGTTAAATTTCTCCTATACATTGTCACTAAAATTTTCTTCTATAGGTGGGGAAGCCAGTCATCTGTGCGACACAAATGTTGGAGTCTATGGTGAAGAAACCCCGCCCCACGAGGGCCGAAACGTCAGATGTCGCCAACGCCATCCTTGACGGTGCCGACTGCGTCATGCTGTCCGGAGAGACTGCTAAGGGAGATTACCCGCTGGAGTGCGTGCTGACGATGGCGAACATCTGTAAGGAAGCAGAAGCGGCCATCTGGCAGAGGCAGATCTTCAGTGATCTCAGTTCTAAGGTGAGCTACGGCTTAACTATCAGCAAATGGTGGGCCACTGTAAGGAGCATAGCTTGATTATGGATGTAGTACAGTGATGCAGCTGTAATGATTGTACTAATGGTTGTGATCATTTGGGGGCAAGATGAAAACTGCAGGAAATAATTTCATGACTGGAACATTGTTACCACTTAAAATCAGTAGTTTCCATTTTCAACTTAACATAGTGAAAGTAGTTTACTGATATGACTGATGCTGAAATGCAGGTTTCATTTGAATTAAAATAGCATGATATAAGGTTGATTTACGGGTCATTCCATGTCAAGTGGCCTAAGGCTCCCCACTCGACCCTCTCCAATTTTGATGAAAGTTTTACAGGATGTATAGATAGGACTTACATGAAGCACTGCTAATTTACAACTCAATAAATAGTACGGCTGGGCCACTAGCCACCTTTTTGGGAAGGCAAGTTTTTTGACATCTCCACTTAAATCAATAATTCATCAACTTTGTTTAACCATTGCTCAGAATCTGAGATCTATCGTGCTGAAACCTTGTGACCCTCTTCATTTTGGGTACAATAGCTTAATTTTAGAATGAAAGGTCTAACTATAGTAAATCGACCATAACGTGCTGTCAAAGTGGGCAATCTTGTCGTATAAAATTTTGACTATACTTTGTTGCCTTGTATCTACTGAGAAAATAAGTTCCTGAAGCTGATTCTTTAGTTATCTGCAGCCTGTTAGCATGTCATAAAGATCTGCAAGTGGCACCCAGATTGTTCAAATAATAACTGGGTTATCAAAGTTTACTGAAACATTTAATCACTCAATTTTGGCTTGATTTCAAGAGGTCATATCTCAAAAGGGATCACTGAAATCTGATTTTTCTGGGCACCCTTAAAAAGAACGTATTTTGTTTGATGAGAAAATGTTCTTATTTTGGAGACACAGCATTTAACAAATAAACTTCCTTTTTCAAAATATTATAATGGAAAGTCCAGGTTGGAATTACACAAGTGCACAATCTTGTTGGTCCATAGTAGCTTACAGTCTTACTATTTATGGTTCCCAAGCCATAATATTTCATTCTTATCAATTCAGTTGCTGAAATGTGTTAATGGCATTTACCGTTAATTTTAACAAGCTGTAATGTCAGGCCATTCAGCACCATTGAAAAGAACTTGCTTTCTCACACCGGAAAAAAATTGGTTTTTATCGTTGAGACAGAGAAGTTTAGTGACAACAATGGAGTTTGAAAACGCACTTCTACAATGAGTCTGCTGTAGAGTAAAGAATGTAAAGTTGTAATGTGTGCCATTTTACATAATGTAAAGTCTGTTACATTACTGGGCAAAAGTATTTTTTCTGTAAGTAAACGTTATTTGAAACTGCACAACTCTCTAGAAATGTTTAGCTGGTTATTTTCATTTCAGTTTTCATTAAAAAATCTTAGATAATTTCTTTCAGTTGGAAACATACAGCACTTTATCAGATATTGAAATAAGACAACTGGAAGTAAAAATTGAGTTGTAGTGTAATGGATATCAAAGAGGTTCCAGTGTCATGTATCATTGGCCTTACAGATAATTTTGCATGTTGTCTGAAAACACAATCAACAAGGCTTGATTCCAGTCAAAGAATATGCAGTAGAAAACAGTAAACCAAAGAAGTGAAATACGTCTTACTGAAAATACACAAAAATTATATATAAAAAATAGACGAAGATTACTTACCAGACGAAGGAGCATAGGTGTGACAGCACCACAAATAAATAAATGAATACACACAAACATAAGCTTTCGCAACCCAGTTGCTTCTTCAGGCAGAAGGGAAGGAGAGGGAAACGGAAATGATGTGGGTTTTAAAGAAGGGTGTAAGGAGCCATTCCAATCCCGGGAGAGGAAAGACTTACCTTGGGGAAGGAAAAGGTGAACAAATACACACCCATACATTTACTCAGACGCACACACACCTAGGCAGACATACTATAGAAACCAAAGAAGTTAAGTATCTCTCCTCTCCCCCCCCCCACCCCAATGTTATGACAATAACTGCATTTTTGCCTAAAATATAACCTCAAAAACTAAATATTTGTTTGTTAAAAACATTGTTATAGCTGAACTCATAAGAGTTGTTACTTAATTTTTCAGATGACTATATTTATTTTGTACAATGATCTTTGGGAGTAAGTTGAGGTTCAAGGACTTAGTTATGTGCTATTTGACTGACTTTTTACACCTTTACTTCCATTGTATTGTTCTCATTGGGAGATAGGTTTATTTTTTCTGCAGCTTATATTGTTGGGGGTGTGGTGTCTGTTGTTTTGAATGTGGCTAAATGTATGCAATGACGGCGTAAGTTTCATCAGATTCACTGCAGATATGGTAATAACGTTAGACCTCGTACAGCTATCTGAAAGGCTCTCGTATGAGGGCATGGATGATGGAATGCTACAGCTGTAGTGTGCAGCTTGGGAGAATTTGAGGTGGTCGAGAGATGAGTGGAGGTAGCAGAGTGGTTAATGAGACTGCTGGTCTGAAGTGGAAGATGTGTTAGAATCCTGGCCAAACTCAAATTTTTTACTTGTTGCCATTGAGTAATTTCAATGCCCTAGTGCAGCTAAAATCAATCCTTTCCTTCCTCATCTGACTCCTTAGCAGGAAAAAAATTGCAATCAATAAATAGGGTAGAATTCACAAGTTTTCCAAAACAAAAACTTGTGAAATTGACACCCGCAGGTTGCTTTAAATATTATAGAATACAATGTATTTAGCAGCCAGATAGTAATTAAGTACAGCTTGGGGAAAAATGAGCTGTAGCAGTATTGTAACAATGTCTTGGTGGAAGATCGGGCTGAGAAGATCTCTTCGGATAGTGGGTTCAATAATAGGGTGATTGGATGTTACCAATCAGTTAATTGAAAACTTAATCGATAATGCCAATTGGGTCTAGTTTGGCTTTCCAGGGTCGCTGGATGATGAGACAATCCTCAGACCTAAAGGTGTAGTGTAATTCACAGGGTCAGTTCGGTCGTGTTGGCTTAGAAATAGTCAATTGCAGAATCGGTGCTTCTGCTTGTCTGAGAGTTGTGGCTGGGATTTGAGCCAGTGCATTCCCTTCCCACTTGGATTAAGCCAGCCTTCAGAGTCGGTGTGATTCTAACACACTTTATACATCATAGATTCATTATTTCCCATTGCCTTGTCTGAATTTGGAGGATAATACCTGTAACTTTTCCTTGTGTACACATAGTCACATAGAGATGTAACAGTGTAGTCAGGTGCCCTACTGGAATCTCTCAACCTTTCAAAAGGTTCATCGGGGTTCAGCCCTCTCTCCACTACTGGTCACCCTTTGTACGGACACAGTAACAGCCGATATACAGACCCCTCATCCCTGTACGCTACTTTATGCCGACGACACGGTACTGACACAGAAAACCTGTAAGGAACTTGAAAATCTAACCAGAAAACTACCTATTTAGAAAGTGGTCCTCAAACCAGCAGAACCATCAGAATCGATGGCCAGGATTTGAACAAAAACAATAGTTCAAATACCTTGGAGCCATGATATCTTCAAATGATTCCATCCTGGACACCCAGATGAGAGTAAATGCAGCATGGCTGAAATGGAGACAGGTCACTGGTGTTATCTGTGACAAAAGGATGCCTGTACATCTGTAGGCAAAAATTTATAAATCAATATTGTGCCCAGTAGCCCTCTAAGGGATAGAATGCCGACCTTTGATGAGAAAACAGGGTCAGGCTCTCCACACAATGGAGAGGAGTCCTGCGATTGTCTCTCGGATTAACTCACTACGACCGTGCAACTAATAACTATGTCCACCAAAGGCTTGATGTAGTCTCGTAGAGAAGGCAAGAGACGCTAGACTTTGGTGGTACGGCCACGTCACGAGGAAAGAGTGAAATTCTGTGGCTAAAACAGCACTGCAATTAGTCAGGACACCACCGAACCCGTGGTAGACCACTAGAGGTGGACGGATAACATAGACGAAGGCATGGGATGTGGATCTCAGCCCTGAAGACTTCCACAACAGAACTCTGTGGAGGTGGTGTAGCAGAAGAGCAGACCCCAAGTAATGGGGAAAATGCTAGGGAAGAAGACACAGTCACACCTTGTGAAGTTTATAAACACTGTGCCTGTAGGTTCCTTTTTTCCTCTATTTTGCCTCACTTTACTAACCCTGAGTCCCTGGTGACAAGACTGCTACAAAACATGTTAAAGGAAGGCAAGGGTGGGATTTTGACAACTAAATGGCTCTGGTGCATTTTTATACTTGATATCAATAGTAAGATATTGGCTGACACAATTGTTTTGTTAAGTCAGTGCTGGTGTTAAGTTTCTTTTCTTGAATGGTTTCATCATCATGTGACCAACTTGTGCTGCTAATCTGGTCCACAGTAGAGAAGAGCTCATTTTAATGTGACATTTAGAAGTTGTCATTTTTCATCATCAGAATTTTGATGGATAGGTCTGATAGGTAAATTCATAAGTAGTTGTTCAGGCTTGGTCAGGGTAGTAGAGGCAGGTAACTATAAAGTAAGACCTGAAAGCACGTTGTTTGCCATTCAGCAGTGATCCCTCTCTAGAGGCTTTATGCACTAGTTCTTACCGAATGTCCTGGGTTGTTAGAGATTGTAATGATCACTATTAGTTTTAGCACTAGAGTGCAGCATGTTGTAGCTCTTACAATAAATGTCTTGACATTTTATTTCACTAAATTTTTGATATTCTAGGCAAAAATTATTTACATTACTTTAATATTCCTGTACTTCAAGACTGTATTAAGACTTGTAGTTGATTTCGTCTGACTGTCACAAGACGTATGTGACATGTAAAAAAGAAAGGTGTACAACAGATGTATGTGAACAAAATATCTAGCATCAGCATATTCCTAATCTACTCAAAATCGTGTTCGTAGATTCCAATAATAAAAGAAACCCAGAGATAATGTCACTAATGTTGTTAATTGTGTGTAGAATAAAACTTAATTGCCCTTAATCTTCTCAAAGTGAGGGAACAAAGCTGATTGCAATTTGACAGTATGTAATATGCATTAATCATATTCCACAGGCTGTTCCTCCAATGGACGTAGCACAGTCGGTAGCGATAGCTACTGTGGAGGCTTCAATGAAGTGCCTGGCAAGTGCCATCATTGTGATCACTACCTCCGGGCGGTCGGCACACCTCATCTCAAAGTACCGCCCCAGGTGCCCGATCATTGCGGTGACGCGCTATGCCCAAGTGGCTCGTCAGTGCCATCTGTACAGGGCAATCCTGCCCCTGCATTACACAGGTAAGTCTGAAAAATTCTCATTATTTGTATCAGTTGTGATCTTTGCACGGTAATTATTGATAGTACCAGGATTTATAAGTGCTGAATTTACAAATTAAGGAATGAAAATCTACCCAGTACTTTAAAATTCCGTTGCTTGCCAGTTAATATTTTCCCTGCATACATTTTCCTTCAATATTTAGGTATCCTCATTGAAGCAATGTATGGTAGATAGAAGTGTAAAAACTTCTCTATGAAAAAGTACATGTGCCAAACTTCATACAGATTAGTAAAGTAGTGTGGATGAACTGTGGCCCGATTGAGTCTTTATACTGATCAAATGGACACAACTCTGGTGAGTTGCATGTCCCTAATATAATGGAACTGCCATAGCGATTGGACTCTTTATTCTGATTAAATTTAGTAAGTTTTGTAAGTCTGGATTGGGGTCAAAGATATATATTTTTTATGAAATTTTATTTCATGGATAGGAATTACTAAATAAATGGGGCTTCTTGTCATTATGAATTGCAACTTGCATAGCTTGATGCTAATATACAGAAACTTTTTTGTGATGTTTGCACAGCTTCTGCATCTCAGTTATATTTTTGATGTTATACCATGCTGTGCCCCATACCGTGCGCCAACCAATACAGACGCAAACCATCCATCATTCTCACAGTTTATGGAACATCACAATAATATGCAGACAAATATTTGCGCTCCACAAAAAATTCTCGAAACGCATTAATTTAAACGGGGAAACCCCCCCCCCCCTACTTGTCGTGCAAACTGATACTCGGTGCAATGTCTAAAAATCGGAGCAATTGTAAGCAGAGCCAGAGAGTGTCAATATCGTAAGCCTTTACAACGCTTTAATCGACCATTGCGTCATAGTTGGCGCGCACTGTAAACAGTGATAGGCGAAATAACCATTTGAATAAGTGCAAACTGTCAAACTCCACTGCGTAAAGTTTATGAACACTACTTGAAGGCACTGCCATAGCTATTTGATGTACATGAACAAATGTATTATAATTGTGTTGCAATAGAGGTATTAAATGTGATTTTTTTTTTTTTTTTTTTTTTTCTTTCTTTTCCCCCTAAAGTCTTGCCACATAAAACTTAAAGCACAGTTAATGATGCTTAGATTGTAATGTTTGACTTAATATTTGTTTCAGCACCACCTCTGCAGGACTGGCTGAAGGATGTGGATGTTCGTGTCCAGTTCGGTTTGCAGTTTGGCAAGTCTCGCGGTTTCATTCGAGACGGAGACCCAGTAATCGTAGTGACTGGCTGGAAGCAGGGCTCTGGATTCACAAACACTATGCGCATTGTGTATGTATCCCCAGTAATGTAAAGTCAGGGAGGGAAGTGTGCTGATCTCTCTAATGAGCTAGCCTGAACAGACTACACTGTGGTGAATATTTGTGTGGCATTGAAGCCAGGGTGAAATAACTAAGGAAAGAGAAATAAAACAGCCTGATAAGTTAACTAGAAAGTCTAAAGTTGGGGAAGGATTCCAAGGATGAAAATTTTGCACAGAATATTGCAGGTTTGGTTCATGGCAGCTAAAAAGTTCATCACGAGGCATCTGAAGACAACATTCATGCTTCCTCCTTTACTGCGTCAGCTTCATAATTCCTCTGATCATTTTCTTTCTTTCTTTCTTTCTTCTGTTTCGCAAACCTTCATGCTTCTTAATTTTTCTGTCTGTTTGCTTTTAACATAGCCTGTACCACTTATTATTATTGTTGTTTTCTCCATCTCATAATACTTTAGATTTGTCTCTTTTTGTCTCCTTGTGGTTTTTCGTGAGGTGGGGGTGGTTTCAAGTAGAAACACTTGAGGTTCATTTTCCACCAAATAAGGGACAATGAACTTTTGACCAGAAGAGAGATGCTCTATGTTCTTTTATTAGACAAGTGTTCCATTTTTGTCAGAAGCCCTTATTTGCCGCCCCCCCCCCCCCCTCCCGTCTGGTGTTATTTTTTATATGTATACAACTTGGTAAACATTTATCATGTATGAGACAGTTAAGTCCTATGATAGAAGTATGGTGGTTTGTGTATAATAGTAAACTCTGCAGGTACTGCTATTTGATGATGTATTGTGCAATAAATGTTTCCTTACATGTGACTGCCTTTTTATTTTTAGCTTCAACTTGCTTAGTATGTTGAAAATTTTATAAATGCTTCTATATAGTTTTACAAAATTTTATGTAATCATGTATGCAAATTAGATATTGAAGTTTTTTCAGAATTGGGAAGTGGAAAAAATTCTAAATTATTCTTGAAGGTGAGATCTTTCATGATATAAATATTTGTGGTTTTATAATTTTGAAAGTGCCAGAATATAAACACTGGTGTTTTGTCATTTGTTGCTTCTTTCACCTGTGGCAATGTTTGTGAAAAATGCCATGTTGAAATTTGGTTTTGAATTGAACATTAGGTCTGGCTGTAAGTGGCTTTGAAAGTTGGTTCAGTGGCCAGTGGGAGGCAATGGGATACTGTGCCTGTAAAGCACAGTGCCTGTGCCTGTAAATGATTCGTATTTTTCATGTTGTGCAGCACACTTTTGAAAGTCAAGATATGAGACCTGATTTGTTCCAAATAAAAAATTAATCTAAAATCACAGTAATGATCTTCACAATGTAAAAGGGCAGGCTGGTGATTTTGCTTTAAAATACAAACCAGAAATTGTGTAAAACATTTAACATCAAATGTCAGATGCTGTAAAATGATGAAAGTTTTCATTTCATTGCAACTGGAATTAAATATTTAAATGGGCATTAAATTTTATAAAGTAGCTTGGTTTCTACAAAAATTGGGAAGTGTCATACCATGAATGATACTGTTAACCATTATTTCCCCCTTTAGTTTTGGCAAAATTACTAAGCTGTGACATTTGATATTACCTGCAGTAATACCTTGTAAAATCTACTGATAAATTTTTTCATGCAAAACTGGAACAGTGTTGCACTAATGTGAAGTTTCTCTTTCAATTCTTCGGACGTTAAAAGTTTGTAATAAGTTACTTCACAATTTAGCCATGAAAAACTTGAAATTTGATTTACAAATGTTTTTAGTGTAAACTATTTAGTAACTGTTTATATTCCTTGGTGCTTCCAGAATATATTTCATATATTGTACTGCTGGAATCTCAAACATCCTTAAAAATATGTTGATTTTTTTTTTTAAAAGAGGGTACTGTAAAATAAGCCTCAAAACGTGTGTGTGTGTGTGTGTGTGTGTGTGTGTGTGTGTGTGTGTGTGTGTGTGTGTTTTTTTTGCATGAAAATGGTTGACGTAAAACATCCTTTAGAGTGCTTTGGCATATTTTCAAGTAATTTATTTGGTTTCTTCTTTTTGTTTCAGTCACGTGTAATTGTGCCGAGTCTATTGTAGCCGCTTGCTGAAACGTTTGGTCTCATCTTTTGTTTGGCTTTTTATCATCGGAGTCCATATGCCATGAACTGGATTAGTTTTGTAGGAGTAAATGCTAAAATGTTTTCTTTGGACTGTCTTGTATTTAGGAAGTCATTGAGGCACTGCCAAAGTTAACTGCTCTAAAACATGCACTTGAATACATTGTCGAGGAACTTGACTTGTGTTCAGTTACACAGGGAGTGCTCAGAGCATTGCCCTCTTTAAAATACTGTTGCTCGTCTCTGAATGGCATGTGTGCCTGTGGATTGTGGGTATTGGTTCTGTAGTTCAATCATGTTGCTGATTTTCTTATCTGAAATGAAAAGTACCCAATTGTGCATATTTCAGTATTAAAATGTTAGAAGTAGACAATATTGAACATTGCATGAAAAACTCTGTAATAAATGTGACCCAAATAGTTTATAATTGAGGCGGCAGTGTTAAATTGTAATGTATATATATATTTGATATACCTGTATACATGTTGAAACCTATCAAAAATTGTTCTCTCCTCCCCTAGGACCTGGCAGTTTAAAAGCAAGAAATTTGTTCCTGATGACAGTATAATTTAATTTATTTTTATTAACTTATAGCTATTTAAAAACTATTGGACAATACCTGGTTCCAATAATGTTGAAACATATTCAACTGTATTAAAGTTTAAAAAAGAAACTACATTGAAGTAATACTGTAAAGAAAAAGTTGAAAATATACTCGGCATTTCAGATTGATTAAATTTGTTTTGTCTCCCCTTCCCCCTATCCCAGTTTCACCAGAAATTATCATACCCCCCCCCTTTTTTTTTTTTTTTTTTTTTTTTTTTTTTTTTTTTTTTTTTTTTTTTTTTTTTTTTTTTTTTTGCTACCCTCAGAACTTAAATGTCAATAAAATTGTACATTCTTGATTCTTGTCCAAATAAAGAATTGCACTAGTTGATAATGCACTCGTATTCTAGGAGACAAGGATTTGAGTTCTTGCGCAGTGAGGTGGGTTGTGGTGACACTAGACATAAATTTCAGGATAACAGTAAGTTTCTTACGCAATCAAGATTCTCCCTTCTCACTAAATTGCTAGAGGCTAGTGACTGACCTGATCATTTGAAAGGGATGGCAAGTTTACTTTCCAAATTGGAGCTTTACTGTCTACTGACTTGGCATTGGAGAAATGTGATATTCATATTCTGCCACTCATAAGTGTTTCCTGTATTGCCCTTAAGACAGTTTGCCATGCTCTTCGTGAAGTTTTGGTGCCAGGTCAGGTAGCCTCTGCTGGCTATGTGGCTTTAAAGTTGTGTGGCATATTGGGTAAGGAATTTATCATCAGCACAAATTCACCATCCATGAGTGACAAGGCTGTATGGGAAGGATTTTTATTTTTTAATGTGGAATAGATGATAGTTGTCAAAATGCAGGTACTGTTGGTAATTAGTAGGTTTAATGTGGACGGAGGTGTGGATTGAGCCGTCAGTGAGGTGACTTGCCAGATTGAGAAGGACCAAGTGAAACTGATTGGGGAGAAGGAATTGAGGTTGTGAAAGAACGAGGATATGGTGTCCTGGCCCGAAGTCCAAATCGTGAAAATATCACCAATGAACCTGAACCAGACCAGAGGTTTGGGATTGTGGGAAGCTAGCTACGAAGTTTTCCTCTAGATGGCCCGTAAACAGGTTGGCACAGGAGGGTGCCATATGGGTGGCCATGGCTGTGCCACGGATTTGATTGTATACTTTTCCTTCAAAGGAAAAGTAATTGTTTGTTAGTATTTATAAGAAATGAGGTATTGGGCTTGGAGTCTTAAGGACATTGGGAAAGGTAACGTTTCAGAGCAGCAAGACCATGGGCATGTGGGATATTTGTGTACAGCGAAGTTGCATCAACAGTGACGAGTATGGATCTAGGAGGTAAAGGGGTGGGGAGAGTGGAGGTTTTGAGCAGTTGGTTGGAGGTGCTGGTCAACAAGGGCTGAAATTCTTTGTGTGGGAGCACAGTAAATGGTCGCTATTGGGCATCAAGGATTGTTAGGTTTATGGATTTTTGGGAGCATATAAAATGTAGGTGTGTGGCATGTTGGGGTGAGGAGGAAGTTTAGAGGGAAGAGGTCCTGGGAAGAGCCATAAGATTTTAGCAGGGACTGTCATTTTGGTCTTTTGGGATGGGGTCGTCCTTGCACAACTTTTAGGTGGAAGAATCAGATAACTGACGTAGGCCTTCAGTCACGTAATCAGTGTGACTCATTACGACAGTGGTGGAACCTTTGTCTGCGGGGAGGATGATTAGGTTGGGGATCTATTTTGATGTTGTGTAAGGCTATCCTTTATTCTGCTGAAAGGTTGGTGTTTATATGAAGTGGCTACAGTCTCAAGGCGGCATTGTTGAATACTTCGTAACAAACATTGTAGCTGGTCACCTTTGTTCTGTACGGCAACAAAACTATATTTAACCCTTAGCTGGGAACACCCACCTCACAGGTGAGAATAGTCTTAATCTTAAATTTATTTTATTATCCATCAAATTGTAAAATTAGTTTAAAAAGCAATAAAACAAATATCATAATTTAAAAGAAAAACACTGAAAGTATGTGAAGTAATGTCATAAGTCTGGACAGCAGGTGTTCCCATAAATTAAAGTCTAATGGCTGTTTCCAGCTGAGGATTAATGTAATGATCAATGTATCTGTTTCTTCAACCAACTTGGGCAAAGTAAAGAAATTATCTTTACAAGTCGACAATTCACTTTCATAGCAAAAGTACACACAACTAAACTGTGCCATTACTGGCAACAATTACAATAGTGTAGGGAAAAATCCTATACAGAAGACAGCTGGCACGAAGTTTTGCAAATCGAGCCAACATGCGAAGATTGCCCAAGTTTCCGCATGTCTACTGTACTCTTACACTAAGATCGTAACAGTCCGACACTGGAATCCAATTACTGCACTTACATTCAGACTGATGATAAAAAATGTTCAAATGTTTGTAGAGCTTATGTGACTTAACTACAGGGTCATCAGTCCCTGAACTTACAAAATACTTATGAACGAGCTTATAATAAAGATGGCACAACCATCCATGCCCTAGGGGGGGGGATTCAAACCCCAACTGACAGCGGCCTCGCGCATTGTAACATGGTGCCTCAATGCGCTTGGCCGCTCCGCCGCGGCCAGGCTGATGATCCACAATGAAAATAAATATCTGAGTACACAGTAGACAGTTCATCATAAGTACTACCACATTTGTCTTAATTAGTTACTTTTAATAGTTTAATGAATTGATTTCATTCCCCCCAGCCGCATCGCCTTTATCCGTCCCCACACCTTTCTCGGAGGAGGGCGTGCCCCACAGTTTGGGAACCATTGCACTAGGCTATCAACTAACTGTGCTGAGATAGCTGGCCTACTACCCACTTGCTGAACATGTTGCCCTACACGATATGGGTCACTTCAGTGACTGCTTCACAGCCTATGTAGTCTGGATCCACCCTACCAACAAATTTCCTGAATTGTGCACATGGGACCTATTTACAGTATATATTACATTCCCATAATCCCTCTGGGCTCAACCTTAACTAGGTTTCTTCACACTATCCCCTTTCCTCTCAACCTCAGATGAACACTGCACCTGTAGACAAGACACCAAATTGATCAACAGTTTAAGTCTGTCGCAGCAACTTCGAGCACCTACTGCGACAATTTTGTAATCAACTGCAATGCCACAATTAAATCTCTGCCTGAAGCACTCTACTGCTTGAAGCTTGCAACAGCAATGCAAGTTGTCAGAGCTCAACTTACATTGACCTAACTGTAGAGGCGTTCACCAACTCATACCTGTGCATTATACCAGACAGCACTAGTATCTCTCCCTAACTGTACCCATACCTTACAACCAACCCTTCCTCTCCTTACCACCTCATCCCCACCACCAATTGTTGCTCCCACAAGACAGACACTGACTGACTGGTTGAAAACTGAACTGTCAAGAGGCCTTAATTGTGCTTGTCTGCAGCTTCTTGTGAAGTGTGGCGAGTTGCAATCTATCCTCCAGTATGTTATTTCTTCTGACAGCACTTTTTATAGTATAATTCTACTGTAAAAAAAGTTTCTAAACCTATTGGACCAAACTACTATGGTCATAAGCCCCTTGACTTAAAAACTTCATTAACTTATATTAAAGAGGAAGGAGGAAAAAATCTAAAAACCACAGCAACCAACCACTATAAATAATGCCATTTAAAAACAGCAGCTTTACCAGTTTTGAACTACTTTAACTGAAACTAGCAATAGCACAACTTTTAAATAAATGATATTTATTATTAATAGAGACTGGTTACTGTTTCCTTCTTTGTAGGAATCAATTCATATTGAGCATACAGCCACAGTCTGTCAGTTTTCATTTTTATAATAATAATATAGTGAGGACAGTTTACAACTCACTGCAAAGACGTGGCGACAATCTGCAACAGGCACATACAAAAGACACACACATACAACATATTCAGCCATCGGCCATGGCCAGGAGGGGAGGGGAGAGGGGATAGGAAGTTTACGTCAGGGTGGAGATGGAAATAACGAGATGCAGCTTAGAAATGGAGTGGGGAGGCGGGTGAGCGGAGAAAATAAAATAAATATATATAGAAAATGCGTGCACACTGCAAGTACACCCACACACACACACACACACGATCACACATTCACACACCACTCAAAATAAGCAAGGTTTGGGATAGAGAGGTAGGAACTGTAAGGTATGGAGAAAAAATATAGGGAAGTTATCGTAGGTTGAGGCCTGGTTGATTTCGGGATTGGAGAATGTATTGTAGGGATAACTCCCATCTGTGCAGTTCAGAAAAGCTGGTGGTGGATGGGAGGATCCAGATGGCCCGGGTTGTGAAACAAATCCCCCGTGCCATTTCCTCACACACCCCAAATCCTCCTCCTAACACCAGTAACCATCCATAAAAGAGCGCTCCCCTTGTCACCCAGTACTACCCTGGTTTCGAACAACTAAATTCCATCCTTGGCCAAGGTTTTGATTTTCTATCCTTGTGCCCAGAACTGAGAGACATCCTGCCCAAGATTCTTCCCACCCCTCCTAAACTGGTGTTCCGTCGCCCTCCCAACCTTCACCACATCCTAGTTCATCCTTATGCCACCCCAAACCCAGCTCACTGCCACAGGGATCTATCCTTGTGGAAGATCCCGCTGCAAGACCTGTCCAATCCACCCAACCAGCACTTCCTATTCGAGTCCTATCACAGGCTTATCCTACCCTATCAGAGGCCAGGCCACTTGTGAATGCAGCCACATAATTTACCAACTGTGCTACAAACACTGTACAGCTTTCTATATTGGCATGACCACCAACCAGCTATCCATTAGGATGATTGGCCACCACCAAACTGTGGCCAAAAACAAGGTAGACCACCCTGTGGCACAGCATGCAGCGGAGCACATGCTTGATTTCAATGGCTGCTTCACAACCTGGTCCATCTGGATCCTCCCTTCCACCACCAGCTTTTCTGAACTGCACAGATGGGAGTTGTTCTACATTACATTCTCCGATCCCAAAATCAACCAGGCCTCAACCTATGATAACTTCCCTATATTTTTTTCCATACCTTACAGTTCCTACGTCTCTATGCCACTCCTCGCCTATTTTGAGTGGTGTGCGATTGTGTGTGTGTGTGTGTGTGTGTGTACTTGCAGTGTGCATATATATTATAAAAATAGAAAAGAGATGACTTACCAAAAGGACCGGCTCGTCGAGAGAAACAAATAAAATCACACACAAACACACATACAAGCTTTCGCCACCACTGGCAGCTTCTTCAGGAAAAAGAGGAAAAAAGGGGAGGAAAAGGGAAGGATATGGGTTTTAAGGAAGTGGAAAAGGAGTCATTCCAATCCCAGGAGTGGAAGGACTTACCTTAGGGGGAAAAAAGGAAGGTAAACAAATACACACACACTCAGACATATCGAAACGCAAACACACCTAGACAGATATATAAAATAAAGATATTTGACTTACCTAAAGTACAGGCTCGTCGACAGAAACATCAAACACACACAAAAATACACAAACATTCGAGCTTTCGCCACCACTGGTGGCTTCTTCGGGAAAAAGAGGAAGGAAGGAGAGGAGAAAGGGAAGGATACGGGTTTTAAGGAAGTGGAAAAGGAGCCATTCCAATCCCAGGAGTGGAAGGACTTACCTTAGGGGACAAAAAGGAAGGTAAACAAATACACACACACTCGCACATATCCACATGCAAACACACCTAGGCAGACATTTGTAGAAACCAAAGAAGTTGGACAGAGATACCACTTCAGGCAGAGGCTCTGTCCACAGCACCGAGGCAAAGATGTTAAAGATGGTGGGCGGGAATTAGAATTTAGCGGAGGTTGAGACCAAGTGGGCAATGGGAAGAGAGAATGTGTTGAAGGTCAAGTTCCCATCTCCGGAGTTCTGAAAGATTGGTGTTGGTGGGAAGTATCCAGATAACCCGGACGGTGTAACACTGTGCCAAGATGTGCTGGCCGTGCACCAATGCATGTTTAGCCACAGGGTGATCCTCATTACCAACAAACACTGTCTGCCTGTGACCGTTCATGCGAATGGACAGTTTGTTGCTGGTCATTTCCACATAGAACGCTTCACAGTGCAGGCACGTCAGTTGGTAAATCACCTTCCGGGTTACGGGACTGGAGTAAGTGGTGGTGGAAGGGTGCATAGGGCAGGTTTTACAACGGGGGCGGTTACAAGGGTAGGAGCCAAAGGGTAGGGAAGGTGGTTTGAGGATTTCATATGGATGGACTAGGAGGTCACGGAGGTTAGGTGGGCGGCGGAAAGACACTCTCGGTGGAGTGGGAAGGATGTCATGAAGGATGGATCTCATTTCGGGACAGGATTTAAGGAAGTCGTATCCTTGCTGGAGAGCCACATTCAGAGTCCGCTCCAGTCCCGGAAAGTATCCGGTGACAAGAGGGGCACTTCTGGGGTTCTTCTGTGGAAGGTTCTGAATTTGGGGGGATGAGGAAGTGGCTCTGGAAATTTGCTTCTGTACCAGATCAGGAGGATAGCCGCGGGATGTGAAAGCTGTTATTAGGTTATTGGTGTACTGGTTCAGGGATTCGGGACTGGAGCAGACTCATTTGCCACGAAGACCTAAGCTTTAGGGAAGGGAACGTTTGGTGTGGAATGGATGGCAGCTGTCATAGTGGAGGTACTGTTGTTTGTTGGTTGGTTTGATGTGGACCGATGTGTGAAGTTGGCCGTTGGACAGATGGAGGTCGACATCAAGGAAAGTGGCATGGGATTTGGAATAGGACCAGGTGAATTTGATGGGACCAAAGGAGTTGAGGTTGAAGAGGAAATTCTGGAGTTTTTCTTCACTGTGAGTCCAAATCATAAAGATGTCGTCAATGAATCTATACCAAACTTTGGGTTGACAGACTTGGGTATCCAGGAAGGCTTCCTCTAAGCGTCCCATAAATAAGTTTGCGTATGAGGGGGCCATCCTGGTTCCCATGGCTGTTCCCTTTAGTTATTGGTATGTTTGGCCCTCAAAAGTGAAGAAGTTGTGGGTTAGAATGAAGGTAGGGTATTAAGGAAGGCTAGGGTATTAAGGAAAGAGGTTTTAGGTAGGGAATTGGGTTGTCGGCGTGAAAGGAAATACTCCATCGCAGCGAGGCCCTGGGCATGTGGGATGTTTGTGTACAAGGAAGTGGCATCAATGGTTACAAGGATGGTTTCAGGAGGTAACTGGCTAGGCAAGTATTTCAGGCGATCGAGGAAGTGGTTGGTGTCTTTGATGAAGGTTGGGAGACTGCACATGATGGGTTGAAGGTGTTGGTCTATCTAGGCAGAGATTCGTTCAGTAGGGGCTTGGTAACTGGCCACAATGGGGCGGCCGGGATGATTGGGTTTGTGGATCTTGGGGAGTAGGTAGAAGGTGGGGGTGCGGGGTGTCGGTGGGGTCATGAGGTTAATGGAGTCAGGTGAAAGGTTTTGTAGGGGGCCTAAGGTTTTGAGGGTTCCTTGAAGCTCTGCCTGGACATTAGGGATAGGATTATGTTGACAAACTTTGTAGGTAGTATTGTCTGAAAGCTGACGCAGTCCCTCAGCCACATACTCCCGCCGATCAAGTACCACGGTTGTGGATCCCTTGTCGGCTGGGAGAATGACGATGGAACGGTCAGCTTTCAGATCACGGATGGCTCGGGATTCAGCTGTAGTAATGTTGGGAGTAGGATTAAGGTTTTTTAGGAAAGACTGAGAGGCAAGGTTGGAAGTAAGGAATTCCTGCAAGGTTTGAAGAGGGTGATTTTGAGGAAGAGCGGGTGGGTCTAGCCTCGATGGAGGACGGAACTGTTCCAGGCAAGGTTCAATTTGAGTCATATCTTGTGGAGTTGGATCATTAGGAGTCGGGTTATTTTTCTTCGTGGCAAAGTGATATCTCCAGCAAAGGCTACGAGTATAGGATAGTAAATCTTTGACAAGGGCTGTTTGGTTGAATTTGGGAGTAGGGCTAAAGGTGAGGCCTTTGGATAGGACAGAGGTTTCAGTTTGGGAGAGAGGTTTAGAGGAGAGGTTGACTACTGAATTGGGATGTCGTGGTTCTGGATTGTGTGCAGTATGATTTAAAGGTTTGGGGGGGGAGTGGAGCTGGAAGTAGGAGATTGAGTAGATGGGAGAGACTGGGTTTCTGTGCAATAAGAGGAACTTGAGGTTTACTGGAGTGGTTGTTGAGGGAGAGTGTGTTGAGGGAGAGTGTATTGCCTTTCCGGAGGTGGGTGACAAGGAGTTGGGATAGTTTTTTGAGGTGGAGGGTGGCATGTTGTTCTAATTTCCGGTTGGCCTGTAGGAGGATGTTCTGAACTGTGGGTGTGGATGCGGGAGTGGAAAGGTTGAGGATTTTGATTAGGGATAGGAGTTGACAGGTGTGTTCATTGGCGGAGTTGATGTATAGGTTAAGGATTAGGCGGGTGAGGGCTGTGGATTGTTCTGTTTGGAATTGGTGTAGGGCTTGATGAAAGGATGGGTTACAGCCGGAGATGGGAACTTCTAGTGTGAGGCTCTTGGGGGTAATGCCAAATATATTTTACTTTATTTTATTTTCTCCCCTCACCCGCCTCCCCATTCCATTCCTAAGCTGCATCTTGTTATTCCCATCTAACCCATCCCCACCACCGTGACGTAACCTTCCTATCCCTCTCCCCTCCCGTCCCCGATTCGCTGCAGAGCGTGATTCGAAGTGCGGCAGTCGGAGGTGATGGTTGTACGACTGTGTTGTGTGCCTGTTTGATTGCGTGTCCTATTTTCTGAAGAAGGCCATGGCCGATAGCTGAATGTGTTGTATGTGTGTGTCTTTTGTATGTGCCTGTCACAGCTTGTCGCCACGTCTTTGCGGTGAGTTGTAAACTGTCCTCACTATATTATTAATTCCAACCTGGACTTTCCATTATTATAGTTTTCATTTTTAACTGGTTTTAGGGTGATTTAGGTACATTTAACACCTTGATATAGCTTTTATAACATTTAAATTGATGCTTCACTAACTGCATCAGTTTGAAAATCATTCAAACCAAATAATTACCATCTACTAGACAATTATGCAAATTAAGAGTAGCTATAAACTGTTTTAATTCTACAACTGTCAAAGTTTAGAATTGAGCACAGGATATGAAAATCTGAAATTTGCCTTCTATAATGTACCTGCATTTATTTAGAGTGACTGCTATGTGACCACAGAACTTTAAATCTACATAGCCAGCAGAGGCTATCTGACCTGGCACCAAAACATCACAAAGAGCATGGCAAACTGTGTGTTAAGGGCAATACAGAAAACATTTATGATAGTGCCAGAATATGAAGATCATGTTTCTTCAATGACAAGTCAGTAGACAATAAAGCTCGAATTTGAAAAGTAAACTTGCCATCCCTTTCAAATGAATAGTTCAGTCACTAGCCTCTAGCAATTTAGTGAGAAGGGAGAATCTAGATTGCATAAGAAACTGTCATTCTATAATAATGGAAAGTCCAGGTTGGAATAAATAATATAGTGAGGACAGTTTACTACTCACCGCAAAGACGTGGCGACGAGCTGCGACAGGCACATACAAAAGACACACACATACAACACATTCAGCTATCGGCCATGGCCTTCTTCAGAAATAGAGCACTCACGCAATCACACAGGCACACAACACAGTCATACAACCATCACCTCCGACTGCCACACTTTGAATCACGCTCTGCAGCGAATCGGGGACGGGAGGGGAGGGGATAGAAAGGTTACGTCACGGTGGTGGGGATGTGTTAGATGGGAATAACGAGATGCAGCTTAGGAATGGAGTGGGGAGGTGGGTGAGGGGAGAAAATAAAATAAAATAAAGTAAAGTAAAATAGAGTAAAATAATTCATGTACACTGTAAGTGCACAAGACCACATACACACACACGCACACACACACACACACACACACACACACACACACACACACACACACACACATATACACACACACGATCACACATTCACACACCACTCAAATCAGGCGAGGTTTGGGATACAGAGGTAGGAACTGTAAGGTACGGAAAATATATATATATATACACATATACATACACACTCACACATATATATATATATATATATATATATATATATATAAAAAATAGAAAAAATAGAAAAAATATAAAAAAAATATAAAAAAATGCTCCTTCGCCTGGTGAGTAATCTTCGTCATATATATATATATATATATATATATATATATATATATGTGTGTGTGTGTGTGTGTGTGAGTGTGTATGTATATGTGTATATATATATATTTTCCGTACCTTACAGTTCCTACCTCTGTATCCCAAACCTCGCCTGATTTGAGTGGTGTGTGAATGTGTGATCGTGTGTGTGTATATGTGTGTGGTGTGTGTGTGTGTGTGTGTGTGTGTGTGTGTGTGCATGTGTGTGTATGTGGTCTTGTGCACTTACAGTGTACATGAATTATTTTACTCTATTTTACTTTACTTTATTTTATTTTATTTTCTCCCCTCACCCGCCTCCCCACTCCATTCCTAAGCTGCATCTCGTTATTCCCATCTAACACATCCCCACCACCGTGACGTAACCTTTCTATCCCCTCCCCCTCCCCTCCCGTCCCCGATTCGCTGCAGAGCGTGATTCAAAGTGTGGCAGTCGGAGGTGATGGTTGTATGACTGTGTTGTGTGCCTGTGTGATTGCGTGAGTGCTCTATTTCTGAAGAAGGCCATGGCCGATAGCTGAATGTGTTGTATGTGTGTGTCTTTTGTATGTGCCTGTCGCAGCTCGTCGCCACGTCTTTGCGGTGAGTAGTAAACTGTCCTCACTATATTATTTACTGTCATTCTGAAATTTATGTCTAGTGTCACCACAACCCACCTCACTGTCCAAGGACTCAAATCCTTGTCTCACAACAGGCTTCACAGACAGAACTAGTCTGCAAACAGATTTCCCGTGCCATATCCCCCACGCCACCAAACCTCCCCCAAACCCCAGTAATCAGTAACAACGGAGTATCCTCCTTGTCACCCAATACCACCCCAGACTGGAATAACTTAATCACATCCTTCATCAGGTCAGGGCTATGATTATCTGTCATCATGCCGTGAAATGAGAGACATTGTACCCAAGATCCTTCCGACACCTCATAAAGTGGTGTTCCGTTGCCCACCTATCCTCCACAACATCCCAGTCCATCTTTATGCCACTCCCAACCCCATACCCTTACCACAGGGATCATATCCCTGTGGAAGACCCCGATGTAAAACCTGTCCTATCCACCCATCCAGCACTTCCTATTCCAGTCCCGTCAAGGGCTTATCCTATTCCATCAGCGGTCAGGCCACCTGTGAAAGCAGCCATGTGTTATACCAACTCTGCTACAATCATTGCACAACGTTTTATATCGGTATGACGACAAACCAACTGTCTGTCAGAATGAATGGCCACCACCAAACTGTGGCAAAAAACAAGATAGACCAACCTTTGGCACAGCACTCTGGATTTCAATGGCTGCTTCACTACCCGATCCATCTGAATCCTCCCCTCCAGCACCAGCTCTTCTGAACTGCACAGATGGGAGTTGTCCCTTCAACACATTCTATGGTCCCGCAACCATCCTGACCTGAACCTAAGATAACTTTCCATCGCTGCACCCTATGCCTAACATCCCCCCCCCTTCCTTCCTTCCTTTCCCATCCGTTATCCTGTATCCGTGCCTTCCTTACAACTGTGTATTACCACTTACAATATCCTCCTAATTTATTACTTTTATTTTTATTATTCTTTCCTAACTTTATTTTTATTTTTTTTTCATTTTTTCTCCCCAGCTTTATTTTTCTTTTTTTCCTATTTTTATTTTTCCTTATTTGTATCATTTAAAATCTCCTCACTCCCTCCCCACCTCCCTTTTATCCTTTCCCGCCCCTTCCCTTCATTGTATTCATTGCCACAATTCAAATTCCTGCCTTTAAAATCCATCATGCAATTCGGAACTTTACATCCGCACCTTTACCCAGCATCCTTCCCCCTCCACCTCACTCACAGTCTAGCTTGTGTTGATGGAGTGGCTGGACACGATAGTTGTATGTGTACAGTTGTCTGAATGACTGCCTCAATGTATTTGTTTCTTTTTCTGACGAAGGCCGTGGCCGAAAATTTAAAGTTGTGTGAGTGTAATTATTTATTCTCGTGTCTGTCGGCAGCTCAGTGAGCCTCTTTACCTATCCTCCGTTATTGATATTCCTACCATTTTTCAATTGTTAAAAACATAATTTTATGAATTTCTACTCTTCATGAAACCTTTCATTTAAGCAAGCAACACTCATCTGAATAAACAGAACTTATATTTAAAACAATAAAAGAAACTGAAGGATAAACCACTGTGTTAATAATGTCTTTGTATCTTAATCATGTCTTCGAATCGTGTCGTACATCTTGTTCGTACACAACCCCTTCCTTGTCAGCGGAGCTCCAGGTATTCGGGGAAATTGGTAACAAATCTGCCATCCTGCCTTTGTATGTTCTACTGGCTGTTGATCTTCTCTAGGTCTCTTCTGTCATATTTTGCTTGCTTGTTGGTTTGCTCATAGTTCTTGGAGGTGTTTGCTCCTGCCTTGGTCGTGGAAGTCTCTACAAGTCTTGCTTTTCTTGTTTTGTCTCCAGCAGCGAATGAGCAGGTTATTTGCTTGTCTCTAAACAGTAGTTTTTCAGTACTCAGTAAGCAGCTGCTGCGTATGGTGGTTGTAGTGGGGCCAACACTGCATCTGTCGTTATCATGTGTGAACACTTATTTAATGCTCTATGTACAAAAGAATGACTATTGCATGGTTTTTAGAAGATAGTAGTCTGATTATTGCTAGCTGTGATTTTACTCTTTTAATAAGTATGGTAGGTCAAGCCATCTTTGTGGTCCTCAAAAACACTCTCGGGCAAAGTCGCCAACAAGTCTCTCCATAGACAAATTCAGCTGTAGGTGCTCCTATATCTGCTATGTATACCGCACGCGAGCCTGATAACGCCAGTGGTAATGCTGCCGACAAACTGTCACAGAGGCACATCAATGCAGCCTTTAGCGTTCCATACCTCCTATTATTTTCACATTGATAGCTCATACAGTGATGGCGGAAACTGCAAATATTTTTAGAAAAGTCGATGACTCGTCAGTGTTGATCAGTTGTGACTTGCACTGCACATCCGAATTGTGTTAGCAATGTTGGCAAGAAACTCCTGCCCACTACCTCTGCCGATATGTTTTGAATGGGAACTGTTTCCGCCCATTCGTACCTCTGTCTATTGTTAGCAGGTAACGAAAGGCCTCAGACATCGGAATTCGTCTGATGATATTGAGATGGATGTGAGCAAATTGAGCAGAGGTTGCATTTAATTGCCTCACTGGCCTCTTCACATGTCACACTACTTTACATAATTGCAATCCCTTTTAATGCCAGGCCAAACAAAATGTTTCTCAGCAATTGTACACTTGCTCGTACACCTGGGTGAGCCAAATTATGTATGCTCTTGAATATATTTCAAAATACGCGTTGTGGTATGTGCTGTGGGTTTTTGTTGTGAGATATTAGAACATATCTTAACTATCTTGCATTCTGGTCATATTGCTCTGTTTCAGCTCTGTGAAGGTGCTCTGCTTACTGTTTTTCTGCTACCCATAATCCACATAATGTTTAATTGCCACAATATTATCTGCACCTTTGATGTGGCATATATTGGTCTCTAACTGGTTTATGTATTCTGACTGCCGAAATCATCTAGATGACAGAACATCAATATGTTTGCTGAACGAAAAAGTGAGAGTCTTGTGATCAATGAATACTGTGAATGGCCTGGTGTCCACATAAGGTCGGAAGTGCATAACTGACTTGTACAGTGCCAACAATTATATATATATATATAGAATAACTTAACTTCTTTGCTTTCTACAGTATGTCTGCCTAGGTGTACTTGTGTCTGTGTGAATGTGTGGGCATGTGTGTATTTGTTTACCCTCCATTTTTTCACCCAAGGTAAGTCTTTCCTCTCCCGGGATTGGAATGACTCCTTACCCCCTTCCTTAAAACCCTCATCATTTCCTTTTCCCTCTCCTTCCCTACTGCCTGAAGACGCAACTGGGTTGCGAAAGCTTGCGATTGTGTGTGTGTGTGTGTGTATGTGTGTGTGTGTGTGTATTCATTTATTTATTTGTGATGCTGTCACACCTGTGCTCCTTCGCCTGGTGAGTAATCTTCGTCTATTTTTTACATTTTATTTTTCCTGCTAGGAATTTTTCGTCTTATATATATATATATATATATATATATATATATATATATATATATATATATATATATATATATATATCGACCATTATAGTATTTGTGAGGTATTCATATTAGAACTTGTTTATGTTGCTGTGTGCAGATCATGTAAGGAAGTCACTTGTAGCAGATGACAATGGTAAAAATGTATAAAATGAAAAATTGGCATAATTGTTGTACATTCTGTGACTGGGGCATTTTTGTAAGATTTCAATTTTTTCTTCTAATGGGCATATTCTGTCATCAGAGAGAGCAAATGTCACCTTTTGTTGTTTTAACTTGCCCTTTTTATCATCAACTGTAACAACATAAGATTATAATCTGTGAAAAACTGATTTTAGTTGCTTGTGTAAGTCATCTGTTGCTGAAAACACCAGTACATTGTCTATGCAAGCAAAGGTGAATTCTAAACCTCTTAGAACTTCATAAATAAAATGTTACGTTTGGGCTGCATTCCTAAAAATTCAGAGAAGCCAAAAGGTGTTATTGCTGCCTTTGGTATGTCTGCCACCAGTACCTGATACGGTTTTTGACCATCTATATTTGGCATAGGATATCAATCAGCTATAGCAGGGTGGCCACCAAATCTTCATTTTCAAATTCAAGGTTTTTTCCAGGTTAAAAATAATTATTTTCCAGGTTTTCACAAAAATGTTCCTCAAAGGTGTTAGCAAACAACTATACCATAAAGAAACTAGTTACATATTTTTAAAACACATCATCCAAGTTCAACCATGTCACGTTGTAATATACACCAAGCAGTGGCGAATCCAGAAATTGTGTTGGGGAGGGGGAGGGGGCAGAGCTCATAAAAATTGTGGCATTGTACCTCAAACTGATCTAATAAAAACCAGCTCATAAGGTTTTCCTCATGTTTTTGGGGGATCTGCAGCCCCATAGACCCTCCCCCTCTCCAGGTTCGACACCGACACAATAGTACAGGGTGCACATTTTAAGGTGACAAACCAGAGTAACTAGAAAAAAACAGTATATATTCAACAACGCTTTTCACCATTATGAACGGCGACAAAGGCTTAGGAAATGATACTAAACTTGAACAGTCTCCACCATTTGGGAGCGGTGTGGGTGGCTAGTGTAAAATTTTAAATGGAAACTCCCATTTTTTATTGCAGATTCAGATTCTACAGACCAAATGATGTGTAGCTTGAATTTTTTTTCTTTCAGTAGGCAACATATTACACTGTAATGGTAAGAATTATTTGCCATACTGCTGAAGAAATGTACCACCCAGGAAAAAAAAGGGTTAATCATATTGATGATGCTTCAGAACCCAACCAAATGATACCAGATGTACATTTCTTCCAGGCTAGTTCAAGTACGTGTTTTTGCGGCAATTCATAACTGGTATTCAGACAGGGGCAATCTGGACTAAGGTATCACTTTGGAAGACTGCCCAGTCCACTGTGAAGAAAGGGAGGGATCTCTTTGGGGGTCATTTGGTAGCGTTCTGAAGCATCATTTATTTTATTTCCTGTTTAGTACATTTCTTCACCAGTATGGCACGTATTTCTTATTATTAAGCGCCATCTGTCATAAAAAAATATCAACCAGACCATACATGATGTGTGCCTTAAAATCTGGATCTGCAATAAAAAAAAATTGGGGTTCCCATTTCAAATTTTGCAGTTGACACTACCCTCCCCCCACCCAAATGGTGGAAACGGTTCAGGTTGAGTATTATTTCCTAAGCCTCTGCCATCCTCACATGCAGGTGAAAACCATTTTTGAATATCTACTGTTTTTCCGAGTTATTCCGGTTTCTAAACTTAAAATTTACACCCTGTATAATGGACTAAGTTGAGTTCAAGTAGTTGGAGGATACTGTACGTTTTCATGTGAATTGCATTCGTTTATACAACATAGCCCGTTCATTTATACTAGACTTCCTGATACATTAAAATAGTCACATCTCATGAACTAGTGATCGTGAACTCAATACGTATATTATGATTTACTTCACCTTCAGTATATGAACAACCTTTTCATCTCTTTCAAGTTTTCATTTAGATTGTTCATAATGACTTCAGTTGCCTTTTCCCAAAAGAGTTATATTTACATCTGTTTGGAGGACAATTAGCATGTCAAAAGCCGGCCGCGGTGGCCGAGGGGCTGCGTCGCGCCAGTCACGGTCTGCACGGCCACTACGGTCGGGGGTTCGAATCCCGCCCTCGGACCTGGATATTTGAGCCGTCCTTAGTGTTAGCTAGTTCATAAGTAGTTTGTAAGTTTAGGTACTCATGACCCCGTAGTTACGTCCCATAAGCTACACAAACATTTGAACATTTTAACATGTCGAAAAGTCGCAATCAACAATGTTAGAACTGTATTTCATACGGGACGGGGTAGCGCTCACTAGGTGGCGTTGCGTGTAGGTATGCTTTTTGAAAACCCTTTAACATATAAAAAGGGGAATAAACTTTTGTGTTGACCATAAAATAAATAATTAATGCTGTTCCTACTCTATGGTTGACAGGTTCTCGATGTACCCTTGTCCGCTAAGTAAATTAATCATCCTCGTAATTGTTACCATGACTCCTCATTGGCGCTAGCCAGGCCCGCATGAAAAACAGTTCAGCCATCAACAATAAGTACATGATGACTGTGTTTACTATTTACAAATTACCAATGTTATGCTAGTCACAGGAATCGTCTATAATTATTATTAACGAACATAGGCGCCGACTTTTGAAAATCTTGGGGTATTACCAGGTATTTTTAAGGGGGGAAAAATAAATACAAAGCAAAGCCAAAAACTTCTACAAAACATACACATTATCGATTCCATATCACTGTCACCATCACGATTATAAGTTGAAGTTCTTTTGTATTTCACTATATACTTGTCCATTTTAACATTTTTCACACGCAAGATATTAACCCCTTTAACCCTAAATTTTATTGATTTATGAACAAAAATATTTCTTTGCATATATCTATAAATAATGATTGGATTAATGTATATTTGACAGAATTTTTGATTATTTTTAGTTTTTGGAAAGAAATTTGGGATGACTACAGATGGCATCAGTGAGCAGGATATGTTTCCTTGATCGTAACTAATAACATTTTCAGACTGTTGACTACTAATTTAGACATTGGACAATTATTTAATAATAAAGTTTTTAAATTATTTTGTTTCCTTTACCTTGATACAATTATTTGAAAGTATTGTTGCATTTACTCCAACTTCGACATCAAGCAACAATATATATTTTGACAATGCATTGTAGCTTAATGCTTTTTGTTTCCTAGAGATAATGATAGACAATCTAGTCACAATGAATTATTGGAAGCCCTGCAATGTTATTTACAATCTTTGAACAAATGGTTGTGGCTAGACGGGCAGATAAAGATGAGGGGAGAGAAAGGGTTAAGACGTAATTCCATACACAGGTGACACAGGTCAAAAAGAGCAGAAACTCAGGTCCGACTACTACGTTCAATTGTTGACAAATTGTTGAAGCCTGAAAATTCAAATTCAGAAAAAAAATCTATTACCAGCTGTTGCGTTTCTAGAATTTTGTAGAGATGCCAATTAAAACAGAAAGACCTTCGCAAGTTGTTATGAGGACGGTCTGTTTGTTGTTTGTAAGTCTTATGGGACTCAACTGCGGAGTCATCAGTCCCTAAACTTACAAAGTACTTACGTACTAGCTTATACTAAAGACGGCACAAACATCCATGCCCGAAGGGGGAATTCGAACCCCCGACCGTAGCGGCCGTGCAGACCGTGACTGGCGCGCCGCACACCGCTCGGCCACTGCGGCCGGCTTACAGAATGTTTTCGCTAGAAGGAAGTATGTCGGCTCACTAGTACCGTATGTGGTTGTCAAAAGGTTATCTCAAAAGATACCGGGAATTAAATTTGTAATGTAAAATTTTCATTGTATCGTACCAAACGCACTTCATTTCTAGTTATTTAATAGTCTACAATTAAATGTTGCCGCCTTCAGTTTACAATACTGACTTAACAAGCGGAATTCCATTAACATTCGGACTATTTAGAAAACGGTGACTTCACTTACATGTGAACGTGGTTTTTAATGCCTACGAATTCAATTACCTGTTTAATATAATCTTTTTAGAGAGGTGTCTTACAAAAGCCAGTCGGCCATCAATGGGATGAGAGAGTCGATTTTAATTACAGTCAAGAAATACAACGTAAAGAAAAAATGATATGAAAATTTTCAGTGGCATATGCCTAGCATACCCACTCAAATTTTGGGGTATGCTTAAGCGACCGAGCATACCCGTAATTGGCGCCTATGCTAACGAAGAATCACAATACCAACTTTTACGGAGTTTATAGTAAAATCAACAAAATGCTTCTGTGAAGAGATTTTTCAATAGAGGATCAGACAGGCGAGATCTGTATTGATGAGTATCACTGGGGGGGGGGGGGGGGTCAATCACGAAAATTGCTAAAATTTAGAACAAATAAATATCGCCTTTCATTCTAACTACGATTTCGCAGTCACGCCTTACGATAACATCGCGTCTCTTCGACGTACATCGCGAGGAATTGAGTTGCCTGGTCGAACAACACTTCAAGATAAATAGAGAAATAGGTAACGGAATACGTAACCTATAATTATAAAACTTTTTAAACCGCCCAGAAATATATTTGAGAATGTTTTTGTACACAAAAACGATGCGACGAATATTATTTAACACGCGGGCACTAGCGATCTGAGCATATTGCTCACCGTAATTTTAAAACGACTGACATTTCGTTACATTTCAATATTAAACTTTGAGGGTTTTTTCTTACTAAAACTACAAGGATTACTTATTTACACTTATGAAGTACATATCGAACTGGTCGTCTAATCTCAGCAATAGGCTATATACGTGAACGATCGTTTAACTCTTAAAGCCGCAAAATCACATGGATTAAAAATCCCGGTTTCTGGCTGAAATTCAAGGTTTTTCCCGATTTTTTGAATTTCAAGGCTTTTTCCCGGTTTTCCCAGTTTCAAGGTTCGGTGGCCACCCTGTATAGTGAGGATGTTTAGTTGTCAGTCACCACACTGCCTACAGCTTCCATCTTTCTTCTTCACCATATGTAAAGGAGAGGATAGTCACCCATCACATCTGCGTATAATTCCTTTTGTAAAGTGTTCTTGACTAACTGTTTGTGGGCCACCACATTTTGTCTATGATAGAGGATTTGTGTGTTGGTTCTATAATGATGCTGGTAACTATCATATATACTTTGTGTGTCATCCTAAATATGAGTTTAAACATGCATAAAAAAATAGAGATCGAGTAACTCACCCAAAGCACAGGCCCGCCAAAAGACAAAAACACACACAAACAATCAAGCCCTCGAAACCGTTGGCCGCTTCATTGGGAAAAGAGGAAAGGGGGGGGGGGGAGGATGCAGGTTTTAAGGAAGCGGATAAGGAGTCATTCCAATCCTGGGAGTGGAAGGACTTACCTTAGGGGGGAAAAAAGTGCACACCCATCCACATGCCAAGGCAGACATTAGTTTACAATTTTGTTTCATCTCTCTAACTGAGCCAAATGCAAGTCAATGCCAATATCATGTGCATACAGAAAATCCACTACTAAAATGCAGTCAGCCACCTCTACAATGACAAATGTCCAAGTGAAAGTACATTGAAACCCTAAATCTACCTCCTTCAAACAAGTACCATAAGTTTTTATTTGTGCTTTGTTACCTGCAGGAAGTTGCAACAACGAATTGTCTAAATCAGTTATATTTTTTATCTACAGGCAATGTTCTTACATTGGACCCTGCATCCCTTAGATAAGTCTTGATGTTGGTGAAGTATCAGTATTGGTACTTACAATCCCTCTTATGAAACTGGGGGACACTTGATTGCTCACTCACCAAAACTACACCAAAACCGACACCATTTTTCCGTCTGCTCTCTTCTACAGTTGCTTTGCTGGAACTGCCAGACTTGTGGTCTCAAAATTTCATTCTGTCTGTAGCTTCTCGCGTTGTCCCTTAATATCTTTAAATTGCATGATGGAATCCAACTGTTAACCTTTCTTAATCGGTGCCAACTTGTATACTAAGTCGTTACTGACTATGTGATACTCATCATATGTGCTTTTTCTGTCGTAGCAAATACTCTGACGGCCAGGTGAAGAATGTTAGTTATGTCATGTTTGTCATTTTCTGCTACTGCCACTCATAGCTGCAGCGAGTTGTGAAGCCCAAACATATTGTATGTAGAGTGTGAAAATTATTCTTTTGTCACTATGCCTCAATTATTGCCAAAATTCAGAGGGCGATCAGTGGACTGGCCATTTCTTAGTACCTGGTGTATTTGTTCATCTAATGGTTTTAGAAATGAGTACTTTTGTGTTGCTAGCAGACATTTAATTTATCTTGCTCTAGTGTCCAGACTATTTGCTGCTATTGCCGAACTTTTTCTGTTGTGACAGCAGTGTAGGCAAAAGCTAATTGAAAAGTTTCACATTTAAACAGTTTCAGCTATTTTCAAAGGGGGTTCAGATCACATTCTTAATGTCACATTGGCCTATGATATGTGAATCACACAAATTTTATTTTAATCTGCCGTCAGTGTTTAATCAAGGGAAGAAAAATGTTAAGAACATGCACTATTGCCAGCTTGTTTCTTACATTAATGTGTGAATTATCATAAAAGTCTTGGGTCAGAATGGCACAGATAAAATTATACACTAGTGTTTGAAAACCATCAGGGAAGCTCTTGGTACAACAAGATCAATACCAGATTTTACTACAAACGCTCCTAGACTATCACTCAGTTAACAGCCACTTTTTTAATCAATCACAACAGAAAAACAAGCGAATTCATCTTCTAACAGACAGTAATTCGATTGAAATGGTTCTTATAAATTCATATTATAGAAGGAGACTATCCTGGTGGAAAAAATATGTAAAAATATAAAAATTCAAACTGATGAAAATTATAGAAGGAAACTTTCCTGGTGTGATAAATATAAAAAATAGAAAATGGATGACTTACCCAAAGGACAGACTCGTCGACAGACTCAAATAAAAATCACACACACACACACACATCCAAGCTTTCGCAACCGTTTGTCGCTTCTTCAGGAAAAGAGGAGAAAGGGAAGGATATGGGTTTTAGGAAGTGGAAAAGGAGTCATTCTAATCCCAGGAGTGGACTTACCTTACGGGAAAAAAGGAAGGTAAACAAATACACAAATACACAAATACACAAATACACACACACACACACACACACACACACACACACACACACACACTGGTCTGTCTAGGTGTGTTTGCGATTGGATGTGTGTGAGTGTGTGTATATTTGTTTACCTCCCCCCCCCCCACCCACCCAAGGTAAGTCCTTCCACTCCTGGGATTGGAATGACTCCATTTCCACTTCCTAAGACCCATATCCTTCCGTTTCTCCTCTCCTCCTCGTTTCCTGAAGAAGCGACCAACGGTTGCGAAAGCTTGTACGTGTGTGTGTTAGTGATTTTATTTGAGTCTGTCGACAAGCCTGTCCTTTGGGTAAGTCATCCATTTTCCATTTCTTATATTTAAAAATAAAGATTGTTTGACTTACTCAAAGCACAGGCTCGCCAATAAGACACACAAACATTCAAGCTTTCGCAAACATTTGTCACTTCTTCAGGAAAAGAGGAAGGAAGGAGGGGAGAAAGGGAAGGCTATGGGTTTTAAGGAAGTGGAAAAGGAGGCATTCCAATCCCAGAAGTGAAAGGACTTACATATCTGCCAACCTACGAAACGTGAAAATCAGGAGATCCAGTTTGAAAAATCAGGAGATTGTTAAAAAAAAAAAAATCAGGAGATTTTTAACTATCAAAAATTGAATTTCATTTTAGTATAAAATGCATTTTCTTATGATTTTGCAATGATATATATAATAGTTACAAAAACACAAAACACTTGCATTAACTCAAATGTTAATTGCATAACCCTTTTATGGATTTGAACAAAGAAAGTGTGAGTGCCATAAAACAGTGCCTGCAATATTATTTTGACATTCACAATACTTGTAAACATAAGTTCACTAACTGGCTTTCTGACATATAAGTTTATCAGAACTAACAGGCCCTAGTGTCTCCTTACTGCTAATAAAATTTAAAATGTTATATAGAATCATGTTCAATTAGCTGGCATTCTTGGAAACTTAATTTTTTTTTTTTTTTTTTTTTTTTTAAGAAAGCTGTACTCTAAGATATGTAGCTTATTAGACCTATTCAGATTTAAACATTGAGTAACACTGGATCAACCAAAAAGAGGACATACATTACCTTTCTTTCTGTGGATGAAGTACATGCTGCTTCTGCAGTATAGAACGTAGGGTCTATGTAGACTATGAATGGTGTACTCTATACTAACACACAACAATTAAATAATCATTAAATCACTAGTCCAATCTAAAATGTTTTGTCATACTACACATTAGTGTTCCCACTAATTAAAATAAGAGTCATTCTCAATTGTAGTATGTAATGTCCTATCACTTTTTGTAATAAAGTCCCAACACTTTGTGACAAAGGTGAAAAAATGGTCACAGTTTCCACCAAACACTTCACAGCACATTTCTAATGATTCAATGAAGTAAAAGTTGAAGATTTCGCTTTCATGAGAAAATCCTTGTCGAAGGTTCGTGTAAAGCAGTCACCCTGTAGTCTTGACTTCACTGTTAATAATTTCTCCAAGTTTTCATCGGCAGTAGACGATCTGAATTGTGTCCTTGTTTTGGTCACCTGACTGAATATTCTCTCACATTCAGCATTACTGTGAGGGATTGTTAGTATACCCAACATGACACAAACTAATCTATGAAACATTAGGCTTCTATCACTACTTCTTAATTTTCCTACCAGAGACCACTGTACATCAATTCTCTCTGCCATCAGGTAGATCGTACACCTGAAATGCACAAAACTGGGATTGCAACTCATTCATGGCTTCATGGTGCTTACCTTCATCTGCATCCAACAGCACTGGAAACTTTTCCACAAAATATTTAATCGCAGAAAGTGATGCATCGGAAGCAGATGTAACTTGCACAACTTTTGTATTCTCAGCATTTCGTTTGTCAATGGAAATTTATGGACCATGTAGTCACATGTGGCAATGAAATACTTTCGGACAGATGAATAAAATGACTCCTCCTCATCCTGCTTGAGACAATCCACAAGCTCTGTAGTACAACTGCCAATAATCAAGTCACAGTCATCCTTCTGGTTTCTTCTGCTGTGATAATCGACCTCAAGAAGGGGAGAGGATTTTACCACAGAAGGTTTGACAAATTTACACAGTAAATTTTTTAGTGTATCCAGCAGCAGATCTTGAAGTCCATGGACATGAGGGACACTAGATTTTAAAATTATATTGGCTTTCTCATATGTAGGTATAACATTTGATAAAAACTGACACAAAGCCTTATTTAAATCAGAAGATAAGAACATAAAAATTCTTTCTTCACGGGATAGGTGGCACTTTACTGAGGAATCTTGTCTTATTACTTTTGATGCAGTTGAACTCGGAATTTGTGATTCACTGGCTCTCTTCCTTTAAGTACCCTCAAATGGGGGCTGTTTCAATTTTGGAATACTATAATTTTGGAGACTTCCAAGCAATTCATTCTCGCCGCTGGACTTCAGTTCGTAATTGAGCAAGCTTGTCAGAGGCTTCCACTGTTCCAACAATCGAAATAAACATTTGGATACAGAAAGCCATCGGGTGCACACATGCTTCAAAATCTTCTTCATCTCAACATCGTATAATTGCTGAAATTCTTTCAGCTTCTCTTTTCTCTTAATGCTCCTTTGAAGAAAATAATAAATTTCAATTAAATAATCGTCAATCTGAAATGGTAGACAGGCAGCTCCCTTTTTTGCTGCCAAATTTAATAAATGGCAAGGACAGCCAGCAACAAAGAAGTTGGGCATTTCTTTTTTTAACACCTGCAACTCCATTCTTCAATCCAACCATTACAGGTGCGTTATCACAACCCATTGCTAAGCAGTTGCTGACTGGAATATCACACTCCTTCAGCGTGTTAAGCAGCAGGGCTCCTATGTTCACACCTGTGGAATCCCCTTTCAAGTTAGGGAGAGATAATAGGCTGCTTTCAATTTTTTGAGCCGTCTTCTTATAAACAGTGACGACTATTGAATATAAATTTGAGTCGCCTTTGTTGCTCCCATCAATTGATATAGAAAATGGCAAAACTTTAAAAGTTTCAACAATTTCTTCTTTTTCTTTGTTTGCCATTTCCCCTATAATAGCGGCAGTTTTTGTTCTTCCACAGCTGTATTTTTGAGCTACGCTGCTATCGGGGAACATCTTGCGGAACAAGTGACCTGCGTGGTCAGCACAAATTGGCAAATTGTGCTGTAAAATAAATTATGTGAACAAGCACTCAGCATTTATCACCTGATCACTTTCAATTTTATCAGCGAATTTAAGTTTTGTGTTGGTACTCACACACTTCTCATTTTCTTTGTGTTTCTTGGTTTGCACGTGTTTTGAAACATCACTTTTTCCTCCATGTGATATGGATATATCACAACGGCAAACAGTGCAAAAAACAAATAAAGCGCCTTTCCGTGACTCAATGCACGGAAATTGTTCCGAAAACTGCTTCAGAAACACAGAATTATATTTTTTTTGCCATAGTAGAACACACACCACCGAATCGAAATTCCACGATCACGTCAATAACTTTCAAAAGTTTCCTTTCCGCACTGCGTGTATGAAACAGTACTCTAAATGTCCACACAAAACCGATTTAAAAAATAACACTATACAGTCTTCACACACTCAAAACGAAACAAAGAACACAAACAATTCAGGTGTATCTGCAAATGCGCGGGAAAGAGCAGAAACAGTCTATACACAAGTCGCGCGAGATTTAATTTCCAATGAGGTTAGAATGATCGATTTCGATACGTATATCGACTAACCTGACGAATAACCGGGAATGATCGATTTCGATACATATATCGACTAAGCTGACTTTCTACAATTGGCCAAAAACGCGGGTTTTTAAAAAGCTAAAATTAGGTTTCACCATATAGTCTAAAAACCGGGAGAAATAATGGAAAAATCGGGAGACTCCCGCCTAAATCGGGAGAGTCGGCAGGTATGGACTTAGCTTAAGGGAAAAAGGAAAGGTAAACAAGTGCGCACACCCCCCCCCCCCCACACATGCACAAACGTGTGTGTGGGTGCGTGTGCACTTTTTTACCTTTCCTTCCCCCCCCCCCCCCCCCCCCCTTAAGCTAAGTCCTTCCACTCCTGGGATTGGAATGCCTCCTTTTCCACTTCCTTAAAACTTGCATCCTTCCCTTTCTCCCCTCCTTCCTTTTTTCCTGAAGAAGCGACCAACGGTTGTGAAAGCTTTAATGTGTGTGTGTGTGTGTGTTTCTGCAAAACATATTGAAACAAGATGTTTGTGACAAAACAATGAAAAATAGACTGCATCCTGAGGTAAAATTTTACTTGCAGCAGTAGCAGCAAACTGCGCTGATGTTGGCTCTTCGAATCTACGACATAGGTTCTTATATGTACCCACATCTGTTAAATAGATTAGTTATATTCATAAAGCTGACATTTCATTGCCAACATAAACACAATATGCCACCACTCCTAGAAATAAAATTTAAACCATCCTTTTCTTTGCTACCAATGTTCTCTCATATTTCCATAAACAAATATGTTATACCAAGTGGAAAACTTTATGAAATTTAGCATAAAATTTTTGTGTTTCATTGAGAGTTATGTTTTCAGTTCAATAGAGCAATGCCAATATTTTGTTCCCTAATAATGCAGTTACATAGCCATTTCATAGTGATATTTGGGAAAAAAACTTTAGTTACTGAAAAATTTTCATATTGACTTTCTCTAAAGAAAAGGCAACTTGGTTTTGTCACTGACATCTCCAACATTAGGACCTCTGAAATAACATGCATGTGGGCAGGGCTTAGTATATCTCAATGAATGGAGGGGATAAATAGGCATGATTTGTACTGGGGAAAAATGCTGTATCTAAGGACATATGAAAAGGCTATTGGGACCAGGATTTGAACCCGGGACCTCCATCTGTTGCATTAAGCCCCTGCACCACCCCAGGCTTACACAGCTGCATAGATAACCCAAACACACACCCTACCTGGCCTAAACTTTAAGTCATCTTATTTTGATCACTACTGCATGACTCAGCTAGCCATGTATTCTGCCAGGAATCCAGCCCTGCTGTACATCCGCACTGAAACACAGGTCACATTTAAGCACAGACTTAACAGTGAAGGAATTTGTGTGTCTGTACCCTTGGAAATGCTTTGAAAGCATGCTAAATAAAGACTGGGGAAAGGGGTGGTTGGGAACCACCTACAACACTCAGTAGTCACAAAAAGTCTTTAAATTTTATCAATTGCCTTACTTTCCTGGTTGGTACCCAACCTAGCATTCCATCCCAATCAAGTTGCTGAACTTTGCCCAATTGGAGGTGGGGTGGGTGTTACAACAGGATGGTGACTTACATAGAAAATGTGTATAATACTATGACACAAAAAAATTACCCGAAAGAGGAATTTATCTATTTAAGGTGTTATGAAATTATTCTAAGATATTTGCTGTACTGTAGCCTTGTAAGTGGACAATAAACTGTTCAGACAAAAAAAAACCAGTATGACAAGAATGTTAAGTATAAATGTAAATAACTTTATTGACAAAGACTTTCACATTACAATCCATCAAGAGCTATAATTCTTGTTTAACATGCATTACACTTACACATATACAGCACATCAATAAATATTTAATATATTGTATGTTACATTCATCACATAAATAGCAGAGAAACATTTCACCTCACTAAGATCACAATTATAAAAATTCAAGCTGCTCTTCCACTGATTTTCAGTCTATTATTGCCCAAAAAAATCCAATTTGGGACTAGACAGCTTTCCCTCCAGCAAATTCCAGAACTGAAGTTTTACAGCTTTAGGTGTGCGTATTTACTCATCTTTCCTCCATTACGTTGTAAATTGTAAAGTTAATAACAATAGTTAAAATTACCCTGTCAATATCAATGGTAATTAAAAAACTGTCAGACTTCTAACTTCCAATATTATGTCACTACCATGCACAGCATAACTTCACACCTGACATGACCCAGCAGTGAAATCTCTATCACTCTCAAATGTCAACATTTAATGAATGTTGAGTCTTTCCAAGAAAAGAAGAAATGTACATACAATATGTGAGAAAATCTTTGTCCTTTGAGTATAAACTATTTGCTTGGCAGGTTTCTTTGTGGTAATATCCTGAATAATCTGAACAAAGACAAAATGCTAGTCCTTGGAACTTTAAAATCAAATTATTTTTAATATTTTTTTATGCACCAGTTCTTTCATGCACTATTAAAATGGCATTCATAAAAAAATTATACTAACGAATGAACAACTAAATTACACAAATTGGAATACTGAAAGTAACTACAGGCTCATCTCAGCAAACAATTCTGGGAAGTAGTATGATGTCCATAAAATGTACACTAGATTTTGCCAGCAAATGGAAACACTTTCACACAAATATTTGGCATACAATCATATGTACTGAACTGTAATGAAACTCAGATCTAGGTATGCTAACATTATGAGAGATCTTGCAACAGCTTTAAATTTCTGTAGACTGCATGCTAATGAGCAGTTGATACACAGGACTACCCATTGTGGCAAAACATTTCATATCTTTAATTAAAAGATATGCAAAACCAATTACAATGGTAGATGGCAACTAAGTACTTCAGTTAACCCATGTTTTTGCATACCAATCTCTCCATGAATGCTAAGAAGTAGGTTGTAGACAAGGAAAGGAGAAACATCAGCTGAATATACCAAAATTCAAATCTATTCATTGTACCAAATGTCACTAATTTTCTTTGATAGCTCAAAAGAGAATTTGACAATGAGTTCATATAATATCAATGATCTCATCGTTCAGCTAATATTCGCCCAGAATACCCAATGGCTAGTGTGTAAAGAAAAACCAAGGGTATCAAAACTTAGCTTCAAAGGAGAAAATATCAGCAGTGTATGGAAACTATCAATGCATCACAGGTACATTTTAAGACTAAAAATTACACTTTCACTTCACGCATATTTAGTCTTTCAACACACTTCACCCATATTGAGTCTTTCAACCTTCCTCTTTCAAGGTTCCAGTCACATAAAAAAAATGTGACTAATTAGGAACCTCAACCTTCTCAGGTGGTGGAAAAATTCTTTATTGCTGTTTGCTGCTTCATATTTCAAAAAATTCTTCAATGACAGAATTGAAAAGTGAAAACCATTTTCTGAATTGTTTATGACCAGGTCAGCTAAATATGAAGCTAATGTGACTTTGTGGTATGGTTTTCAATTGCAGAAGTTGTCAATGGAGTGTGGTGCAAGCCGTAAGTCAGTTGACAGCAGAGATGTACCACTATTTTAAACTTTTTTGGTAAACTTAAGACCCACAAAATCTTTAAAAGAATGTGGAAATTGTACACAAATTTGTAAAAAGTATGAAAAATAGGAAAAGGATGTAGGAGCCAGCAGCAGAACTATTAGTCAGCCCTACACACACACACACACACACACACACACACACACACACACACACACACACACACACAAACCTCACTTTAATACTTCAAAAAATAAAAAGTAACAAGTTACTGCTGATAGGCTTGACCCATTAGAATGTTCAGTAATTGACTAATATAAAACAAAAAGTTTGCTTTACAAAAACCTGTGTGCAAGACAGGTCAAACAAATCCTTAAATGATGCTTTATGAGACAACAATCAAATTTTATTAGCAGTCTTAACCTTCCAAACGGAAACAATCGCAGTGTGTTGGCACCCTACTTCTTTGTCTGCTTCCTCGCAGGCTGTTGCCGTGTACCCTTCTTCTTCGTGCCGCCCCCTCCACCACTGTATTTAGCTGCCAGGTGGTCAAAGAAGGCATCCGCATCAACAGCCCTCTGAAGTTGCTTAGATTGGATTACGGCACGCAATCCGTCTTCTCCATCATCCATACCCAATTCCATCTTCATTTTCTCTGCCTCTTCTGCTTCTTTTTCCCACTAAAAAGTTATATGTGGTTAGCGTAGATAAAAATAGTGAAAACGGTTAAACAATCATTAAATAAGTGAAACATCTGTTTAATAATAACAGTTGCTGTTATCTGTCAAATATTGTCACATAACACTGCATTTTGTTCAAATCAAGTCCAGAACGGAATTACAATAACATGGAAAGAATAGATTGCTACTCCCCACACAAAAGGCATTGAGTTGCAGACAAGCACATTGAGAAAGACTAAGCTAAAATGGACAAAGCCCTCTTTCCAAAATAGAACACACAAATCCAAACTACGACCACTCAATTGGTGGGAGTAAGGCGGTAACATTCAAAAAGAAGAAGAGGGGGGCGTATGCAGCCAGGATAGGACAGTTAATTCAGCGTTATAATAAATGTGATTTAAGAAGACAGAACAGAAACTTAACAGCTGCATTGTTTGACAAATTTAGAAGTAACAGTCCAGATTGCACAAATAACATCAGAGTTTGCCGGTATTTCTGTGTCAATGTGTTCAGAGCGGAAATGAAGAACAATACAGGCAAACTGCTTACTCCAAGAAACAAGAGGAAACAGGCATTGTTTATGTCAGGAAGATGTGAAATGTCCTGATAAAACAGTGACTAATAGAAGTTTTTGTCACAGGTCTTTCACAAGAGTTAAACAATGCGACAAGTAAAGAAAAATTTTATCATTGCGCATATAGGAATTGTGGTTTTGTGGTAGGTGCTGCTTTGACTTTTGAATTTCAAAAAACAAATTATCATGAAGACACGAATGGAGTAATGTTTTATATTTGTTTAAAGATATTCTCCCCAAATTGGCAGCTTTCAGTGTTATAGTTATGAAAAATATATATCATATCTTAGCATTAACATTGAAACTAAATCCACAAAAGTAGTGAAGAAAATAAGACATTGAAAAAGTGACAAATGAGAAGTTAATGTCGATCCTATTGCAATAAAAGTAGAAGTCCTCAAACAGGCTCAATGTTACATTAAAGAGCAATACATCATCACTGAACTTAGTTCAGAGAGGGGGGGGGGGTGAATCCTGGTGACCCCATCCCACCTGTCCTCATGAACTGTAACAAAACTTACCTCAAAGGAACAAAATTATTATTGTTTCTGTTAAATTGCTGGCCGGAGTTTGTATTTTTTGGAACACAATTAAGGTATTTTTACATGATTCCCAAAAAAAAATATATTTTACTTAAGGTCTGCTTCATATTTCAGCCAGGACAGAAGCAAATTATGCTGATTATGTTGCACCGTATAGACAATTTGATAAATTTTTTCAATTTTTTCAGAATTACTCATTGTATCAAGTTCTTTTAACTATTGATTGGTTCCTGAAAACAGTTATCAGGTTTTGCATTTATTAACACACGGTATTATAAAACAATCTATTTAATTCATAATGAATGCCGTGTAATTAACTCCATAATTTTAGCATTCAAACCGTAGTTATTTTATGGTGTAAGCACTTCCTGATGTGATGGCAAACCCCGTAGCTGTGACCCCACAGGTTGAAAACCACTGGTGTCGTGGATCACCGTCAGTGCCAATATAACAGTTTCAGTGGTGAACTAATTTCATCAAATTCAGATGAAGGATTGAAAGATTATCTGTAAATCTTGGGTAAACAATGCTTTCAGTGGCTTCACTATTTCACTATTCAGTTAAGTGTCTGCAAGACTCTCCTAAAACATACAAATATTTATGTATGCTCTTCATCAGACCTTTCTCTTACGTAACGGGATTCCTACCTGGCATTTGAGAACCATATTCTTTTATTGTTAGTCTGTTATTGTATCACAATTCACAATCTTAAAAACCGAATGCCACTAGAAGTTTTATTGTTTCTCTGCTAATTTTCACTTCTAAAATTTGGAACTGTTCAAACCATTGTAGGTAATCTGATCGGTAGCACAAATGTGCCAGTGAACATTTTTTTTTTGTATCAAACTATTGTTTGACAGCATCAGCTGCACAAGAAGCATTCTTATCTCGATTGTACCCGCGAGCACGTGGCCTAAGCACTGTGTCAGAGGCAAGCTTATCTGGTAACAACCAATGCGGAGGGATACATAGCATAATGTTTACATCCAGTTTATTATAATGAACGTATATGTGCAGTGTTGGAAGACTGTGCTGGGGTCAGGAGAGTTGAAATGAATAGGAAAAGAACAGTAGGTGTGTTGGTTGGACAAAAGGAGTAAGCAGTACTGCAGACTGTAAGCTGTGAAGGTGCCTGTTACATGGAAAGATGGACCAGTGAAGCCTGACAAGGGAGGGGGGGGGGGGGTTAGAGAGAGAGAGAGAGAGAGAGAGAGAGAGAGAGAGAGAGAGAGAGAGAGAGAGAGAGAGAGAGACTTACCCCAGCTGTCTCACTCCAGTGCTTAACTCAGTTGACACCTGTGGACCAGTTGCGTTCTTATGAATGTCCACACGTTTTTTCAATTTAAATTAACCATAAACTTCACTATTTTAGAAGTTTTGTTGTGCCTTTTTTGGTGACTCAACACCTCTATATTATTCAGTAGGAACCTATCCTTTACCTTTGCTCAGCATTTTGTTAAGAATTATGACTATTTATAACGAAAAAATTAAAGCCATTGAAAAAGGATCAATAAAGCAATGTAGATGAGAGAAAAATCATCATCTATTAATCAAATTTTGAAATGTGACTGGCCTAAATAGAAAGATCTACCAAAGAATACCAAGGATTGAAGGACCAGACTGTTAAACAAGGGGTGAAGCAAATATAGGAGAATTTCACTGATTAAACACCTGGGTGGTGCACAGGGCAATAAAATTTGCCATGCTGATATTATCCAAGTCCAATTAGCTGTAGTCAAGTTACACTGTAGACTGCAGCAGTTCCTGGATAAAGTTGGTACGTCATCCACAAACACTGTCTACAGCTGTGACTTGCAAATGCAGGGTCTGGTGATCAAAACCACTGTTAATAAATGTTTTTATTCTAATTTTCCTCTGATTGTTGAAGTCTTGAATAATGGAAACATCTACAATATATTTTGCATTGTGAAATCAGCAACAACTGTTTAGTACAAAAACATTTCTGCATGCCTTTGAACACCATTTCTGCCTATTTGCTGGTATCTGGTAAGAACAGCAGTGGCAGAATTGCATCAACCTTAAACCTGCTACTGCTACTGCTCATTGCCATTGCCCAGTGATGATGCATGAATAAGTCCGAACATTTGCATTTCACACATAATAGCAGTGAAGGCATACCACCCATTTTTATATTACGAGTTCTATTTCACTAATATGCGGTACATTATTGATGCAAAAAAATATTATGTACTTCATGGTCTAATCAAAACTCGCCACGGTGCATCGATTTATAATTGCTACAGCAGAGATTTCACATGAAGGTACACCAATTTTTCCTCAAGTAACTCCCTGGCATGTGGTCCGTAAGTGATAAACGGAACTTAAATTCTTATCACTGCATTTCTATTTCTTTAGATGCATTTGTGTGATGAAGCACTAACATTCCTACAGCAGATATCTATGACAATTACCACAAATTACTGAGTTCAGCTTCAGATAAGATGTGTACACGTTTTCTCCTGATGTTGACAAGGGTGCTTTAATTATGTCAGTGGGTAATGTAAAGTTGAGTGAATGTGATTGTTTATTCTAGGCACCTATCTGCAGTCTTTATGAATATACAGAGATGTCTAAAGTAAATACACTCAATATTTTCTTGCTAAATTTCTCTGGTTGTAAATTGCATCTGAGCAAAGCTGGGGCAGGTGTATATTCAATCTCCCATGTTATCCGAAGCTTTCTGCTACACTTTCCTTACACATCGTTTCTCTGCTGCTGTCACCAATTTTGATCTCTTTCTGTATTACTTTCCCAGTTTCAGCCAATAGTGGCCTAATGCTCCCTCAAACACAACCACTGCAGATTCTTTCAATTTATTCAGGTCTCATCTGTTTACTTAAGTTTATTTTTATAGTTTCTTCGGTTTTAAACTACAGTTCATAACCAATAAGTTGGGGCCAGAACTAATTTCAGTTTCCCAGCATCCCCCCCCCCCCCCCCGGGGAAAAAAACTATCCCACACACCATTTCAATAATTTATTATAACCAGCATACACCATTGGGAATTAGTTGGCCTGTAAACTTAATTGTGACAGGTGTTTGCTTCTGCCTATATTGGCAATGATAATACATTCACTATGCTATTCATTGTAGCTTACATTTCTACTTCCTTATACATTATGAAACCTGCTCCTGAATTACCCCATTAGTGTACTTTCTTGCAGAATGAACCAGACTTATTACAGTCTGTTCCCATTCAATTTGTGTTTTCTTCTTCTTCTTCTTCTTCTTCCATGCCTGGGAAAGCACTTAAAATTCCATACTCAAATTCTTAGGCCAGTTTTCTTTACCAGGGTGACCACCAAACCATCATTTTCAAATTCAAGGTTTTTTCCAGGTTTTCCAGGTTAAAAATAATTATTTTCCAGGTTTTCACGAAACTTAATTTTGCTCAAAGGGGTTAGCAAACAACTATACCGTAAAGAAACTAGTTACATATTTTTAAAAAACATGTCGTCCAAGTTGAACCATGTCACGTTGTAATATACACCAAGCAGTGGCGAATCCAGGATTTGTGATAGGAGGGGGGGGGGGGGGGGGGGCAGAGCTCATAAAAATTGCGGCATTGTACCTCAAACTGATCTAAAAAGAAAAAAAGAACCAGCTCATAATATGAGGTTTTCCTCATGGTTTTGCGGGATCTGCAGCCCCATAGACTCCCCTCCCCCGCCCAAGATTCGACACTGACACAATGTATAGTACAGGGTGTACATTTTAAGTTGACAAACCAGAATAACTAGAGGAAAAAAACACAGTATATATTCAACAACGGTTTTCATCATTATGAACGGCCGGCAGAGGCTTAGGAAATGATACTCAACTTCAACTGTCTCCGCAGTTTGGGATTGGGGTGGGTGGCTAGTGTAAAATTTTTAAATGGAAACTTCCATTGTTAATTGCAGACCAAATCATGTGTAGTTTGGTTGAATTTTTTTCCTTTCAATTGGCAACATGTTGCACTGTAATGGTAAGAATTATTTGCCATACTGCTGAAGAAATGTACCACCCAGGAAAGAAAAAGATTAATCATATTGATGATGCTTCAGAACCCAACCAAATGATACCAGATGTACATTTATTCCCGGCTAGTTCAATTAAATGTTTTGTCGGCAATTCATAACTGGTATTCAGACAAGGGCAATCTGGACTAAGGTATCACTTTGAAGACTGCCCTGTCCACTGCGGGGAGAGGGAAGGATCACTTTGGGGATCATTTGGTAGCGTTCTAAAGTATCATGAATATGTTTTTCATTTTTTTTTTTTTTAATTTCCTGTTGAGTACATTTCTTCACCAGTATGACAAGTATTTCTTACTATTACAGCGCCATCTGTCGTAAAAAGAAAAATCCACCAGACCTTACAAGATGTGGGTTAAAGTGCAATTTATGCGGCAACAGCAAGCCGCCGCTCTCGCTAGGTTAGGAACGGCAGAGCAGCCAATCAGGAGTCGAGTTATACCGGCCAATAAGATTGCGTGTTTCATGACGAGTAAATTTGGCGTCAATCTGAAATTTTATTTGACGATTTCCGTGCGGCGTTTGTGTGATTGTAATTGATTTTCCATTTATAAGGGATTTTTAGATAATTGTGGTATTACCCCCATAAGTGACCTGTTATTAATACACCACAGCAGTCAACCATACAACAGGTATAGCATGTTTTATTTATTTTATGATCTGTACGAAACAGTGAGCATCTTAAGTGAAAGTTAGGTATAGGTTAAACGAGAAGTTTTTATTTTTAATATGTGAGAGCTCGTAGCGCCCGAATCTCCGGTTCAGAAACACTCCATCGATTCAGAAACACGCCATTTCAGTCTGAGCTAACTCTATTGCAAGCATTCTTTGAAATTACCGCAATTACTTTTACTTACCGGACAAGGGTACATACAAGAAACTGTCAACCACAGAGCAGGTATAGTATGTTTTATTTATTTTATGATATGTTCGAAACAGTGATCAAGTGGCATCCATACTGATAGCAACTGTTACTTGTTGATTGTCAAAGACTTTTGCATACACAGCTTCGATCTGTTTACATTGGACAATTGTAACGCTGTTTCTTATTGGTCACGGCATCGTGACTCCCGATTGGCTGCTCTGCCGTTCCTAACCAAGCGAGCGCGACGGCTAGCCGCTGCCGCATGTGCGCCTTAGAATCCGAATCTACAATTAAAAAAAATCGGGGTTCCCATTAAAAATTTTACACTTGACACTCCCCACCCCCCCCACAAATGGTGGAAACGGTTCAGGTTGAGCATTATTTCCTAAGCCTCTGCCATCCGCACATGCTGGTGAAAACCATTTTTTAATATCTACTGTTATTCCGGTTTGTCAACTTAAAATTTACACCCTGTATAATGGACCAAGTTGAGTTCAAGTAGTTGGAAGATACTGTACGTTTTACTATGAATTGCATTCGTTTATGCAACATAGCCCGTTCATTTATACTAGACTTCCTAATATATTCACATCTCATGAACTATTGTAGTGATCGAAAACTCAATACATATATTATGATTTACTTTACCTTCAGGATATGAAAAACATTTTCACCTCTTTCAAGTTTTCATTTAGATTGTTCCCAATGATGGTTTTTCAGTTTCCAGACCCCAGACAGTCATATAAGTTTTGCCCTGGAAAACTCTAGCTAAAAGATCAATGAATGTTAATGACCCAGCATGCATAATAATGCACAATGTTGTCGGCGAGTTCTTTAACTTCGAGGAGATGAAATCGAGAATGCAAAAACATATCTAGAGCAACAGCTGTGTGGTATTTGCATTCTAGTGTCATCTGGTAAAATAACACTCAACAGCAGATTTTAATGAAAACATTTTGTTTTAATGAATTTGTTTCATTTTTTTAAATTCTTGAAGTACTAAACGGACAGTGAAATATGTATTGTGGAAAGCAACAAACTTCCGTTTGTTTATGGAAAGTTTATGTTTCTTGCTTCTTGCGTTACTGTTCAAATCACTGTTCCCCATTGAAGAAATATTTATCTTTGCGTTGCACCAAGAGCATAATGCATTCATTTGTAATTTGGGATCACATGTAACCCACGGATACACTGTCTCGTATGAGCTCTGATATCGAGTTATACTCTGTTTTGACATGACAAACACTTCACTGTAAAACACGTTGAATTACTTCATCTGTGCGGGCGCAGCTAAGGTCGATTCACACTTGGATTCACTCTATTGTTCTCCGCAACCAGGGTTGCCAACGAGGTCATGATAGAAACCACCGAAGTGACCGTAAAATCCCAGCAAAAACCACCGAACTTTCGGAAGTTCCCGTGCAAAAAAAAAAAAAAAAAAAAAAACACTGTCTATTCGTTTGTTCTTGACCGATTGATTTGAAATTTGGACGCAACTATGCATTTTGAAGGAGGAGTTTTTATGTACCTGACTTATCTGTATACACACTAGACGGAAAGACAAAAAAAAAATTGTTTATTCAAAAGCACTTCAGTAAACATGTTATATATAAAAAGAAACAATAATTACTTTGAGCCATTGCAATGCTTGTCGGGTACAGAGAGCAAATTGTCAAATATTTGAACTTGAAAACAGAAAGTAATCCAGTCTGGAAAGGAGGTGAGCGTCTGTCCTACTACTGTCTTTATTTTACGTCAGAAGACTTAGATTTCACCTATATTCCAATGTAATCACATCCGAGAAAAAAGAAAGTTAACAATGACAGTACAGTTATATATTAAGTGTCTGCAATGTTCAGTCATTTTCACAACATGAAAAATCTGATAAAGTGCTGTAGTAACAAGGAAGGAAGCTTGGAGTTTAACGTCCCGTCGACAGCGTGGTCATTAGAGACGGAGCTTACGCTCAGAGTATTTGGGTAAGGATAGGGAAGGAAATCGGCCGTGCCCTTTGAAAGGAACCATCCCGGCATATGCCTGGAGCGATTTAGGGAAATCATGGAAAACCTAAATCTGGATGGCCGGAGGTGGATTTGAACCACCATCCTTCCGAATGCGATTCCAGTGCGTCGGTAGCAACAAAGACATACCATTAACACAATGTCAGTTCTTCGTCCTCGACTTCATCACCATAATTTTCGACAGGATTGGCACCCGAAGTATATGCAGCTGTAGTCATATTAGCGATATCTTTTAAAACATTGTCACGAAATTCATGATCTCGACAGCATTTCCCCAATCTTCTTAAGGCTGCACAGATGGTCAGAATGGCATTACTCATTCTGTTTCCCATCCTCTTTCTAAGTCTCGTCTTCACCAAATTTAGCTGACAATGCCCTCTCTACTTCGGCGTTTGACCATGCCAATACTAGTAAACACATGGCAAGATCACACAGTTCTTGCATTTTACTTAGCCCACTGAAGTTCAATTTTCGACGTGTCTTCGGGAGGAAAATGCATCAGTTGTGAAAGGGGGATGATTGACTATGCACTTTCAAACAGTTTTCTGGTGCTAGGTTGGAGATCTTGCTCAAAACATCTACATTTGATGGCAAGCGCTGTTGCAGATGTGTTACAAGAGCTACTAAAAATCCACACATCTTTCTCTGAGGACAGCTTCTATTTCCGATGACACAACTACCGGCTTTTTTAGTTCTTCCAGTTTTTTTTCGGCGGCGTCACCCAAATATGGTTTAGGATCAAGAAATTTTGTGACGTTTTCCCTTAACAAATATCCTCTACAGCCAGGAAGAACTACTCTCTTGGCTAAACCCTGAGTTAAAAGGATGAGATCATTAAGCAGTTTACTGGGATAGGCAGACTGAGCTTGAAATGCATTTTTTTAAAAAGCAACTTTCCCACCTCCCACTGACTCAGATTTTTTCACACCGTCGGCTTTAAAAAACCACCAGATTCGGTGGGAAACCACTGACGTTGGCAACCCTGTCCGCAACGATTGTTTCAGTCTGTTCCATCTCAGAAAGATGTAGATGGCGTTAGTCTCGTAATATATTTAACGATATTTTGAATGTATTGTTATAAGACAGCTGTTAAAGCAATAAATTACAACTGAAAGAAATTGCCTTTTCGCAAAAGTCGCGTACCGTATTACAGAGTTATACTTACATCTTTTTGGAGGACAGGTAGCATGTCAAAAAGTCGCAATCAACAATATTAGAACTGTATTTCATAGCCCGGCTAGCGCTCACTAGGTGGCGTTGCATGTACGTATGCCTTTTAAAAACCCATTAACATATAACGAGGGGAATAATCTTTTGTGTTGACCATAAAATAAATAATTAATGCTGTTCCTGCTCTATGTTGACAGGTTCTCGATGTATCCTTGTCCGCTAAGTAAATTAATTTATCCTCGTAATTGTTATCGCGACTCCTCATTGGCGCTAGCTGGGCCCGCATAACAAACAGATCAGCCATCAACAATACGTACACGATGACTGTCTTTACTATTTATATATTACCAATGTCACGTCAGTCACAGGGATAGTCTATAATTATTACTAACGAGCATAGGCGCCGACTTTTGAAAATCTTGGGGTATGCTCAGTGGCGTTCCCAGGTATTTCTAAAGAAAAATAAATACAAATCAAAGCCAAAAACTTATACAAAACATACACGCTATCGATTCCATATCACCGTCACAATCTTGATTATAAGCCGAAGTCTTTTGTATTTCACTATATACTTATCCATTTTTAACGATATTCACACGCAAGACATTAACCCTTTTAACCCCAAATTTTATTGATTTATGAACAAAAATATTTCTTTGCATATATCTATAAATAATGATTGGATTAATGTATATTTGACAGAATTTTTGATTATTTTTAGTGTTTGGAAGGAAATTTGGAATGACTACAGATGGCATCAGTGTGCAGGATATGTTTCCTTTATCGTAACAACATTTTCAAACTGTTGACTACTAATTTAGACATTGGACAATTATTTAGTAATAAAGTTTTTAAACTGTTTTGTTTCCTTTACCTTGATACAATTATTTGAAAGTATTGTTGCATTTACTCCAACCTACACATCAAGCAACGATATATATTTTGACAATGCATTGTAGCCTAATGCTTTTTGTTTCCTCAAGGTAACGGTAAAAAATATAGTCACAATGAATTATTGGAAGCCCTGCAATGTTATTTACAATCTTTGAACAAATGGTTGTGGCTAGACGGACAGATAAAGATGAGGGGAGGGAAAGGTTAAGACGTAATTCCATGCACAGGTGACACAGGTCAAAAAGAGCAGAAACTAAGGTCCGACTACTACGTTCAATTGTTGACAAATTGTTGAGCCTGAAAATTCAAATTCAGAAAAAATCTATTACTAGCTGTTGCGTTTGGAGAATTTTGTAGAGCTGCTAATTAAAACACAAAGACTTTCGCAAGTTGTTATGAGGACTGTCTATTTACAGAATGTTTTAGCTAGAAGGGATAGGGCAGTCTTCGCAGCAAGTATGTCGGCTCACTGGTAACGTATGTGGTTGTCAAAAGATTATCTGAAAAAATACCGGGAATTAAATTCGTAGCGCAAACATTTTCAATGTATCGTACCAAACCCAATTCAATTACCTGTTTTAAATAATCTATTTAGAGTGGTGTCTTACAAAAGTCAGCCGGCCATCAATGGGATGAGTCTATTTTAATTACAGTCAAGCAATATAACATAAAGAAAAAAATGATACCAAAATTTTCAGTGGGGTATGCCTAGCATACCCACTCAAATTTTGGGGTATGCTTGAGCTACCAAGCATATCCGCAGTCGGCGCCTACGCTAACGAAGCATCACAATACCAACTTCTGCGGAGTTTATAGTTAAAAATCAACAAAATGCTTCCGTGAAGAGATTTTTTCAACACATAATCAGACAAACGAGATATGTGTTGATGAGTATCACTGAGGGGGAGGGGGTCAATTACGAAAATTGCTAAAATGTAGTACAAATAAATATCGCCTTTCATTCTAGCTGCGATTTCGTAATCGCGCCTTACGATGACATCCAGACTCTTCGACGTACATCGTGAGGAATTGAGTCGCTTTGTTTAACAACATTTCGAGATAAATACAGAAATAGATAACGGAATACGTAACCTATAATTATAAAACATTTTAAACCGCCCAGGTCGGGGGGTTTGAATCCCCCCCCCGAGCATGGATATTTGTGCCGTCCTTAGTATTAGCTAGTTTGTAAGTAGTTTGTCAGTTTAGGGACTGATGACCCCATAGTTAAGTCCCATAGACTTTACAAACATTTTTGAAACCGCCAAGGAATATATTTGAAAACGTTTTTGTACACAAAAATGAAGCGATGAATATTATTTAACCCGCTATCTGAACATTTAGGTCACCGTAATTTTAAAACGGCTGGCTTTTGTTACTTTTAAATATTAAACTTTGAGGTTTTTCCTTACTAAGACTATAGGAATTACTTGTTTACACTTATTTAGTACATTTCGAACTGGTCGTGTAATCTGAGCAATAGGCTATACACGCGAACGATCGTTTAACTCTTAAAGCCGCGAGATCTCATGGGTTAAAATTCCCGGTTTCTGTCGGAAATTCAAGGTTTTCCCCCCGGTGTTCCCCGGTTTTTTCAAATTCAAGGCTTTTTCCCGGTTTCAAGGTTTGGTGGCCACCCTTTTTTTTTTTTTTTGTGGTTTTAGGGCGCACAACTTCTATGGTCATTAGCGCCCAGCTAAGAACATTGATTCGCTATGATCTCAAAAAAATGGTGGCTGTCAGAACATCAGCAAGAGGCTAAAAACGAAAGATAAAAGACAATTAAAAGGGTTAAATATCCTTGGATAGGTTGGCCAAGTTCATAAAACGCAAAACCCGAGCAGCTGCTCGTGTGTCATCAGCTAAAATTTCCTCCAGAGTAGACGGAAAGTGAAGGGCTACACGGAGATGATTAAAATTAACACAAGTCAGTAAAACATGTCGCACTGTCAACAGTTCACCGCAGGAGCATAGCGGTGCAGGTTCGGCGGATAGCAAGTGACGGTGGCTGAAACGGCAATGACCGATCCGCAACCGAGCCAGGATGACCTCCTCCCGCCGAGAGGGGCGTGAGGATGTCCTCCAAGCGGTCGGGATCGGTTTGACAGTTCGCAATTTATTGTTGTACAGTGAAAGCCACACACTGTGCCATTGCGACACGATACTCCGGCGAAGAGCCCGTTGAACATCGTCCGATGGGACGCAAAAGGTAGCCATGCGAGGCAAAAGAGCTGCGGCCTTGGCTGCTGTGTCGGCGGCCTCATTCCCGGGCACACCCACATGGCCAGGGACCCACAGGAAAGAAACGTGACAGCTGTCATCCGCCAGCAACTGGAGGGAGCGTTGGATCCGATACACGAGAGGATGGTTCGAGAAAGGGTCCTTAAGACTCTGCAGGGCACTAAGGGAGTCAGAACATACGGCATAGAAAGGTTGGCGGTGGCGGCAGGTATACAAAACGGCCTGGTGGAGGGCGAAAAGCTCAGCCGTGAAGGTCGAGCACCGGTCAGGGAGCTTGTATTGGAACCGGTTGTCCCCGACGACGAAGGCAGAACCGACACCGGCAGTGCTCTTGGAACCATCAGTGTAAATAAATACGGCATTATCGAACCGCGAACGGAGTTCGACAAGCCTCGAGCGGTATACCAAATCCGGAGTGCTCTCCTTGGGGAGCGAACTAAGTTCGAGGTGTGTGTGAACCTGGGCCTGATGCCACGGTGGCAATGGGCTTTCGGTCAACCGAAAGGTTGAAGGAAGGGTAAAATCAAGCCGCTGTAGTAGGCGGCGAAACCTAACTCCAGGTGGAAGCAAGGCAATCGCAGACAACTGATATTGGCGATCGAGTGAGTCGTCAAAAAATAATCTGTAAGAGGGATGGTTGGGCATCGACCGTAGGCGGCATGCATACCGACACAAGAGTATGTCACGTCGATTGGTCAAGGGTAATACAGCAGCCTCGGCATACAGACTTTCAACAGGGCTGGTATAAAATGCACCGGTCGCCATACGTAATCCACGATGGTGGATAGAGTTGAGACGGCGGAGAATCGACGGCCGTGCTGAAGAGTACACAAGGCTTCCATAGTCGAGCTTCGACTGAACAATGGCCTGGTAAAGGTGAAGCAGGACGGTACGATCCGCTCCCCATGACGTGCCACTGAGGACACGAAGAATGTTAAGGGATCGGGCACAACGGGCAGCCAGGTAGGACACGTGTGTGGACCAGCAAAGTTTCCGATCCAACATGAGTCCCAAGAATTTCGTAGTCTCCACGAAAGGGAGAGCAACAGGGCCGAGACGTAGAGAAGGTGGAAGAAATTCCTTGTATCTCCAAAAATTGATACACACAGTTTTCTCAGTGGAGAATCGGAAGCCGTTTGCGATGCTCCAGGAATATAGACAGTCAAGACAGCGTTGGAGAGAACGCTCCAAGAGACACGTCCGCTGGGCGCTACAATAAATTGCGAAATCGTCAACAAAAAGAGATCCGGAGACGTCGGCTGAAAGGCAGTCCACGATCGGATTGATTGCAATGGCAAAGAGCGCCACACTCAAGACGGAGCCCTGTGGTACCCCATTCTCCTGGCAAAAGGTATCTGACAAAACAGAGCCCACCCGTACCCGGAACTTGCGATCCGCCAAAAACGCTTGAATGAAAAGAGGAAGGCGGCCCCGAAGGCCCCATGTGTGTAATGTGCGGAGAATACCCGCTCTCCAACAGGTATCGTATGCCTTCTCCAAGTCGAAGAACACGGCTACTGTTTGACGCTTCTTTAGAAAGTTGTTCATAATGAAGGTTGACAACGTAACGAGGTGGTCAGCAGCAGAGCGGTGTCGACGAAAACCGCATTGTATATTAGTCAGGAGGCGGCGAGATTCGAGGAGCCAGACCAACCGAGCGTTAACCATGCGTTCCATCACCTTACAGACGCAGCTCGTCAGAGAAATGGGACGATAACTGGAAGGAAGGTGTTTGTCCTTCCCTGGTTTGGGGATGGGGACAACAATGGCTTCACGCCAACTTGTGGGAACATGACCTTCAGTCCATATGCGATTGTAGGTACTAAGAAGAAAGCACTTGCCCGCAGGAGAGAGGTTCTTCAGCATCTCAATATGAATGGAATCGGGCCCGGGAGCAGAGGACCGCGACAGGGCGAGAGCACGGTCTAGCTCCTGCATGGTGAAGGCGACGTTATAGTTTTCACGATTAAGAGAGCGGAAAGAAGGCGGCCGTGCCTCCTCTACCTGTTTGCGAGGGAGAAAGGCAGGGTGGTAATGGGCAGAGCTCGAAACCTCCGCAAAGAAACGACCCAATGCGTTTGAAACATCAGCTGGGTCCACGAGGACCGCGTTCTCCACGGTCAGGCCAGGAATCGGGGAGTGGACCTTGATGCCGGACAAACGGCGTAGGCCACCCCAGACAACCGTGGAGGGAGTAAAACGGTTAAAAGAACTAGTAAAAGCTGTCCAGCAAGCTTTCTTGCTGTCGTTTATGATACGACGGCACTGCGCTCTCATACGTTTGTAATTGATGCAATTCTCCAAAGTTGGGTGGCTGCGGAAGGTGCGTAAGGCACGGCGTCGGGCTCGAAGCGCGTCGCGGCAGGCTGCAGTCCACCAAGGGACCTGGACACGACGTGGAGAAGAGGATGTACGAGGTATGGAACGTTCAGCAGCAGTGAGAATAACCTCTGTGAGGTATTCGACCTGACTGTCACAGTTGGGAAAATGCTGATTGTGAAAAACAGCCATGGAAGAATAAAGCCCCCAGTCGGCTTTAGAAATGTTCCAACTGGTGGGACGTGGAGATGGGGAGTGATGTAGGAAGTGGATGATACAAGGGAAATGGTCACTCGAGTACGTGTCAGAAAGTGCATACCACTCAAACCGACCGGCAAGCTGAGGAGTGCATATTGCGAGGTCTATATGGGAATAAGTGTGTGTTGTGTCAGAAAGGAAGGTCGGTGCACCGGTGTTGAGGCAGACAAGATCGAGGTGTTGGAGAAGGTCCACCAAAAGGGAGCCTCTCGGACAAGGTGCCGGAGAGCCCCATAGGGGGTGGTGGGCATTAAAGTCGCCTACCAACACGAAAGGTGAAGGGAGCTGGTCAACAAGGTTTAGCACATCTGCCCTAGTAAGGGCAGATGACGATGGCGAATATATATTACAGAGGGAGAAGGTAAATGTGGATAAGGTGATGCGGACGGCAACTGCCTGTAGGTGAGTGTGCAAGGAAATGGGATGGAAATAGACGTCGTCTCGAAGGAGCATCAGAACCCCTCCATGGGCTGGGACACCTTCCACGGGTGGCAGGTCGAACCGCACAGAGGTGTAGTGTGGAAAGTCTGCACGATCACGTGGACGCAACTTAGTTTCCTGGAGGCAGACTAGAAGCGGGCAGTGCAATCGAAGGAGTAATTTTAACTCCTCCCGATTAGAACGAATGCCGCGAATGTTCCATTGAAGGAGCGCCATGATAAAAATGAGAGAAGAAATAAGGATAAAAACCAAGTAGCGAGCGGGGTCACCTCGACGGCCGCTGAGGACCGGATTTCGAGGGAGCACTGCTATCGCTGTCCAGGGGCAAAGGGTCGTGGTCCATAGGTTCGACCGACGCGCCTGCCACCTCCCTGAGTTGATCAGGAGGGGCAGTTTCCACCGCCGGTAAAGGGCCGGGCGCCCGGCAAACGGAGCGTCCCGGTGAAACAGAAGACGGGCGAGGCCGGCAACTGTTGGACGGCGCGACAGATGGGTCACGCCTCGGCGGGGAAGGAGAGGAACTCTTTTTCTTGTCAGCTCTTCTGGAAGAGTGACGGCGGGAAGAGGCAGTTGACGGTTGGGAAGCCTGAGAACGCAGAAAATCCTCACGGACGGGTTCCATTTTCAAGGTCCGGGCATCTTGTTTAGGTGCCCGCGGTTTACTAGATGTTGACGAAGACTGTACCTTAGAAGCAGCAGGAGGAAGCGGGGACGTGGAACGGGCAATCTTCGGGCTGGCGGATCGCACAACTGTGTCAGCGAAAGTGAAATCACAAGTCTGGGTACTGGAATCCTTAGTAGGTCGAGTTGAGGTGAGAACCTTACTGTATGTACCCGCTGGGAGGACAGTGGGCTTTCGACTCGCCAACAACTTTCGAGCGGCAGATGTCGATACCTTCTCCGTGACCCGAATTTGCTGAATGATTTTTTCATCCTTATATACAGGGCAGTCGCGAGAGGAAGCCGCATGGTCGCCGTTGCAGTTAAGGCAGTGAGGGGACGGAGGTGGGCAATCCCCCTCATGGGCGTCCCTACCACAAGTGACACATTTTGCTGCATGTGGGCAATGTTCACGGGTATGGTTGTACCTGTGGCATTGGTAGCAGCGCGTTGGGTTTGGAATATAAGGGCGGACTGAGATAACTTCGTACCCTGCTTTGACCTTCGACGGGAGGTCAACTCTGTCGAATGTCAAAAACACAGTACGAGTCGGTGTCAGCTGGTTATCTACCTTTTTCATCACCCTGTGGACGGCTGTCACACCCTGATCGGACATATAGGACCGGATGTCGTCATCAGACAACCCGTCAAGGGATCTCGTAAAAACTACCCCACGTGACGAGTTGAGTGTGCGGTGCGCTTCTACTTTGACTGGAAACGTGTGCAATAACGTAGTCCGGATAAGTTTCTGGGCTTGGAAAGCACTGTCCACTTCCAGCAACAATGAGCCATTGCGCTGACGCGAACAGGTTTTAACAGGGCCAGCAATTGCATCAACACCTTTCTGTATAACGAAAGGATTGACAGAATTGAAGTCTTTTCCGTCGGTGCGCGACACAACAAGAAATTTCGGCAAATTAGGCAGAGTCTTCTTTTGCTGAGGCGAATCTATCTTACGTTTCTGGGTCAATGTCAGTGAAGAAGAGAAGGAAGTCATTGCGGAAGTGTCCCCCGTGATTACCGGCGTCTCCGATGGCGCGCTCCTTCCTAGTGGGGGCCCTCTCCGAGGGCTTACCCGCCTTAGGTGATTGTTCACACCTCAGGTCACACCTCCCGAGAACTGACGGAGGGACCAATCGGCACGTTCGGAAGGTACCAGCTCGGGTAATCACCCCTCCCTGGGCCTGGCCTTTACCAGGGGGTACGTACGTGCCCTACTTGTCTACCCGGGGCGGGGAATTACGCGTTACCCCGTCACCTGCTACGCGTGATAATGCGTGGGTCGGCCTTCAGACACGCACAGGGAGGAAAGAAGAAGAATAGAGGAAGTGAAGAGAAAGAAGGAAAGGTGTCTCAAACGCCGAGGCGGAGACTAATGAGGAGAAGAAGACGAGGAGAAGACAAGGAGAGAGAGACAGAAACAAAGGGTAAGAAAGGAAGGAACCAAGGAATAAGAGAAACGACAACAAGAAAACACCTGAACTCGTGAAATACGCCCGTCTCCGGGCGAAGGCATAAACCGGGAGGGAAAGTGAAGCAGCCTGGGGCAGAAGAAAGGCTGCTCCGGCTCGGGGCCCCGTGCGCGCCACACACGTACCCACAAAAGAACTGTGGGCCCCCTGGGGGGGTGTCCACCCTGTTTACCCTAGTATCCTAAGCAGTTTTCACTTTGCATCACCTTTCCCAGAGGCTCATGGTCAATAATTTACACAAGGACTATATATTTAGTGAGGGATAGAGTTGGAGAGTAGCTTTATTATTTTCTACAATAACCTTACCAAAGTTTTTTTGATAATAAATGGGGTAGTGAAGAACTCACCTTCCTCTTCCTCCGTTCTCGTTTGCGAGGAGTTTCATGAGTGAATGCACGGAATGCAGGTACTTCCCCACTGTCAATCATTCCCTGTATAACTGACCGAAGCCGTGGCTCCTCTTCTGTGTTGCTAAATGGTACACATTCCAGGATGAAGTCCATGTCACCTTTTCCATCAGTGTATGCCCGTTTCAGGTCAGAAAGTTCTTCTTCTGAGCCTGCAATCAAACAAGGATTTTGGTACATTATTTACCGTGGTTAACATGTTGTGGCGCACACCCTTGACGCCCGGCAATCCTTCCAACACAGCGACATTGTGGGTTGCTAACTTGCCACACGACAGCGACCATACTAAAGACATTTGCACGAGGAAGACGTCAGGTGGCCCTAGAGGCACCGACAGAGGTCGCAAAATGCTAGGGACTATTTCCATCCACCGCCCACGCGATCAGGAAATAATACCCCCTGATATCCTGCCTCCGCATGTATTTAAGGCCAAGCTCGGGCAAGCCAGGAAGCCGATGGAAATTTCTTCACGACGACGTCGCCACCTCGTTGTCGACCGGCTGCTCCATCCCCGGACAACATCTGGCCTCCGCAGCTACACTGACGAGTCAGTTAGTGGAAGGATGTTGTGGAACTTGGTGCTTGGACTAAATCAATGACACTAACTGATTTTGTTATACTCGCCGAAGTAGACAGTCAAACTGGGGAAGACTAAGTTTTGTGTCAAGGGTATTTTAACTGTGTTCGGTACAGTCTAAGCAGACGGTGTTTTGTTGATTTATAATAAACTAAACTTTTTTTGAAGAACTCTTGTTTTACTCGGCAAGGCGGATTCTTCAGTGGTGGTGGTGGGGGAGGAAGAGGATTACTGATTTATGCTCATTACTACATTTTCTGCTGCAGTATAACTATGGGCATAATAGAGGGAAATCAAGCCTCAGCACAACCATCCGGCAGAGACTTTTGTGCCGGCCAGCATGTCCTCCCACTGGTGACGAGAGGTCATAGCTGATGCTATGCTGAGTGAAAATGTTTATAGGGAAATAGTGAAGATCACTTATTCTATTCACCAACCAGTATTCATCTATAATTCATAGGTGTGCACAGAATCAGCATGTGCATACAGAGATTTTTCATGACATGACAAATTTCCTAACATTCATGTCCCTAATCTGTGTACTATTCATTGATTGGTGGCTAAATTTTCTGAAACAATTTATTGACAGGAAAACCAACCACATCCACTCCTCACAGAAGAAACATTGGATAATGTTTGACAAGCCCTGGAAAGGTATCCTACAAAAGCAATTTGACACCTTTCTTAGCAGATTGGAATTTCTTACAGCTTTGCTAAGAAGGCCACATAGCTACTAAAGTTACAACCGTATAAAATAACCACAGTACAAGATCTTAAGCCAGATGACACTGCAAAAAGGTTGTGGTTTTGTGAAAGGCTTCTGAATAAGGCACATGACAAACTGACCCGAACTTAACTTTCTTTTCGAGCGAATTATGGTTCCACTTAAGTAGGTATGTTAATTCCAAAATAATTGTTATTGGAGTTCAGAAAAGCCTAACTTAATTCACTTAATTCCCTGCAAGCTCAAAAAACAGGAATGTGGTGTCCTGTTATCGGCAAGAGAATAGGCCCTATATTTTTTCAGGAAACAATTAACAGTGAGAGGTACTTTGAAAACATATTGCAGCTTTTTTTTACCAGTTAACAGAGAATGCGCTGTCACAACATTTCAGCAACATTGACAGCACATACAGTCCATTTACTATGGGAAATTCTTAATGTGTTTCATGAAAGAATTATCACTAACAACATGTGACCACCTCATTATCCAGATTTAACTAGGTGCAATTTTTATATGTGGGGTGCATTAAAAGAAACTATAAATCAAATACCCCACACATTAGATGAACTAAAACCAAACATTCATAATGAAGTCACTAATTTCTGAGAGGGAACTTCTTAGTGTAATGAACAACTTCCTCAGTAAGTGTCAGATATGCTTTAACAATGAAGAGAGGCAGTTCCAGCATCTAAAGGGTCAGAACGTCTTAACACGTTCGCTGCGACTGATGCTTATAAGCGTTTCTGTGATCAACATGCCAGTGTGGGTAACACTTTTAAGTGGCGCGGTCACTAGCCGAGTACTCTGACTGTGCACTCTTCTTAGTACAAGCCACCAAAAAATCACGTAACATTTTCCTTTCTGCAGTCGTGTTTTCATCTGTAGTGGTTTGCTATAAAAACATTGCCTATACACCTTGCAAACTTATTTATAAAAATGAAGATAGATTGACTTTCGCAAAGCACAGGCTCACCGAAAGACACAAACAACACAAATGAAAACACATACAAACAAACTTCAAGCTTTCACAACCATTGGTTGCTTCGTCAGGAAAAGAGGAAGGAAGGAGGGGGAAAAAGGACACGATGCGGGTTTTAAGGGAATGGATGAGGCGTCATTCCAATCCCAGGAGTGGAAGGACTTACCTTGGGGGGGGGGGGGAGGTAAACACACACACACACACACACACACACACACACACACACACACACACACACACACACACTTTTTACAAATGTCCGCCTAGGTGTGTGTGTACCTCCCCCCCCCCCCCCCCAGGTAAGTCCTTCCACTTCTGGGATTGGAGTGACACCTCATCAACTCCCTTAAAATCCGCATACTGTCCTTTTTTCCCCTACCTGTTTTCCTGACAAAGCAACCAACGGTTGCTAAAGCTTGAAGTTTGTATGTATGTATTTTCATTTGTGTTATTTGTGTCTATCGGCGAGCCTGTGCTTTGGGTAAGTCAAACAATCTTTATTTTTATACATATTCTTCCCACCAGGAAAGTCTCCTAAAATATCCATTGCAAACTTATTTGTTACGTGGGATTAGGTTTGCGTAACACCCAATTTCAGATGAGACCAGTTTCTTTTTCTCTGTTTGATAAACCTTTTGGTGTTTTCAGATTAATTCTCTCTCAATGAAGGGGATTTATTGCTTGTTCGAATTTCATTTTCTTTCCAGTTTGCAATAAATCAGAGGTGGCTTTAGAATTGTTTGCAATAAATGCATATGATGCTTTTAAGCGTCAGACAGCTTGCAGAACTTATCACAAGATCGGCATGCAGCTAAAACGTACTAGTATTTCTACATCTACCACCACCTCTTGTGCAGACGTTATATTCACTTTCAATATTACAGGTTTCACAGGGGTCTGATTTCAGCTCTCAGCACCTACTGGTGCCCGCCTAGAGTGTTAGCAGCCCGCACTGGTGACCGCAGCGAATGTGTTAAACAGAAAGTCTGCCCAATCACGTGATAATCTGACATACTTCATTATTCGATGAAACAAAAATTATAGAAGGAAACTTTCCTGGTGGGATAAACAAATATAAAAAATAGAAATCGGATGACTTACCAAAAGGACCGGCTCGTCAATAGGCACAAATAATCCATATCCTTCCCTTTCTCCTCCCCTCTTTTTTCCTCTTTTTTCTGAAGAAGCTGCCAGTGGTGGCAAAAGCTTGTATGTGTGTGTGTGTGTGTGTGTGTGTGTGTGTGTGTGATTATTTGTGCCTTTCAACGAGCCGGTCCTTTTGGTAAGTCATCCAATTTCTATTTTTTATACTTCAGTATTTGAAATTTAACACAATTTCAAAAATAAATTATCATAAATTTATTACCAGTTACTTTTTGTTTGGCTGTTTTACTTTTTATCATACAAGAAAAGGAAACTAAATATGGGGAAGGCAAGAAAATACTGCATTTTATTGACAACAGAAGATACAACAGAACTACTAAAGAGACTGCTTACAGTAATCTTGTGTTTTTGAGTATTGCTGTGGGGTAGGACTAGCTAGAATTAAAGGAAATTAAAGAATACAGAGAAGGGCAGCTTTAAGATGCAAAGCAGCTGAGATCATTAACATCCAGTTCGTAACAATGAGCCCATCATAATTTCATCTTTGTTATTTCTACTACACCACTCGAGTCCAAAGACCCGTTTGATGAAGATATCCATGCTACCATATAATGCTGAAGCCTCCTCTCCAAATGATAATGGCACCTTTCAAATCGCTTACTGTATTCGTCTCTGGATCTCTCTACTAGAGCTGAGGTGGAAAATTATTACAACAATGCTGTCCTGATGTCACAAGACAAACTTACAATTTTTTAGGACCAACTTCCTCATCCAAAAGTGAAAATCTATTCAATCATATCATCATCATCATCATCATCATCATCATCATCATCATCATCCAGTAAGAGAAATCTGAGCTTGAACAGAGAATTTGGTGTATTTAAGCGTGAAGTGAAGAGTAATCATGCAGATGTTGCAACCTAAAATGCAACCTAAAACTAAAATGTTTATAATAAAAAACAGCTACCAACCACAAGTATGGATATAAAATATTAATTTATGTTAACCAAATAAATTAATATTTTATATCCATACTTGTGCTTAGTAACTGTTTTTTATTATAAACATTTTAATACCACAACCATGTCTCGCAGAATGTCAACATTTGACAAAATGGCATTAACCTAAGACTAGACACTGTAGAAAGACAAATGTCTAGTGTGGACCACAAAAATTCTAGTTTTTAGGAGTGGATCCCTTTCTGATGAAAAGATTGTTAAGGATTAAGGATGGGGGAACCAAACTACCAAGGTTATCAGTCCCCTCAGTGGGGAGAGGAAGGAGTGAGGATTTTAGAGGAGGGGAAGGAAAGGCACTGCATTCCAGGGAGGAAGACTGAATTAGCTTTGAGCATCACACATTGAAAAATGTCTGTCTAGGTGTGTTTGCGTTTCGATATGTCTGAGAGTGTGTGTATTTGTTTACCTTTCTTTTTTTCCCCCTAAGGTAAGTCCTTCCACTCCTGGGATTGGGATGACTCCTTTTCCACTTCCTTAAAACCAATATCCTTCCCTTTTTCCTCCCCTTTGTTCCTCTTTTTCCTGAAGAAGCTGCCAGTGGTGGCGAAAGCTTGTATGTGTGTGATTTTATTTGTTTCTATCGACGAGCCGGTCCTTTTGGTAAGTCATCTCTTTTCTATTTTTTATTTTGGATTATCCCACCAGGAAAGTTTCCCTCTATAACTTTCGTTTCATCAATTTAAAATAAGATTACATACACCAAGAGTGTTATACTTATAAAATAGAATTACATACCAGAATTGCAAGTCATGATGACCTATGTGCTCTGCTTAAAACATTTTTATCAGTCATGTCATAAAAACATTTAAAAGGTCTTGCCGGTACAAGTCACAAGAATATAATCAGGTAGCCGCTTACGTACACCTACGCAGCTTAGATTGTACATAGATGGTGCCTGGCGCCCTCTTTGTTTAAAATCAGTTACATTGTAACATTTTTTTTAAAAAATAAAGTGGGTTCAATCATATTAAAAGCTTAAGATAAAAATGGTGATTCTAGGTGAATTGGAGTTTAACAAATAACATACACAGATTATGCATTATATCATAAAAATATAAATAACCATTTATCAGCCAAGTATTTTCTCACATCTAACTTTGGACATTAACAATTTTAGAAGCAGCAAAATTAAGTAGGCTACCTTTGAAAATTTTTGTATTGTTAAAGATAAAAGAACAGCAGGATGGAAAATATTAACAAACAACATATATGATCAACACGGGGCAAGGAGACTGGTTCAAAACTAAATCTATCCTCTTAATGTGATGGACTGGATAATTAAATGTCAACATAGACCTGCGTCAAAGTTATTACGACATCAGCAAAGAACTTTCTCAACTTGCCAATCATGCCAACAGCATTAAAAAAATTATATTAAGTAACCCAATCAGTACACAATGATTATGATTGTGGAATGAGTAAGTTAAAGTTTACTTGGTAACTGTATATTTCTGCAGATAAGATGACCCTCATAATACAAGGTGCAAATTTCCATCAACATTTATAGTTTACGCTTATATTTGGCCGATAAGACGACCCCCAAGTTACCGTATTTACCCGAATGCAATCTGCACTTTTTCCAATTTTCGGGATCTAAAAATATGCCTGCGGCTTAGATTTGGAGACAAATTTTCAGAAAGTTCTGAAAAATCCAACTAGAAGCCACCATAAGTAGGTTTCTAGGTTTTGTGCATGGAGGTAAGAATAAACCATGGTTTTGTGCAACCCTTTGTTGCAGTGTTTGCGGTCTGCTTTTGAACTTTCATGCTTGTAGTGTTATGTTGTATCTGATCATGAAGAAGCATGGTTTTTTATTATTATTTTTTACTGTTTTAACACCACAAAGATTACTTTTCTCTTAATTTCTTGTGCCGAGACATTTAATCATGCTGATGCACACATTATGCAGGTGAAAACACAAAATTGCACGAGAAAAGAAGATAAAGGATTTCAAAGGAAACCACAATATTTTAACCCTTTCACTGCTCCATATGTAAATTTATGCAAATTGTTTCGGTGTGACACTGGATATATTGAGAAATTATTTTTGACAAGTGGTGTGGTAAAATCAAGCTGCATTGTAAATAATTCTATTCCTGCTTTATGGTGTATAGGTTATAGTATGTACCCTTGTCCACTCAGTAAATTAATAAAGCTCGTGAAGTGAATATTTTTTAAAAATTACGTAACCCTTTGTTTTCGTAAATCTTTCTTCCACAATGTAACATTCAGACTAAATTTCAATTTAATTTTTTTTTGTAGCGTCGTACAAGACGACCTCCGATTTTGGGACCTTTTTTATGATTCAGCCATATCTGCAGAAATAGGCCTATACGGTATCTTACTTTCATATTTTATGAAACATATTCCTATGAATTCACCGTGTTGTGGAGGCATTCACATAAAGACCACAAAACAAACTTTAGCAGTCTCTTACTTGTGCCTGTCTGCAAGTCGTGTGTTAATATTGTTAGTAACAATCTTTCACAATTATTTCATTCCAGTATGAACTTTCCATCAGCTTTTTTTTTTTAATACTTTATATATTGTCCAACACAACCATCATAAAGAAAGTATCTATCCTAGCAAGATAATAGCAACCCATACCTACCTTGATATTGTTTCTTGTATCTGTTGATATCTTCAATTGTGATTTTCTTAAACAGTAATCTCCAATACTCATTCCAATCTCTTTCTGCTTTCTCATCTTCCTCATCATATGAGCCTGCAAGAAAACAACAACCTTACCATATGCATAATTACAGTATTGTTATATATCAGCAGGCATACACACAACACTTAATTACAAATTGTGAGCATCACAATACTAGAGTATACAAAATTTCAATGGAGTTATAGGTAAATATGCAACTTACTGCTCTGGGGAAAATAAATCAACCAATTGGTGTACCAAAACCTGTTAACTGTACCACTTAACAAGAATGCTGCTTTTAAAATTAGGCTACATATCAGCTTAATTTCAATGTAATCAGTAATGTCTTGCAAACACACACACACACACACACACACACACACACACACACACACACACACACACACCGTAGTATGGAGACAAAGTGTTAATACATGAAATACAGAAATCCAATCACTTAACTGTAGTGGATTGATGAGTTCCACATGTCAATCTATTATATAAGTCCAGCTTTAAGGTCTCTACACACACTCCAATTTATTGTCTGACCAACCAACTGACCAGCGAACCAGCCAAACTCATAACAGCCTTCACATTCCGACCATCTGCACACAGCAAATGCAGCACCTCCGTTTTCTGGTGGTGTTAAACTGTTTTTGTTTTTGGGTGTTCGCTATGCAGGCAGCAGACGATCGCAGGCAGGAAGTTGGTTGGGTAGCGCTACACACGGTACAATTTGTCGGGTGGAGTGGTGGGGGGCGCCAGACGTATGTCTGGCCAGACCAACCATACAACAAGCAAAGTTGGTTGGGAAGCACCTCCACATGTCCAATTTATCAGACCGCTGATAAATTGGCCCTGACAAGTAAGAATGTATGTAGGGGCATTAGTGTAAACAGAGTGAATTACATCAACAGTATACTGATATGAATCCAAGTGTTTATAGTAGTTATTAATTTGTTGTTTAAAACCACTCAAAGGATTTTCACGTGCTATATATGTAGCTACTGCAACAGAACTTAGCATTCTTTCAATGGATAACTGCAGGGTGATTATCCAAGCTAACCAAGCCAAAATTATGGACTCCCTCCCCATTCCCCATATTGTAAATGCCAAAATTTATTTGTAAAGACAAGACATACTTGTCACAAATACCTGTCAATGTAGTAAAATTTGAAAAAATAGTGGGGTCATCCCATATCAAAGCAACACCCTTAACGTGAATTTTACATCTCAGATTTTGATGAAACTTGGCACAGAGTTAGTCCACATATAGATTAAGAAAAATACACAATTTTTTTAAAAATTTGTCAATCCATTTTCAGAATATTACGATCTAAAGTTGTCAAAAATCGCCAAAAGCACCCCGCAAGCATAACTTCAAATTGTTATAGCAACTCTTCTAATTAAGCTACAATGATGGGAGAGGTCATTTTTTAGCATTTTCCATGAGCTTTCCATTGATATACAACATTATTGAATTGAGACAAAAGCACTGTTTCACATTTAAATGAAATTTTAAATTTAATTTCTCAGAAAGTGCATCTTCAAAAACATTTATATTGTGCTTTAAATTATTGTCAAATAATACCCTGAGTATTATATAACAGTAATGTCTGGTGGGATAAATATGTATAAAAATAGAAATCTGATAACTTACCCAAAGCACAGGCTCGTCGACAGATTCAAATTAAAAAACACACACAAGCTTTTGCACCCGTTGGTCGCTTCTTCAGGAAAAGAGGAAGGAAGGAATGGAGAAAGGGAATGATATGGGTTCTAAGGAAGTGGAAAAGGAGTCATTCCAATCCCAGGACTGGAAGGACTTACCTTAAGGGAATAAAAAAAGGAAAGGTAAACTAGCGCACACACGCACCCTCATCGACCCGACCCACAACACACAAACCAAGGTAGACATTTGTAGCTACAAATTGTCTACCTTGTTGTGTTTTCCATGTGCATGTGTCTGGATGTGCTGGTTTACCTTTCTCCCCCCCCCCCCCCACACACACACACAAACACAACACACAACACCTAGGTAAACATTTGTAGTTACAAATTGTCTACCTTGTTGTGTTTGCGTGTGCATGTGTGTGGGTGTGCTTGTTTACCTTTCCTTTTTCCCCTTAAGGTAAGTCCTTCCACTCCTGGGATTGGAATGACTCCTTTTTCACTTCCTTTAAACCCATATCATTCCCTTTCTCCCCTCCTTCCTTCCTCTTTTCCTGAAGAATGCGTGCGCGAGAAAGGGAAGGATATGGGTTTTAAAAAAGTGGAAAATGAGTCACTCCAATCCCAGGAGTGGAAGGACTTACCTTAGGGGAAAAAAAAGGAAGGTAAACAAATACACGGACACTCACACATATACAAACGCAAACACACCTAGACAGAAATTTGCAAAAAGCAAAGAAGTTGGACAGTGATACCACTTGAGGCAGAGGCTCTGTCCACAGAACTGAGGCAAAGATGCGAAAGATGGTGGGCGTTGACTGTGGGTGAATTTGTTGTTATATGTGACTTCTCATAGAACTATGCTACTGTGTTTCAAGATGAGGTCCAGAGTTATCACTGGTCAAGTGATCATGCAACAGTATCCCTTCGTAATGTATTAAAAGGAGAGAACCAAACATAACACGAGTTACTGGTATGTCAATTTCTGTCCAGAACAATACCATAGCAGCCTACTGTTCCGAAAACAGTTATTTCAGTTTTTTTAAACAAAAGTTCAGATTGAAAAACAGAAGATATACTACTTTTTGGATGGGAGTGCAGCCCAGTACAAAAATAAAAAGCAGTTTGTGATCTAACACTTCCACAAATAAGATTTTGGAATTGAAACCAAATGCCCCCCCCCCCCCGCTCATGGGAAGGACCTTGTGATGGCATTGGAACTGTTAAGAGATTAGCAACAAAAGTAAATCTGCAAAAGCCCTATGACAACCAAATTCGCAACAACTTTTTGATTAGGCAGATTAAAAAATTAAATCTGTAAATTTTGAATTTCTACGGTAGAAGAGTTTATTCGGACAGCAATCAATCTCTTTCCATAAAAGTGATACAGAAGTTATATGCTTTTATACCGATTACTTCAAGTACATCAAAAATATTGGCAAAGACTTTTTCAGATGCAGCAGAATCTACTGTTGAAACAGTTACAAAATCTCCAGAAAGACTGAATTTTAGAAATTTTATAAAGGTGTAAATCCATGACAGTGCCGCTTTCATACTCAAGGTATTAGTTATCAATAATGTAAAGCATTTTATAAATTTTGTAAAAAATGTTTGAAGATGCGTATCTTGAGAAATTAAAATTTTTAATTTTCATTTAAATTTGAAAAATAGTTTTCATCTCAAATCCATAATGTGCCATTTGTCATTGGAAAGCTCGTGGGAAATGCTGAAAAATGACACCTCTCCTATCATTGTAGCTTAATTAGGAGAGTTGCTACAACAATTTGACATTATGGCTGCCGGGTGCTTTTGGCGATTTGACAACTTCAGATCGTCATTTTCAAAACGGATTGACGGATTTTAACAAAATTGGGTATTTTTCTTAATCTATATGTTGGCTTCCTCTATGCTAAATTTCATCTAAATCTGAGATGAGTAAAATCACTGAAGTGGAATGACCCAGTGCAGAACTCAATTTCATAAACTGAAGATCATACTGGGAGATCGGGAGTAAAAAGCAGTGGCATAGTATGGACTCATGAATGATGTATTCCACATGAAGATATTATTTGCTTTGGTCACAAACCTGTTATGATGAAGTTAGAATTTTGATATATTGAATTTTGCATAGTATTATTAAGAAGCTGTAATCCTGCTGCAATGGGCTGCAGCCCCACCATAGCTCCCCCCCCCCCCCCCCCCGCATCCCTCTGCAAACAAGTCTAAAAGCATATGCAACGGTTCTAGATTCAATAATTGCACAAGGGCACCACAGAACACAAAAACAGCATATGGGTCATTCCATATCAAGTGCCATAAATTTATAATAAACTCCGCCCCCCACCTTCAATTTTAACAAAATTATTGCAGGTGGCATTACACGAGCCCATGCCAAATTACAGATCCATAAGTAGTAGGTTTGGGGCACTAGCCATCTTATGGAGCCTACTTTTTAGACAAATACTTTAAATAAAATTTCAGTTTTAATTGATTCAGCTGCTGAAATGTGGTGTTACAGTTGCTTTTGGTAAGCTATACTGCTAGCCCAGTCAATTGGGTGATGCAGCAACAATGTCAAGTGTTTGGAATCCAACAACATCCTGACTGGCTGGCCATTAGAATGAAGTCCACTGGGCTGGATCGAACAATCATTTTCTTAAAACTTATCTATTATGGATGAGGAACACTGTGACTGTAGTGAAATAAGGTATCTTTAATAACAGCAACCTGTCGCCTTTTATGCAAAATGTTTATTACATTTCTTCCATTTCTGGTTTCAATATGCCTAGCATAATCATCAGACGGTGAACGGTTTTTTATATTACAGATGGTGTGTAGTGGGATTCATGCATCTGTTATAATTAAAAAAAAGTGAACTATGTGGTGAGCATAACTGACAATATTGACTTAGGCCTAAATGTTGCTACTTACAATTATGCTCACCACATAGTTCACTTGTTTTGTTTTTTGTAATTATAATAGATGCACAAATCCCACTACACACCATTTGTAATATAAAAAACTGTTCACCATCTGCTGATGAAATGCTAGGCATATCAAAACCGGTAATGGGAGAAATGTAATAAAAACATTTTGCATAAAAGGTGACTGTTTGCTGTCGTTCAAGATACCTTAATCATTTTCTTCATTTGAAACTTGTACATATTCCATCACACTGGCAATGTATTAATGACATTGTTTTGTTCCTGTTATTGTGTAGCCATTATTTAACCTTTTTTTCTTCCTTTTCAATTTCTTCTCTTGAAACAAAATTAAATTGGATTCCACTGATTATATTTATACAGTATTTAAGGCTTGCTCTTACTGCCAGGTGCTTTATAGTTCTTGCAACCCATGGCCTGTAGGTTCAGTGCAGCTGAGATTCAAAATTTATTTTAATCTAATATTATAGTGTAGGTATTTCGGTTATCTGTCTATTCAACTGATTTAATAAAATATTTTATTGCCATATGCATTTCACCTTTATTTGGAAGGCATCATCAATGGCCTGTAATATATACATTATTATGTTTTACAATATTTGATATTTACATTTCTCAGTATTTTTTTGTTATGAACAGTTCTGATGCGTTATTTAGGTATAGTATTGATATCTGGATGTTTTAATTAAATATTTCTTGGATATTGCTTTACATCTGGTGCTCATAGATTGCTTCCAGCTGTTCTGCTTCAGTTCTGTTCATTTTGCTGCGTTTGTTGTTCCAGCACTTCACAGCTAGCACCACTAGGCACAGCGGAAATGCATATGGCAATAAAATATTTTATTAAATCAGTTGCATAGACAGATAACCGAAATACCTACACTATAATATTCTAATATAGCAACTGTGGGAAAAACAGGACAAAAGGAACTAAAAATGTTCATTTTAATGGTTTAATGATGGCAAATACTCAGGAACACACAATGCTGCTGTCCCAGTGCTCAAGTAGTAAATATGTTGTCTCTTCCCCTTCTTCACTGTGAAACTTTAGAAGAATTAAATTCACTAAAAAGCAAATACAGAAACTGTCACTTCAAATTGTCACAGTAGCTGACGTTTTTAAAATTAAACGTCTTGGTTACAAAGTTTAATGCTGTACCGCCAATAGTTACACAAATGACAAAAAGAAAAGGGACGAAAAAGGACAGCTTTCAGAACACAGTTCCTTCCTCAGCTGGGAGAGAAGGGAAGAAAAAAAGATTGTCCCCTTTTTTCTTTTTCTTCATTTGTGTAACTATTGGCGATACAGAACAAAGATATGTACTGGGCAGCCAATCTATCTCTACGAAAAATTATCATCTCTGAGGAGAATTTTCATCATTAATCGATTACAAAGTAGTTTATTAATCCCTAATGATGTGTTTCACCCTTACAGTAGGTCATCAGATTATCTGTGGGACAGATGTAACAAGAATTACTAAACAGAACAGTGGAAAGGGGTTTGGCCATATTTTTATTGTTTCAAATCCCCGTTCCTCCCCAAACATCTCTTATCTTCCTCCCCTTCCCTACACTGCATCTCATATTACTGCTTATCAGAGTCTTTACAATTCATCATGCAATGCACAACTTTCCATCCCCAGCCTTGCCCAGCATTCCCATAACCACACAAGATCTTATAGCTCTTTAGTGGCCAGATATAGTGGTTGTGTCAATTTGTGTGTTTTTTCTGATGAAGGCCATGGCTGAAAATTTAAGCTGTGTGGATGTGATTGTCTATATTTTACATGCCTGTAAGCATCACAGTGAACATTTTAGGGTAGTTACCTATTCTATTCGGATCCTCAATTATTTACAATCTTCACCTGTAGTTGTTAGTCTGCATCTGCTTCTTTGGCCTTAAATGGTTTTGTTGGGGCTACATTAGCAGTGCTAGCAGGAGTACCGGGTTCTGATCAGGCTTTGCTTCTGAAGTAAAAAATTTTGATTAGTAGCAAATGCTCTATAACTGAACAATATTCTTTTTTAAGATGTCCTAACTGCTGAGAACTGGCTAAATAAGGCTCTTTGTTAGGTTGGGCGTTAGTACCTACACCCATCCCACTGGCAGTTGAGAAGGAAATGGTAATTTTCTAGGACCTGTGTACATTGAAGGAAACGATCAATATACAGTAGAATCTCTATTATCCGATCTTCGGATATCCGACCTTCCATGTTATCCGAACCTTTCACTGCGCCGGGACTGTACGCAAAAAAATACTTTTATGAATTCAGACTTTTTAAAGATTTTTTTTTTTTTAACGACTTCGTGCCAACAACTGAAGTTGAAAGACAACTTACCTTGCAAAGCAGTGTTGCTTTTAGACAATGACACTTATCCTAAAGAGGATCTTCAAGATCAAGATATAAAGGCCATGTTTTTGCCTCGAAATGTCACATCCTGATGTCGGGACCTTAGAGATGCTGAAGAGAAACTATAGCAGAAACGTGCTTTCTTCTTTAATTAATGCTAAGGACTATGGACAAGACATAGTAGAGAAGTTGTGCCGCATTAATTTGAAAGACACCTCTTATGACATGGCCCAATCTTGGGACAGTGTTGGGGCAAATACAATCACAAAATCCTGGAAAATATTGGTACAGGAAAATCAAAAAAATTCTCCATATAATGAAAATCTATGGCAGCAGACCGAACCTGAAAATACTACCCTGCTTTCATTGTTACGAAACGTTCCGAGATGTGCTGAAGCCATGGAAGAAGTAGTAAATGAATGGATTGTCCAAAATGAAGAATTTGAAGTGACAGATGAACGTATAGTCAAGATGGTAAATGAAAAAGAAGACAACGCAGATGTACAGCAGTTGGAGGAAACATTGCCTATCGAGGTATTACTTCTTAAAAGACTACACGATTTAGCAGCAAAAGAACGGCAAACAAAAGACACTAACTTCTTTACACAGATTTAAATATGCTTTTGTAGTTCAATGAAGTCTTTCAAAAACACATAATTGAACTGCTAGACGTAATTCAGTATCTACAGTATTCAGAGTAGTTCAATTTGTACTGTATTACATTTTTAATTCATGTGGCCTACTTTAATTTTTGTGTGATGTATTATCTTATCACTTTTCTTTCAGCGCCATGTTATAGTCAGTTCTTGTTCGTGCAAGTTTTCTATGTCCATTTAAATTTTTCCATTATTTTCCGTGTTATTTAACCTTGCTGCGGCCGGTTTAGATCGGTTAATCTAGACTGCACTGTATGTGTAACATTTGACTCTCGCTTCACTAGCGATGAAGGAAAACTGACATGGCGGAACAGCTAATTTATATAGCTAATTATGATGTTGATTCTTCACTTATCCTGATATTTTGGTAATTTCAAAGAATGCTTGCAACCTAAGAACCTTGGCCTGAAATGATACCTAACTTACAACTGTAAATTGATTGATTGTTTCTTAACCAGAGATTCAGGTGCTACGCACCTTCCTGTACTAAAGAAACTTCTTATTTAACCTATAGTGGAACCCCCGATATTCAACCTTCTGGGGCCGGGCTGTGGTCGGAACGGCCAAAAGGTCGGATATACCGAGGAGCAATTAAACAGCCGTATACTCCACTAATTTATAAGTATGGTACAAAATACACACTCGATACACACAGTGTTGCTTAATTGTAATTACTGTATTCAATAAAAAATTATTTTACAGTACATATTCCAATAAAAAGTAACAGTTTTTTTTATAAAATGGAAAAGTTTAATTTTTATATTAAAAATACAGTACTGTACTGTTTAATCAAAAAGGCAAACATTGACATACAGTGTGTACAGTACCTCATTTGAAGTACTTAATACTCTTTTCCTTCAATTTACCGAATCTTGATTTTGCTGAAAAATCACAGCATTTCTTTGCCCACAACACGTCCATAAGGGTGGCTCTCGGGTTCTGCTCCAAATATTTTAACACAATGTCAAATGCATCTTTACATCTACATCTACATAGATACTCTGCAAATCACATTTAAGTGCCTGGCAGACGGCTCATTAACCACTTTCATAACTTTTCTCTACTGTTCCATTCTCTAATAGCGCGCGGGAAGAAAGAACACCTAAATTGTTCCGTTTTCGATCTGATTTCTCTTATTTTATTGGGATGGTCATGTCTCCCTGAGTAGGTGGGTGCTAGCAAAATATTTTCACATTCAGAAGTAAAAGTCGGTGATTGAAACTTCGCAAACAGATCACGCCGCAATGAATAAGTCTATCTTTTAATGATTTCCACCCCAATTCGTGCAACATTTCTGTGAGGCTCCCCCCCCCCCCCCCCCGTAACGTGATAAAACAAAACGTGCTGCCTTTCTCTGAACCTTCTCAATATCTTCCGTCAGTCCCACCTGGTGAGGGTTCAACAAGGGGCAACAGTACTCTAGGAGAGGACGCATAAGTGTGATGTAGGTAGTCTCTATGGTGGAGCTGGTGCATCTTCGAAGCGTTCTGCCAATGAAATGTAACCTTTGATTCACCTTCCCCCACAATATTTTCTGTGTTCTCTCTAGTCAAAGTTGTTCGTAATTGTAAATACTAGGTATTTGGTAGAATTTATGACCTTAAGGTTTGACTGATTTATCGTGTAATTGAAGTTCAGCGGATTTCTTTTAGTGGTCATCTGTAATACTTCACACTTTTCTTTATTTAGTGTCAATTGCCAATCATCGCACGAAGTAGAAATTTTGTCTAAATCGTTTTGCAGTTGCTTTTGATCCTCTGTTGACTTCACTAACTGATAAACGACAGCATTAGCCGCGAACAGTCTAAGGGAGCTATTCAGATTGTCTCCTAAATCGTTTATAAACACGAGGAAGAGTAGGGGACCTATAACGCTTCCCTGTGGAACACCAGATATCACTTCTGTTTTACTCGATGACTTACTATCAATTACAACGAACTGTGTTCTTTCTGATAGGAAATCTTGAATCCAATCGCACAATTGGGGAGATATTCCATAAGCGCGCAATTTCATAAGAAGCCGCTTGTGGGGTACAGTGTCAAAAGCCCCCCCCCCTTTTTTTTTGTTTTAGGGCGCACAACTTCTATGGTCATTAGCGCCCAGACAAGAACTTAGATTCACTAGATCTCAAAAAATTTGGTGACTGTCAGAAAATCAAGAGACAGCTAAAAACGAAAGATAAAAGACAATTAAAAGGGTTAAATATCGTTCGATAAGTTGGCCAATTTGATAAAACGCAAAACTCGAGCCGCTGCTCGTGTGTCATCAGCTAAAATTTCCTCCAGAGTAGACGGAAAGTGAAGGGCTACACGGAGATGATTAAAATTAACGCAAGTCAGTAAAACATGTCGCACTGTCAGCAGTGCACCGCAGGAGCACAGCGGTGCAGGGTCAGCGGATAGCAAGTGACGGTGGCTGAAACGGCAGTGACCGATCCGCAACCGGGCCAGGATGACCTCCTCCCGCCGAGAGGGGCTTGAGGAGGTCCTCCAAGCGGTCGGGATCGGTTTTACAGATCGCAATTTATTGTTGTACAGTGAAAGCCACACACTGTGCCATGACGACACGATTCTCCGGCGAAGAGCCCGTTGAACATCGTCCGATGGGACGCAAAACCTTGGCTGCTATGTCGGCAGTCTCATTCCCGGGCACTCCCACGTGGCCAGGGACCCACAGGAAAGAAACGTGACAGCTGTCATCAGCTAGCAACTGGAGGGAGCGTTGGATCAGATACACGAGAGGATGGTTTGAGAAAGGGTCCTTAAGACTCTGCAGGGCACTAAGGGAGTCAGAACATACGGCATAGAAAGGTTGGCGGTGGCGGCAGGTATACAAAACGGCCTGGTGGAGGGCGAAAAGCTCAGCCGTGAAGGTCGAGCACCGGTCAGGGAGCTTGTATTGGAACCGGTTGTCCCCGACGACGAAGGCAGATCCGACACCGGCAGTGCTCTTGGAACCATCAGTGTAAATAAATATGGCATTATCGAACCGCGAACGGAGTTCGACAAGCCTCGAGCGGTATGCCAAATACAGAGTGCTCTCCTTGGGAAGCGAACTAAGTTCAAGGTGAGTGTGAACCTGGGCCTGATGCCACGGAGGCAATGGGCTTTCGCTCAACCGAAAGATGGAAGGAAGGGTAAAATCAAGCCGCTGTAAGAGGCGGCGAAACCGCACTCCAGGTGGAAGCAAGGCAATCGCAGACAACTGATATTGGCGATCGAGTGAGTCGTCAAAAAATAATTGGTAAGATGGATGGTTGGGCATCGACCGCAAGTGATACGCGTACCGACACAAGAGTATGTCATGCCGAGTGGTCAAGGGTAATACAGCAGCCTCGGCATACAGACTTTCAACAGGACTGGTATAAAATGCACCGGTCGCCAGACCTAATCCCCGATGGTGGGTAGAGTTGAGACGGCGGAGAATCGACAGCCGTGCAGAAGAGTATACAAGGCTTCCGTAGTCGAGCTTCGACTGAACAATGGCCTGGTAAAGGTAAAGCAGGACGGTACGATCCGCTCCCCATGACGTGCCACTGAGGACACGAAGAACATTAAGGAATCGGGCACAACGGGCAGCCAGGTAGGATACATGTGTGGACCAGCAAAGTTTACGATCCAACATGAGTCCCAAGAATTTCGTAGTCTCCACAAAAGGGAGAGCAACAGGGACGAGATGTAGAGAAGGTGGAAGAAATTCCTTGTATCTCCAAAAGTTTATACACACCGTTTTCTCAGTAGAGAATCTGAAGCCGTTTGCGATGCTCCAGGAATATAGACGGTCAAGGCAGCGTTGAAGACAACGATCCGAGAGAGACGTCCGCTGGGCGCTGCAATAAATTGCGAAATCGTCAACAAAAAGGGATCCGGAGACGTCGGCTGAAAGGCAATCTACGATGGGATTGATTGCAATGGCAAAGAGCCACACTCAAGACGGAGCCCTGTGGTACCCCATTCTCCTGGCAAAAGGTATCAGACAAAACAGAGCCCACCCGTACCCGGAACTTGCGATCCGCCAAAAACGCTTGAATGAAAAGAGGGAGGCGGCCCCGAAGGCCCCATGTGTGCAATGTGCGGAGAATGCCCGCTCTCCAACAGGTATCGTATGCCTTCTCCAAGTCTAAGAACACTGCTACTGTTTGATGCTTCTTTAGAAAGTTATTCATAATGGAGGTCGACAATGTAACGAGGTGATCAGCAGCAGAGCGGTGTCGACGACAACCGCATTGGACATTTGTTAGGAGGCGGCGAGATTCGAGGAGCCAGACCAACCGAGCGTTAACCATGCGTTCCGACACCTTACAGACACAGCTCGTAAGAGAAATGGGGCGATAACTGGAAGGAAGATGTTTGTCCTTCCCTGGTTTGGGGATGCGGACAACAATGGCTTCACGCCAACTTGTGGGAACATGACCTTCAGTCCATACGCGGTTGTAGGTACTAAGAAGAAAACACTTGCCCGCAGGAGAGAGGTTCTTCAGCATCTCAATATGAATGGAATCGGGCCCGGGAGCAGAGGACCGCGACAGGGCGAGAGCAGGGTCTAGCTCCTGCATGGTGAAGGCGACGTTATAATTTTCACGATTAAAAGAGTGGAAAGAAGGCAGCCGTGCCTCCTCTACTTGTTTGCGAGGGAGAAAGGTAGGGTGGTAATGGGCAGAGCTCGAAACCTCCGCAAAGAAACGGCCCAATGCGTTGGAAACATCAGCGGGGTCCACGAGGACTGCGTTCTCCACGGTCAGGCCAGGAATTGGGGAGTGGACCTTAATGCCAGATAAACGGCGTAGGCCACCCCAAACAACCGTGGAGGGAGTAAAACGGTTAAAAGAACTAGTAAAAGCAGTCCATCAAGCTTTTTTGCTGTCGTTTATGATACGACGACATTGCGCTCCCATTCGTTTATGAATTATGCAATTCTCTAAAGTTGGGTGGTGGCGGCGGAAGGTGCGTAAAGCACGGCGCCGGGCTCTAAGCGCGTCACGGCAGGCTGCAGTCCACCAAGGGACCGGAACATGACGTGGAGAAGAGGATGTACGAGGTATGGAATGTTTGGCAGCGGTGAGAATAACCTCAGTGAGGTAGTCGACCTGACTGTCACAGCTGGGAAAATTCTGATCGTGAAAAACAGCCATGGAAGAATAAAGGCCCCAGTCAGCTTTAGAAATGTTCCACCTGGTGGGACGAGGAGATGGAGAATGATGCAGGAAGTGGATGATACAAGGGAAATGGTCACTCGAGTACGTGTCAAAGTGCAAACCACTCAAACCGACCAGCAAGCTGAGGAGTGCATAACCCAAGTTCTATGTGGGAGTAAGTATGGGTTGTGTCAGAAAGGAAGGTTGGTGCACCAGTGTTGAGGCAGACAAGATTGAGGTGTTGGAGAAGGTCCACCAGAAGGGAGCCTCTCTGACTAGGTGCTGGAGAGCCCCACAGGGGGCGGTGGGCATTGAAGTCGCCTACGAAAGGTGAAGGGAGCTGGTCAACGAGGTGTAGCATATCTGCCCTAGTAAGGGCGGATGACGATGGCAAATAGATATTACAGAGGGAAAAGGTAAATATGGAGAGAGTGACGCGGACGGCAACTGCCAGTAGGTGAGTATGCAATGTAATGGGATGGTAATAGACGTCTCGAATGAACATCAGAACCCCTCCATGGGCTGGGGTACCTTCCACAGGTGGCAGGTCGAAACGCACAGAGGTGTAGTGGGGAAAGTCTGCACGATCACTTGGACGCAACTTAGTTTCTTGGAGACAGACTAGAAGCGGGCAGTACAACCGAAGGAGCAGTTTTAGCTCCTCCCGATTGGAAGGAATGCCGCGAATATTCCATTGAAGGAGCGCCATGATAAAAAATGAGGATAAAAACGAACAAGCAAGCAGGGTCACCTCGACGGCCGCTGAGGACCGGATTTCGAGGGAGCACTACTATCGCTGTCTAGGAGCAAAGGGTCGTGGTCCATAGGTTCGACTGACGCGCCTACCACCTCTCTGAGTTGATCAGGAGGGGCAGTTTCCACCGCCGGTAAAGGGCCGGGTGCCCGGCAGACGGAGCATCCCGGTGAAACAGAAGACGGCCGAGGCCGGCAACTGTTGGGTGGCGTGACGGATGGGTCACGCCTCGGCGGGGAAGGTGAGGAACTCTTTTTCTTGTTGGCTCTTCTGGAAGAGTGACGGTGGGAAGAGGCAGTTGACGGTTGGGAAGCCTGAGAACGCAGAAAATCCTCACGGACAGGTTCCTTTCTTAAAGTCCGGGCATCTTGTTTAGGTGCCCGCCATTTATTAGAGGTTGACGAAGACAACTTTAGAAGCAGCAGGAGGAAGCGGGGACGTGGAACGGGCAATCTTCGGGCTTGCAGATCGCACAACTGTATCAGCGAAAGTGAAATCACAGGTCTGGGTACTTGAATCCTTAGTAGGTCGAGCGGAGGTGAGGACCTTACTGTATGTGCCCGCTGGGAGGAGAGAGGGCTTTCGACTCGCCAACATCTTTCGAGCGGCAGATGTTGATACCTTTTCCGTAACCCGAATTTGCTGGATGACCTTTTCATCCTTATATACAGGGCAGTCCCGAGAGGAAGCCGCATGGTCACCATTGCAATTAAGGCCGTGAGGGGACGGAGGTGGGCAATCCCCCTCATGGGCGTCCCTACCACAAGTGACACATTTTGCTGTGTTAGGGCAAGATTGACGGGTGTGGTTGTACCTGTGGCATTGAAAACAGCGCGTTGGGTTAGGTACATAAGGGCGGACGGAGATTACTTCATACCCTGCTTTGACCCTCGATGGGACTTCAACTCTGTCGAACGTCAAAAGACAGTACGAGTCGGTGTCAGCTGGTTATCTACCTTTTTCATCACCCCGTGGCCGGCTGTTACACCCTGATCGGACATATAGGTTTGTATATCTTCGTCAGACAACCCATCAAGAGATCTCGTAAAAATTACCCCACGTGACGAGTAGAGTGTGCGGTGTGCTTCTACCTTGACTGGAAACGTGTGTAACAACGTTGTTCGTATCAGTTTTTGGGCCTGGAAGGCACTGTCCACTTCTAGCAACAATGTGCCATTGCGCTGACGTGTACAGGTTTTTTTTTTTTTTTTTTTTTTTTTTTTTTGTGGTTTTAGGGCGCACAACTTCTATGGTCATTAGCGCCCAGCCAAGAACATAGATTCGCTATGATCTAAAAAAATGTAGACTGTCAGAACATCAACAAGAGGCTAAAAACGAAAGATAAAAGACAAAAGAGTTAAATATCCTTGGATAAGTTGGCCAAGTTGATAAAACGCAAAACTCGAGCAGCTGCTCGTGTGTCATCAGCTAAAATTTCCTCCAGAGTAGACGGAAAGTGAAGGGCTACACGGAGATGATTAAAATTAACACAAGTCAGTAAAACATGTCGCACTGTCAGCAGTTCACCGCAGGAGCGTAGCGGTGCAGGTTCGGCGGATAGCAAGTGTCGGTGGCTGAAACGGCAATGACCGATCCGCAACCAAGCCAGGATGACCTCCTCCCGCCGAGAGGGGCGTGAGGATATCCTCCAAGCGGTTGGGATCGGTTTGACAGTTCGCAATTTATTGTTGTACAGTGAAAGCCACACACTGTGCCATTGCGACACGATACTCCGGCGAAGAGCCCGTTGAACATCGTCTGATGGGACGCAAAAAGTAGCCATGCGAGGCAAAAGAGCTGCTGCCTTGGCTGCTGTGTCGGCGGCCTCATTCCCGGGCACACCCACATGGCCAGGGACCCACAGGAAAGAAACGTGACAGCTGTCATCCGCCAGCAACTGGAGAGAGCGTTGGATCCGATACACGAGAGGATGGTTCGAGAAAGGGTCCTTAAGACTCTGCAGGGCAATAAGGGAGTCAGAACATATGGCATAGAAAGGTTGGCGGTGGTGGCAGGTATACAAAACGGCCTGGTGGAGGGCGAAAAGCTCAGCCGTGAAGGTCGAGCACCGGTCAGGGAGCTTGTATTGGAAACGGTTGTCCCCGACGACGAAGGCAGATCCGACACCGGCAGTGCTCTTGGAACCATCAGTGTAAATAAATACGGCATTATCGAACCGCGAACGGAGTTCGACAAGCCTCGAGCGGAATACCAAATCCGGAGTGCTCTCCTTGGGGAGCGAACTAAGTTCGAGGTGTGTGTGAACCTGGGCCTGATGCCACGGTGGCAATGGGCTTTCGCTCAACCGAAGGGTGGAAGGAAGGGTAAAATCGAGCCGTTGTAGCAGGCGGCGAAACCGAACTCCCGGTGGAAGCAAGGCAATCGCAGACAACTGATATTGGCGATCGAGTGAGTCGTCAAAAAATAATCTGTAAGATGGATGGTTGGGCATCGACCGTAGGCGGCATGCATACCGACACAAGAGTATGTCACGTCGAGTGGTCAAGGGTAATACAGCAGCCTCGGCATACAGACTTTCAACAGGGCTGGTATAAAATGCACCGGTCGCCAGACGTAATCCACGATGGTGGATAGAGTTGAGACGGCGGAGAATCGACGGCCGTGCTGAAGAGTATACAAGGCTTCCATAGTCGAGCTTCGACTGAACAATGGCCTGGTAAAGGTGAAGCAGGACGGTACGATCCGCTCCCCATGACGTGCCACTGAGGACACGAAGAACGTTAAGGGATCGGGCACAACGGGCAGCCAGGTAGGACACATGTGTGGACCAGCAAAGTTTCCGATCCAACATGAGTCCCAAGAATTTTGTAGTCTCCACGAAAGGGAGAGCAACAGGGCCGAGATGTAGAGAAGGTGGAAGAAATTCCTTGTATCTCCAGAAATTGATACACACAGTTTTCTCAGTGGAGAATCGGAAGCCGTTTGCGATGCTCCAGGAATATAGACGGTCAAGACAGCGTTGGAGAGAACGCTCCAAGAGACACGTCCGCTGGGCGCTACAATAAATTGCGAAATCGTCAACAAAAAGAGACCCGGAGACGTCGGCTGAAAGGCAATCTACGATCGGATTGATTGCAATGGCAAAGAGCGCCACACTCAAGACGGAGCCCTGTGGTACCCCATTCTCCTGGCAAAAGGTATCTGACAAAACAGAGCCCACCCGTACCCGGAACTTGCGATCCGCCAAAAACTCTTGAATGAAAAGAGGGAGGCGGCCCCGAAGGCCCCATGTGTGCAATGTGCGGAGAATGCCCGCTCTCCAACAGGTATCGTACGCCTTCTCCAAGTCGAAGAACACTGCTACTGTTTGACGCTTCTTTAGAAAGTTGTTCATAATGAAGGTCGACAACGTAACGAGGTGATCAGCAGCAGAGCGGTGTCGACGAAAACCGCATTGGATATTAGTCAGGAGGCGGCGAGATTCGAGGAGCCAGACCAACCGAGTGTTAACCATGCGTTCCATCACCTTACAGACGCAGCTCGTCAGAGAAATGGTGCGATAACTGGAAGGAAGGTGTTTGTCCTTCCCTGGTTTGGGGATGGGGACAACAATGGCTTCATGCCAACTTGTGGGAACATGACCTTCAGTCCATATGCGATTGTAGGTACTAAGAAGAAAGCACTTGCCCGCAGGAGAGAGGTTCTTCAGCATCTCAATATGAATGGAATCGGGCCCGGGAGCAGAAGACCGGGACAGGGCGAGAGCACGATCTAGCTCCTGCATGGTGAAGGCGACGTTATAATTTTCACGATTAAAAGAGCGGAAAGAAGGCGGCCGTGCCTCCTCTACCTGTTTGCGAGGGAGAAAGGCAGGGTGGTAATGGGCAGAGCTCGAAACCTCCGCAAAGAAACGACCCAATGCGTTTGAAACATCAGCTGGGTCCACGAGGACTGCGTTCTCCACGGTCAGGCCAGGAATCGGGGAGTGGACCTTGATGCCGGACAAACGGCGTAGGCCACCCCAGACAACCGTGGAGGGAGTAAAACGGTTAAAAGAACTAGTAAAAGCAGTCCAGCAAGCTTTCTTGCTGTCGTTTATGATACGACGGCACTGCGCTCTCATACGTTTGTAATTGATGCAATTCTCCAAAGTTGGGTGGCGGCGGAAGGTGCGTAAAGCACGGCGCCCGGCTCGAAGCGCGTCGCGGCAGGCTGCAGTCCACCAAGGGACCTGGACACGACGTGGAGAAGAGGATGTACGAGGTATGGAACGTTCAGCAGCAGTGAGAATAACCTCTGTGAGGTATTCGACCTGACTGTCACAGTTGGGAAAATTCTGATTGTGAAAAACAGCCATGGAAGAATAAAGCCCCCAGTCGGCTTTAGAAATGTTCCAACTGGTGGGACGTGGAGATGGGGAATGATGTAGGAAGTGGATGATACAAGGGAAATGGTCACTCGAGTACGTGTCAGAAAGTGCATACCACTCAAACCGACCGGCAAGCTGAGGAGTGCATATTGCGAGGTCTATATGGGAATAAGTGTGTGTTGTGTCAGAAAGGAAGGTCGGTGCACCGGTGTTGAGGCAGACAAGATCGAGGTGGTGGAGAATGTCCACCAAAAGGGAGCCTCTCGGACAAGGTGCCGGAGAGCCCCATAGGGGGTGGTGGGCATTAAAGTCGCCTACCAACACGAAAGGTGAAGGGAGCTGGTCAACAAGGTTTAGCACATCTGCCCTAGTAAGGGCAGATGACGATGGCGAATATATATTACAGAGGGAGAAGGTAAATGTGGATAAGGTGATGCGGACGGCAACTGCCTGTAGGTGAGTATGCAAGGAAATGGGATGGAAATAGACGTCGTCTCGAAGGAGCATCAGAACCCCTCCATGGGCTGGGACACCTTCCACGGGTGGCAGGTCGAACCGCACAGAGGTGTAGTGTGGAAAGTCTGCACGATCACGTGGACGCAACTTACTTTCCTGGAGGCAGACTAGAAGCGGGCAGTGCAATCGAAGGAGTAATTTTAACTCCTCCCGATTAGAACGAATGCCGCGAATGTTCCATTGAAGGAGCGCCATGATAAAAATGAGAGAAGAAAAAAGGATAAAAACCAAGTAGTGAGCGGGGTCACCTCGACGGCCGCTGAGGACCGGATTTCGAGGGAGCACTGCTATCGCTGTCTGGGGGCAAAGGGTCATGTTCCATTGGTTCGACCGACGCGCCTGCCACCTCCCTGAGTTGGTCAGGAGGGGCAGTTTCCACCGCCGGTAAAGGGCCGGGCGCCCGGCAAACGGAGCGTCCCGGTGAAACAGAAGACGGCCGAGGCCGGCAACTGTTGGACGGCGTGACAGATGGGTCACGCCTCGGCGGGGAAGGAGAGGAACTCTTTCTTGTCAGCTCTTCTGGAAGAGTGACGGCGGGAAGAGGCAGTTGACGGTTGGGAAGCCTGAGAGCGCAGAAAATCCTCACGGACGGGTTCCTTTTTCAAGGTCCGGGCATCTTGTTTAGGTGCCCGCGGTTTACTAGAGTTTGACGAAGACTGTACCCTAGAAGCAGCAAGAGGGAGCGGGGACGTGGAACGGGCAATCTTCGGGCTGGCGGATCGCACAACTGTGTCAGCGAAAGTGAAGTCACATGTCTGGGTACTGGAATCCTTGGTAGGTCGAGTTGAGGTGAGTACCTTACTGTATGTACCCGCTGGGAGGACAGTGGGCTTTCGACTCGCCAACAACTTACGAGCGGCAGATGTCGATACCTTCTCCGTAACCCGAATTTGCTGGATTACCTTCTCATCCTTGTATACAGGGCAGTCGCGAGAGGAAGCCGCATGGTCACCGTTGCAGTTTAGGCAGTGAGGGGACGGAGGTGGGCAATCCCCCTCATGGGCGTCCCTACCACAAGTGACACACTTTGCTGCATTTGGGCAATGTTCACGGGTATGGTTGTACCTGTGGCACTGAAAACAGCGCGTTGGGTTAGGTACATAAGGGCGGACGGAGATGACTTCATACCCTGCTTTGACCTTCGACGGGAGGTCAACTTTGTCAAACGTCAAAAACACAGTACGAGTCGGTGTCAGCTGGTTATCGACCTTTTTCATGACCCTGTGGACAGCTGTCACACCCTGATCGGACATATACGATTGGATATCTTCATCAGACAACCCGTCAAGGGATCTCGTGAAGACTACCCCCCGTGACGAGTTGAGTGTGCGGTGCGCTTCGACCTTAACTGGAAAAGTGTGCAACAACGTAGTACGTATCAGTTTTTGGGCTTGGAAGGCACTTTCCACTTCCAGCAACAATGTGCCATTGCGCTGACGTGAACAGGTTTTAACAGGGCCAGCAATTGCATCTACACCTTTCTGTATAACGAAAGGATTGACAGAATTGAAATCCTTTCCGTCGGTGCGAGAGACAACCAGAAATTTAGGTACATTAGGCAGAGTCTTTTTAGGCTGAGGCGAGTCTAACTTACGTTTATGGGTCAACGTCACGAAAGAAGATAAGGAAGTCATCGCGGAAGTGTCCCCCGTGATTACCGGCGTCTCCGATGGCGCGCTCCTTCCTAGTGGGGGCCCTCTCCGAGGGCTTACCCGCCTTAGGTGATTGTTCACACCTCAGGTCACACCTCCCGAGAACTGACGGAGGGACCAATCGGCACGTTCGGAAGGTACCAGCTCGGGTAATCACCCCTCCCTGGGCCTGGCCTTTACCAGGGGGTACGTACGTGCCTTACTTGTCTACCCGGGGCGGGGAATTACGCGTTACCCCGTCACCTGCTACGCACGATAATGCGTGGGTCGGCCTTCAGACACGCACAGGGAGGAAAGAAGAAGAGGATAGGAAAGGAAGAGAAAGAAGGAAAGAAAAGAAGTGTCTCAAACGCCGAGGCGGAGACTAATGAGGAGAAGAAGGCTAGGAGAGTTCAAGGAGAGAAAGACAGAAAACGAAGGGTAAGAAAGGAAGGAACGAAGGAAGAAAAAACCACAACAAGAACCACCGTATCTCACGAAATATGCCCGTCTCCGGGCGAAGGCATAAACCGGGAGGGAAAGTGAAGCAGCCTGGGGCAGAAGAAAGGCTGCTCCGGCTCGGGGCCCCGTGCGCGCCACACACGTACCCACAAAAGAACTGTGGGCCCCCTGGGGGGGTGTACAGGTTTTAACAGGGCCAGCAATTGCATCAACACCTTTCTGGATGACAAAAGGATTGACAGACGTGAAATCTTTACCGTCGGGGCGAGAGACAACAAGAAATTTCGGTAGATTAGGCAGAGTCTTTTTTTGCTGAGGCGAATCTATCTTTCGTTTCTGGGTCAACGTCACTGAAGAAGAGAAGGAAGTCATTGCGGAAGTGTCCCCCGTGATTACCGGCGTCTCCGATGGTGCGTTCCTTCCTAGTGGGGGCCCTCTCCGAGGGCTTACTCGCCTTAGGTGATTGTTCACACCTCCCGAGAAATGACGGAGGGACCAATCAGCATGCTCGGAAGGTACCAGCTCGGGTAATCATCCCTTCCTGGGCCTGGCCTTTACCTGGGGGTACGTACGTGCCTTACTTGTCTACCCGGGGCGGGGAATTACGCGTTACCCCGTCACCTGCTACGCATGATAATGCGTGGGTCGGCCTTCAGACACGCACAGGGAGGAAAGAAGAATAGAGGAAGTGAAGAGAAAGAAGGAAAGAAGTGTCTCAAATGCCGAGGCGGAGACTAATGAGGAGGAGAAGAAGGCTAGGAGAGTACAGCAAGGAGAGGAAGACAGAAAGAAAGGGTAGGAAAGGAAAGAACCAAGGAATAAGAGAAACGACAACAAGAAACCACCTTAACTCGCGAAAGACGCCCGTCTCCGGGCGAAGGCATAAACCGGGAGGGAATGTGAAGCAGCCTGGGGCAGAAGAAAGGCTGCTCCGGCTCGGGGCCCCGTGCGCGCCACACACATACCCACAAAAGAACTGTGGGCCCCCTGGCGGGCGATTTTGTCTAAATCGCTTTGCAGTTGCTTTTGATCCTCTGTTGACTTCACTAGCCGATAAACGACAGCATCATCCGCGAACAATCTAAGGGAGCTATTCAGATTGTCTCCTAAATCGTTTATAAACACGAGGAAGAGTAGGGGACCTATAACGCTTCCCTGTGGAATGCCAGATATCACTTCAGTTTTACTCGATGACTTACCGTCAATTACAACGAACTGTGTTCTGATAGGAAATCATGAATCCAACCGCACAATTGGGGAGATATTCCATAAGCGCACAATTTCATAAGAAGCCGCTTGTGGGGTACAGTGTCAAAAGCCTTCCTGAAATCCAGAAATATGGGATCGATTTGAGATCCCTTATCGATGGCACTTAACACTTCATGTGAATAAAAGGCAAGCTGTGTTTCAAAAGAGCGATACTTTCTGAATCCGTGTTGACTACAGGTTAATAGTTCGTTCTCTTCGAGGTAGTTCATAATATTCGAACGAAGTATATGTTCCAAAATCCTACTGCAAATCGACGTCAATGAGATAGGCCTGTAATTTTGGGGATCACTCCTATTGCCTTTCTTGAATATTGGAGTAACTTGGGCAACTTTCCAGTCTTTGGGTACAGATCTTTCGCTGATTGATCGGTTGTAAATGATAGCTAAGTACGGAGCTTTGCATCAGCATACTCCGAGACGAATCTAGTTGGTATACAATCTGGCCCGGAAGCTTTGTTTTTGTTTAGTGACTTAAGTTGTTTTACTACTCCAGGAACATCTACTTCTAAGTTTCGCATGCTGGCAGCTGTTCTTGGATTGAATACTGGAGTGTTCACTTCATCGCCTTTGGTGAACGAATTTCGGAAAGCTGTGTTTAGTAATTCTGCCTTAGCAGTACTGTCGTCGGTAATATTACCATTGCTATCGCGTAGTGAAGGTATTGTTTGTGTTTTGCCACGAGTGTACTTCACATATGACCAGAATTTTTTTGGGTTTTCTGCAAGATTATGAGACAGGATTTCGTTGTGGAAACAACTATAAGATTCTCGCATTGAAGTCCGCGCTAGGTTGCGAGTTTCAGTAAAAGATTGCCAGTCTTGCGGATTCTGTGTGTCTTTAAATTTTGCATGGGTTTTTCTTTGTTTCTGCAACAGTGATCTGACCTGTTTTGTGTACCACGGGCGGGTCAGCCTCCTCTTATTAATTTGTTTGGTATAAATCTCTCGATTGCTACTGATATTATGTCTTTGAAAGTAAGCCATAACTGATCTACACTCGCATTTTTAGTTTTGAAAGACTGGAGATTATCACTCAGGAAAGCGTGAAGCGAATTTTTATCTGCTTTATTGAATAGAGATATTTTTCGTTTATTTTTTGTGCATTTGGGAATTTAGACATTTAGTCTCGCTACTACAACTCTATGTTCGCTAATCCCTGTATTTGTTTTGATGCTCTTTACTATCTCCGGATTATTTGTTGCTAGGAGATCAAGGGTATTTTCGCAATCACTCACTATTCTAGTGGGTTCATGAACCAACTATTCAAGTAGTTTTCAGAAAAAGCATTCAGAACTAGTTCGGACGATGTTTTATATTTGCCGCCGGTTTTGAATACATAATTATGCCATCATATTGAGGGTAAATTAAAGTTGCCACCGATTATAACAGTATGCTTCGGATACCTATTTGAAATGTGATTCAAGCTTTCTTTGAACATTTCGGCAACCGCATCGTCTGAGTCAGGGGGTCGATAGAAAGATCCAATTATTAATTTATTCCGGTTGTCAGGTATAACCTCTACCCAGACCAACTCACAGGAAGTAGCTGCTTCAATTTCGCTGCAGGATAAACCGTTTGTAACAGCAATAAACACGCCAACCCCTTTTTTATTTATTCTATCCTTTCTGAAGACCCTTTGGCCCTTTGAAAAAATTTCTGCCGAATTTATCTCGGGCGTCAGCCAGCTTTCAGAACCTATAACGATTTGTGCTTCAGTACTTTCTATCAGCGCTTGAAGCTCAGGAACTTTCCCAATACAGCTACGACAATTTACAACTGTTATACCAATGGTTTCTAGATCTGATTTCTTCCTGTCTGGTCTGCCCCCTTTGAGACTGAAACCCATTTTGTGTATTCCCGAGGCCCTCTAACCTAAAAAACCGCCCAGACCACGCCACACAGCCCCCGCTACCTGTGTAGCCGCTTCCTGAGTATACTGGACTCCTGACCTATTTAGCGGAACCCGAAAACCCACCACCCTTTGGCCCAAGTCGAGGAATCTGCAGCCCACACGGTCGCAGAACCGTCTGAGCCTCTGATTCAGACCCTCCACTCGGCTCTGAACCAAAGGTCCGCAGTCAGTCCTGTCGACAATGCTGCAGATGGTGAGCTCCGTTTTCATCTTGCAAGCAAGACTGGCAGTCTTTACCAGTTCTGATAGCCGCTCAAAACCAGACAGGATCTCTTCCAATCCAAAGCGACACACATCATTGGTCCCAACATGAGCCACCACCTGCAGCTGGCTGCACCCTGTGCTCTTCATGGCATCAGGAAGGAGCCGTTCCACATTTGGAATGACTCTCCCCGGTATGCACACGGAGTGCACAATGGAATTCTTCCCCTCCCTAGTAGCCATTTTCCTAAGGGGCTCCATTTCCCGCCTAACGTTGGAGCTCCCAACTACCAACAAACCCACAGTCTGTGATTGCCCGGATCTTTAAGGCAAAGGGGCGAGTACAGGACAAGCGACACCATCCGCGTCAGGAACATCCCCTGCCACAGACAGTGCCTCGAATCTGTTGGCAAGACTAACCAGGGAGGCCTCCACTTCGGTCCCCCGGGAAGTCTTACGCTGCCTGACGTGCGCTGAGGAGACCTCCCAATCCACCACGGATTGGGGGTGACCTCCTAGCGGGCAGTGAATGGGCTGGCCACAGCCGCAGGCCAATCGGAGGGCACAACAGACGCACAGGGCATCTGCTGCACCCCCGCGAGCGTTGCCAGCGAAGCCAACGCCGCCTGAAGCTGCGAGCGAAGAGTCACCAACTCTGCCTCCATCCGTTCGCAGCAGTCACAATTCCTAGCCATTCTAAAAACCTATGCTTCTTCCAAATAAGTACGCCTGAGGACACAGAAGTTTGATAAACAGTGAGCTTTGCAAAATATAAACCTAACGCTGAACTGTTTATTTACGGTGAATCTGAAAAATATATACGCGAGCTAACAAATCAAAAAAATCAACTACTGAACTGACAACTAAACGGGATTCTTAATAAATAAATATGTAAGCACACTAAAGTATAAAGAGCTGCAAAACAAAAGCACACACGAAATGAAAATAAGTAGCTTCTATTAAGAAGCCGGTTACAGTACAATCTAGAGCTGCTGCTGGTCACGTGTGCAGTAGCCCTCTTTAGCCTCTGAACATGTCATACCAATATCACGATCAACTACTTTTTCAACGTCGCTGACTTCATTTGTTGCGCTTTGAACTTCAGCAACTATTTTGTCGTCATTGTGCCGTTCTTGACAAAACCAAACCCAAAGAGCTTTATCTACAAGTTCTAGCTTAGTTTTTTTTTTAACATTTTCCGATGTTTTTAAGCATCTTCAGTTTCAAATGTCATAGAATAACTTTCAAGGTCTTCACGGTTTTTTCTCCAGTCTTTTACCCCTTAGCTGCAAACATGGCTTGCTCAAATATCAAGCAACCATGACAAATGAAATCTGTCGATTGTATTGGATCCTTCGGTTAATCCAAATTTGAAATTAGCAAAAATAAATAAATAAACAAAACAGATAAACATTGCGATAAGGTCAAACAGCCTTAATTTGACAAAACCATATGTAAGGCAGTTCTCAAATCACTTAAAAATGTGCACACACTTAAGTATTCACCCAACAGGGTCATTCCATGTCAAATCAACACACCTATTTTACCTCACCATTTTACATTTTGCTAAAATTGAGTATACTTATAGTGTGTGCTGAGACTAAGAAAAATGCCAAATTTCAATTTTTTTTAATTTCAAAGCATTCTTGAAATATGGCTATGTAAACTTTTCAAAAACCAGCCAAAAATGTGTGAACGGACTTTTTAAAATTGCCCTAGGAGCTGCTCTAATTGAGCTAGAGATCTGGAAAAGGTGGCATTTTGCATGCTCTTTCCAAGGATATACAACAAAACATATCTTCTAATTAATAACCGTTTTCAAAATACTAATTAATATTTTTATCTATTTATTTTTTTTTATTTTAAAAAAGTACATAATTGAAAATTTTCAAAATATCTCCATAACTACTTCATGCTGTTGTAAATCACATGGCAAAATAAAGGTGTGGAGTGATAATGGGTTCACTGTTAAAAAAATATTCCGGACTCTTGTTTTTCACTAACAGCCCTAGTTTGACCAAACTGACCTTTAATAAACAGGAATTTAATTAAAATGTACTGAAAGGTAAGCAAAAACAAGTACTAGAAATAACAACTTCACCTTATTAAAACAAAACTAATCATATCTTATAATTAATTTGATTGCTTATTTTAATTTTATACAACTTAACTAACAGTATATTAACTGATAATTTTGAGCATTTAACAACAAACAAAGTATGAAAAAATAAAAGTATTTACATAATTGTTTTGGTACACTGAATGAAACTACTAAAAATATACATTAACCTAACATGAGACAAAAATTAAGTATCGAGTTGAAAGCAGTTTCCCAATAAATCGCCTTGGAATTTCAAAGATAACATTTTAATAAAGCCGACTGCGTTTGGTTCACATCAGTTTCATTATGAATGTGTGTTCTCCCTGTTGGAGTAAATGGATTTATTTTTGTGAGAACACCCACAACTGACACTCACATGACATCTGCATTTGTAGGATAGGAGAATGACTTAGCTGGTTCGCATGGATGAAGAAAAGTTATTTTCACTTCAAGTTTTTCATTTTTTTTTTCTCCTAAAATGTACCCAAGCCACCAGTTTATGCCATAATACAGTAGTGACAGAGCCTGATACATCTTTTAACTTCAGTTTGTCTGGTAATTTAGTTACTTCCCTCTCCCAACTCTGCATTTTGATGTAGTGTTCGAAATGAAAGAGTAAAATTGCTGTGTTCCTTTGTCAATGCCTCTTAAAGCTAACTTTAATATTTCAGAAGCAGTGTAGTCTTCTTGAGATGAACATGCGAAATCAACATTTGTGATATTATCTACTGCTCACTCAAATATAAATCGTGGGATTTGGATCTGATTTTGGTATGGCCTTTGCAAACTTGTACAAGCTGCCAGTCTCTTAACTGAATCCCCTACTCCATCACAAGGCCCTTTCCCATGTGCTGTGGGTGAATAGTGCTACTCAGCTTTTATGTTGAAGTCTTCCCCATGAAAGCAAAGGTTCAGGAAATGTTTCAGTAAAATTTTACATTTTGTGTCACCGTGTAGAGTCAAGTGTTCAGATGTTGGCAGCGGCCAGAGCAAACAGAATCCTATAGAATGATGGGAATACTTTTTCCATGCCAACTATGAAGTTTATAATTAATGCTGTTCCTGCTCTATGCTCAACAGGTTCTCAATGTATCCTCGGCACCAGAAAAATTCATAACGCAACATTTGCAAAAAGAACACGGCTGCCGTATTTCACATGCAGCAGTGGCAGCCAACATCTGAACACAAAACACCACGCCACTACAGGGACTGTAAAATCAAGCCCTGTTTCTCATTTTTGTACTGAACAGCAGAACCGTCAGAATAATAGTATATATTTTTTGAAATTTGTAAGATAAGAAATAAGCTGCTTTTGAAAGATGTAAATCAGTTGCACTGTGCTCCAGCCTCTGAAAATGACAAAGCTCATATGCTCAATTTTGTCTTCCTGTTTGTAACAAAAAGGTGATGTTTGTTTTTTTTACTTACCTTTCAGTATCTTAATGAAATTCCTATTTAAAGGTCGGTTTAGTCAAACTAGGGCTGTTAGTGAAAAACAAGAGCCCAAAATATTTTTTTTTAACAATGAATCCATTATCATCCCACACCTTTATTTTGCCATGTGATTTACAACAGCATGAAGTAGTTATGGAAATATTTTGAAAATTTTCAATTATGTACTTTTTGTAAAAAAAATTAAAATAATTATTTTGAAAAATGTTAATTAAAGGCTATGTTGTGTTTTACATCCCTGGAAAGTGCACAAAAATGCTGCAAAATGACACCTTTCCCAGCTCTCTAGCTCAATTAGAGCAGCTCTTAGGGCAATTTAAAAAAAGTCCGTTCACACACTTTTGGCTAGTTTTTGAAGAGTTTACATGACCACATTTTAGGAATTGTTTGAGATAAAAAATTGAAATTTTTTATTTTTCTTAGTTTCAGCACCCTCCATAAGTATACCAACTTTAAGCAAAATCTAAGATGGTGAGGTAAAATTTTTATTTAAAGTGTTGTTTATTTGTTACTGATGTCAGAGCCAGTTTTTATGCTTTAATGTTGTCTATTACAATTACCAGTCTCAAAAAATTAAAACAGTTAAGCTCTTTTCAAGTGTGACATGAAGAATCAGATTTTAACAATCCCTTCCGAGATACAGCCGCTCGAGGCAAAATGTTTAGGATTTTGAAATGTGATAACTCATCTTGCCACTTGCAGAGTTTGACACATATGTTGCAGATCACTTAAACCATTCAGAAAAGAATTCTTACAATACATACTAGGTGCTGAAGCATATACCTAGATAAATTTTACAAGCTGTATGACCCATTACAATAAATTTACCACAAATTGAGCTTTTGTTCAACTACACTATTTTACCAAATGGCTCAACAGAATTATCAAGTTCTAGTCTGATAGGTCCTTAGATCCAAGGAATCGGAAAACAAATTTTGATTTATTCATTGTAGCCTTCACATAAGTCTGCTGGTGACAATAGTACTTACAGAATAGTAACCTGACAAGCCTTCATGGAAGTCATACATGTTCATGTAAGCTACACATGTTTCATCAAAACTTAAGCAGCAGGTCAACTGGTGACCTCTAGGCCACTTGACATGGAATGTTCCATAGTATCTTAACTCTACCACATTGCTAAAGTAAATTGGGCCACATCTGCAAACTCCTCATTCGTTGTACAATGCAAAAGTTGGCAACACTTTTGCTTGGATGTATGGCAACCAGTTGGCAGGCCTAGCCAAAAATATTAATTACTTGTAATGAGTGAAGTTACAGTCTGAAATGTAGGGAGAACCAGGATGTGAACTACATAGCCTGAAACTAACCACAATCCTTTGAGAGCTACTGAAAAGTTTTTCATACACTTGAGACCTGTAATTTCCCCTGGGATTCTTGTTATCAGTCTTTTGAGGCGTTTCTTCTGATTAGTTAAAAACTAGTTTAAGATGCAGATGCTTTCCGCCTTCGTACATATTTAAGTCACTAGCAAGGTGGATGATATTTTCTGTTGGCAAGTTTGACACAGCTAGATCGTTGCAGCCGTAATAAAATTCATTAAAACAGTGAAAGGAATAATGCATCGACTTTCACCCAAGTACGGCGAATTACAGCAAAATTCCTGCAGTAATAAAAACACTATTTAGTCGAGATAGGTACTAAATGCATAAGCCTATACTAGCCTATTTCTCACTTTAAGGACGCACCGTTTTGGCAAGATAGGAATATGAGTAAATAGTGTTGGAGGATATGTGATGAACTACTTACAAAATATATGGCAGGAAATAAAATTACACGACCAGGCAAAAACAAATCTTAACACTCAACCCTACATGAAAGTACAGGGCTGAGTAATAATAATACCTGTTTCGTCGTAAACGACTTTCTTCTCTTTGTCACTCAATATTGAATGTACCTTTCCCAAAACTTTAAATTTCTCTGTTGCTTCAGCCTTCTTGTGATCTTCTACTCTATCCGGATGCACAAGCAGAGACAACCTATGGTACGCCTTCCTAACTACAAATAAAAACTGATTATTAGTTTGGGAAGTACCGTAAATGACAACTAAAACTATTGAGGTTATAAAGCAATTATTACTTTGTTTTTCATTTGCATTTTTCGGTATACGAAGAACATCATAAAAGTCTTTGTGCCCAAAGTATTTCTCGCACAATTCCACTAGACTAGGCATATTCAATGAAATTCTACAAATAGTCACGACGTATCACCAAACTTCAGACTACTACTTCAGATTTTAGGCGCCAAAGCAGAAGCGATCTCTTATCGATAATAATCGTTAGTATGTGCGATTGAAAGTAGATTTGCGAACTATAGTTCCTGTTCTCATAATTCTTTACTACAAAAGCATTATATGAATTATTTATTTCATTTGGAATTGAGGAAGTGATAAATGTATGGGAAATCATGAATATAAATATATAATTTAGAAAAGCAGGGTTCTGCAACATATTACTAAATTTTAAATCAGAAGAAAATTTTAATATGGTCTAGCAACTAAATACTTTCAAATATGGTAAAAATATATTTAATGTTTCTTGGGGATAGTTTCGATATCTCAAAAGTTCAAATGAGTTGAATGGTGGGGGAAGGAAGAAGAAAAGCCACCCTCAACAAACTAGTCATTTAATTTCTTATCAAGCTTTTTTGTTATAGATCACATGGAAAATTTGTTAATTTCATGACACATTTTTATTAGAATATTTTTGTGTTGTAAATAATGAATAACAGTTCGACAAATCTGTTGACGCATTTATTTTAGTACTATTTTGGGTTTCGTAGTTAGTCGTATAGGTAGCGTGCAAAGCGTCAGTTCCTTCTTCTCCATTTTGAAGCGGCAGGAGTAGCGTCGTGGGAAAGTAGGGAAGCTGTATTTGTGGGAATTAGTAGGTAGAAGTCGTAGTCTTTAAGAAAAACTTGTTCAAGATGGTGAATATGGATCGTGAGGTGAGAATGAACTAAATTATTTAGTGAACTTTATAACTAAAAGTGGTATATACTTTATTGATCGTATCGGTACAAAGTCACTTGTGTGCAATATGTAAATGTTTTAATCGTTAGAAGCTTATTCAAAGTTTGTCTTTTATGTGCTCTGAATTTTTCTTTCCTTTCGGTTAGTTCATTTAGTTTTATGTACTTCTTATTCAGTTACGTAGTTTGTGTTAAGCTAGTAAATTAAGCTACTGAAGTACTGAGAGGAAAATGCCTAACGCGATAGAAAATTAATTTGTTTCGTACTTTCTCTTTGCCGGAGTTATAGATTCGAATCTAATGAGCTTAGAACTTGATTTCGGAGGCACTTAATGGCGGAAAGTGTTGGTTTGCCGTGCGCGTTACGCCGCCATTGCAATTTTGGTGCCGTTTATATAAGTGGTAACAAATATTGTTACACATCGGAAAGCCATATGCTTGCAAGCTCTTTTCTTCTCATGCAGCTAAGAATTGATCCTTAACGGGGGTTATTGTACTGTTTGAATTTTAGTATCGCCATCTTGCCTTCCATTCAGCACCGCGCTGTTAATTATAGCAGCTTTGGTTGTTGCCTGGAAGAAAATAAATTTAAAGCCATAGGTTTGGTTGCGAGCTAATGATTCGCTCACTGACCCGGTCAAGGCTTTAAATAAGACAATTAAAATATTAATCCACTAGTAATACTTGACTTAACATGTACTAATTAATACTATTTTCAGAATGATCATGGTGAGCCGGAACACGTAAGAAAACTGTTTATCGGCGGTTTGGACTACAGAACCACTGACGAGTCTCTGAAGCAACATTTTGAGCAATGGGGTGAAATTGTTGATGTTGTGGTTATGAAGGATCCTAAAACTAAGAGGTATGTGGAACTAGGTGTGAAATTAACTGTGTAGGTTGTGGTTTGTAATTTACCTACTTTGTTTGATCTGAACATTGGTGTGATAGAATCTTAGAATAAGTATCTTCCTGACTACATACGGTATTTAAAGTTTTTTGAGAAGAGTTAACAACTTTGTTTTGCAGGTCAAGAGGTTTCGGATTTATAACATATTCTAGAGCACACATGGTGGATGATGCTCAGAATGCCCGCCCACACAAAGTAGATGGTCGTGTCGTGGAGCCAAAAAGGGCTGTTCCTCGCACGGAGATTGGTAGGCCAGAGGCGGGAGCTACTGTGAAAAAACTGTTCGTTGGCGGAATTAAAGAGGAGATGGAGGAAAATGATCTGCGTGATTACTTTAAACAGTTTGGCACTGTGGTGTCTGCTGCAATTGTTGTTGACAAGGAGACTCGCAAGAAACGTGGCTTTGCTTTTGTTGAATTTGATGATTATGATCCAGTTGACAAAATATGCTGTAAGTATGGCTTAACTGTAGTGTTAAATATAAAAATGTTAATTTTACTGTATCCTTTATAACTCTGTGAAACCAAAAATAAACTACATAATTTTACTGTAAGCAAGCCCCTGTAGTTTTATGGACAACTTAATAATTGCACACGGTTTGTTCCCAGAGGCCTCAAGGTAAAGATAGTACTGAAAACTAGGTTTGACTGCTTTCCAGTAGCATGTGTACATAAATGTATTTGTACATGAAAGAATTGTGTGTTTGAAAACTAGAAAATATTAATAGGTGGATTCTTTATGTAATGCTAAATACAAGAATTTTAAGACACACAATTTTCAGATAGTTTTGTTTGCATGTTTTAATGTCTTGATTTTCTTCCAGTGAGCCGCAATCACCAAATTCGTGGAAAGCACATAGACGTTAAAAAAGCTCTGCCGAAAGGTGATGCACCGGGAGGCCGTGGTGGTGCGAGAGGTGGTGTTGGTGGAGGTGCTGGAGGAGGCTGGGGTGGACGTGGTGACTGGGGTGGAAGTGCTGGAGGTGGTGGATGGGGAGGTTAGTTACTGCAATTTTGTATTTGTGTTGCTGGCATTCACATGATTTTTTCCATTGTTTTGTTGCTTATTTCACATTCATTGGTATTTTTGTTTGTAGGTGCTGATCCATGGGAGAATGGCCGTGGTGGTGGCGGTGACCGCTGGGGAGGTGGCGGTGGAGGTATGGGTGGTGGAGACAGGTGGGGTGGCGGCGGTGGAATGGGAGGGGGTGATAGGTATGGTGGCGGTGGGGGTGGTCGAAGTGGTGGATGGTCAAATGATTACAACAGTGGTCCACAATCAGATGGCTTCGGTGGTGGTTACAAGCAGAGTTACGGAGGTGGTGCAGTTCGTGGCTCCAGTGGTTATGGTGGAAGCCGGTCTGCACCTTACGCTGATAGAGGATCTCGAGGTGAGTTCTCGTGGGTGACTTGATATTTTTTTAAGGTTGTAAGAGGAATATTGTTTAAACGTATTTTCTTTTACAGGTGGTGGTGGTGGCGGTGGTGGATATGGTTCCGGTGGAGGTGGCCGCAGGTATTAAGTGCTATGGCACTTACATCCTTCCTGTGCAGGTATGTAATTGTCAGTTTTGTTTCTTTGCAGTTAAGTGACATTTTGAATTGTTGATTGTTAATCTCAAAACTTGTCAGCAGGCAGTTAGAATGTCTTCATTTTAAGGACGTAAAATTGTACCAAATACTTAGGTTTTTATGTAACATAGGTGTTGCACACACATTTCAACAGGATTACCATTAAGAGTAAATATTGATAGGTGCACTTACCAGTGAATTGTAGCTTTTCCACTGTACTGCTGATATTACTTTGTGGGTTTGTCAAGGGTCAACTGTAATTTTGGTAATTTGGAAGAACACTTAAGTGAAATGTCAGGTGCACATAGTTTACAGTAGTAACTGTATGGTTAACAGCAATGTCTACGTACAGGCTACCAGTTAACACACAAACTGCATCTGTATTTGGTAGATTGTATGACTATTAGCACAAGCTCTGGAGATAATGTTCAGAGCAAAAGAACATAGTTTCATGTGAATAAAAATTTTCATTGGTTTCATCATTAAACTTTCTTGGCCCTAATTTAGGCTGACTGTGGAATCTAATTTTTGTCTACTTCTAACAGTTATTGTGAAGGAATTTACTGTTCGTAAATTTTTTCATAAACCATCTAACTGAAACATCTTAGGTTCGTTCCAGCAGCTGCCAGACTGCTTGATGCGCAACGCTTAAATTGTGTTCCAGCAGTTGCCACAAGCAGCCAGATGCTACCCGGAAAAATATTTCAGGCGCGGTCAAGCTGGCAATTTGCGCATGTGCAGAAAGGTCCGAGTTAGAGTGGGGTGGGGTGTAACCATCACGTGATTGGTGTGCATTTGAAGCATGTTTTTAGATTATTTCGAAGTCACTGCAATCCCACTCGAAACCAGATATTTCTCGTTTATGCTTATTTGTTATTAGGAGGGAAAATATTTTAATTATTCCTTTAAACTCACTTTTGCCTGCAGCCAGAAACAGTGCATAAAGCGTTCCAGCAGTGCAAGTATCAAACAAGGGTTTTTACATCATAGTTGCTGCGCATGCGCAGTAGTACCTGTTTCTTAGCGCTTGAAAGTAGTCGTCTGGCAGCTGCTAGAACAAACCTCTTATATACAGTATGGAGGAACTTGGGTCTCATAGACTACTAGTGCCTTTATACTGTTTTTCTCCACCTTCTTTGCCGCTCCTGTTTAGTCACTCATAGATGTTTGTTTTGAACTAGATTGAAGAGCCAAAGAAACTGCCTTGCTAGTGTCCACAATGGCAGTATACGAGACAAATGTTCTGTTTACAACATTAAGTGCTTCCACTCCATGCTAGTGGCTGATACAGCATCTGGTTATGAATATATAAAAAGAGCTCACCTTGTATTTATACAATCTGATGTCTCATAAGGGTGAAATGTTAGTAATAAGGAAAAATTTTGCAACGGAGACTGACTTTTGTGATACATAAAAATTTGCACAAACTTTAGTTCCTCTCATTTCTTTGGACTACATGAAAGGGAACTTTTGCCTTCTGCACATTATTATAAACAGCGAAATGTAAGTTGTCCAGCTCTGGAGTATGCTGGAGCTGGACATTCGGAAAACTGAGAATGTTCTCCAAAATTTAGAGGATAATAAATTTGTCATGACACATTGAAATGTTGAATTAAATCATATCTAGAGAATTTCTATTAGTAATTGAATATCTGTTGGTCAGTTATTGCTTAGTTTCTGCTTGGTAAACACGACTCTTCAGTTAAGTCTGGAAGAAGGTTTGCACATGGCAGTGACTGCTGGCTCACTATAGATGATCTGCTAGCAATATATTCAGTTAGATGTTGGCATCTGAATGGTGTTGTGGCTTGTTTACTTTCCAGAATTTCAGCTGTACCCCTAGATGCCTGCCTAACCATACCATATTGTTTATAATAGCATATTTGTAGAAAATTGTAGAGTACTGCTGTTGATTAGAATAGATGTCTACAGTTTAGCTTGTTCAAAATAATTACCTATGAATCTTGTTAGGCCAAAGTGTACTTCTTTCAAGCTAGACTGCTAGGCTTATGTTCAGATGGTCAGCACTATTCTATTTTGTATGAAAGTCATGATTTATAGGATGTCATGTATGAACCTAAGAGTAAAGCTTAAATTCCTGTAAGAAAAATGAGGAAAAATTGTTTCCACAAGCTTTAATTAACCAATTTCTTTTTTTCCATTACAAAGATTAATCTCCCACAACACAGTAACATTGTTACTTATTGACAGTAGGCTGTCAGTGTGCAACACTGCTAGAAAATTGTTTAATATGAATGTATGACTGACATTTCTTGTGTTCTTTCAAATTACTGTAATTTCTTGGGAATTATAAACTAAGGGCCTGTATTGTCAGCTTTTAAACTGTACTATTAACACCAATAAGAAATGCCAGTGATAGCTCTTGTATACTGTCAAGTGATCAGCAGCAGGATGCACTGGAAGAGATGTAGTACACTGGGAGTGCAATGAAATCTAAATTTTGAACATTAGAACTTCAGGTACTTCTTTGGTTAGGAAAGTGAAAACTAATTTAAGTGCACTTCAGTTTATAATAAATCCAGCTGATTATGGTGGCAGCAAGCTCTGGCAACTCAGGAATAGAGAATGCTGCTAGCTTTCAAAAATTTATGCAGCAGTTCAGAAGAATCATAGAAACTGGGCTATTTAGGTGATTGGTAGGAAAGTTCTGATGAAATGACCACAGTAAGACAGGCAAGAGAAGTCCTCTGCTGTCTCCCTGGAGTTGAGGTCCTGGTCTAACTTTATTCTTTGGGTTATCTCCATTCTTTAAGTTCAACTTGTTGATGAAAGCTAGTAATAGTAACCTTGTGCCTGAGGTTGTAGCCACTTGGAGTGGAAAACCTTGTGTATTAGCTCTGATTTCATTTAGAAATTTTATCATTTTATATCTAGTAGTGATAGAAAGTAAATTTTTCAGTGTTACTAATGAAAGATAGATAACTCACTGAAGTTGCTTGCCATGCTGCTGACAGGTAAGAAAAATATTCATACAAATAAAATTTTCAACCAGGCCTAAAATTTGTTTTGGGAATGTATATTTTTTGTGCCTGTCAGGCAGCAGTGTCTTCATGGTTTCAGTGTTAGGAATATGGTGTAAGTCCTTAAGACAAAACATCCCTTTGAGGATTTGGAGGTAATTATTGTATGCTGTTTTCTGGTAGAGTACTAGTACCTTGCTGGTTAGGATTATGATAAACTTGTTTAGGTAGATAGTGGATAATATTTTGTGAGATGTTAACTAATATTTTATGCATTTTGTTCTCTCTGAACCTTGTTTATTCAGGTGTCGCCTATTTCTGATACTTCGCTAAAAGTAGCTGAGGCTGTCAGATGTAGGAGACAGGCAAAGTCAGAGCACAGGAGAGGCAGGCAGGCAGGTTAAACCTTGAGCAGAGACAGAAGAGCAAATGAGCAGAACAGGACATGGATCAGTTCGTTCTAGAGCAATCGTGTGTACTGCATCATCAGTCATTCCATTTTAAAAATCTCACCCTTGACACCATTATCAGTTAGTGAAGTAGTCTACATCCTATGTCTTGTAATTATTATCGCCTTTTTAAGATATGTAATTTTATTGTAGTTGATCTATAGTTGTCAGATACAGTTCTGGAAAACTTGGCCTGAAAATATAAACGACTTACAAATAATCACAATGCCTGTAGTTTGGAGGAATGAATGGAAATGTTTTGGAAAGTCAGCTTTTGTCCAGTATGATAATTGATAATGCTGAGAAACCAGCTGTAAGAACTTTTATAGGTAAATGTATTTATTTGGCTGGTTCTCATTTTGTATAGGTTTTAAGTGGTCATACATAAAAGAATTTTGTGAGAAGGAATCTAGTTTTCTTTTGAGGGAACAAATCATAAGTATGAAACTGCAGGCTTTCAGGTATTTAAAGGTGCCCTCATTAATTTATTGTAAAAGTTCTTGCCATTTTATCATACATATATATAGCAGTTTATAAAAACTATGAAAGCTGCAAGTGGATGAAGAGTTGATCTGTATGCATAGAACTTCATGCAGTAAATAATTAGTGAATACAAAGATCTGTAATCCCAATGTCACTAATTACTGGTTTCTTTGTTCTCTCTTCCCCTCCGTTTCTTTTTGGATCCGAGTTTTTGGATGTTTGGAAGACATTCAAGTGAGTTTTTGGTATCCTGAACCAAGGGCTCACCTGCATAAAAGGTCAGTTGCTGGTGACTGTATATCTTTAATTTTAAAAAAGCCCTTTTTGTACTCTCCAACCCAAATAGGCCATGTGAATGCATTTATGTATAATAATTTTCCTGTGTTCTAAATAAATTTTTTCTAAGAAACTTTGTTCTGTTTTATTTCTTTACCCTATCAAATTTGTGAAGGTTTTGAGAAATGCTTGTGCTGAGGCATACATGGACTGTTGACACCAGTGCCAATATTGTAATGCAATGCTCCAGCTGCATATTCTTAAAGGTTTAGGGAGTTTGTTGTGCATTGCTTAATGTGTTCATGGGCTGTATTGTGAATTGAGCCCCAATTGTAAAGGTACTTGGTGGTGAGATTGTAATTTCAGATACACTATTTGAGATATTAGGTTTTTGTTACTGTGAAATTGGTAAGTAAATTTTTCCTGGCTGTCCTCCATTAATTTTACTCATTTCTTCCAAATCTAAATGGTTGCTTCTACAGAAGGGTCTGTGGTAGTAGTGAAATTATTGCAAATTAGTTTACATTGTGTTCTTGAGGCTTGGTTGGTGACAGTTGAGGTTATGCCATTGGCTCTTCAACCCAGATACTGTGGAGTTATTTTTTCTTGGAACTTTTCAGAAGCTGTTGGAAAAAATAGTGACTTTTAATCAGTTTCTGTGATACTGCCCATTCTGGAAGGACAATAAATGTTTTACAATTTCCATCTGGATCATTATATACATATGTTGGAAGAAGCTAGAATACAAATCCAATGATGAACCTAAACTTTGCAGCCATATCCAACCCATTTGTAGTCAATACAAGCTAAAATTGGTTTGCAATGGGAGCAGGCTATTCAAAGAAATAAAATGGCACTGCACAAATTGGTAGTTGTTACATAATGTCAGCATGTTAATGCCTTTTAAACATTATGGTATAAAGAAATTTCATGTACCAAGCACTTGTCTAACCTTCACATTATTTAACTTCCTTTTTACAATAAAGTTTAAAAGGTTTTGTATTGCATTTGTGCCTGGGGCAGCACTTTGCATAACCTGAGAGAGAATGGTCCAGGTGCCTTTCAAAACTTTCAATGTGGATGAATTTTTCATATCAATACAGGCATGAAAGAGTTCCGCGGAAATCCGCATTTTTCACAGGTTTTTGGCCCTCTCAAGATTGTTACAGAAATATAATAAAATTTGTGTGTGTGTGGGGGGGGGGGGGTGTTCAGAAATTCTATTCACAGAAGAGATATAGGTTTGTTCCAGCAGCTGCCAGATTCCAGTGAACTGCGCATGCGCAGAGCTCCTGCTGAAACTCGAAAACAGCACGCGGCGTGCGCAGCTTTCTGCAATCTGGCAATGCCGCCTAGAAGACAATAACCTTGATTTCAAAACAAAGGTTAGTTTTAAACCTTGTCCTACAGTTATCCACGTGCTTGCAGTTTGTGCTATTGTGTGCGTGTGATTTAGTTGTTTACGCAGTGTTTTGCAAGTGATACAAGGAAATTTACGATATCCACGCACATGCGTATTGTGTAATTGTCAGTGTGACTTATTTACCCTGTGTTTGCTAGTGACAAAAGGAAATTTATCTTTAACTCTGCAACTTGCTTTCCACCTAAACAATGAGACTTAGTTTGACTTCACATTTTGTTTAGCCGTTTTCATTATATATTGTGGTGTTAATACAAGAGGCTCATTTTGTGATTAGCAAAGAATTCGTATTTATCGTCATAGCTCAATAATGTGACTTAGTTGTCTTGTGATGTTGGCACACTCAGTTGTACCGTTTCATTTAACTGCTTTTCGTATGTGAAGTGATGGCTCATATATTTTTATCGGCAAATGACGAACATAAAGCTCGGACAATTGATGCAGACGAAAAAAACGTTCAAATTTGGCTGGCTCCAGCAAACTGTGAAAGCTATTGTTTCAGGTAAAGAGCTAGAAATAAAATTGAGTCCATAAAAAAAAAATTGAAATTAGCGGCAAGGTTATGTGCACTCTGTGTACAGACAGTTTATTACGGAAAAGGAGGCTTCACAGCAATATCCGACCATGTTAAGAGTAAGAAACATGCCTCTAAAGAGCTTCTGAAACGAAACAATTACAGTTTGCCTGCAAGTTTTTCCTGTGGTAATAGGCCTTTAACAACAAATAATGTACCGACCTCTTCAGCCCCATCGCCACAAGCTCCTGTACAAATAAATGTTCCATTATCCGATAGGATTGCAAATATGCAGGCTCTTGTTCTCGGTGTAATGGCAGAAAATAATGTGCCATTTGCAATGTAACCAGTGTTGGTAGACATGTCTAAATGTTTGGCATCTGATAAGAAAGCCTTAGCAAATCTTTCTATGGCACACACTACTGCTTCATATAAAATGAAGTATGGGCTAGGTGAAAAGTTTTTGAATGATACTATCAGTACCATGAAGGATGTTAAATTTTCTTTAAATATTGATGAAGCCACAAGTAAAAATTCGATGAGTATTATCTATTTTGGTGAGTTATTCCCCAGTGTTATGTAAAGTAGTGGAGCATTTAGCTTCTGTGAGTGTTACGACAATGTTACTGCGGATGCTCTTTTTGCTGAAATTGATGGCATATTTGTAAAATAGATGATTCCTTGGGGTAATTTAATATCTATTCTGATGGATTCATGTAGTGTAATGCGTGGATCTAAAAACGAATTAGAAGAGAGAATACGTAAGAACAGAGGCCCACATCTTCTTGACATTGATGGAGATTCTTGTCATCACATCCACAATGCCTGTAAGAGATTCTGTGATCCATTCGAGAAGTGGCTTGAAGGATTCATGTCTGATATTTACCATGATTTTAAGTGGTCAACAGATTTGCAAGAGAACTTAGCAGAAATTTGCATAGTCCTTGGAATAAAATATACAGGTGTCAATAAAATTGCACTACATAGATGGTTATCCTGCTACGACGTTAGTCTGCATAATTTGAGACTCTTGGAAGCTTTTACTGTCTTCTATTATGCTTCTTTACCAGAGAGAGAAGAGTATGTACTTCAGTTTAATATCTGCAATTTATCTGAAGAAAGGTGTCACTCCTTCAGGAAGAGCAACAATTAAGGGTATTTGGATACAACTTTCTGCAAAGAAGTTAACTGCTGATGGAAGGAATAGAAAAGAAAGGATAGTTACAAAACTATTTTATAACAGAGAAAAGACATTGCTCATTATTAATTTTTACATAGCAGTCTTGCCTTTATTAAAAAACTGTGTGTGTGTTTCAGATGAGAGAACCACTCATCCATGTTTTACATGAAAAACAAAAGCAACTATTGATTTTCTTTCATGTTTTATGAAACAGGAGCTTTTAACTGATAGGTCAACAGATGAGCTTATGAAGTTGGACATATTTTCAGAGTCTAACAGGCTTAACAAAAGGAATATCTATTTAGGAGCAGGCACAGAATCAGTGATTTCCAAGGTTCAAAATAAAGTTTGTGTGAATGAGTTTCTGGATAAAGCAGTGAATGCTTGTCAGTTGTGTACAGTACATGCTGAAGACCTTGCCGATAAACAGTAGGCTGCTGAAATCATTTTCAGGTATTGATCCCATAGCTAGAGGTCATCATGTTACTTTGAACAGGCTCAAACAGTTGCCTAAGTTGATTCCAAATGTATTAAGTGAAGATGATTTACAAAAATATGCTCTCGAAGTTCATCAATATCAAGTGGATCGGGAGATTAAGGCTCCTCAAGTGACGGAAAAGCAGAAAGAATAGATATATGGTGGTCACATATATTTAACATGACAAAATATACAACATTATCAAAAATGGTGAAGGCTGTGTTGAGCTGCTTTCATGGACCACAGGTGGAAGTGGCATTTAGTTTGATGAACAATATAATTGATGAAAAGTCGGGAAATATGAGTGTTGAAACCTATTCTGCAATGCAGGTTGTGAAGTATAAATTACTCAGTTCTGGGAAGTCGGCAATTGACTATTTCAAGAAGAATGACTATTTACATGAGCCTGTTGATCCTTCTTTATGCCGCAATTAAAAAAATTCTTACAAATTGTATAAAGAGCAAACAGAAAGAAAGAGTCTGAGGAACTAAAGAAGAAGAAACTAAATGCAAATTTGTCTGTTGTTGCCAGCAAGAAGAAATTCAAGGAAGACACTGAAGAAACAGAAAGACAAGCTAGACAGTCACATGAGCGCAAGAGGAAACTGGAACTTATGGTGAAGAAGATAAAAGAAAAGAAGTATAAAACTATCCAGTAAAACTGTTTGTACATTCGCAACTTTAGAAAACAATAAGTTACATTCTTGTTAGGTATAGGTTAAACACGAAGTTAGTTATTTTCTTTTTCTGAGGACGTGTAGCGCCCAAATCTGCGGTTCAGAAACACTATATCGAACATTCTGTATATATCGATGTCAATGTCGTTTCTTCAATGTACATGGATTCTACCAAATTACCGATATTAAAATGTATGTTGACTTTTGTACACAAGAACTTGATTTCAATATTCAGCATTCATCTATGTAGAAAGAAACATTGACGTGAAATGTGTGTTGTCGGCGTGCAATGGATCATAAGAATCTATAAAATAATGAGTTCTTTTGAAGACAAACTTCAGAATATGGTAGAACTAGAAACTTCAAGGTAAGATAACTGTACAATTAATGTTTTTCTTACATATGTCAGTCTAAAAAACATCTGCTGTCTGAAAATATTTTTTCTGCACTTAGTCCTTAATTTAGCCTTAAAGTAATAGTTTGAAGTGGGGGGGGAAAAAAAAAAAAAAAAAAAAGTTCAACCCCCCCCCCCCCCCTTGTTATTCTGGTTCTCCTGTATGGCAAATAGTTCAGCTTTTTTTTTTTTTTTTTTTTTTTTTGCACTGGTCACTTTCATGTCTGTATCAATATTGAAGGGAGGCTGCTAGTTCCCCAGTTGATTAGGGTTTTCCCTACAAAAATTTTAGTGCAGGTCTGAAGATTTTGGCAACTGTTTGGCCCATGTTCATTATGTAATATATCAGAGGGCCACAGAAGTAGAAATTTTGCTTCATTAACTGCAATTCATGGTATTGAACTGGTATTCTGAAATTTACTGAATTTGAGTTTTACTCGTATGATACATCAAATTCTTAAAACACGAGAACAAAATACTGTAGTTATTTTTGCCAAGGGTTTAATTTTTCTAGGGCCAAGTTGTCAGTTTTATAACATGATTATTAAACAGCTGCAATGGCAAATATAGTGGAGAGAAAGTAGACAGGCATGCTCATACAGTAATAGTTTGCGAAGTGGGATGTTTTAATTAGAGCTCAAGTGGTTGTTTTGAAAGGTTAAATGCGGTGGTAACACCTTAAATCAGTTTGGCTGTTTCTTTTACGTAGGGTGACTTAAAATTTAGTGGTTGCCAATGCAGGTGGTGTGCAATCAATCAATGGAAAGTTTCCAGTATGAAGTCATATTGCTAATGGTTGTGGAAGTTTTTACCCCCCATAATTATAGTGGGCTGCCAATTATTCAATCACTATATCAAATATTGGACTACTTGTAGTCCAAAATTACTTTTTGCAAACAAATCTTTTGTCCTGTTGTGGATTTTAAAAATCTTCCCACACATCAGTTAATTTTAAAGGTTCCATACATTTTTCATTGTAAAAACTATTCTAGTGATCAGTTGGTTGTAGGCTTCAGTATGGAAGTGTAATACAGGTTGAAAATTTGGCAATGTTTATACTGTGCCATTGCTTGGTTCTTTTAATATTGTGAGAGTTGATAAACATCTGCAGATGCACAAGGTGTCATATGAAGCATTCTGATCTTATAGACTAGAGTTTGTAAAGGTGCCTTCACACACCCAACCAACTCCAAAAACATGCAACAGTTGCCAGTCTAGTAAACTTAAGTCATGGGTTTGGCAAACTTACAACTGTTGCAGCAAAGTGTTGAGAAGTTTCAAACTCTAATAAACATACATTCAACTTTTAATAATTGTTTGAACAACAGCATTAATTTTTCTGGTAAGTAAATTATTTGACAAGATGGAAAGATTAAAACAATTGTAGGGAAACATGGATAGTGAGAGGAAAAGAAAGTGCTTGCACTAATTTACTACATAATCTACACTTTGAGGACAGTCACAAAAATTGAGAATGGGTGACCAATCATTTCAATTCACCCATGCATTTACAAATACTTAAAATTCGTCACGTTTCAGGAAGCCCTATATCTCACTAAATAATGGAGCACTGACATACGTAAATGTTTTTCATGCTTAACATACTCTTCAGAGAATTTAAGAGGAAATATGTTCGTAGTTTCATCATGTTAAGTTTGCATGTGTCGTCATGCACTGTGAAAATTTACTACAGCATGACATTTATTTTGTCTTATCTTAAAAGCTTCTCATCAAATATAAGTAAAACTACCTGCTCTTTTGGTTAATTCTGGAAATGCCTGATGCTAAGCACGAAAAAACAGAACTGGTGCAGGTTTCATTAAAGCAAATCGTAAATGCCATTTCTGATAAAAAGCTGTTCCAGCACTCGGTCAAATAGGTGGAATACCAGATTGTGGTAGCTTTTTCTTTACGCACTTCTAACAGTTTTAGCCGCTGTGCTCTGTATTAAGAAATAATTTGTATTCATGTTTGCCGTGTCGTTTTGGCATCAGACAGGGTAACACGGCATTGCGCAAGTTGCCCAACTCCGTGTTTTTGCCCACTGACCATAAATTGCAAACTCGCAACTTCACACAACAGTTGTCAACTGAGTTGGTTGGCAGTGTGAAGGCACCTTAATGGTTTTGCTGCGGCTGACGCTATCCTACATGGAGTGCGGTTGCTTATAAGCGTCAACCACAGCGAAAGTGTTAATAAGTTGCAAATTGAACTTTGTGTTGGTCCCGTATCTAATCAAGAATTATCCTTTAAGTGTATTTTTAATTATTCAGATCTTTGCTAGGAAAGGATGCTTAGCTATGTAATAAACACTCTGTGGTGCAACACTTTGTATATCCAATTATTTGAATAGATTTTAGGATCATGTTCTTGAATGTTGTCAGTGAATGAGTCTTTATTAATGCCATTGAACTCCTAAACTTTCAGCTTTTAGTTACCCCAAAATAAGTAAATGATTTTGTTTACAGTGCTATCAAAGCCTATCATCCATTCCAGGGAAGTGCATATAGTTCTGCTGTTGAAATAAACTGATTTTTAATCTCCCTTTTTTGTGTTCATATCCTCATCCTCCTTCAACTGTACTACTGTTTGTGTAGTTTTTTATATTCTTCCATGTAGGAGTCTGCATGAATTACATTGAAGACATTTTCAACTTGCTTCTGACTTCAGTATTTAAAATCAATTTAGTAAAAAATGTTATAAGTGAAAATGATACAAATAAGGTAACACCCAAGTTGTTCATATGAGCATCTGAATTTGTCCTGTAGAAACAGATGAACTTTTCCAGTACTCTGACAAGTCAGTTGCCTACCAGCAAACAATTACAAAATGTTAATTGCTTCAAGGTAAAATTTTACCAATGAGAGTTAACAAAATCTGCATTTCTGTAATGCTCTGATATAATCCTTTGAATTAAGTGCACTTGTCTTAATGGTCATGAATACTTTGTTAATATTGTATTATACAGAGTGATTTAGCTTTCAAAAAGCTGTAAAAATAATGCTTAGGATATCAAATGGCAAGTGGGTCATTCTGTGGAGTTAACAGGGGATGTCAATTTCAGAATTTGATCATATTTAGTACATAGGTTCCTACATGTCCTAATAGAAAAACTACCAAATATCACTCTATCTCGAAACATTTTTCGTTAGAAATAGTGATTTTTGTTGTTTTTCTGTAGACGTGTAGGTACTTATGAACTAAATGTGAGCAAATTATGAAATTGTCACCTTATTATTCACAAAATTATCTGATTTTCCATGGAATGGCCCAACTATTATCAGATAAGGGTTTAAATGTGTGGCAGAAAAAAGAGTGAAAAAAAGATTGTGCTGTGAGCCTAATCCAATAGTGGTAGATTTTGGTGTATGGCTTACAGAATTGTATATACAATTAATATAAGCATGTGTAGTGACAAGGGGTATGTGTGTAAAATTGAGCTGTAGAGCAGCAGTTGGAGGGAAGTGTGTGGGGTAAAAATCGCAGAGGGAGACCAAGAGACGCGTATAGTAAGCAGATTCAAGTGGATGTGGGTTGTCGTTCTTATGAGGAGATGAAAAGGCTTGCTCAGGATAGAGTAGGGTGGAGAGCTGCATCAAACCAGTCTCTGGACTGAAGACCACAACAACAACAACGAGCAGCAGATGTTTGGGGCTCCATTCTCATCATAATTGGAATTTCGTGATATCCAAACAGTTAACTGCTGCACTTGTTCCCTATAAAGTCGTTACAGGTACCCATGAATTTCCTGTTTGGGCACTTGTGTACAAAGTTCTCCAGTGTTCGTGCAAATATTTTGCTGCTGTATTGTTCATCGTTGATAATTCTCAGCTTGTATGGAGCTGCTTTGATCACGGCATGGCCGTAGGGTTACCAACTCAAAATTATCAAAAGCAGGACATTGCTTCACAAAAAGCCTGACATTTTAGAATAAAAAGTTTATATTTTAAAAATTTTGGGTAATAAACATGCATTACTCAAGTTTTGACAAAAACCTCTACAGTGAGGTGCAATTACATTATTTATGGCTTCTGTTTTTGTTCTTCCACACGATAAATTTTGTGCAACCTTAGATTTTGGAAATAGTTAAATTTTATTGTACTATCCATAGATTTGTACGGATGATAGTGGAAAACCGTGTGGTATGCTAGTGTGGGTTGAACGTTTCTAACTGCAGGCGTGTATGTTTTACTCACAAAATCAAGCATTGAGGCGGATGAGTTCGTTCTTATCATCCCACTGCAGATTTTGCTACGTTTTCACTCTGTCCAGATACAAAGCAGATATTTTGTTTTCTAAATTGTCTGAGAAGTTGCACTGTATTTTTTGGCTGTCACTACTAGTTAACTGAGAAAATGACACACCATACTTCAAATCAGAGTAACCAACAATGCAATTTAATTCCATGGTTATTGCGTAAATAAAAAGTATCCTCGATTGCATACATAAACTATTAGAATATGGAGACAGTGGTAGACAAATATCTCGCTTCGAGATACCGTATATGTCGACTTTGAATGCAATGTTTCTTCAACAGTTACATAATTGATAGCGAACCATGTGAAAGAAATATATAGGCTGTTGTGTGCAGCCTACACTTTGGTGCAACCTATGCTACACTTCGACGGATGATAAAATTACAACTTTATTACAAAAAAGCTGGACATTTTCTGTAAAACAAATTCCTGCCTGACATTTTAAAAAGCTGGACGTGTCAGGAAAAAGCCAGGCGGTTTGTAACCATACCTACGTGGTCAGGTCTGATCCGGTTGAGCTCCATATTTTTCTTGGTTGGCTTGCACGTTGAAATTGGTCATTTGTTTATTGCCTAAAGTCTTGGGGCTACGGTGGGATGTTCACTGTTTTCTCCATTTATGTTTGATTGTAGCAGTCTGGGGCGAGTTCGCCAGTGGTTACCCATATTGGTTCTCTAAATTTGTCAGGTGTGTGGTACATTGTTCGATGTTTTGTGAATAGGTTTATCCATTCATGTGTTACTGCTTCTTGTTGTAAAAGATTTGGAGGAGCAATAGTGGTGACAACTAACAGCCAAGGTGTTGGTGTGGATTTCAGAGTTGCTGTCACACTCCTCATTGCGTAGTTTAGATGTAGATCAATTTTGTTGATGTGGTTACTTTTATTCCAAACAGCAGAACTGTATTCAGTGACAGGATAAAAAAAGTACTTGTGCTGTTATGTTTGCTTTAGAACCCCTAGCTAGTTTCCTAAGTATATTATTTGTTGACTTTGTCCTATTAGTTTTAGGTGTTTCATAAATGTCAGGGATCTGTCTAGTTGCAACCAAATATTTGGGGTGTTGAGAATGTCATAATGTTTTGTTGCAGAAGAAAACATTTAATTCTCTATTTGCCAATCTGTTGGTTAGGTGGAATGAACTGACTTCATTTTTGTTTTCCCTTCCTTATATCCGGCAAAGTCTCCACTTTTTGTAATACTGATAATTTTCCTAGGTTGTTAGTTTCCTCACCTTCTTCAAATGTTTATTGCAGCACAAAGTCTACACACATGGCAGCTGAATCAAACGTGATCACAGCCTTAAGAAACATAATCATAGTGGTAGATTGCAAATGACAGATCACACCATCCGTCCTACTGTGTCCATGGATGTGTAGGTGTGATACTGTTAAGGAAATTCACAATTGTAAGTTCATCACATTGGGTGATAAAAATGTTTTTAATTGTCCCCAATTCAAAAACTGCATAAAGAAGCATCAGACAAATGGAATTTTTAGTTTTCACGTGACTGGTGCAAAACATGTTCAATATGCTATCTACTGTACCGTGCAACAAGTTTAAACTGGGGAAGTGTGTTCAACTGATAGAAGTGTTTCTGGGCTCACTTTAGAATATGTTGCAAAATGCGGCTGAATTTTGCAATCCAGACAGAAGTTGTATAGATTAAGATCAGAGGATTGGTACAGCCAGACTGTTGGGAAAGGCAGCTGATAATCCTAGCTTTTCTGACATGAGCTTCAGCAGCTGCTGTGTGGTGTGTCATCTTGCATAAAAAGGATTTCGTTCAGCCATCCATGCAGTTTGATAGCTGGAATGGCGTGGTTGCTCAAGACACTCATTGCTTACCAGTGACTGTACAGGTCACAAGATCAGAAGCATGTGTCACTTAAAAAAATGTGGCCCTTTGATACATGATACTGTAAGACTGTACCAAGAGACCTTTTCAGGATGAAGCTTTATTTGCCTTTGAGTTTATTGATGCTCATATTTGCCAATTCTGTGTATTAATAGATCCTGTCACACTGAAGTGGTCTTCAAATATATGATACGAATATTAAGATGAAAAATTCCTAGCAGGAAAAATAAAATATAAAAAATAGACGAAGATTACTCACCAGGCGAAGGAGCACAGGTGTGACAGCATCACAAATAAATAAATGAATACACACACACACAATCGCAAGCTTTCGCAACCCAGTTGCGTCTTCAGGCAGTAGGGAAGGAGAGGGAAAAGGAAATGATGAGGGTTTTAAGGAAGGGGGTAAGGAGCCATTCCAATCCCGGGAGAGGAAAGACTTACCTTGGGGGAAAAAATGGAGGGTAAACAAATGCACACATGCCCACACATTCACACAGACACAAGTACACCTAGGCAGACATACTGTAGAAAAAGTGGTCTTCATGTATTGTAAAGATCAACAGGCATTCTTTGTCCACTTCCATGTGAGGAAGAAATTCTGCAGGAGAAGTCTCTCCTGCTGGCAGGTCTAATTTTAGATGGGTTGTAAAGGAGGATTTTACACACAGTCACAGGTGTGTCCAATGTTTAGGCAATTCACTGTGCATTAGACATTTGCACACCATCACTTGAGTCCTGCATTGCTGTGGCCACTTCTTCCACTGACATTGAATCAGTTTTTCCGCTCTACCAGGTTGCACAACAAAGCAACATGTATTTTCGAATTTCCAAATAATTTTCTATAGACCCACAGCAGTAATTGGATCAACAATATTTTTTGAACCCTCCAATGTCCGAAACTTCTGCGTAGTGACTAACATTCTTGTAAAATAGCTTCACAACCATAGTGAAATTCTGCACTGACACACTTCTGGCAAACGTCGCGGGCACAAAATTGGGAAAAGCCTTGTACCCTGCATGTTTGTACCATATTTGATGGTTCGTGCAATATATGTAGTACATCAGCATTATCTTTTGATCAATTTCTCACTATTTTTCATCTGCCATATGGTGCTCCCCTATTCCTCTGATAATATTCCATTGCATTTTGATATGATTAGTGGTGTTATTTTTACAGTGTCATTCTTTAATTAGAATCATTCTGTATGTTGCTTTGAATTGTGCACTTAATCTTAGGCCTCTTTCCACAGTTTTCTGGTTCTGTTCTGCTTATTGGGTTTCTCTGTTCCTTTCCATCTTCAAAGGGTGCCTTTTTCACTTTGTTTATGTGGATACTATCCTCGTCATGCAACACATGAAATTGATTTATTGGATGATAACCTAGCTGTGTCATCCATAGATTACATAGCTCACATTTAAGTTGAATCTGAAGTGGATTTGAAACCATCTCAGTATTGATACTGTAATGGTGTATTACTATTTCAAGTGGTATTTTTGTTGCCCGAGAACAGGAAGCAGACTTCTTGAGCTGAGATACTATTAGATTCAATATTGGATGAAGAAATATAGTGACTATGAAAGAAGGTAAGGGAGTAAATATTTGATTCAGTAAGCTGTGTGGTGGTGACTGGAGGAACACAGTCCATTAACCTGTGTTGAGATAATCACTGGCATCTGCAGCAGAAACTTGTGTTGAATGTGCTCTACCCCTTAAGAATGGTGCTTCACAGGTTCTACTCCAAGATCTGTATCAGTAACTAAAAATTCTAAATTATTTAACTTGTTTCCTGAAGACAGGTTTCATGTAGCTGTTATCTCTTCATAAGAATGAAAACCTACATCTCTTTGAACCTGCTTACTGTATTTGACTTTTCGGTTTCCCACTGCAATTTTTACCCCATACATTTTTCTCCAATTATACATTCAAGATTCTTTGATGTCTCAGAATGTGTCTTACCAATCAATGCCTTCTTTCAGTTGAGGTATGCCAGAACTCTCTCTCTTCCCAATTCTATTCACTACCTCATCATTAGTTTTGCAATCTACCCACAATTTAAAAGTATCATGTTTCTAAAGCTTCTATCCGCTTCCTGTCTGAAATCTATTGTCCACATTTTACTGACATACAAAGCAACAGTCCACACAAGTGCCTGCAGAGAAGACTTCCCATTACTTATTTATTTATTTATTTACATGAATTGGACCGTGGACCGTGTTACAAATTTTATTTCATATTCAGTTTCTTCTTTTTCTTCTCTAGGGCTGCTCTTCTGCCTGCTACCATTTTCGCCAGATGTTCAGCTGTCAGTTTGCTGTTGGTCTTCGTTCTTGGGGCCTCCTGTAAAACCTCAAATTCAGTTACTGCCTTTATGTAACTGTTCCTAGTCATCATGTCCGTTTCTGCGAGTCCAAATTCCACAAGGTCTTTCTTTATTCCTTGCAACCAACAGTTTGGTGTTTTCCTCTGTTTAATTATATTGAAAATTTTCTTCGTTAATCTGCTGTCATCCATTCTAACCAGATGACCAAAGAACATAGCCTTCTCTTTCTCATTTCTGTTGTAACTGGTTTAATAAATTGATAGACCTTCTCATTGCTCATCTTTACTCATGTTTTGCCAATTTTCTTGTGTCCACCAAGATGTTTCCTCAGAATTACCCTTTCCTTCCTCTCGAGCTCGTCTACTAGTCCTTTGTTCTTGAGGGAGAGTGTTTCTGCCGCATATTGTACTTCTGTTCTCACTTATTTGGTGTTAACAAATTTCTCTTTTTCAGTGAGACTTCTTCCCATTCTTTCTGAATTTTATCCTCTTTCATGGCCATAGTGCATTTTTTACTCTCCAAGTAACAACATACCTGCCACCTTTATTTTCTTAGACTGCATTCCATTACCCTTCTTTGCTGTTGTTAATGTTTATCTTACATGCTCCTCTCAAGACACTGTCCATAATGTACCTCTTCCAGGTCCTAGTGGCAGACTGAGGAGGGGGGGGGGTCTCCAAATACCTCAAAAGCAAAAATAGCTGGCAGATGAGTTGTTACTTGGGCCTCCAAATCTCTGAAGCAATTTTTCTAAGATTGTCCCATTCCTCTTATCCTGGGGAGGGGCGGCAAATAGTAATGCATGTATTTGCAAATGGACAGGGGAGGGGAGGGGGCTTATTTTGTTCTGCGGCCACCTCGGGCGTCAGTCAGCCTTAGTCCGCCACTGCCAGGTCCTATGGGGTTTGCTGATAATTTTTTCTGCCATTGTTCTTCTTCACCCTGAACTTAAACTTCTCCAAATTTCTCCTTGCTTTCCTTCACAGCTTGCTCAGTGTACAGGTTGAATAATGTCGGGGAAAGGCTACAACCCTTTCTTACTCTTATTTCAAACTAACGCTTTTCTTTCGTGCTCTTAGACTCATGCTGTCTCGTTTTTGTACAAGTTGTAAAGAACCTTCCGTTGCCTATATTTTTACCTATGCTGACTTCAGAATTTGAAACTATATTCCAGTCAATACTGTCACATGGAACTATGCAATTTGAAGGCTAGGTCGTTAATAGAGCACAGTATTGTACACTTAGAAGAGGTTTATTGCCAATTTAAGTGTTTACTCAGAACATACTGCCTCCTGATTGGAGTACTCTGCTATTTATACATAGAATTTTCTGGTACTTACATCAATCATAAGAAACACACAGAAGATTCCTCAAATAGGAAATACAAGGATAAATTTTGCCTGCCAGTGGCAGGATTTGAACTGGAGATCACCAGCACAGCAATCTGTGATGTTAACTACTGCACCATGTGTTCTGTTGGAAAATCGCGGCATGGCTCCCCTTCCTGAAGAAACGGTGACCTGCTGTTAGGTTTCCTTTGGAGCCAGCTGCAGTGCCCTGGATCTTGTTCTTGTCATGGGTCCTCTGTATGGCAGTTCCGGGGAATCCTCCCATTCTGTCTGCACGCATTCCTTGCAGTGATGAAGACTGGTGATAGGCCCTCCTGTTATGACTTTGTTATTATCTGCTGTTCAGGATACTAGTAATGCTTCATTTTTGTTGTTTCTAGGCAGGCTCATATTTCTAGACATCGTATGTAATGCCTGAGAGGCAGCGTATGACACAATACAGAGCAAAGTATCGCTTCAGTAACTTTTCTGGTAGCCCAGCTTCTTGTACAGTGGTAAAAATCCAAACCAGATCTCATGGGCTGTAAACAAGAAGTCAGTGCTTAAGCATTATACTGTTGATGGCCCTTCTACTGGGTTTCCAGTCTCTGTTAGAGATAGGTTATGGACGCTCTTGAAAAACACACTACTCTAAGGCAAATTCTTGAGAAATTCACGAGTACCCTCAAGTAATTGTTGACAGTGCTGCATCCAGGAGGCTGGGGGAACTACTCTGTAACAAGGCATTGAGCCAGAATAACTCATTGTCTTCCATTTCAAGTTAGAAGTTGTACTTTTTACACATCGGTGTTAAGTACATGGCTTTATTTTATATGTACCGAATTATTGGTGGTGGTGGAGGGGGGGGGAGGACAACAACTAGGTTTCACAGAAGACAAAAATTACAGGACTAGTAATGAAATATGCATTTCACATGAAACAAATGTAAAGTCTTACTTAAAATAAGTATACATTTTGCATGTACAGTAAAACCTCGTTTTTACATTCTCGGTTTTTACGTTTTCCCGCCATTTACACCATTGTTTGTCGGTCCCATCAAATTTCCTATGTTTACAATGGTAATTCACCCTCGTTTTTGCATTAACATATTTACGCTTTTCCCGCGTTTTACACTTTTTGAAAGCATGTTCGTGAAGAAAAATGACGTAATGTACATAAATTGACACTAGTATGGCTTTCCCCTTAAAGTATAGCGCTTAAAAATTATTCGCATTCGAGTTTCTTGACACTTTGCATTTATTCAAACGTATATTTCGCATTTTGTTGTTGACTTAAAGATGTGCCGATTTGTGGCAATGTAGTTCTTCTTTGGCAGACCGCCTGGCATTTACTCAGACAAACAGAACGGTTTGTTAACGAGAGAATAACACTGATTTGTGGCGGTGTAGTTCGTCTTTCCGCTAGCTTCTTTGCCAGAGTGGCTGGCGAGTACTCAAACAATCAGAACCAGTTGCTTTGTTGAAGTGAGAATAAATAGTTGCGTTGTTTTTGTGATACATATTTCTGGTTAATAAAGAACTTTATCTGTCACAGTTGGGTATCATAATACCCACAACCTCAAAAAAGCGATAATAGTGAGAGATGCCGATCCCATGCAAACATCACAAAAATACTTATGCATATGTTTGTACTTGAGAACGCGAATAAATTCTGGAATATTGTCGTGTGAAACATCGAAAAATACAAAACTAACAGAACTGTAGGAGTATTATATGTATGTAAATAATTAATTCCGGTAAAAGGCAGTAATTTTGAAGATGTGTTACATAGCCTGGCAGCGGATTCCAAACGATATCTATCGAAGCGGTTCAGGTAATTTTGAAGATGTGTTATAGCCCAGCAGTGGCGTCCTCGATTATAATGAATGAAATTACGTCAAAAAATTCTACTTCCCTTAAAATTACCAGTTCTGCCTGGCGCTTAAAATAGTAAAAATTTGGATAACCTTTATTGTGTAATCAACTCCATGGCGAGTATTTAGATGTCTATTATGTACATATATCACACATAAACTACGAAAATGCAAGGCTGATCCAGTAAGCATATTTTACCATTCAAAACATTATTTCCTGCATTTTACACCATTTCACTGAAGTCCCCTGAAAAGCGTAAAAACGAGGTTCTACTGTATTTATTCTTAAATGAGAAATAACTTAAACATATTACACCTTAATCTCATTGCGTACATTTACTTATTGTAGAAAAGAATTTGCCAGAACTTAACAGTATCGGTTTTTGCTTCCCGTCCTTATGATTTCAGATTAAAGTTCTCGTACTTTTGAACACAACTGCCACAATTGACAACTACAATAGTGTCTGTTGGTTGTTGTATGCTCATACTGTCCACAATTTTGGGTAGTGTTAAAATTCTGATGCATGTTGTTTGCTGACAGGGTTAAATTAAAAATTGGTGTGTTCCAATATTCTCTAACTGTTTTCAAAACTGTCCCTCTTTTTTGTCATATTTCCTGTTTATATAGTATGAATGGATTAACATAAAACCTTGGGTATTTTATCTGACTTATTAATAGAATAATGTGCTTCTCCACGTGTGGACGTATGTGTTTGATTGTTGTGTAATTTTAAATGTGTTTTTATGCCTGTTGAAATTTTTGCTATATTTCGAAGCTTTTTAAGACACGTTTCCATGTATCTGTATATGAATCACAATCACAGCAATTGTTGACTGTCAGCAGTTCGTCAGTTCAAATAACCAAGCAGCCCAGTCAACTGGCACACAGTGACATGTGCTGCGGCGCCATGCCGTTTCTCGTGAGTTTCTCAAGAATCGCCTATGCACTGGCAGCTGAAGAAATTTTTGGTGCACTCGAGTTGCCGTACCTCACCGTCCCATCCCTAGTCTCCTTATGTGAGCCAGCTGTCTTGCTTCTTTGGCCTTGGTGATGAGCTGTTTCACATAGTTCTGAGTGTTATCTGGCTGGACCGGAAACAGCATATCCATTGTCACCTCAGCTTCACAATCATGGCACAGGAAAAATGGAGTAAAGCTTTTTGTGTCTTGCCTATCTGGATTATAAGCAATTGTTCCAATCATCCTGCTGAACATCGAGGTACGTCGACAGCATATTTGCCAATGTCTTGTTAAAACTTTATGTAAGACCATTTGTCTGAGGATGATAGGAAGTTGTTATTTTGTGGACAGTGTCGCAATGTAACATTATTTCTTATACTAGGTTTGACTGGCATACTTTTCCATGATCAGATATCATAACACATTGTGCACCACGCTTCAAAATAATCTTCTACAAGGAATTTTGTAATCACTGGCTCCTCTGCAGTATAGTGGGTGAAGTAGTCAGTGCAGACTATTACCCATCAGTTACAAAGTGTCGCCTTCGGGAACCTCCCTAAATGGTAAATTCCAATCCGGTGGAATGGAACTGCTGCAGCTGATATTGGTACCAAATGCCCTGGAGGTAATTGCAGCACAGACTTCTGTCACTGGCACTCCTAACATAGTGTTTGAAAAGATCGGTAGAGCTCTTTCCAGTAATACCTGTGTCTGATTCTGTCTAGGGTCTTCACAAATTGCAGATGAGTAGATATTGGAGCATTGTGAAAATACTTGAATAGCTGGCCGGAGATGAGCTGGAACGACCAGTACCCATTTGGTTCACAATTTCCCGTTTATAAGTTGAAACTCTCCTTTGGTCGGTTCTCCTTTCTCAAAGGCCTCTAAGGTTCATAATGATGCTGGATCTTTCCTCTGTTCAGCTGTAATGTCAACTAATTCGGTGAGGCTTGAAATTTCACCCAGGTGTTGTTCCACTAATGGATTCCTCGAAGGCAGTCAGCGTCCTTATGTTTCCACCCGTTTTTGAATACCACTGTGACATTGTACTCTTGGTGTCTTAGTCGGCCATCTTGCTAGTCGACCTGATGTATCTTTCTAGCTAGCCAGCCAACATAAAGAATGGTGGTTGGTGGTCTGTCACGACGGCGAATGGTTAACCGAATATATACGGTGGGAACTTGTTGATAACCGAGATAACTGTGAGGCATTACGTCTTGGTTGTAAAATAGCTTATCTCGGACTTCAAGAGTACTCTTGATGCATAATCTATCACCTTTCTGAATTTGTACCAGCACTGCACCAATCCCATAAGTGCTCATCAGTAGGAAATTTGGTTTCTGCATTATCATCATATAAGGTTAGAACTGGTGCTGAAGTTAGCCTCCTTAAGTGCCTGGAAAGCTCTTAATTTCGTCCCATCCCAGTAAAACTTGGGTCTCCCTGCAGAAGTTCTTCAAATGGGCATGCATTGTTACAAAAACTTTTTATGAAATGCCGGTAGTATGAGCACAGCCCGAAAAAACTTCCACATCACGAATGTGCTGAGGATTGGAAATTCTGTGACTGGTCTTACTTTTTCTGGATCAGGACCAAGTGCCCCAGGATTTTTATCTCTTTGGCTATGAAGAGACACTTCCTTGGGTTGAGAGGCGAGTCCTGCAATCTTAACACAGTTGACAGGTGGGTTAGATTTTCCACAAATGTCCCTGAGAAAATGTCTTCTAGATAACAAAGACATGTGCATTTGAGATGTTGAAGCAAGTTGTCCATCATGCATTCAAGTGTGACTGGCACATTACATAGTCCAAACAGTATGACTTTGAATTCATATAGGCCTTTAGGTGTGATAATAGAAGTCTTCTCCCTGTCAGCTTTGTCAATCTTGATCTGCCAGTAACCTGCATGTCCATGGTTGAGATGTATGTAGCTCCTTTAAAACAGTCTAAGGTGTCGTCAATGCACGGCCGTGGGTTGAAATCTTTCTTTGTGGTTTTGATCAGCCGCCAATAGTCGACGTAGAAATGCCATATGCCATCCTTCTGCTTCAAGAAGATGACCAAGGACTCTCTGAAGGTTTAATAAGGTCACTGTACATCATCTTCACTACTACTTCCTGCATTATCTGTCTTTCAGTTGGCAGCACACTATACGAGTGCTCACTAATTGGTGGATGATTCCAAGCATTGCTCCGGTGTTTTATTGTGGGCATCAATGGGTGTCTGATGTACAGCTGGCCTACCACTGTTATCATATTCATGGGTCTTTTGATGACACTAACATTCGGAAGGAGGTAGTGTGTATACTCTTTGTATTCCAGTTCTTGTGCGATGGCCCTTATTCTGTCTATCGGAGCCACAGTAATCCAGTTGTTTTGCAGCATACATGGTGCCTCCACCAAATAGTGCCACATTGAAAATTACAATTCAAAGGCTATGTTGTTAATAGAGCACAGCACTTTACACTTAAACATATTTACTTACTGCTAACATAAGTGTACACTCAAAAAAGACTGTCTTCTAATTAGAGTACTCCACTATTTATACACAGAAAGAATTTTCTGGAACATCAATAATAAGAAACACAGAACATTCTAGAAATAGAAAATACAATATATATAAAAATAGAAAACGGATGACTTACCCAAAAGGACCGGCTCGTCGATAGACACAAATAAAAATAAAAATCACACTCAAACACACATACAAGCTTTCGCCACCACTGGCAGCTTCTTCAGGAAAAAGGGGAGGAGACAGGGAAGGATATGGGTTTTAAGGAAGTGGAAGAACTTACCTTAGGAGACAAAAAGGAAGGTAGACAAATACACACACATATCCAAACGCAAACACACCTAGACAGACATTTGGCTTTTTACACACACACACACACACACACACACACACACATATATATATATATATATATATATATATATATATATATATATATATGGTGGAGAGCTGTCTCACATGATTTACCTGGCTGATATGCATGTTGGTTTGAATGTAGAGGAGCCCTACTTAACCTCCTTTCTCCAACATGCACATTAACCAGCTTTTCCAATGTCTTAAGAATGAAGGAGGACAGGCTGATTGGTCTCATATCCTTGGCCTTGGTATGATCAATTCTCCCTGGGTTAGGAATGAAGACAACCTTCACTGCCCTCCAGGCATTGGGAATGATTCCTGCCGCTAGGCTAACCCTGAATAACCTGCATAGGAATCTAATAAGATTTTCTCCCGCTTGTTGCAGGAGAGCTGGAAAGATTCCATCGGGGCCAGGTGACTTGAACGGTTGAAATGTTCCCACCGCCCATTGGACCTTACTGAGATCGACACACTCCTTGGCCAAATCCCAGTCCTCTTTGCGAATACCTGAGAACCGTTGTCTCTCAGGAATCGCATTCTGGTCTGAGTTATCCCCAGAGTATATTGAGGAAAGTGAGTCTTGAGGAGCAGTTCCAGCGTTTCATGTGCTGTCTTTGTATACTCCCCATCCTCCTTCCTCAAGTAACTGTGCTTAGTGAAGGCCTATTTGGTGAGAGACCGCTTGTCACTACAGAAGCAACAATCCACGGGTGGCTAGGCTGTATGGAAGGGACCTATGGTTTGGATTAAGGATGGGACTGTGAGGTGCAGCGACTCGAGCGCACCAAGCATTTCTCCAGCTGCCGGCGCTCAAGCGGTTCTCGAGAAGCGTCGCTGCGGCGCGAGCTGCTGTGCAGTGGTTGACTGGTGCAGCGTGCCGTGCCACAAGCTGCGGTTATCTGCAACACTCGCAACTCACTCTGATTATCGTTTAAAACCAAAGTCATGTAACTGGCAGTACGTTACGGATAATGGAGACATCTGCTGCAAAGCTCCGTAGTGCAACAAAATATACAACAGGCACAATAAGACATTTAATATTACACATTATATCTGGCAATCAAACAGATAAGTTCGCGGATACAAGAGTGCATTCTTATATTACAAGTCAGACAAATTACGTATCTATTGTGTATGTTATCCATTCAAACTACATTAAAAAGAAATTTGGTAGTAAGGTTGGATAGTGCCGCAAACAGTCCACCACTGTCAGAAAAGTGTAATTCTTAATATTGCTGCAATAACATGCAAAATACATTAAAATTCACTATATCCAAACTTTTGAACAGAATGAGGACATAACAACCAACAGTCAGTATTGTAGTTGTAAATTGTGGTGGCTGTATTAAGAAAATACCAGAGCTTTAAACTGAAATGAGGACGATAGCTTAGGTATGTAACGCTGACTAAGAAGTTTTTGGTGTAACATGTAGCATTTTTCCCTCGTGTAAGTATCAATACATGCGGAATGCATATTTGTTTTTTGTGACAATGAATTTCTTGTTTCGTGTGTGTTCCTATGATTTTTGCTTCTGCGGAACATTCTGATAATAATAATAATTCAGTTTCTTCCTTGCACATACAAAAGGCAGCAATTACGACTGCTCTGCCGTAATGCTTCCCCGTAAAGTACTTTCTCTCAGCCTCTAGAGAGCGCAGCACTGTCGACAACTTCTCCAGATTACTCGGGAATTTGCCTTAGCGCCTCGCGTTTCTCGAGAGTGCTCACAGCCCATCCCTAGTTTGGATTGGTTGACAGCTGACAAAGTGGAGATATTTTTGCAAGAGAATTTTTCGGATGGATATGAGGTGTTGCAAGGCCATGACTGTATGCCATTATTTGTGCCTTTCTGCAGCTCATTGAACATCTCTCTGACGAGTAGCAACTAATCCTTCTCAAAAACATTATTTCAATATCTGCCATTTTGTCATTAATGTGATGGTTTAGAGAAGGAATTACAGTGCAATCTTTCTCTGTGAAACAGCTTTGGAAAATACATTTAGTTTATTGGCCTTTTGTGTGTCATTCTCTGTTTCAATGCCATTATGGTTAGTGTGTATCTAGCTATGTGGTTTCAAACAGTTTACCAATTTTATGTAGGACCAAAATTTCCAAGTCGGTACACAAAAGTTCGCTCTGTAATGGAACACATCTCACATGGTTCTCCTGACACTAATTTCAGCATTGTTCAATTCTTGCTTTTCTGCAATACTTTCCTTATATCTATATTTGCAGTGAAGTTTCTTTGCTGTTGTGACAGTTTCCTAACTAGGTTGATAAACTACAGCTGATCTTTCCCATCTCTCAAAGTTTTACTTGGTTGTCCACAATCCTGGAGACCTAGTTTCCGGCAGCTCATTTTGGCATGCTTCTGATGAAGTTGCAATGGATTATGTTGTGAGAAGTAAGCATTTCTTTATTTCAGCTGTGATGATCATGTCTGGATTCCAAACATAGAATGCCTTGGAGCTTTACTGATTTGGAAATTCAATTATTGAGAGTTCTATATCCTTTTCTCTGGATATGCTGTAGAATTTCGTTATATTTATGCACTCTGTATTTTCTTGGACATATATGTTGCTACCACCACTCTCAGTGATTTCTCTACAAAATAAGCTACCGAATTTGAACTGGGCGAAGTGTATCATATCTAATATGCTTTTGTTTAACCAGTGTTCATAAAACATGATCTGGCATTCCTAGTTCTAAAAAAATCTTCTGTATTTCCAAGGGAATGTGGTGTTTCTTTGCTAGCTGGTTCCCTGTATTCTGAATCCCGCCTTTCCTATCCTGCGGTGCTTCCTTGGTAATCCACTTGTCGAGCAACATCTGTTTCATTTCAGGCACTTGCATTTCATTGCTGTTCACATTGTTTTGATACAGTGTCTTGTTAGGATTTATTCAACGAGAGCTATCTGTGAAGTATTCACGCAACATGTTCTGTTCTTATGTCAGTTCACTTCAGCATTCTGGATGCCTTGATCCTGGACAATCAGAGCTATGTAATTATTATAAATAACAATTTCTGCACATTATATAATAATGGAAAGTCCAGGTTGGAATTAATAATATAGTAAGGACAGTTTACAACGCACCGCAAAGATGTGGTGACGAGCTGCGACAGGCACATTCAAAAGACACACACATACAACACTTTCAGCTATCAGCCACGGCCTTCTTCAGAAAACAGAACAATCACACAGGTAGTAAGTGCAACAGCCGGAGGTGATGGTTGTATACTGTGTTGTGTACCTGTGTGATTGCATGAGTGTTCTATTTTCTGAAGAAGCCCATGGCCGATAGCTGAAAGTGTTGTATGAGTGTGTGTTTTGTATGTGCCTGTTGCAACTCGTCGCCACATCTTTGCGGTGAATTGTAAACTGTTCTTACTATATTATTATTTTCTGATCATTCATATGTATCCAAACTAACACGGAGTGAGCCCAAAACAGAAAATCTTTTAAGAGTTTCAAAAAAGTTAGTTAGTTATGTACTTACTCTCATATGCTATGTTTTCTTTCTCCCAAAATCATTTAATTATTTACAGATAGATATAATAGAAAATGCACAGGGGGTACAACAAGAGGCAAGAAAATTACTCAACCTGAATTATTTGGAGTCCAAAAACAGAGCATTGCACATGACCAAGTTTAGAAGTGCCAGTGTTCCCAACTCTAGCACTCTGTGGAACTTCAGCTCAGTGTTGAAGTCATCAAATAGAATCAGTATAACAATTAGGGTACAATACATGTTGAGTTTCATTACAATTTAAATCATCATATCATTTCTTTTGAACATCATCATTCAACCACATAGATCTTACTATGATGATGAGTGTCTGACTTCTATTTCAGTGGCTGAGTGGATAGGATGACGTTTACAAATGTAATGGGCGAGAGTTACAGTAAAATCTAATGAGAGTCAACTATCATTTTCTTAATACCTGTCCAGGTAATTTTTTAAACCTTAACCCTTTCTAGCGCAATTTTTTTAATTTGTAAAAAGAATATTTCTTTACACCATAATGATTGGAATAGTGTACATTTGATATGATTTTTTATTTTATTTTCTTTATTAGTTTTTGGAGAGAAAATTGGGATTATTTCTTGAGGCATCATTCAGCAGGATATGTTTCCCTTACTGTAACTAACATCATTTTTAAACTGTTTACTACTAATTTAGGAAGGTCCAGTAAGGAATGTTAATAATAATATGCAGAGAAAGGCCTTGGCTGAAAATCTAGAATTGTTTGTGTGTCTTTTATTTGTGTCTGTCGGCGGCTCAACGTTCGTCTTTGCGGTGAGTGTGTGTGTGTGTGTATATATATATATATATATATATATATATATATATACACACACACACACACACACACACACACTCACTCACTCACTCACTCACTCACTCTCTCTCTCTCTCTCTCTCTCTCTCTCTCTCTCTCTCTCTCTCTCTCTCTCTCTCTCTCTTCTTAACTTCCTTGCTTTCTACAGTATGTCTGCCTAAGTGTACTTGCGTCTGAGTAAATGTGTGGGTGGGTGTGTATTTGTTTACCCTCTTTCTTTCCCCCCAAGGTAAGTCTTTCCTGTCCCGGGATTGGAATGACTCCTTACCCACTCCCTTAAAACCCTCATCATTTCCTTTTCCCTCTCTTTCCCTTCTGCCTGACGAAGCAGCTAGGCTGCGAAAGCTAGCGTTTGTGTGTGTGTGTGTCTGTGTGTTTATTTGTTGCTATCACTGCCTATCACACTCAAACACACATACATGCTTTCGCCACCACTGGCAGCTTCTTCAGGAAAAAGAGGAAAAAAGGGGAGGAGAAAGGGAAGGATATGGGTTTTAAGGAAGTGGAAAAGGAGTCATTCCAATCCCAGGAGTGGAAGGACTTATCTTAGGGGACAAAAAGGAAGGTAGACAAATACACACACACTCACACATATCCAAACGAAAACACACCTAGACAGACATTTGTAAAAAGCAAAGAAGTTGGACAGAGATACCACTTGAGGCAGAGGCTCTGTCCACAGAACCGAGGCAAAGATGCTAAAGATGGTGGGCGGGAATTTGAATTTAGCGGAGGTAGAGCAGGTGGGCAACGGGAGGAAAGAATAAGCTGAAGGGCAAGTTCCCATCTCCGGAGCTCTGAAAGGTTGATGTCAGTGGGAAGTATCCAGATAACCTGGACGGTGTAACACTACGCCAAGATGTGCTGGCCCTGCCCCAAGGCGTGTTTAGCCACAGGGTGATCCTCATTACCAACAAACACTGTCTGCCTGTGACCATTCATGCGAACGGACAGTTTGTTGCTGGTTATTCCCACATAGAACGCTTCACAGTGCAGGCATGTCAGTTGGTAAATCACGTGGGTGCTATCGCAAGTGGCTCTGCCCTTTATTGTGTACACCTTCCAGGTTACTGGACTGGAGTAAGTGGTGGTGGAAGGGTGCATAGGGCAGGTTTTACAACGGGGGCGGTTGCATGGGTAGGAGCCAGAGGGTAGGGAAGGTGGTTTGGGGATTTCATAGGGATGGACTAGGAGGTTACGAAGGTTAGGAGGGCGGCGGAAAGACACTCTTGGTGGAATGGGAAGGATGTCATTAAGGGATGGATCTCATTTCAGGGCAGGATTTAAGGAAGTCGTATCCTTGCTGGTGAGCCACATTCAGAGTCCGCTCCAGTCCCGGAAAGTATCTGGTGACAAAAGCGGCACTTCTGGGGTTCTTCGGTGGGAGGTTCTGGATATGGGGGGATGAGGAGGTGGCTCTGGTAATTTGCTTCTGAACCAGATCAGGAGGATAGCTGCGGGATGTAAAAGCTGTTATTAGGGTATTGGTGTACTGGTTCAGTGATTCGGGACTGGAGCAGACTCTTCTGCCACGAAGACCTAAGCTGTAGGGAAGAGAACGTTTGATGTGGAATGGATGGCAGCTGTCATAATGGAGGTATTGGTGTTTGTTGGTTGGTTTGATATGGACGGATGTGTGAAGTTGGCCGTTGGACAGATGGAGATCGACATCAAGGAAAGTGGCATGGGATTTGGAATAGGACCAGGGGAATTTGATGGGACCAAAGGAGTTGAGGTTGGAGAGGAAATTCTGGAGTTCTTCTTCACTGTTGGTCCAGATCATGAAGATGTCGTCAATGACTCTGTACCAAACTTTGGGTTGACAGGCTTGGGTTTCCAGGAAGGCTTCCACTAAGCGTCCCATAAATAAGTTTGCGTACGAGGGGGCCATCCTGGTTCCCATGGCTGTGCCCTTTAGTTGTTGGTATGTCCGGCCCTCAAAGGTGAAGAAGTTGTGGGTTAGGATGAAGCTGGCTAGGGTATTAAGGAAAGAGGTTTTAGGTAGGGAAGTGGATGGTCGGCGTGAAAGGAAATACTCCATCTCACCGAGGCCCTGGGCATGTGGGATATTTGTGTATAAGGAAGTGGCATCAATGGTTACAAGGATGGTTTCAGGAGGTAACAGGCTGAGTAAGGATTTCAGGTGATCGAGGAAGTGGTTGGTGTCTTTTATGAAGGATGGGAGACTGCACATGATGGGTTGAAGGTGTTGGTCTATGTAGGCAGAGATTCGTTCTGTGGGGGCTTGGTAACCAGCCACAATGGCCGGCCTGGATGATTAGGTAGGTAGAAGGTAGGGGTGTGGGTTGTCAGTGGGGTCATGAGTTTGATGGACTCAGGTGAAAGGTTTGGTAGGGGGCCTAAGGATCTGAGAATTCCCTGAAGCTCTGCCTGGACATCAGGAATGGGGTCACCATGACAGACTTTGTAGATAGTGTTGTCTGAAAGCTGTCACAGTCCCTCAGCCACATACTCCTGCCGATCGAGTACCACTGTCGTGGATCCCTTGTCGGCGAGGAGAATGATGGAATGGTCAGCCTTCAGATCACGGATAGCTCAGGATTCAGTTGGGAGTAGGATTAAGGTTTTCGAGGAAGGACTGAGAGGCAAGGTTGGAAGTAAGGAATTCCTGGAAGGTTTGAAGAGGGTGATTTTGAGGAAGAGCAGGTGGGTCTCGCTGTGATGGGGGACGCAACTGTTCTAGGCAGGGTTCAATTTGAATGATGTCTTGGGGAACTGGATCATCAGGAGTAGGATTATTTTTCTTCATGGCAAAGTGATATCTCCAGCCAAGGCTACGAGTATAGGATAGTAGGTCTTTGACAACGGCTGACCCCCCTATAGTACAGGCTCGTCGACAGAAACACCAAACACACACAAAAACACACAAACGAGCTTTTGCCACCATTGGTGGCTTCTTCGGGAAAAAGAGGAAGGAAGGAGAGGAGAAAGGGAAGGATACAGGTTTTAAGGAAGTGGAAAAGGAGCCATTCCAATCCCAGGAGTGGAAGGACTTACCTTAGGGGACAAAAAGGAAGGTAAACAAATACACACATATCCACATCCAAACACACCTAGGCAGACATTTGTAGAACAATGATTTATTAACTAAATTTTCAATTTACTTTGTTTCTTTTACCTTGATATAATATTTTACAAGTCTTGCTGCGTGTACTCTATCTTACACATCAAGCAACAATGCATTGTAACCAAATGCCCTGTTTCCTCGAAGTAATCATACTGAATCTAACTATAATAAATTTTGAACGATCCTGCAGTATTGTTTATAATATCTGGACAAATGGTTGGGCCAGCAAAATGAGAGAAAGATGACAGCGCCATATGCCACTGTTTGGCTGGAAAAGGAAAATTTGTTACAAGCTTTACAGTTTCTAGGTTTTTCTAAGTTCCACATTGTTTCAAAAGAGTCCATTTCTAATAATCTTGAAACAGACAGACAAATGTTGATGGCAGCTGGTCACAGTGGCTGAGTGGTCTGCAGTGCGCCAGTCACGGTCTGCACGGCCTCTACGGTTGGGGGTTCGAATCCTCCCTCGAGCATGGGTGTTTGTGTTGTCCTTAGCGTAGGTTAGTTTAAGTTAGTCATGTAATTAGTGTGTAAGTCTAGTGAGTGATAACCATGCAGTTTGGTCTCATAAGACCTCATACACATTTGAACATTCTATTGGTGGCAGCATTGTTCAGTACTGCTGCAAAGGACTTGCAGTGACCTGTTGTCTGTGTGCATGTCTTTGTCAGGCAGGAGCAGCTCTTACACAACATTAGGAGCATCCCAAACAGTGTCACCTCCGTGTTTATACCTCATTCATTTGTTTATCATCTTCCATACTGCCTATTAACAAGTAAACCATTCAGGAATTTGGGTCATCACTAGGTATACAGGGTGCTAAAAATTAAACTTATTTTACTTTTTTTTGGGGAGGGGGGGGGGGTGGCGGGAAGAAAAGAATGATCGTATGACAAACTTTTTGGAAACGTTTGTAAGGACATGCAGGAAAGGAATAAAAAAAATTAAAAAAAAAAAAAACACTTTAATGTCCTCAGAAGAGGTTAAAAATTGATTATTGTATTCTGTGTTTACATCCCAGATTACATACATTGCTCAATATGATGACCATCTCCATTCATGACAACCTGCTGCTTGACATCTGAGTTAGCCTGTTGGCTACTTTCCTCGATACACTCATCTTCAAAGTTCGAAGCGTGTTAGAGTACACACAATTTTACTTAGCCACTAGCTCTGAATGTGCCATGAAAGGGTAGGAGATAAGGGTAGTGGTGGATGTTTCGTTGCTGATGGAACAGTGCAGTAAGAGAAAGGCAGCTGTCAAAATTTCATAAGTAGATCTCACTGCACCAGTCTTATAATGATTTCTGCCCAACTCCTGTATCTTTTCTGTAACTCTCTTCCCTACATCATGATAACAAAAAACAGGCTGCCCTTCTATGGACTTTTTCAACATGCTCTGCCAATCCTACATGTTAAGGATTCCACTCTGTGCAGAAATACCCCAAAAGAGGGCAGTCAAATGCAGAGTAGGCTGCTTCTCTAGTAGTTATGTGCCAAAACAAAAGTATGAAGAGTAGTGAATGAGGCAAGTTTATAATTTTCTTTTCAACTGGCTGATATTGTCTGTTTCCTGCTCGTTGTTGGATGGAGTTGGTTGAATATCTTACCATCAGAGTACAAAACTCCATTCTTAACCTTGAGTAAGAAGGCAAATTTTACATGAAAGTTATTTCTGCATATTATATTGTGGCTGTATATCACAACTCAGTTGAAATTGATTTTTACAATTGGCATAAAAAAGAACTATCAAGAAGTAAATGTTTTGTGAACAGAGTATAAGAAATCCAAGATCCTTAACCCTTTAATGCATGACTTTTTATTTGAAGCTACAATAACTACCAGATTAATGTTAGTGTGTACATACTGAGAAAATTATTGGAAAAAAATCCTTCAAATCATTATGAACTATTAGCAACAAGAAGTTAATAGCTGGTCAGGTATATAGTGCTTACATGATGAACCCAATGCAGTAAATGTCACTATTATGCCTGTCATATTCCCAGTAAGTAACTCATAATGTAACTGTAGTATGTGATTGACTACTTTTACATGACAAAGGAGGAATACTAACGTAAGCAAATGCACATGTTAGTAGTAAACTCAATGCAGCTGACTGTCGAAATGATTCAGTAGTGCTCTGCAATTTATAATTTCTAGGAAGAGCTACTAGCATATATAAGACTACATATACAAACATTATATATAAAAAATAGACGAAGATTACTCACCAGGCGAAGGAGCACAGGTGTGACAGCATCACAAATAAATAAATGAATACACACACACACAAACACAAGCTTTCGCAACCGAGTTGCTTCTTCAGGCAGAAGGAAGGAGAGGGAAAAGGAAATGATGAGGGTTTTAAGGAAGGGGGTAAGGAGCCATTCCAATCCCGGGAGAGGAAAGACTTACCTTGAGGGAAGAGAAGGAAGGTGAACAAATACACACACACCCATACATTTACACAGACGCAAACACACCTAGGCAGACATACTATAGAAACCAAAGAAGTTAACATATACAAATAGTTACAAATGAATTTGTGGTAAAATGTTGATCAGTCTGAGAGAGAACGGAAAAAATAATGTAGTAACTGATCAGCTACACTATGCATTAAAGGGTTAAAAAGGCTTCTGCAAGGTGTACAGTATCTTCTTATTCTTTCTGTTCTCCTTTGCAGGAATCAATATGGTTTCCAAAACCAAGGATCATGTGAATCACAGCTCATGCTGTTCATCCACAAGATCCATGGGGCAGTAGATACAGGATCCCAGGTAGATGCTGTATTTCTTGATTTACACAAGGTGTTCAGTACTGTTCTGCACCGTTGCCTGATGAACAAAGTGCAAGCATATGGAATATCAGTTCCAAGGTGTGACTGGATTGAGGCATTTCTACCTAACAAAGCACAGCATGTCATTCTCAATGGAGAGAATTTTTCAGACATTAAAGTGACCTCAGGAATGCCCCCTTGAACTGTTATAGGACCATAACTTTTCACAATATACAGGGTGATCATAATTAAAGTTAAACTTTCGAAATGTTGTAAAAATAACACCCCTGGTCAAGATGATGTCAAATTGCAACAGAACATTATCAAAGAAGGGAGGAAACATGTGCCGGAAGAAAAATAAATATTGTGAAAATTGAACAATAGATGTTGCTGTATATGTCAGAATTAGTAAATGAAAACACATGTCATGTGCACGACCCATTAAAGTTGTATGAACACACCAGATACATGGCTTTTCCTCATTTAGTGTTTGCCATGACTGTCTCGATGCAGGATAGTGCCTTCCTTGTAAAGCTTTTACAAGAATGATGACTGTGCCATATCACTCTGCATAAGTTCAGACAAAAAAGGGTTTGCAAAAATGTGTTGGTCCAACTACTGCCACAGGTCTGGAGAAACTCTAATTTTCATCATTTGTCTATCATCTTTTTGTCTGAACTACTTATGTTCCACAATTCACTCCCATACAATTCTACACTCCATTCAAATGCTTTCAAAAAGGACTTCCTGACATTTAAACTAATATTGGATGTTAGTAAGTTTCACTTCTTAAGAAATGCTTTTCTTTCCATAACCATTTGGCATTTTATATCTTCTTTACTTCAGCCATGAGAAGTTATTTTGCTACCCAAGTACCGTAACAAAACTCATCTACTACTTTTATTGTCTCATTACCTAATATAATTCTTTCAGCATTGCCTGATTTCCTGACACTACATTCCATTGCCCTTGTTTTACTCTTGGTAATGTTCATCTTATACCCTCCTTTCAAGACAATGTCCGTTCCATTCAATTGCTCTTCCAGATCCTTTGCGGTCTCTGACAGAATTACTATGTCATCGGCAAACAGCAAAGTTTTTATTTCTTCTCCCTGAACTTTAATTCCCTCTCCAAATTTCTCCTTGCATTCCTTCACTGCTTGCTTAGTGTACAGATTGTACAACAATGGGGAAAGGCTATAACCCTGTCTTACTTCCTTCCCAACCTCTACGTCCCTTCATGCCCTTCTACTCTAATAACTGCTGTTTTCTTTCTGTATAAGTTGAATATAACTCTTCACTTCCTATATTTTACCCCTGCTACCTTCAGAATTTGATAGACTGACATTGTCTAAAGCTTTCTTCAAACCTACAAATGCTAAAAACAGGTTTGCCTTTCCTTAATCTATCTTCTAAGATATGTAGTAGTGTGAGTATTGCCTTCTGTGTTCTTACATTTCTGCTAAATCCAAACTGATCTTCTACAAGGTTGGATTCCACAAGTTTTTCCATTCGTCTGTAAATACCTAATTCATGTTAGTTATTTTCAACTGTGACTTATTAAACTAATAGTTCTGTGATTTTCACATTTGTCTGCACTAGCTTTCTTTGGAATTGGAATTACTATATTCTTCTTGAAGTCAGAGAGTATTTCCCCTGTCTCATACATCTTGCGTTCCAGGTGGAACAATTTCTTCATGCATGGCTCTCCTAATGATATCAGCAGTTCAGATGAAATGTCATTTATTCTGGGGACCTTGTTTCGATTTAAATCTTTCATTGCTTTGTCAATTTCTTCTCACAATATATCTCCTATCTCATCTTCCTCCACTTCATCTTCCCTTTCTAGAATACTGGCTTTAAGTTTATTTCCTTTGTATAGGCACTCTATATATTCCTTTCACAGTTCAGCTTTCCCCTCTTTGCTTAGTACTTTTTTACCGTCTGAGTTCTTGATATTCGTACATCTGCTTTTCTAGTCTCCAAAAATCTCTTTTTATTTTCCTTTAGGCAGTATCTATGTTTCCCCAAGTTATACATTCTTCTATGGCCTTGCATTTTTCCTCTAGCCACTCCTGTTTAACCAGTATGCACTTCCTGTCAATCTCATTTTTCAGACATTTGTACCCCTTTTTGCCTGCTACACTTGCTGATTTTTTATATTTTCTCCTCTCATCAATTAAGTTCAGTATGTCCTTTGTTATCCAGGAATTTCTATTAGGCCTTGTCCTTCTGCCTACATGATCGTTTGCGGCCTTCACTACTCTATCTCACAGAGCTACCCAATCTTCTTCTGCTGTATTACTTTCCCCCATTTCAGCCAATTCTTGCCTAATGCTCCCTCTGAAACTCTTAACCACCTGTGGGTCATTCAATTTGTCCAGGTTCCATCTCCTAACTTTTCTACCTTTCTGTAGTCTCGTTAAGTTTTAATCTACAGTTCATAACCAATAAGTCATGGTCAGAGTCTATACCTGCCCCTGGATTTGTCTTACAGTTTAAAACCTGGTTTCTAAACCTTTGCCTTGGCATTATAAAGTCAGTCTGGTATCTTCCAGTGTCTCCTGGTCTCCTCCAAGTATACAGCCTTCTTTCATGATGATTAAACCAAGTGTTGGTGATAATTAAATTGTGCTCTGCACAAAATTCTACCAAGAAATCTCCTCTTTCATTCCTTTTTCTTAATCCATATTCACCTACAACATTTCCTGCTCTTCCTTTTACTACTGAGTTCCAGTCCCCCTCTCACAATCAAGTTTTCGTCTCCCTTAACATTCTGAATAATTTCTTATATCTCCTCATACATTTCTTTGATATCCTCATCAGCCAAGCTAGTTGGCATATAAACTTGTACAACTGTGGTCAGTGTTGGTTTTGTATCTGTCTTTGCTATGGTAATGCGTTTGCTATGCTGTTCATAGTAACTTACCAGCATTATTCCTATTTTCTTATTCAGTATCAGACCTACTCCTGTGTTCCCACCAACTGATTTTGTATTTATAACCCTATAATCACCTGACCAAAAAATCCTGTTCATCCTGCCACCGAATTTCACTAATCCCTACCATTTCTAAGTTTAATCTATCCATTGCTCTTTTCAAATTTTCTAACTTACCTACATGATTAAGGGTTAGAACATTCCACACTCTAATCTGTAGAATGCCTGTTTTGTTTTTCTTGATGATGATATCCTCTGAGTAGTCCCTGCCTGCCGATCTGAATGGGGGACTATTTTACCTCTGTAATATTTTACCCAAGAAGACATCATCATCATATATTCATATAGTAGAGTTGCATGCCCTCAGGAAAAATAGTGACTATAGTTTCCCCTTGCTTTCAGCTGTTCTCAATAACTCCATGGCAAAGTCATGTTAGCTGATGTTACAAGGCCATCTCAGTCAATCATCCAGACTGTTGCCCCTGTAACTACTGAAAAGGCTGCTGCCCCTCTTCATGTACCACATGCTTGTCTGACCTCTCCACAGATACCCCTCCGCTGTGATTGCAGCGGAGGGGTATCTGTGGAGAGGTCAGACAAGCATGCATCGTTGAGACATGCATGCTGCCCCACCTTGGCAATGTCTGTGTTTCATGGAGGAGTTTGTCAAATATGGGCAACAGAAATTCCACATGCAAATCAACCAGTACCATTTCATCCTGAGAATGTCACTGGTCACTGTGTAGTGTGTGTTCACGACATCATTTGTCATAGGATAGTATTTTTTCAAAGACCCAGGTGCTTCCCATCCTGTAACTTGTACCATAATTGATAAGTGCTATGAGTGTCATTTTCACAACCAGCTCTCCAACATTTTTATGCAAAATGGAGCTCCTCCGCACATTGCAAATCCAGTTAAGCAGCTGCTAAAGCGCCATTTAAGAAATGCTAGGATTATCAGCCGCCATGTCCCTACAGACTCTCCGTACCGATCACCTTGACCCCTTAATGTGTGTGACTTTTGGCTGTGGGACTGTCTGAAAGATGTATTTAGTGTTCCAATTTACAAACTTTGCTGTGTTGAAGGCACACATTGCACAACATGTTTTGAACTTGACCTCTGAAACTCTTTGATCAGTGGAACTTGCTGTTTTCTAGAAGTATGCCTCAAATACAATTACTGCGCATTTTAAAATTTGTGAAAAATTCTACAGGGTTTACTTCTCCTGTAGAATTTGTGCATGTTTTTTAAACATAATACAATTTGATGTGGTGCTCCTCACATGTAATGTGACAATAAAAAATCCATTTTATTGCATTTGTTCAGCACCAATTAAATTTTTCTTCACTGAATATTTTTTTTAAATAATTTTTTTTTTTTTAATCTAGATGATAAGCATTTCATACTTGACGTAACACAGTGACTTGGCACAGGTAACAGAACTAGGCCACACAGTCTGGAACTGGAAGCATATGAGAATAAAATTTTCATCTATATCATCATATGACCCCTCCTCAACAGGCAAACTGAAATAGCTGCCATGGATGCCATAGCAACTGTTAAGCTTGGCCCAGTCTGTTGCTGCACCCATGAGATTAAGTTGGAGAAAGGGAGACTATTTCCTTTTACCAGGTCTGAACTGTGTGCTTACTGGTACAAGGGAGTTGTGAGCAATACAAAATGAGGAAATATGTTTGGAGTAAAAATCAGTGTATTTGCTAATATAAATAAACTCTTTTTAAGCATGCCAAGGTAAAAATATCGATGAAGTGACCCTGATATAGTGTAAATCTGTAAATTCTCATCTTAGTGTCAGTACCGGATTAAGTAAGTGCAGGGTCCGTAGCAAAATCTGACAAGGGGGCCTTGGGTTGTTTAGGACTTTGGGTCATATGGTTTAGGATATAAAATAAAACAAGATTTATACAAATAAACTTTTCTCGATTTAACTTCGGCAAATTTAGAAATAATACAAGTTACATCAGTTTCTGTAAGCAAATCGTATTCAATGTTCATTATAGTGAGGTCATTTAGACGTTCCTGTCCCATCATATTTCTTAATTCATTTTTAATGCACTTTATCGATGGAAAAGAACGTTCTCCCCTGCAGTTGGTGATCATTGAAGATAAGTAAATGCATAAGGCTATTTTTACATTTGGAAAACACAATCCTAATGGATTTTCCATTAAAAATTTGTAGTTCTAAAGCTTCGTTCTTTTTTGTGTCAATGGCAGCAGCGATATCTATTTTCAACAGCTCAGCGAACTGTACCAGTTCATCACCAATTGACCCTTCTAAATCATCTGGTTAAGCATTCACGATATTAGGAGTTCTTTTGAGGATCTCTTCTGTTGTAAGAGATTTAAAGTCCCATAATATTCCAAAAACATTAGTCAAGTTATGGTATTTTTCCATGTCTGTAGCTAATGCAGCAAGCACTTTGTCAATTATCACAATAAACACCTGAAATTCAAAATGTTCTCCAGGTGTCTGATTTTCTACAACTTGACATTTCTCATGTGTCGTCTTGAAGTTTCTTGCTGATATTCTTCACAGCTAGTCAGGGATTTAGCTTTAGCCTCAATTTCTGAAAATGTGAACCTCATTGATTAGATATATTCATGTTAGGATTTATAAAGTGCGTATCCGGTGCTCAGATCTTGATCAGATGACTGCAGGGAAACGCTAGTCACTCGCAAGCATTATAGGATTCTGTTCCATGCGACACACATTATTCCTGTCTCCAACTCACTCATTTTCAAAACCAGTCCATAAGCCTGATTGCAGCACTCTACCTTTTGATGCATATTAGTAGATATGTCATTGAAAACTTGTTTGATGGTATTCAAACCAAATAAAAGCGCCTTTGTAGCATCAGCTCTGGCTGACCAACTTATGTCTGATAACCTTTTCAAAATCGGGATTTTGCTATCATTTTTCAGTGCTTTCAAAAGAAGGCTCCATCGATAAGTAGAATCGTAAAAAAATGTATAGAGGCTTTCAAGGAAATCAAAGAAAGTGGATGCCTCTGTACAACATTCTGCAGCACACTTGGCGACCAAAATTAGCGAATGTGAAAAACAAGGAATATATTCAGCAAAATTAATTATATCTTTAATTCGTGCTTCTAAGCCGATATACCTGTCACTCATATTACTTGCATTGTCATAGCTTTGCCTACGGCAATCTTTGACATTAATGCCATTCTCTGCAAAAAAATATAGTAAGCTTCGGGAGAGTTGTTCATCAGTATGACCCTCCATATCCAAAAACTTCACAAATCTTTCCACTGGTCCGGATGGTAGGACATAACGCACTGAGTCAGTTTCTATGTGAGATATATCAGGAGTAGAATCCAGTGAGAATGAATAGTACTTGAAACTCTTAATTTCGCAAATAATATGATCCAGTATGGCTGATGCAATTAGATGGATAAATTCCTCGCACGTTGTTTTTGACAAATATGTCGTTTGTTCCTTTCCTTTATTTGCATGAATATGTATATGTTGGGACAGAAACACGTTGTACTTGGCTAGTAACTCTAATAACCCTAAATAATTTCCATTATGGGGTGAACCAACAATTTCATCACTACCTCGAAATGCTAGTCCTCGCTCAGCTAAAAAATGTCGTTCTAAAAGTGTTCGCTAATACTTTTGTTCGCTCTCAATTTGTCTTAGCAAATTGAGAATCGACACGTGCATCCTTCTTTTTGCGAAATAACGGGGAAATTATCGCTTTACTATGCGATCTGCTTTTTTCATGTCTTTTCAGCAAAATATTAGCATTCTTCCAGTCATCTAATCCATCTTTTGTAAACAGTGGCGAGCAGAATCTGTTACTTTGCAGACAAAACAGAACAGTCGCCCTTTGCTTTCTGAAAAGCAAAACCAATCTCTCATGAAAGTTTAGTCGTTAGTTCATGATTATATGTGAAAAACGACTTTCTACAGAATCTTGGCTTATTTTCCTTCTCATATATTTTCTTTGAAGATAAAAAAACTACTGTTTATATGCTGAACTTCGCTACTTCCTTTCATAATCTGTCAAAGTTATTTGGCCACTCACCAGTATCGTTAGAATACATTTTACTTTCACTTCGTGTTCCACTTGCAGAAGATGCTGTAACATCGCAAGCCTGTATTATTTTTTCGACTTCTCTTTGTCTTAAAGACCAGGTCTCCGGGTCGATAGGACTTCCGATGCTTTTCATTTCAGTTTGGCTTGGAGACAATATGGCTGACCTGGGAAGACTTGCCGTCTGTTCAGTTGCTGTATCACTTGTGGAAAACGTAACTACGTCGGAAAAAGTTGCACATTCTGATGAATCTTCTGCAGTGTAGCTATCATCCTTACAATCAACTACAGCTTTTGTATTTTGTACTTCATTTTCTGTATATTTAGCAAAATCATTCTGAACAATGCTATCATCCTTACAATCAACTACAGATTTTATATTTTGTACTTCATTTTCTGTATATTCGGTAAAATCATTCTGAACTTTAAAAAACTCAGACAGTTTGAGATATAACAGCATCTGCCTTTCTCTCTTTTCATTTCTAGCTTTACGCTTTGCACTTCTAGAAGCATAGTGACGTCCAGTATCTCTCCATCTGCTGCTCATGGTGGTTAGCCAGATCTGTGTAGAAGTGAAAATAAATTACAAAATAAAATGGAACACTACTATTTAATTGGACTGTGTAACGCGTAAGTATCATAAATAAAACGAGGGTTGAAACTTTAATAGTGGCAACTATTTATTTGCAATTTATATAAAACAGCTACACGTTTCAAACTTTACTGTTCTTCAAAGTAGTCACCAGCATTGTGTACAAGCCGTTACCAGCGATGTGGAAGTCGTAAGATTCTCTTAGCAACACCGGTTGTTTTGAAAGTTTGAGCGGAGCGGTCTATTGTCCAACGAAACTCTGTTACAGTTGAAGCGAATGCCATGAACTGCTTCCTTCATCTTAGGAATCAAGCTGAAGTCACAGGGCCTTTAGATCTGGGAGTGTGGCGGGTGGTACAACACTTGTGAGACCGGCAATCGAACAAATCCGTCACCACATGCGCCGTATGCGCCCGTGCATTGTCCTGCAAAATGATTAATGGTTCCCGCAGAAAGTGTCACTCCCTTCTGTAAGCTGTAAATTTTTTAACACAGCTTGAGACCAGCCTGTGTTGCTAAGAGTATCCTACGACTTTCACATTGCTGGTAACGGCTCTGGAGCACACACTGGAGCTCAAAAGGCAGGGTTTTTTTTTTTTTTTGTTTTTTTTCGGATTTAACAGTGGAAACATATTTGGTTAGCGAATCATTTTCTTCCTGAAAATCACAAAAGAAGAGCCAGCGTACTTTCTAACGAATCGAAAATTTAAAATAATTTCCTCTATTTAGCAGACAGGTTTTCAAATTGGTGTGGGGGAAGGGTCAGGAGTACACAAGACAACTATGTCACTTACATTTTCACATATCTTCTAGTATTGGAAATGTTATACGTCAACTGTAGTGTATGGAGGTTTGTAATTAAACATTGTAGGCTATAAATAAACCTGATTCGTGTATTTTTCGTAATTTTTTACCTTTCACACATGGGGTATCAGCTGTTCACACAGCACCTGAGTATTGATACCGCTATTTGGGATTCAAGATGCAGCAAATGCAGCAACAGGATTGAATGAACTAAATGTCACTGAGAAGCTATTGCTGGCCATCGAGGTTAACTCTGACACACCGATTACCCAGTCCCTCATCGTGACGTTAGAAACATTATTAATCAGTTGGCAGAATTACGAGAACTTAACCAAATGGTGAGATAATTCACCTTTTTCACAGGTCTACTTGCAAGAAATAAAAGCTATACTTGAAATAACTGAAAAATAAATAAATAAATAAAGAAAAAAAAACAGTATTCGCGCCCAGGCGCGGGGCCCATAGCATTTGCTAACTCTTGCTACGTGGCTAATTCAGCACTGCTTAGTGTGATGTTTAATAGCAATCAAAGAGAAAAACCATGGATCTCCACAGTGCTGGTTAGGTATACACAGGATATCAGCAGGAATATACAAGGATAAGTTGAATTATTACTAATAATGGAGGATAAGACTATGTATTTGTGTAGTATAACAATATTTTGGAAAGGATAAGCTGCTATTCACTACAGAGACGTCCAATGAGCCGCAGAAAGGAACACATAACACAAAAACAAAAAATATAGCTTTCAGCTGTTAAGCCTTCATCTGCCAAAGAACACACACACACACACACACACACACACACAAACCCAACCTCCGTCTCCAGCTGTTGCGGCCAGACTGAAACACATAGCATGGCCGGGGCGAGAGCAACCAGTGGTGGGGCTGAGGGAGCGGCTTGCAGAGGGAAACAGGAAGAGAGGGAAGGGATGCCGGTGGGGATGGAGCAATACATCAGTGCTGTCTGACAGGTAGGAAGGGACTAAGTATGTGGCGGAAAAGGAGATGTTCGTAAGCTGGAGTGTGGGTAGGGGAGAGGAGAGTGGGGGGAGGGGTCAGGAACTAGTCAAGGTTTAGGCCTGGGGAGTGGGAGTGTAGGGTATATTGTAGGGAGAATTCCTACCTGTGGTGTCGCACAAGTCCAAAGTGCGCGCCACCTACTTTCGCCATGCACGCATGGCGCGGTGTTCTTACGACATCAGCCACGAGCGCCCTCTGCTGCAACTCCGCTCGTGGCCACCACTGAACGACATCGTTCACTTGGAACTGAGATAGGAACCAGTTAACACTTCGGAATCAGATAGGCTCCAGTGAAGACTTGGCTATCGGACAGGCACTAGGCAGGCCTCTAGCTCAACTATTTATCAGCATTCTGCAGTACTGAGCTATGTAAAAGTTAAGTATTACTAAGTCTCTAAGAAATATAGATCTCGTTCTAATTTACTCTAGTGTTTCTAGTTTCTGCTGTCCCACTGGCTGGTCACCTCCTACCTGCACAAGCGTGCATCCTTTATTCCTGTGTTGATCTTTCTACTCGGCCACCGACACCTACGACGGAAACGAGACACAAAAGCAGCGACGAGGCTGGGACACAAAAGTGGCGACAAGGAGCGATAGAAGAACCGTGGACCAGCCCGCTTGCAGCAGCCAGACAGCAGCAGTCGGAGCACGCAGAAATTGCTCCCGCCCACCCACCCTTATTATAAGAATTTTGGGGGAACACATTTAGTTACGTGTTTTGTGGACTGTTTTTGTTGCAGAACGTCTTCTTTCATATTCCATTTGTGTTTTGTAATCATTTACTTGTAAGTGCGGCGCCTAATCGGTCAGCATGGCCACTATCCCGAACCCAAACTTAATGGAAATTATTCAGTTACAGACGGCGCAAATCACGCAACTACTGCAAACTGTGTTGCAGTTGACGGCACAGGCTCACCAGCAACAAAACCAGCTGTCGCTTCAGCAGCCCACACCGCTCCCTACGTTCCGCCAGTACAACAAACGTGAGGAAGAATGGAGTGACTACTTTGCACAGTTTAAAGAACTCGCCGCGGCTCATCAATTAACAGGTCTGACAATTAAACACTTCTTTCTCGCCGTAGTTGGCACAAAGACCTTCGTGTTACTGCAGAAACTTTTCCCCCTTGCATCTCCTCGTGATCTAGAATTCGATCAAATTCTAGAAGCACTGAATGTTCATTATGAGAGAAAAGTTCTCGTAGCAGCAGCGCGGTACCGATTTTTCAGACTTAAAAAATTACCTGAGCAGTCACACCAGGAATGGATCACTGAGTTGAAGGGCTTAACCCGCAAATGTAAATTTACTTGCTCTTGTGGACTCTCTTATAGTGACGTTATGTTGAGAGATGCGATTACCCAGAACATTCAGGACCCCAGAATTAGAGCAGCAATTCTAAAACAGCCTGATCCTTCATTAAACAGTGTACTGCAGCTTATTGAATCGCATGATACCTTTGACTTAGCAGATGTAGAAATGCAAAGCCACAGTGTTAATGCAGTGCGCTGCAACGGACGCTTTCCTAGCCGTAGTTCTCAGTGTAGCCCTAGTGAGTCTTATTTTTGTGCCGGCCGTGCTGAAAAGACAGTGAACAGTAGCCAGTGTAAAAGTGCGACAGAAAGGTTGCCCCGCCCATTTCAGAAAAATGTTCGTAAGTCTTGCCCTCGGTGTGTATCTTGCCACAAATGTGCACAATGCCCTAATCGCAACGTGACTTATCAATGTGGCAAATCAGGACACGTACAAACAGTGTGTATGCAAAATAAAAATTTCAAGAATGGTGCCTTTCGGAACATTGCTTCACAGAGTGCGAGAACAATTCATTCTGTAAATGTTATACATACTGTGGACTTAGACAGTGCTTCTATTGATTCTCACATGCAAGAAAGTTCTGCGCCTAAAGCAAAACTATATAGTGCGCCACGTAGCAAGCGTCGTCGAGTGCGTAAAACTGTGCAACGGAAATGGGTTCGGGACAAGCAAAATGACTATGTACAGTGCAATCCTGTAGTGAACCTAGTGCCTTCTGCAACTTCTCCTTGTAATAGTGCCCAGTACTGTGTAGCTAGTGGCAGTAGACTTGGTGTATCTACTCAAAGTAATTTTAGTGCAGTAGCCTCGCATTGCGCGGATGCCGATCCTGTGGTAGTGCCATCTAGTGACAGTGTGGTTAATCCGCTGTGTGCCGATTCTGTGCCGCTTACTTCACTACGCAGCCTGCGCATGCGCAAGCGCAGCAAACAAGGTGTATCAGACGTTGCCCACATTCGCGCACCTGTCGAGCGCCACAAGCAAAAACTTTTTGTGACTCTTTCCATAGAAACTAAGACTGTGAAATTTCAGCTTGATACTAGTTCTGCTGTCACGTTATTAAATATAGATACTTATGAACTCCTGGGTGCACCAAAATTGTCACCGTCTAAACAAGTGCTAACAGCTTATACCGGTCAAAATATTCCCTTGCTAGGAACGTGTAGCCTGCCCGCGTCTTTTCAAGGTGTAACAGAAACAGTTGCTTTTGTTGTTCTTCAGGCCAAATCTACACAGAACATTTTTGGAGTAGATGCATTTGACTTGTTTGGCTTATCAATTCAAAGAGATGTGCTTCAAATTTCGTCAGTAGTGCCTCAGGAGAAAATCAATGCATTGTGTGAAAAATATAGTGACTTGTTTTCGCCGGAACTAGGTTGTGCAAAAGACTTCGTGACACATGTAACTTTAAAAGAATCTGCAGTACCAAAATTTCGTAAAGCTAGACCAGTGCCTATCGCAATGCGTGATACAGTTGCCGAAGAACTTAAACGTTGGCAAGATAGTGGGGTGATTTCTCCTGTTTCTGCGAGTCAGTGGGCCTCGCCTATAGTAATTATACCCAAGCCATCAGCAAAACTTCGTCTCTGTGCGGAATTCAAATCAACAGTGAACAGTCAAACAATTGTAGACACTTACACCCTGCCCTGACCTGAGGAACTAATGGACAAATTAGGACAGTCTCGCTTCTTTTCTAAGATTGATTTAGTGGAGGCATACTTACAGATTCCGCTTGATGACGAGTCAAAAAAGTTTTTCGTCATTAATACTCACAGGGGCCTTTTTCAAATTCAATGCCTACCCTTTGGCAGTTCTTCCGCCCCCGCTATTTTTCAGCGTTTCTTGGAACAGCTGACAGTTTCTGTACCGTGTTGTTCGAACTACTTAGATGATATTGTGGTCTCCGGACGTACAGTTGAAGAACATTTAGCAAACCTGGAGTGCCTTTTCAAAGTGTTGACTGCAGCAGGTCTATGTTGTAGTAAAGCAAAGTGTTCGTTTTTTCAAACTGAAATAGAGTACCTAGGCCACGTGATTAATGCCCAAGGAATCCATCCCTTACAGTCACATCTTAGAGCAATCAAAGACTTGCCTCCTCCTAGGAATGTGCAGGAATTGCAAGCAGTAATGTGAAAGGTTAACTATTATTTCAGGTTTATTCCCAATGCCTCTCAGATTGCAGCTCCACTGCATCACTTACGTAGGAAGAATGTTCCTTTTGTATGGTCTAAAGATTGCCAGGTTGCCTTTGAAAAATTAAAATCTGCACTACTCAGTGATGCATGTTTGATTCCCTTCGACCCACAGAAGCCTGTAGTGCTAGCAGTCGATGCCTCGTCGTACGGTCTGGGTGCAATATTGTCACATCGTATTGGCTCTCACGATCGTCCTATTGCCTTTGCATCCAAGCTACTGACGCCAACGCAACAGAATTATAGTCAGATAGAAAAGGAGGCCTTAGCAATCATTTACGGCGTCACAAAGTTCATCATTATCTCTATGGCAGAAAATTCTATTTGTTGACAGACCACAAGCCTCTCACGTCGTTCTCACCCACAAAGCCAATTCCGCCACGTACGGCACAAAAGCTTCAGAGATGGTCCTTGATATTGTCTAATTATCAGTATGAGATTTTGTACCGACCTACCACTCAACATGCCAACGCGGACACACTTTCCCGACTTCGGGTTGGCCAGGATGTGTCGTCTGATTCTTCAGAAATGGCATTTTGTCAGACAGACTCCAAAGATGCTTCCGCTGTCGCAGATTTCCCTTTGAACTCTCGTCGGGTTGCACAGGAAACAGCTGCGGATGCAGACCTAAGTGTGGTAGTACGTTTTGTTCGCTCAGGGTGGCCTGCCAGAGCCAAAGACATTGATCGGCCTCTGGTTCGACGTTATTTTGCACAACCAAGCAAGATTGATTGTTCCTCGTTCCCTGCAACGAGAAGTGTTACGCCTCCTGCATCAAGGACATTTGGGTATTGTTAGGAAAAATCAATTGTCCAGACGTCATTGTACCTGGGTTGGTATGGACGCCCAGATATAGAGCATGACGTCGCAGTGTACTCTTTGTGCGGAGCATCAGGCGGCTCCCCCGCAACGTTTCTCGGACTGGCCACGCCCCAAGGGACCATGGCAACGTTTACACATTGACTTTGCCGGACCTTTCTGGAATATGCGCTGGTTAATTGTTGTCGACGCTTTCAGCAAGTTTCCTTTTGTGATTGCCATGAACTCAACGACGGCTTCTAGTACAATCAGTGCCTTAACATCAGTGTTTTGCATCGAAGGTTTGCCTGAAACTATCGTCAGTGACAATGGACCTCAGTTTGTTAGTGCGGAATTTCAACAGTTTTGTCGTGTGAATGGCATTCAGCATATCACCACTGCACCTTTTCACCCTCAGTCCAATGGTGAAGCAGAACGTTTTGTTCGAACATTCAAGTCTCACATGGAAAAGATGAAAGGTCAGCACTCCAGGCAGCAAGCTCTTCAAATTTTCCTGTCTACGTATCGGTGCATGCCACGTGACTGCCCTTCTCCTGCCGAACTGCTACACGGCCGCCGTCACCGCACTCTCCTTCACCTGCTGCAGCCTCCCACGCACCGAGTCGGTTCGTAGGGCGCTACGTGTTTTCAGGTTTCTACACCGGTGCTGTACAAGGTGTTTGCTGGGAAGAACCGTTGGATGCTGGGCACCATTCAGTGCGTGCTCGGTCGCAATATGTTTGTTGTACGTTCTTCCACAGCGGCAGAGCTGCGGCACCACGCAAACCAGTTGCGCCTGCACAGGCTGCGCGATCCTGTCTCGGGTTTTTTGATTGCAGACCCAGTTCACTGCCAGGGAGCACAGCCACATCGCTCACCGCTGGGCACAGCGTCCCTGGACTACGAGATACCCATGGATGTTGACGCCCCTCCGACGCAGTCGTCGCCGCCGATGTCGCCGCCGCAGATGACAGCGTCACCGAGAAGGACTCCGGGACCATGCGGGCCCCCCCCCAGCTTGGGCCACGCACCTCAGAAGAAGATGACCTGCTCCCTCTGGGCGGAGGCGTGCGCCCTTCCCCAGGTTTTGGTTGGTTTCCCGGGGGATCGCAAGGTGGATGCCGGGGCGCGGACGGAGTCTCGATCCCAGCCTCTGCTACGACGCCCGTCCCACCAGTAACGCCCCCGCCCAGGCCCTCCTCCCAGTGCCTTCGCCGTGGCCCTCAGCCCTACGCCACGATGGCGCGGCGGTTTGGGGGGGGAGGGGTGTGGTGTCGCACAAGTCCAAAGTGCGCGCCACCTACTTTCGCCGCGCGCCGTTATGCACGCACGGCGCGGCGTTCTTACGACGTCAGCCACGAGCGCCCTCTGCTGCAACTCCGCTCGTGGCCACCACTGAACGACATAGTTCACTTGGAACTGAGATAGGAACCAGTTAACACTTCGGAATCAGATAGGCACCAGTGAAGACTTGGCTATCAGACAGGCACTAGGCAGGCCACTAGCTCAACTATGTATCAGCATTCTGCAGTACTGAGCTATGTAACAGTTAAGTATTACTAAGTCTCTAAGAAATATAGATCTCGTTCTAATTTACTCTAATGTTTCTAGTTTCTGCTGTCCTACTGGCTGGTCACCTCCTACCTGCACAAGCGTGCATCCTTTATTCCTGTGTCGGTCTTTCTACTCGGCCACTGACACCTACGATGGAAACGAAACACAAAAGCGGCACGAGTCTGGGACACAAAACTACCAGTGTAATTCAGAAAAGTTGGTGTTTGTGGGGAGGATCCATATGTCACAGGCTGGATAGCAGTCATTGAAGTAAGTCACACTATGCAGTGCTGCATGCAATAGGATGGTCCAGTTGTCTCCTGGCCACAGTCTGACAATGGCATACCTGCCAACTTTTGAAAAGGGCTATCAGTAAAACTCTCGCACGACTTAAAAATCTAACGATTTTCAACACAGCTCGACTTAATAATAATAATAATAATAATAATAATAATAATACTTCTGGGCTACAAAATACAATAATTCATGCTTTAAACAGAACACTTCAATGAAATCACATCTACATACATGATACACCAATGATCTGTAGATGAACATGACAATCAACATTATGCAGCACCAGGCTTTGTGAACATTAGTTTGGAGCATTTATAACAGGACTTCCTTGATAAATTAAGCAGATATATGATAATGCAGGCAAGAAATAATGTAATACACACTGCAAATCACACGCTAGTTACACTTTAAAATAAAAATTCTGACCTTTTTAGCTTCCTGAAAAAAGTCTTGAGCAAATGCTTGGTCATAACATGGACTCCAGAGATTCATTGGAGATATGATCTGAATTCTGAAATATGTTCACATTCTGCATTGCTGTGGTGTATGGTGAGAATAGAAAGCATTACTGTGGAAACTATATAACACTTAAGAAACCCATTGACTTCATGGATATTTTGTCTGTGCCCAAAAGGAATCATTTGCAGCATCACGATTTGCAACCAAAATGTCAGCTACTTGAAAAGCTGTGAAGTGCCTCTGAGGTTCATTCACCACCTCATCTGTAGTTTCACTGTCTTCCTTGCATACAATCCTGGCCATTAAAACTGCTACACCATGAAGAAGACGTGCTACAGACGCAAAATGTAACCGACAGGAAGAAGATGCTGTGATATGCAAATGATTAGCTTTTCAGAGCATTCACCCAAGGTTGGCACCGGTAGCGACATCTACATGCTGAAATGAGGAAACTTTCCAACCGATTTCTCATTCACAAACAGCAATTGACCAGTGTCCCTAATGAAACCTTGTTCTGATGCCTCATGTGAGGAGGAGGAAAGCGTACCATCATGTTTCCATCTTTGATAAAGGTCAGATTGTAGCCTAATCACAATTGCAGTTTATCGTACCGCGACATTGCTGCTCGAGTTGGTCGCTATCCAATGACTGTCAGCAGAATATGGAATCGATGGGTTCAGGAGGGCAATACGGAGTGCCATGCTGGATCTCAACGGCCTCCTATCACTTGCAGTCGAGGTGACAGGCACCTTACCGCATGGCTTTAACGGATCGTGCAGCCATGTCTCGATCCCTGAGTCAACAGATGGGGATGTTTGCAAGACAGCAACCATATGCATAAACGTTTGACAACGTTTGCAGCAGCATGGACTATCAGCTCGGAGACCATGGCTGCGGTTACCCTTGATGCTGCATCACAGACAGGACTGCCTGGATGGTGTATGCTACAACGAACCTGGGTGCACGAATGGCAAAACGTCATTTTTTCAGATGAATCCAGGTTCTGTTTACAGCATCATGATGGTCGCATTTGTGTTTGGCGACATGGCGGTGAATGCACATTTGAAGCGTGTATTCATCATTGTCATAATGGCGTATCACCCAGCGTGATGGTATGGGGTGCCATTGGTGACACGTCTCGGTCACCTCTTGTTCGCATTGATGGCACTTTGAACAGTGGCCGTTACATTTCAGATGTGTTAGGACCCGTGGCTCTACCCTTCATTCGATTCCTGCAAAACCCTACATTTCAGCAGGATAATTCATGACCACATGTTTCAGGTCCTGTATGGGCCTTTCTGGATACAGAAAATGTTCGACTGCTGCCCTGGCCAGCACATTCTTCAGGTCTCTCACCAACTGAAAACACCAGGTCAATGGTGGCCTAGCAACTGGCTCGTCACAATACGCCAGTCACTACTCTTGATGAACGGTGGTATCATATTGAAGCTGCATGGGCTTCTGTACCTGTACATACCATCCACGCTCTGATTGACTCAATGCCCAGGCATATCAAGGCTGTTATTACAGCCAGAGGTGGTTGTTCTGGGTACTGATTCCTCAGGATCTATGCACCCAAATTGTGTGAAAATGTAATCACATGTAAGTTCTAGTATAATATATTTGTCCAATGAATACCCGTTTATCATCTGCATTTCTTTTTGGTGTAGCAATTTTAATGGCCAGTAGTGTAATTTGATAGAAAATAAATAGTTATCAACTATCATAGACATGCCTTCGACCCGTGCGAAACAAAACAATTGTACAGAAGTGGGGGTGATTATTGATTGTTAATGTTTCCAATTATTATCCAAAACATTGTAAAATAACACCATCCAACCACAATACCATAAAGTATTGCAATTTCTGTAAATTTTATGGATATACCATAAAAGTTGGCAGGTATGCTATAGCCATTCATCTGGATAGACAGCTGGGTACTGGTCATGCCCATGTAGAAAGCTGCAGTGGTTGCAGCTCAGTTTGTAGATGACAAGACTGCTTTCACAGGTTTCCCTGCCTTTTATAGGATAGGAAATGCATGTAGGTGGTGGTGGGATGGTGGATAGGACAGGTTCTGCAACTAGGTCTATTGCAGGGCTATGGGGCAAGGAGTTGGGACCAGGGACAGAGTAAGGATGGACAAGGATATTATGTAGGGTTGGTGGATGGCAGAATACCACTGTAGGGGAAGAGAGGGAGGATACTGGATAGGGTATTTCTCACTTCAGGACAGGATGAAATGTAGTTGAAACCCTGCAGAGAAAGTGTTTTAACTGCTCTGGTCCTAGGTCATACTGGGTCACAAGAGGGGGTACTCCTTTGTGGCCGGACAGGGATGTGGGTGATTAGACAGACACGGCCCGTGAGATCTGTTTCTGGGCATGGTTTGGAGGGTAACTGCAGTCAGTGAAGGCCTCAGTGAGGCATCTGGTATGTTTGAAGAGGGATTGCTCTTCACTGCAGATGCTGTATGTAAGGTACTTTTTGGTGTGGGACGGATGGCTACTATCAAAATGGAGGTGGTGTTGATGGTTGGTGGGTTTGATGTAGGCAGAGGTACTGATTAGGCCAAGGAGGTCAACATCAAGGAAGGTGACTCGTTGGGTTGAGTAGGACCAAGTGAAGTGAATGGAGGAGAAGGTGTTGAGGTTTTGAAGGAATGTCAATAGTGTGTCCTCATCTTCAGTCCAGATTATGAAGATATCATCAATGAATCTGAACCAGATGAGGGATTTGGACTCTGGGTAGTTGGAAAGGATTCCGCTAGATGCCCTGTGAACAGGTTGGCATAGGAAAGTGCCATACAGGTGCCTGTGGATGTGCCTTGAATTTGTTTGTAGTTGGTCAAGGTAATGAGGAAGGGGGTTACGGGTTTGGAGTCAGTTGGGCATTGTGAAAAGTAGTGTTCAACAGTGACGAGACCATGAGCATTGGGGATGCCAGTGTAGAGGGAGGCAGCATCCCTGCTCCCATGATGTATATCCCTGCAATAGACCTAGATGCAAAACCTGTCCTAACCACCATCCAACCACCAGCTACTCCAGTTCTGTTAAATCAGGGTAACATATGAAAGCAGTCCTGTTATTTACAAACAGCTGCAACCACTGTGCAGCTTTCTACCTGGGTATGACAAGCAACAAGCTGTCTTTCGGTATAAATGGCCGTCACCAAACTGTGGCCAGGAGACAGCTAGGCCATCCTGTTGTAGAACATGAAGTGCAGCATAATGTACTCAACAGTCTGTACCGTACGGATCCTCCCCACAAACACCAGATTTTCTGAATTTTGCAGATGGGAACACTCCCTACAATATACCCTATGCTCACACAATCCCCCAGGCCTAAACCTTTGCTAGTTCCTACCCCCACCACTCTTCCTTCACCTCCCTTTCCATGTCCAAACACAAGTCTCAAGTATGTACACAAATCTACCACACACTACAGTTCCTCCCTGTCTGTATGTCAGACAGCACTGGCGTATTCCTCCACCCCCACTGTGCATCCCTCCCCTCCCTTCCTGCTTCCCTCTCCATGCCATTTCCTCACCCCTACGACTGGTTGCTATCGCTTCGAGTGTGCTGAGTCCGGCAGACTGGTCACAGCGGCTGTGTTTGCATGTGTTTTCTTTTATTTTCTCCCCCCCCCCCCCTTCCCTGTAGTCTACGAAGGCCCTAATGGCTGAAAGCTGTATCATTGTCTGCTTTTAATACATAACATTTTCTTTGTGCACAGTCTCAGTTTAAGGTAGTTTGTTTCTCTGGAAGAGAGTACTTCCACCATGATACATGTGGTGCTGTGTGGGCTTTCTGTTTTGGCTTTTGTAGTATGATTTCGGGTTAAATTTTGTCATAAGTTTTGACTGGAATAGTTCTGTGTTTAACAGCAGAATATGTTTTGGCACTATTCTATTTGTGTGTTTGAAATTTTTACAGTACTTGGGTACCCAGCAACACTTACATGTACAAGAATTGGATATACACAATACTCTCCTTCTGCTTCCATCTCTTTATTCTTCTTCCTATCTCTGCCCATCCCTTCCCCCATTCCACGTACATTTCCTATCCCACACACTATCCGTATTCTCTCTCCCTTTCTTTATACCCATTTATTTACTCTTCGTCCTCTCTCTCTCTCTCTCTCTCCCCCCCCCCCTCTCCCTCCATATCTGCCTTTGCGTCCTCTCCTTTTATATCCACTCAACCATTACCTTGCCCTATTTTCTGCCATATCCTCCATCCTTTGTATATGATGAATGTTAACGTGATTCGCCAAATGGTGCTCAAGTCTGGAGCGAGGCACCCTTCACTATGCACCATACAAAATCTTATCTAGTCAATGATGTGTTTTTTCTTTTGAGGATGAAGTGTGAAAAATATAACCAAGATCAGCATGAAACTCTAGCTCGGAAGTCTGTTATAAAGTACCCTCTGCAATCCACTGTACAAATAATTATGTAGAATTGGATACGTGGTATTGATGGAGATTTGTCAACTATGTTAATTCTTTTGTCAGTTACAACTAAGATTGCTAGTTGTATCATTCATATTTTTCTTGTTTTTGTGGGTCTATTGTTGGTCCAAAAAATGTATATAAACCATATTTTAACTGAGTTGTATACTGTGTAATCAACATGAAGTATGGAGCAATAATTATTCCTCTGTGAAAATACTATTTACTGTTTGCATTTTCAGCTCGTAACATATATCTGAAAATGGTTTTATTGTTTGCAAAGTTCTACAAAATATGATTAAATGCAATGAATACTAAAGAAACGTTTATGGAATCGAAGGCAACATTGCATCAAAATCTCAATGCAAACTGTGGGGAATTTTTTGGAGGTTTCAGATTTTGAACAAATGATCATTTACATTTATAAATGTACATAATCCTAACCATGAAGCTCCAAAAGTTCTTGACTGAATATTATGAAATTTTAACCTATTGTTCTACTGGAAAACTCCAAATTTTAATATACCAAATTTGTAATATATGTCACACATGAATTTATGTAATAATGAAATGGATGACTACAAAACTTCCTGTACTAGAATCCAACATAATGTCATCAATTGGTGGAAAACCTTTTGAGTTTTTGAAATGTACACAAACAAAACTTTTTTTAAATATGTCAACATGATGAATGTAATATGTGGAAACTAAATTGTATTGTAGTAAATTCTGTAATTTTGTGCATCAAATTGTTTAGATTGTGGGGATTGGATTATCTGGTACATTCTTCTGTTCTGTTGTGGCCCAAATAAAATTTCATAACTTATCCATACTCTTTGCAATGTTGCTGTAATGGTTCACATCAAAGTGAGTTATGCTTCAATGAGAAATGTTTAACAGACGTCAGAAAATGCAGGATTAACCTTCTGAAACAAGTTTTTTAACACATTGACTGCCACTGCTCTCAACCTTTAGTGGTGTGAATTTTTTTGCTACAAAGGTTGTAGCAGACAACACATGTCAGCTGTCATTCACATCTATTTATTGCAGTAACATAGTGAATGAAATTTGATCTTCCCTCATGGACCTCTGCCATTGTGTTTTCTGAAACAGTTGTTCATAATAAAAGGTAGAAGACTGTGGATTAGGAATTAATGTCCCACTGACACCTTGGTCATTTCATCTAAATCTACATAGATACTCTGCAAATCACATTTAAGTGCCTGGCAGAGGGATTCATTAAACACATTCATAACCTTTCTCTATTGATCCATTCTCTAATAGCACCCTGGAAGAAAGAACACCTAAATTGTTCCATTTTTGATCAGATTTCTCTTATTTTATTGGTATGGTCATGTCTCTCTATGTAGGTGGGTGCTAGAAAAATATTTTCATATTCAGGAGTAAAAGTCTGTGATTGAAGTTTCGCAAATAGATCTCGCCGCAACGAATAACGTCGTTCTTTTAATGATTTCCACCTCAAATTGTGCAACATTTCCGTGACGGTTTACCCCCTGTAATGCAATAAAACAAAACAAGCTGCCCTGCTCTGAACCTTCTCAATGTCTTTTGTCAGTCCAACCTGGTGAGGTTCCCACACTGGGCAACAGTACTCCAGGAGAGGATGCACAAGTGTGATGTAGGCAGTCTGTTTGGTGGAGCTGTTGCATCTTCAAAGCGTTCTGCCAATGAATTAGAGATGAAGCACAAGGTTGGATAGTTTTCGTCAGGGATAAGGTACGAAATTGGCTGTGCCATTTGAAGGGAACCATCATAGAATTTTCGCGGAGAGATTTAAGAAAATCATGAAAATCAGAATCACGGTGGCTGGATATTGGCTTGAATTACCATCCTCCCAAATTTGAGTCCAGTATGTTTACCACTGTGCTGCCTTGGCCAGTTTTTCCCATTGGGTTTAGATTTTTTCACCTCAATTTTTTTATAGTACTTGGCTTTGTTAAGTTATGGGTGCTTACGAAATTTGTAGTTTTGCGCCATAAAGCAAATAAATAAATACATTTAAAACTAGGTGGTAAACCTGATGCCAGGTGACGGTCAAGAGTTTTGGCAGAACATCACACCACGCAAGTATTTGACTGTACCATTTTGTCAAAACTTCAGTATATTAAAGTGAACCTAATAACATGAATAATAATGTAAATGCTGTCAGTGTTCAACATGATTTTACAAGGTTAAGATACTGAATATCCAAAAGGAAGCATGTGCCACAATTCTATTCAATGATAAAGATGAAATTGGCGAGAAAATGGCTGAAAATGAGGAGCAACTTTTCACATATTAATTTACTGACTGAAATTGGAATCACATTTCCCAAAAAAATTATACTGCAAACTATTTTTGGATCAGTCCTACATCATATGACAAATTATTAACGTCGATACCTAATAAAATAAAGTGTATCAATTGGATCAGTCACTGTTGTTGAGAGATTAGGGCTAACTTTGAGATTTCTTGCAACTAACGGCTCATTTGAATGTTTGAAATTTGGTCCTAATAATGAAAGCTTTAAGTTCAGATTCAGTGATATAATGGAGATAAGATGCATATAAACATGATCACTGGGCCACAGACAGACACAT